>JAJTUV010000158.1:940000-1540000 GCA_021653895.1 Mastomys natalensis | reverse complement strand
TGCTGCTCTTCCTGGTCTTTGGCAGTTGGCCTAGGTGGGTAGACTATATAGGAGGGACTGGTTAGGAGCCTGAAGCTCTGAATTCTCTGTGGTTAATAAACACAAATGTTTGTTTCTCAAGGTCGGGGCTTTGGACTCTTCTCTGTTCACAGGAGAAGGCGTGTGAGAAGTCTTGGGATAGGGCCTTTGGAATGGAATGATTCTTGAACCAAGATTTGGTGTGCAGGAGGTCAGCAGCTCTCCTGTGTTAGCACAGGCAGGCCACACCTGAGACTTATCCAGCAGGGCAGCCTCACCTTCTCCAGAACTCTGCAGGCTCCTCTGTAGGTGAGGAGCCAGCCAGCCAGTGAGTGGAACCAGAGCCAAGAGTGGCTTCTTTCTGGAAGGCAGAAGAGGCTTTCAGAGACAAGGCTGGCAGGAGCATCCTGACAGCTTCCGCCTCCCCAAGTCCTGCTGAGCTGCTAAAGGGACACTCAACAAGAGAAAATTCTGACTTTTGGTCACCAGGCCACAGAGTAGGGGCTGACGATGAGAGTTCTTAGAAGAAGAGGGACTTGGGAGAATAGCCCAGAGTGGTGGCCTTGCCTGTGACCCCGGGTGATCCTGGATAGGACAGTCTTACTTTGGTGCCTCAGTGGAGAGCTAGGTGGTTCGGAGAGCTTGGGCTTGGGACCTTGTATTCTGGAAGTTTTGAAATAATCTGTATCCCAGTGCCTGGGCCAGGCAGAGCAGCTAACCATGGACGCTGTGGTTTCACATCTGTCCAGTCTCCCTGTTTAGTTTTCCCAATGTAGTGGAACAGCAGGGCTCCCTGGGTTCACAAAGGGTGACCTGGGGGATGGCTTGACTGTCCCATAAGCGGGAGGGAGGCTTGGTGGTGTTTCCTCCCTACAGGCTGCCTTGGTTCCAGTCCTCAGAAACAGGAAACATCAGATGGGGGTGGTGGTGGTGACAGGTTTGATGCTGGTTTTATTTTACGCATTAAAGAGGAGATTTCCCTGGGTTGTTGACAAACATCTGGGTCAGCATAGCTGTCTATTTACCACCAACCCCCCAAGTCCGGGGCGGTTTAGAGAAGGAAGGGGACAGTGAGAACAGGCTACACTTCTGCTCCATCTGGAGATGGGCACAGGAAGGCAGTGTCCTGACACCTGCTGAAGAGGAGCGGGGTTGGGGAGAGATCCAGGCCAGCCACCCTTGCCCCTCTGGGTACCCTGCTGGCCTTGGGTCACGATCTCTTTCTGACTTGTGACCCTTAGTGCCCCAGCCACCCATAAGGGTAGGTGAGCTGGCTGCAGTTGGCATTAGAAGAAATGACGGTTCTAGCAGGGTAGTGGTGACACACACCTTAATCCCAGCAGCGGGGAGGCAGAGGCAGGTGGATCTCTGTGAACTGGAGGCCAGCCTGGTCTACAGAGCTAGTTCCAGGACAGCCAGGGCTAGTCAAAGAAATCCTGTCTTGAAAAAGAAAACAAGGTTTTCTTTTATTAGGGTTCTGGTTTCAGGAACAGTGGTGAACCCCAGTTCTTGGAGGAGGGGTTATTGCTGGTCTCATTGGATATGTGAGGTGATGTTTGGAGATGCAGGTATGGGTGGTGATAACTTGTGGGCCATCACAGGGCTGGACTGCAGGGCAGCCTGGGCCACAGCCTGGTCTTCCAGACACTCCACAGTAGTCAGCATCACCCTGTGTACTCTGTGTACTCCCTCCCCGTGTACTCAAGCTCTCTTCCTGATCAGTTAAGTACCTACTGGGTACCCCTATTAGACACAGTCCTCATCCGTGTGCGGGGAGAACAGTTAATCTGTGGAGGAGTCTAAAGCAGGATTGCCCGGGGACATCAGCCCTAAATGTAGAGCGGTGCCTTTCTGTAGCTGAGGACCCTAGTGGGCATTACTGAAAGTGGGGGTGGGGCTGGGCCAGGCCTGATTTCTCCCACAGGTGCTGTCTGGTCTTGGGAAGGTTCCCAGGTTTCTAAGACTTTGTGGAAGCAGAAGGCTGTGAGGTTCCTGTCTTCCCGGCAGCCCTAGGATCTGGGGAGCCAGCTCCTCCATTGTTCTGCCTTCCCTGTGGTGTGAGCCTGAGCTCAAGCCCTGCTGTTGTTCAGCCGCACAGAGACCCCGCATGCAAGCAGCTGCTGCGCGCTGGGTCCGCAGCTGGCCCCAGTGCAGTGCTAATAGCGAGACTGTTTTAGTCTCTGCTGACCATACCAAAGGAGTTGATTGTTTGTGATCCACTCGGGCTAGAGTGTAAAGTCTGGAGAAACCCACACAGCTCAGTTCCCTTTGCAAAGGAATGCAGGCTTTAGGTTCATGAAGGTATTGCTAAAGCTCCGGGAGATCGGGCAGACTCCATTGGCCTGCATCCTGGTGCTGGGGAGCAGTGAGAGTTAGGCTATGTCCCCGAACTCCGAGTTCTCAGAGCACAGTGGGACATAGGCTAGAACATAGTGACAGTGCCCTGCATGCACAGAAGGTGTGTGGCCTATCTAGGTGTGGGCAGAGCAACCCTACTCGCTTGTTTGTCGTTTTTTCACTTTTGTCATTTTTAGATTATTTATTTTATTTTTTATATATATGAATGTTTTATTCTTGCCTGTGTACCCGGTGACTATGGAGGTCAGAAGAGGGCTGGCCCAGATCCCCTGGAACTGGAATTAGGGATGGTTTATGTGGATGCTGGAAATCAAACCCAAGCCCTCTGCAAGAGCAACAAGCAAACTGCCGACTCCACACTCCAGGCCCCCAGCTAGGTTTTTAACAATAGTGTGTATTTCAAATGACACAGGAAGTGGTCTGCTTTCCCCTGCTAGTTATCAGAAAAACTTGAAATATGAAGAAATTATCCAATGATCACTTACCCACCTCCAAATGCACTTTAATGTCTCACTGCATTTGTTCTGCCTGGAGTCCATCTGTCCACCTGTCCTTCTCTCCATTATATCAACACTTCTTATAAAGCTTTTAAAGCAAAGTGTGAACATCAACACACTTCCAGGGTATGATATAACATTATTGTATGTGATGTGTGTATGTGTACACGTGTTTTTACAGGCACACTTATCTGTCCATGTACATATGCAGACCAGAGGGCCACATCTGTTGCCTGCCTCTCTTGTCCTTCATCTTAGTTTTTGAGGCAGGGCTTCTTGCTGAAGTTGGCATTCTCCATGTTCGGTATACTAGCCAGCCAGCAAGCCCTGGGGGCCACCTGTGTGTGTCCCTGTGATGATGAGGTTACAGATGTTCACTGGCACACTCAGTATCTTTCCCTGACCACTTGTGTGTGTCCCTGCAAAGCTGGGGATCTGAACTTAGGCCCCCATGCTTGTGCAGCAAACACTTCACTGCCATCTCCCCAGCCCCATGTATTTATTATTGTTGTTGTTAATGGTGAAACACACAGCTCTTAAAAGGCCATCACTAGCTCATCACTTGCTGAGTTTAGCCAAGTGTGTACTGTGCGCCAGCCCCATTTCCATCACCTGTGTCCCCCTCCCAAGTCCTGTTCCCACCTGCCGGCTCCTCTTTGCATCTGTATGGGTTAAACATCCGCAGTAAAAGCATTCTTCCCCTCCCAGCCTCTTTCCTCCAAAGCAAACCACATTCAGCTCTTTGTTTTGGTTTTTGTTTTTTTCCTGGTACTTACCTCTGTATTTCTAAGGAGCCCTGCTCCTGCTGATTAATTTTGGACAAGTATTGATTGGTTTTGCCATCTGTTGTCTTCATAGTGAGCGCAGCAGCCTGCTGGCCTTTCCCCCACCCCCTTCAGCCCTTCCCCTCACTGGTCATGTGGAAAGTTTTCTCATTTGTAAGTAGTCATGAGCTTTCAGGTGATTGAGTTGTTGGGAGGATTTACACACAGGTACTTAGCATGGTACATACATGTGTTTAGCATGATACATGCGTGTGTTTAGCATGATGCATGGGTGTGTTTAGCATGATGCATGGGTGTGTTTAGCATGATGCATGAGCCCATATTCAAACTTCCTTTTGATTAGTGTCAAGGGAGTTAGCTTTTATTCATTTACTCTCCTGGCTCGATGTGTACCACAGTTTTTCACTAAGCAACAATACAACATTATGTCACAACTCTACAAATACTGTCTCACATCCCCTGTCTTCTTTGCATTTCCTTTCCTGTACGGATCATTGTTTTTCCATGAGTTGCTGTTTGCTTTCCTTTTTTTGTTTGCCTGGTGCCTCCTAACCTGGCCACCATTCCCTCAGTTTTCCCAGAGTTGAATGACAGACAGTGGCTCATTTATTGGTTTCAGTTTCCCTTCCCAGGTGCTGTTGAACAAGCTCTCTCCAGTCCTTAAAAAACAATCCTAGAATCTGTAGAATAATTGTAACAGAAGCATCCCTAAGGACCCATAGTGTGCTAGACGCTGATCTGGCACCAAACAGCTGGGAGCTGGAGCATCCTTAATCACTGCATCTCTGGGGTGGGTAGAAACAGAAAAGGATCCCAGATGTCATGTGCAAGGGTCCTGTGGTGGAAGCGCAGAAGAAAGGTAGGCTTGAACCTGGTACACTAGGTCAGGTTATACAGAGCTGTGGGAGCCTTGAGTACTGTGAGCCCATTCTGCCAGGCAGCCTGGACCACGCCCTCACAGTCAAAGTCGGCTTGGCCAGGCTGTCATGACCTTGACCCTGTTTCTCCTCCACACACCATGCTGCCTCCCTACTATTCCAGGAGTGCCGGACACATTTCTGTCCAGCGCCTTTGCACGCGCTGCCTTCTTACCAAGGCTGGAGACCCACATGTCCCTTTTTCTCCTTTATTCTGTGTCTGTGTTACCCCCTCAGGGAGCTCTGTCCTGTTTACCCAAAGCCCACACCTAACCATCAGCAGTGGTGGTCTCTGTGCCACCTGCTCTAGTTCACCATCTCCAGGGATGTGTTACACAGAGGCCACGTGCTGTCAGTCTCACTAGAACTATCTCCCCAGGAGGCAGGGAATTCTCTCTGCTCTGGTGTCCCCAGCTTCTGGGGAGGCTTGGACAGAGGATGAATGACAGAGCAAGTGGGTTCAGGTTCCAGCCGGGTAGCAGTCTTTTCTTCTTCCTGTTCCTTCTTTTCCCATTTGTGTCATAAAGCCAGACAGTAACTCTGGACTGGCAAGCTTAGCCCACCCCCTCCCCCACTGTGAGGAGCAGAGTCTGTGGGAGGGCAGAGTTGGCCTTCTGCCTGGCCTCAGGGGTTTGAAAATAGCACAGCCTGACCCCTAGTGAGGCCCCTATCCTCCTATGGTGTCCTGTTGGAGCAGGGGTTCTGTCTGGAGCCTCCTGCCTGGCACTGGGCTGAAGTCTACGGAGTCATATCACCTGACAGCTGGTCCCACATTCTGAAGCTCTGACTGGCAAGCTTCCTTCCCACCTAACCTTCCCTCCGTGTCCACGGGGTGGGAAGTCCCATAATCCTACAGTTTGAAAAGCTTGCTCTCAGCCTAGGATCTGATTTCACTCCTCTGCAGTGACTGCTTAGCTGGTAAAGACACAAGCTTAGATAGGACGATGGCCATACTGAAGGGGCATTCTGGGGCAGAGCACTGCTTCCACTTGAGCATAGGTAGGCCCGCTCACCTCTGCTAGTGGATGGGTATGTGTGCACATGTGTGTGTCATGCTTTTAAAGAATGTTCTTTGCTGTGGTCAGTTGGGATCAGTGAGGTTGGTGGCCAAGAGCATATGGAGTCACATAGAGGGTCTGGGTTCAAATCCTACTTTGGTATCTTTACACAGGGTGCACTGCCCACCCCTGCTGTCAAGTCCAGCAAAAGAGAGGATGCTGCCATCCCTGCGGACGCTATCAGGATGAGTATCATATGTGCTGCTCATGGGTGATGGTTTCCAACTTTGATTTGTTGTCAATCTTTAAATACTTGAATTGTTGGAGGGAAAACCATATGCCCACTCAGTAATGAATTCCTCTGTAATCACAGACACCCACAGAGCAGGGTAGGGTACAGGTTTGGCATGAAGTAGATCTGGATCTGATATGGTCTTAGAGGGGGAAGTCACATGCTTGAGGTCACAAGCAGGGAGGGAGGGCAGAGGCTCACAAACACCTACTTCAGTTGATCACTATCTGGGTATCTGTGCATTCCACCACAGATGTGCGTATGTGGTGGTGGTAAGTGAAGAGACCTGCTCCAGCTGCCTTTCTCCACAGGCTCGGCAGGATCAGAGCACCAAGAGTCTCCGGAGACCTGGGGCTTTAGAGCATGTTCAGTACCTGGTGGCCCTCACAGTTTCAGTGAGGGCAAGCAGCTGAGCACAAACAGACTCTGCCAGCAAGTGTGGGATTTTCTTCCTCTCTCCACTGCTTGTATTAGCAATAGAAAATGGCTGTTTCTGAAAAATCGCTAACTTCAGGGCAAGCTACATCACAAAACCCTATGTAGCAGTCAAAAGTGCTGTATGGCCAAGTGTACAAGCATATTGGAATGGCCTGTTGCAGTGCTGGCTGTTTGTGGAAACAAGAACATGGCTGCAAAGGAATGCCACCCCATCCCTGAAGATGGAATCTACTGAGTGGCTGGGGTCAGTGGTGGGAGCGAGACTTTTCCTTTCGTGCCTTTGAGAGTTAGGATCACATATAGATTTATTATCTATGCAGAAAAATAAACAGATTTTAAAGGAAGTAGCTGAGGAGAAGCCCAACACAGACAGGCCCAGCTGGACGCCTGGACTGCCTTTTGGATCTGGCCCAGCTTGGCTATGCTGCTCCACCTCTAGGGTAGTATTTTGGTTTTCACACCCACAGGGAAACCCAGCCAATAGACATCAGGTTCTGTGTTGAGTGTCTGCCAAGCCTGGTTGTGGATATGACGAAGCCCCAGGAATGGCGTGGTCTGCATACCTGCAGGATGACACAGCCTGTATAAGAGGAATGGAGAGATGCCAGGTTTTACTGGCTCCCAACTTGCTACTGTGGCTCTGTGGGTACAAGCCATCCTCCAGCTCTCTTGGTGGCAGAGACTGGGATCTTCCTCCCTCCCTCTTTCTTTCCCTCCCTCCCTCCCTCCTTCTTTTCCTTCTTCTTGTATTCAGTAAGTATCCACTGTGCCTCAAATCCTCTTCTAGGCCTTGAGGGTATACTTGGGGAGCTCTATATATGTGTACCCCAGATTTCCTCTCCACAAGCCTCAATTTCCCTAGTGCTAAAGGATCTGAGTGTTTGGGGCAGGACTCACCTCTCTAACAGCTAACCATCTAAAGACTGAAATTCTGTTTCTGCCTCTAGCTTGCTTTGTGGTTTGGAGAAATCACCTATGCTCTCCGAGTCCAGGTGTTCTCAGCTGGAACATGGTAGATAACACCTAAAATGGCAGCAGAGATGCACGTCAGACGGTACAAGGCCTGAAAATGTCAGCTAGCTGCGTCATTGTTAGCATGCCACCAGAAGGAACAATAAGCATTGCCTACCAGGTTAGGAGAAGTTTGGTTTCCATGGAGATGAATGCTGTGGGCTGGGCTGGGCTGGCTGGGCCAGACCGGCATGTCTTTCTGGGAAAACTAAACTAGCTAGTTCCCTCTAGCCCTCTGGCTGTTGGTGTAGCTAGCTCTGGCTCTTAGTACTTGGAGTTGAAAGCACATAGGAAGTATGGGGGAAGAAATATACTTTTCCCAACTCTTAGAATCATCTCCTGCTTTCATTTCAGACACTAGCTACCACTTGTGCACATACTGGATACATGAAGGGCTGTCACCACAAAGGCCTTGCTAACCCCAACTGCCTCCCTCTGTTCACAGATGCCTTCTGTAGCCACTTCCCAATTCTCTCTTGGGCACTTGAGTCTTGAGTGAGGTCAGGAAGGCAGAGGTAGGCAGAGCTATGACATGCTGGTGTCCTGCAGAGGAAAGCCATAAGCTCTGGTTGGTCTGGGAGGGGACTCTATCCCACCCTGGCTGGGGAAGTAGCATGCTGGACTGCCAGGATCCACCCAGATCCATTCTGGGAACACCAGATTGTAACTTCAGCTGTGTCTCTTGGTTAGTCACTCTCTGATGTCACTCAACTCCCCCCCCCCCACAAGGTAACCACAGAGGCAACATTGTTGGGGGCTATGTGGGATACCTCGGTGGCCTCTGACCTGTGAGAGCAATCACACGAGTCTCTGGGAAAAGCACTGACCTTGAAAACTGATTCTCTAGAATCAGAAGGCTGGTTTTTGGTGGGGGGAAATCACTGTTTGTATGGAACGGTGCAGTAGGGGTCAAGTGGAGAACCTCAGTGAACAGATGCAGTGAAGATACAGGTGAGGGGTGCAAAGCCACACCATAGGTTTAGGGTAGACCCAGGAGAGCCACCCTGCCTTTGAAGACACCCTCCTGGCTTGGGATGCTTACCCCTCTTTATCTTAGGGATCTGCTCTCCCCTGTACCTCAAAACCCTGGTTTCTGTACAACTACTAGTTCTGGCAATAGAATCAGTGTTCCACGAGCTGACTGGGCAAATGGGGCAAGGCCATGTTCAATGTTATACCATTATTTCACAGTGGAATTGGAGTCTGAGCCCGAACTGAGAAGTGGGTGTTCTTTGCTCAGAACTTAAGCTGGAGTTGGGATGAGCTGTGACAGAAGGTTTGTGAACCTCATAAAGGAATGTTTAATCATTTGCCTTTTGTGGAATTGAACCCCTAAACAGTAACTAACAGATACCATGCCACACACAATCAGTATAAGTGTGGGTGGCTCCTATCTGACCTTGCATTTGGACCTTGAGTCCTGCTAAGGTGTGTGTGTGTGTGTGTGTGTGTGTATACTATGAACCATGCACTGTGCTTTGTGCCTCTCCTCCATTTTCTCTGAAGCTGTACAACCCTCTGAGACAGATACTGCTAACACTTCCCAGTCAAGGCCCAGAGAGGCTAAGGTATTAGCATCAAAGTCAACAGACAAGATCTAAAACCAGAGACTATCTATAATCATGCCTAGAGGGTTTCACCACTGGCCACTGGCTCCAGGGAGGAGAGCTCGGAGGTGGCTCCGGTATGCATGGATGAATTCCTGCTGAACAGACACTGTGTGGTGGAGAGGCAGGAGGTCGGAAGAAATTTCTCTGTGGGTGACGCAGAGCCACGTGGTTGGAGGAAAGGGTTATCAGCACAGTTGGGTGGAAGTGTGTAATGACCTGGGGTGGAATGGCATCTTGTTGATGATCCTGTATCCACATTACTGGTAGCAGTTCAGGGTCAGCAAAACAACAATAGCATGACTTTGATTAACCCTATGGTATTAAAGATAGGCAGCATGGCCTAATGGTCAGGGCATGCACTCAGGAATCAGGACCTGGATGGGGTATACGTATATGAGTGTGTGTGTGTGTATTGATGCTGAGTGTTTTCCTCAGTTGTTTTCCACCCTATTTTGTAATTAATTAATGTACTATTTATTGTGTGTGCATGATGTGTGTGTGCGCGCACATGTGTAAATATGTGTGCATGTGGGTATGTGCCATGGTGCATGTTTAGAGAGGGTTTCTCTGTATAGCTCTGGCTGTCCTGGAACTTGCTTTGTAGAACTGGCTGACTTCGACCTTAGCTATCCGATTGCCTCTGCCTCCCAGTACTGTGATCAAAGGCGTGCACCACTACACCTGGCTCCCACCTTAGTTTTTGAGGCAGGTCTCTCTCTGAACTTGAAGCTCATTATTTAGAGCTAAGAGCTACTAATCTCCCCAGTCCCCAGTCCCGACTACCACGGTTACAGGTGTGTGCAATGCCCTTCTGTTTATGTGGGTTCTGGGAAATCCAACTGAGGTCCCCATGGGTGGGCAGGAAGTGCTTTACTTCACCCACGGAGCCCTTCTCCAGCTCCCAGAAGTCAGAGCTGTGGCTTCAGACCCGACACCCTCCTCATCTGGAGCTTGGGCTCTGGGAAAGTCACTGACCCTCCTGACCTTTAGTGTGTTTGTCCTAGTTTGATTTTGGTTGCTATGGCGAAACACTATGGCCCAGAGCATACTGGGGAGGAAACATTTTATTTGCCTTATACGTTCCAGTCACAGATGCTCAATCGTGGTCTATCCTGAGAGGACTCAGGGCAGGAACTCAAGCGGGGCAGGAACCTGGAGGCAGGAACTTAAATAGAAGTCACAGAGGATGCCACTCATTGGCTTGCTCCTCCTGGCGTGCTCAGTTGCTTTCTTATAGAACTCAGGACCACCTGTCCAGGGCACTGGACATTAGCAGTGTCCATTAACCGTGGGCTGGACTCTCTCACATCAATCATTAATCAAGAAAATACTCCACAGATTTGCCTACAGGCCAGTTTGACAGGGACATTTTCTCAGTTGAGGTTCCTTTTCCCCAGATAATCCTACATTGTTTCAAGTTGACAAACCCTCAAGCAGTACAGTGTTCGTCTCTAAGATAGAATTAGATTAGCCCAGAAGGGCTGTTGCTTGCCTCTGCACTTCTTGCTCTCTGCTGCTTCTTTGTTCTCCCTAATCTGTCCTTCTCCTCCTTAACAGACTGTAGTGCTTATGCTGCTGGCTGCACACCTTTAATCCCAGCACCTCGGGGGCAGAGGCAGGCAGATCTAAGAATTCAGGGCCAGCCTGGTCTACATGGCAAGTTCCAGGACAGTCAGGGTTGTTACACAGAGAAACCCTGTCTCAACCTCTCCCCCTTCAAAAATAGACTCTAGTGAGACTTGTGTGAAATCTCCCCAGGAGAGGCTTGTGCAGCTGGGAAGAAAGCTACTTTGCCTCTCTGTTTCTGTCTCTGTCTCTGTCTCTCTCTCTCTCTCTTCTCTCTCTCTTCTGGTATAGAGCTCAGGGATTAAGGCTGGAGCCCAGCTGACATCTTGAGTCAAAAGGTTAAAAATGAACTGTTTAACTATATCTGACGCAACCTGAAGTTAAGAAGGAACTGAAACATTGATGACACATGGACATGGGTCAGCCCTGGTCAGAATCTTTCTATACATTAAAAAAATAAACAGCTGGGGACTGGAGGCATGGCTCAGTGGTTAAGAGCACATGCTTCTGTTGCAGAGAACCCGGGTTCAGTTCCCAGACCTCATCTAAAACTCCAGTTCAGACCTCTGAGGCAACAGGCATACATGAACCCAGGCAAGCACTCATACACATAAAATAAATCTGAAAACAACAACAACAACACCTAGTAATGGTCTGGAGAGACGATCAGTGCTTAAGAGCACTGGATTCTCTTCCAGAGGGTTGGGATTGATTCCTCCTGCTCATGACTGTTTGTAACTTCAGTTCTAGGGGATCTGACGCCCTCTTCTGACCTCTGTGGGTACCAAGCACACATGTGGTAGACACACACATGTAGGCAAAATACCCTTATGCATAAAATCAAGAAAATATTGTTTTAGAACAGTTTTATATTTAAGGGTTATTGCAAAAGTCAGGCACACTGGCACACACCTTTAATCCCAACATTTGGGAGGCAGAGGCTGGTGGATTTCTGTGAGTTTGAGGCCAGCCTGCTCTATCAACATAGTGAGTTCCAGGACAGCCAGGACTATGTAGAAAGATCCTACCTTTAAAACAAAAAAACAAAAAACAACAAACAAACAGACAAGAACAACAACAAGACAAGAACAGTAACAGAGCTACTGAAAGATAGAACAGAGTCCCTGCGTGCTGTGGCACTTCCGTACCACCAACATATTAGCATGTAAGGGCCCCTGCATGGTGAAGCTATTCCAAGGAGAATGTGCCTTCTTAGTAGGGCCTTAAGAAATTGGGGTCTCCCCAAGAGTCTCACACTGGGAAAAGGACAAGGTTGAAGGCCAGTGTTAGCCAGAGGAAGAACTGTCTCCAGGAGAGAGATTTCAGTGTTTAAGCTACGCATACCTCTGCCCTTCCATTTCAACATAAGCCTTGTGTCAGGACCCCAAGAAGGGCTTGTTGGGAGGGGACAAGTGGTCTCTGAGTGGTCACTTGATATCTTTGTTCCTCTTCCCAATGTGAATTGGATTTCTCTCCTTTCTGCTTTTCACTATGACTTGTCTCTGTAACTAGCCTATTGAGAATGGCAGTCCAAACCTGGCTTGTTAGGGCTGCCAGAGCCCAGGCTTGTGTTCTGCATGCATCAGTAACACTGACTGCCTGTATCACAGCTAACCGAGATTGTCACATTATCATTAGCTGATAGGCTCACACCTTATCATATTTCCTCAGTCGATTCCTAAAGCCCTGGGCTGAAGGTCCGTATAGGACAGATTTCTAAAATCCGCTGTCATGTCTCCTTTGGCTTCTCTGGGCTGTGACAGGTATTTTGTGAATTTTCAGATTGCTTCCTTGTATGTGTGTGGGCTCCATGTTTGGAGAAAGGCAGCAGAGTTGGCCTCACCCTACCCTCTTGCTGTCTTCAGATATGCTTTTGGAAAGACATCATTCCTCTGGCAGGTTGTCTGTCACAATGCCACTCTGTTTCTGTCCTCTTCTGTCCTAGGTACGGCCCATGTTTTGGGAGTGGGCAGTTCCATCCAGCTAGTCTAGGTGGCCTCACATGCGTATGCAGAATGCTTATTCATGGAAGTTTATCTCTTAATATCTCATAATTGGTTTATATAGATATGACTCATACATATTTATCTGGGAAGCTGGAGTCCACTGCTGCTCTCCAGGCTTGTGCAAACGATGCTGTCTGGTCTCTACGGGCTTCAACTGGTTTGGCAGACTCTTTGACATGGGAGAGGAACACACTGAGGTGGGCATCTCTCAGCAGTGTGAGAGCCATTCCATCCTCACGCCTACCTGGTGAAACATGACTCCACAGAGCCCCTTCAAAGCCTGGCCTCTCTCTATGCCTTCTCTCTGACCATCACATTATCTTGCCCTGACTGGCAGGGAAGGCCGAAGTTAGGCACAGGTAAGTTCTGTGACACTCAGCCAGGCTGCTGGAGGATGAGGGTGTACAGCAGCTCTTTGAGCTGGTCCGCTGCCCACAGATGCATGGTCAGTCAGAACCTGCTGGCCCCGCAGAGGTGTCCAGACCAGGCAAATCTAGAGATCAGGCCCTAGGCCTCACACATTCTAGTAACATACCCTTTTTATATTAAAAAAGCCATTTAAAAAAAAAAAGCAGATTTTTTAGACATAGCAAAGGCTTAACTGCTCAAAAGGGCTATTTGAATTTTCCTTTGTTTTCAAGACAGCGTCTCACTGTGTAACTCAGATTAGCCCCCACCTTGGGTCTTCCTACCTTGGCCTCCTGAGTGCTAGGATCACAGGCTTGTGCCACCCATCTCCTTGAATGTCCCATTGCATGCAATCCAGCCTAATGGTGAGTGGATGGGATTACATTTCTTCAGGGAGGGAGAGTTATGAAAATCGAATTCCTGGAGCAAGTCATATTTATGACCACAGAGCTGAGGTAAGTAATGATACTTATTATCAGTATCTTAACAATTATGCATAAATAGATAGAAACTGAGAGAGAGAGAGAGAGAGAGAGAGAGAGAGAGGAGAGAGAGAGGGAGAGCGAGCCGTGCGGGGGATGAGGGAGGTGGAGGGAGGGTGTGCAAAGTGGGTGAGAGCACAACACACTGAATATGTACATGTATGAAATTTTCAAAGAATAAAGACATACTCTGAAATTCGTAATATTGATGACATTGTTGCAATGTCTGCTGAGAGCTCTAGGTCGAGGGGTTGACTCCTCATTTTGTTTTATTAAATATATGGTACATATATATAATAGATAACTATTTTAATTTATTATCTATAATATAAGCATATTATAGATAATATATAAATTATTTTTGATTCATTTTCATATTAAATTTATGAAAAATTTTCATAAATTTAACTTAAATTTATGAAATTTAAGTTTCATAAATTTTTCATAAATTTAACTGGGGATCTTTAACTTGAAACCACAAGGGAATACCCCCACAGTTTTTAAAGGAGAACATCATTGCAGCTGCAAAGGGATGCTGGCTGGTGACCCTCAGTGTCAGGAAGACAATCTTAGTGAGGGATTATGATGGCATCTGGGTGACTGCAAATACGGTTTGGGGATGCGCTTTGTCCTAGGCTGGGTACCATGGAGATGCTGGGGTAAGGAAGTGCTACTTTAGTAAATCTAGTGCTGTAGTGGAGGCAGACAGGACAGGATTGAGCCCAGAGTTGTAACCCACATGGAAACAGTGGCCCCTCTTCTTGGACACACTCTGGAGAAATCAAGTCAGGTTGTCACCCAGACATGGCCATGTTGGGTTTTGTAGACAGTGGCAGAGAGGCCTTGTTTCTGTCCAGCTCATCAGTTACAAGGTGTCTCTGCTGATGGTGTCTTGTGAGGTCTTTATGTCCCACCCAGGTCCAACCTGTCGCTGTGAGCCTCAGACTGTCTTGCAGGGACACCTAAGGCTGGTAGTCTCCTTCTGGGTTCAACTCCCAGAAGTCAGTCTGCTTTGCTGTCTCTCAGCTGACACCACCAGCAATTGAGTGGCCCTTTTCCCCTCTGAAGAGCGGACAGGGGCGTGGCTGATCGTGAGACCAAAGGGAAAGTGGGAAAATCTGAGGAGCAGGACATTGAAATCAATGCACAGGCTCCTGAGCCCAGGCCCTGAGCTAAGAACAAGCAGGTCCTTTCTTACTCCTGACCAGCCTTGCATAAACTTTGTGGTCTTTTATAGCATGATGTTCAAGGTCACCCTCCAACGCCTGCTCACATGTCTCACATGTAGAATCACGTTCCTGTATTAGGCAGTCGTGTGATTACGTTCTGCAGATAATTTTATTTATTTGTTTGCTTGCTTGTTATTATTTATGTCTATGGGTGTTTTGTCTGATTGTATGTCTATGTACCACGTATATCTGGTGCCTGATGGAGGCCTAAAGAGGGCAGGGCAGTCAATCCCCTGCAACCGCAGTTACAGATGGTTGTGAACTGCTTGATGCGATCTGGGAATTGAACTCTAGTCCTCCGGAAGGGCATCCAGTGCTTCACCTGTGCAACCGCTAAGCCATCTCTGCAGATACTTTACAAGGAGAAGAAGATAGGAAAACTGCTTGCTGGAGCTGACCAGGACAGACGCTGGGCCCTTCACACAGTACTGTTCCTTTATCTAAGGTATGGTGTGATGGTCAGAGCCCAGCAGCTTGGTCCATGAGGAGAGCTGGAGCCACACAGATTATAAAAGACAGTAAAGGTTTGGGGTTCTTCTCATGGAGGAGCTGACCTGTCAGCCTTTGCCCACCCTACCTAAGAGATGGATGGATTTTTACCTTGTCTAAACTACTTTGCGATGCTGTGGATGCCCCTGCAGTGGACTCATCGCTTCTTGCTGGCCTTCATGACCCCTGGCCTTGTCCTGGGCAGAAAGGGCTGTCCTCTTGTTTAAAGGCTCTGTTACTGTCACGCCCAAGTTCTTATATCTGCACCTGGTGCTGGAAATGAGATCTGATCAGACAATGGGATGTGCACGTGAGGAGGGAAGTGGGTGTCTGCAGCTCATGGATGATGCGCACAGTTCCCCATAAGCAGAGAACTGGGAGAGCCTGCATGCACGGACACCTGATGAGATCCAGATCAAGCAGAGGGTGCTGAGTGGTGGCTCCTAGGCTGAGGCTGCTGTGTTGGAGCTCATGGGCTTTCCTTACCGCAGAGCCCATCGCTGCCTGGGACAAGATACAGAGTGCTTGCTTTTGTTACTAAGACTGGAGTTCTTGGATGTGCCCAGATAAACAGTAGCATTTATTTATTTGGGTGGAAGCCAGTCTTTTCTTAGAAGCACAATGTATCCATGATGTAGCAGAGAGGGTCCTAGAAACTGCAATGCCTATGTCATCGGAAAGCTACGTGCAGTTTAACTGCCTCCGAATTCCTCTACAAAATCATACTTTTCCCAGAATGGCCTTTTTTTCCTTTTTAGTGTGTGTGAACATGTCTGGTCCTTCCTCACATGCTTGACTTCATGTAGAGACACACTTAAGGAAAAGTGCAAGCACAAACTGAACACACCTGCAGCTCTCAAGAAGGTTGGGAAGCCAGCGTTCCCAGGACCATGAATGCTGTGCGAGCCTCCTCCAGTGAAGACACGCCTTCCACTGTCTAAGTTTACTACTATGTATTTATTATCTCCTGCTGCTTCTCAGAGGCTACTTACAATGTGCTTTCTGTATTCTGACTCTGGTCACAGCCCTGAGGCCCAGGGACACAGATGTAAAGGTATTATATAATCTTTTACCTTTCTTCGGGATTTATTCTCAAACTGTGTTCCCATGGAAGCCCAAGGTCATTTCCTAAACAGCAGGAAAAAGATCAGGTTCTTGGATTGGCTTCTATGTTTGAAGTGGGCCCAATAGCCTTTGGGGTCCATATCTCATATCTGAATTTCAGTAGTGACAATGAGCAAGAAGCAGGGGATGATGGGAAAACCCAGCAGTGCCCTAGGTCACCCTTAGTACAGTGGTCACCAATTGCACCGTCGTGTGTGTGTGTCCCCTAACCCACTTCTCTTTCCATCCACTCTATTCCTAAAGTCTAGGCACAATGACTTCCAGGCCATGGATGGAAAGTGGCAGGTGTTGGCCACCCAGGAAGGGGGTGGGATAGCCAGGAGACACTCAGGCCCCACACTCCCACTCTCACCCTCTCCCAGACCAGAATCAACACCTGAGCTCTCTACCAGGTCTGGGAGCATGGTGCAGCAGCAGGAGACTTGTCTGGCATGTGCCTGTGTGTCCTGAAACCACGGCAGGACAGTCAGGAAGCCCGAAACCTAAACACAGCGCCTGTCTCCCATGAGGCAAGAGTGCCCGGCAGTGAACTTAATTTTCTATGTGAGTTTTCAGCATTTGTTGGCAGTGCCCAGAAGATTCTGAGTGTTCAGTTGTTTTCCTTTGATCAGCTCACAGGGAGTGAGATGGAGACAGGGCTTATTCTGGACTAGGTGGTTTGGGTCTACAGTACTCCTGTAGCCCCTTGCATGAGGCTTTAGCCATGTGATGTCACTTTCTCATGCCTCAGTTTCCCGTCTACGAAAGGGGGTGTACTGAGCTATCACTGAGTGGTTACGGGGCTCTGGGGATATCTGAAGTCCAGCTCCTGTGCAGTAGAAGTGGCATGGAAAGTAATTCCATAAGCTGTCACAGAGAATGGACAGTACACGGCTCTGTCCCCAGACCTGATGACTTCCTAGTTCATAGAGATCTCACAGGCCCTACCTTCCCTCTGCAAGGGGGCAAAGCTAGAGAATAGTCTGTGATTCTTGTACCAGTGCTGAATCTGGGGCCCTTAATTAGTGCCGAAGGGATATGAAAGTCAACTGGAAATGGGCAGTTCTTCCATGGCAGCCTATGGACACCTGGACTCTTACTCTGTAGTAGGAACCCTGGGTAGAGGCAGCTTCAGAAGTCATGAAGAGTTCTGACTATAGGCTGAGCGTTAGAATTTCTCCTTAGAGTTCTAGGGCTCCTGAGGGATTTAGCCAAGGGGAACACACTTCCAGGAGGAAAGTGTGGTCCCGTTAGGAGCCTAAGGACAGCAGCAGTTGGCTGGTAGGACGGGGTTGGAGGGTAAGTAGGCCACATGTCCTGTTCCCTTCCTGCCACTTAGGAGATGGCACCATTGTGTCAGTTTCCCTGTCTGCCGAAGAGAGCTCTGGCGGGGACAGCAGAGCTACCCACTAGGCCTGGCTATGCCATTCCAGGTCCATTGAGTGCACTGAATTCTGGCTCCATTATCTTAGCCTGTATCCTCCTCCCCTACTTGGTGTCTACACATGTAACACAGGGCAATAGAGCCTACAGGGAGCCAAAGGCTGTGACCTCAGAAAGGAGTCCCTCTCTTTCTCTGTAGCCAAATGCCAAACCATGCATTTACCTCTAACCCCAGCTCTGTGTATGTGTGTGTGTGCACATATACACGTGTGGTTTTTTCTTATGGTTGGAAGGCCACATTCTTCCTTCATTTGTACCTCAGCCTCCAGTTACACGGGCCTCCTGTGGTTACAGAACTTCACCAAGCTCATGCCAACGGCAGGGCCTTTGCCTTGTCTGTTTGCTCTAGTAGGCTATTCTTCATCTGCCTCAGTTCTCTGTACCCGCTTAGTCGTGGATGTAAAGACTGTCTCCTTAGGGGATGGAGAGATGATATTCTCTTCTGAACTTCTTGGACACTAGGAATATCCATGGTGCTTATAAATACATCCAGGCAACACACCACACACACACACACACACACACACACACACACACACACACACACACAGAGTAATGTAGGTTGTTTGTTTATTTGTTTGTTGATTTTGAGACAGGGTCTCACTCTGTGGTCCTCTCTTTGAAGACCAAGCTGACCTTGAACTCACAGAGGTCTGTCTGCCTTTGCCTCTTGAATACTGGGATGAAAGGCAGGAGCCACCAGCACTCTCAGGTAAAATAAATAAATCTAAAAAAAAAATTGTCTCCTGGGCTGGGGAGAGGCTCAGTCAGCAATGTGCTTGATACAAGTATAAGGGCTAGTCAGATCTCTAACACCATGTAAAAGCTGGGCATGGTGGGGCATGCCTGTAATCCCAGCACCGGGGAGGCAGAGACAGAAAGATTCCTGGTGTCCATTGGGCAGTCAGTCTGGGAGTTCCAGATTCAGTGGGAGACCCTGTCTCAAAACACAGTGTGGAGAGCAACTGAGCAAGGCACCAATGTCAACCTCTGCTTCTCAGCACATACACATGAAAAGGTAAACACACACACACACACACACACACACACACACACACACACACGGCCCAGATCTCCTCCTTAGGGTCTCTTAGTTGTTTCCTCTGTAATTCTCTCTGGTCTGTCCTGCATATTGTCTGCATTCATGGTATATTATTTATTCACCTCATCCTGACTACTTTTAATTCGCTCTTTGGTTGTCTTCCTCTAAGCCTTGATGGGTTCAGTGAGGCAGGCTGTAGACATCTGTTCATACATTGCTCCATCTCCATCACCTCGCCAGGCCTGGTCCAAGTAGGTCTTCAACCATTCACAGCTGTATAAGTGAATGCAGCCATACAGAATGAGTGAGCACAGATGAACCCAGCAGGTCTAGTGCTGCACATCTCTGAAAAGCTGCTCTATCAAAGAGGCTGCTGATGCAGTTGCCAAGGCAACAATTTGTCTGCTTTCCAAAGCATCTTTAAAAGAGAGAAGCAAAGGCTCACACAGACAGTGATGGAAAGGAAAACCAGAGAAGGATCCATTCCTGAAGTCACTGAGGGACCCTTCTATGAGGGCTGCCTGTCTCCTCCCTCCCTCCCCTAAGAGGCACCTTCCCTCTTGTCTTTGGTTAGGTCTCTAATATGAACACAGTGAACTCCAGGATAACAACAGCCTTTTCTGGCCTCATGCAGTGCTTTCAGGAACGGTGTGTGCTGCCTGGCTGCCTCCCCACGGGACCCACCAGGCATCAATGAGAACAGGATGGTTTGGAGATCCTTCCAGAAAGTTCCTTTAGCCTTGTGATGGGCAGCAATGACAGCACTTTAGTATTTTTATGGTAGGTGGACACATGTCTCCAGAGAGCTGAAGGAAGCAGGCAGCTCAGTGATGCATGTGTGCTGGAGTGAGTGAGTGGCCGTGCATCTGGGCGAAACTTTCTCTTCCTTCACCACAGAAATGGTAAGACACTGAGCAGAGGCAAGAAGAGGTGTCAAAGATTTGGGGTAGAAATTTCAGCTGCAAACATTCTTGATCCTGTTTGCAGGAACTGCATCCTCCAGGGATGCAGCCTGCACTCCAAGTCATCCCTGTCCCGCCGGGATCCTCCAGCAGCTGAGGGAGTTGGCACTGCTGTCCTCAGGGCTGTCGGAGGTTAGCAGGTGCTTCATGGGACATGGAGTCACAGAAAGAACCAGGGCTCTTCTGAACCATGCCTGGGACATCTGGGCAGGACACCTCAGGTCCTTGATTATCTGAGGCAACCTGAGGCTCAACTGGCACCTGAGGCAAAACTTGAGGGGCAGGGAGGCTGGGGCAGGAGCAGTGGTGGGAGACAGAGAAGAGGAGGTGGGGTTACTCCTGCTTTCTTGCTTCCGGCAAATAAGACTTGGTTTGGTCCGAGTGGCCCTACCCTGGCTGGATATGATCATGTAACTTGGCTTTGGACGCTCAGAATCCCAGGCTCATGCTGACCAGAGAGAATCATCCTTGGCTGGAACCTCTGGGCCACAGCAATTTTCTGGCTCAAGAACTGAGGCTGCTGAAGTCATTCATCACTTCAGAGACCCTGGCTGAGAATGCAGTCAACCAGCGGTGTGACAAGTTACAAGTGGAGGCAGGCATCACATGAGCTCCTCAAACTAGCTGTACCTGAAACCACCCATGTTTGTGCGTCAACCTATCTTCCCCGAGACTGTTTCTGAGTCCAGTGAAGAGGAAGGAAGTGAGAGGATAGTATGGATATTAAGGAGCAGGAGTCCAGGGGTGAACTGATGGGAGGGCTGCCTCTGGGCCTACAGCTTTGCCTTGCTCTACTCCCAGCAGTAGACTAGAAATGTTACAACACAGAGATAAATGCTGTGGACACAGAGCAGGATGCTCCTGCTTGCCTGGGGTGGGAGGAGTAGCATATATCGGGGAGGGGGTGGCTTTCCTTATTCTTTTGGCCTATTGGAGAATAGTGTGTGTGTGCGTGTGTGTGTGTGTGTGTGTGTGTGTGTGTGTATGTGTATGTGCTTGGTGTGTCTGTGGTGTGATGTATGTGTGTGTGTGGTGTGTGGTGTGATGTGTGTATGTGTGTGTATGTGTGTGTTGTGTGGTGTGGTGTGTGTGTATATGTGTCTGTGTGTGGTGTTGTGTGCATGCATGTGGTGTGTGTGTGTGCTTGTGTGTCTGTAAGTCAGAGGTCAACCTCAGATGTCAATCCTTAAGAGCTATCATTTTTGTCAGCTCTGGAACTTGCCTGCTAGACCAGACCAACTGGCCAGTGAACCCCAGGGACCCACCTGTCTGCCTCCTCAGTGCTGGGATTGTAGGGGCATTCACCATGTCCATGCAGGTACTTTGCTGACTAGGGCATCTCCTCAGCTCAGGACTAGCATTCATGGCTACTTGCTTCCTGCTAGGAGACTGGGACATTGACACATGTGGCTTCATTCCTCCATATCACAGCACAGCTGGAAGGAAGCATTACTGAGTCTATTTCTTAGGTAGGACAATAAAGGCCATGGGAAACTGAGCAACTAGCCTAGGGTCTCAAAGCCAGTGTGACCACCCCCAATTCTGTTCCGTTTCATATCATAGGTAGTAAATAAAGTTCTGCGGGGTGGATGCTTAATAAGGTGATTTGAACTTTCCGTGTGTAGCAGCCTGATTCCGAGTTCTTTCCAGTCCTGCTGGAAATCCCTCAGCATCATTGGACTCCAGGGAGGATGGAGCCCATCTCTTCAGGCAAGCTTGCCCAGGAGACCTGAGAAAGGTGCTTCCCAGCTGGGCTTGGTGTCTGGGGATTGTAACAGTACTGTGAGGACTGTGGAAGGGACACAGTGATCTGATGGGCAAGAGTGGTTGTGGCCTCTCCTTTTGGTTAAAGCTTCTTAGAGGTCATGGGTTCCTATGCCAGTTCAGGCTGAGACTTCACCTTCTTCAGGGACAGAGGGGTAGCACTGTGTGGGATGAGGCAGAAGGCCTTGACCTGGAGGCAGAAAGGATCCCTTGGCTGGTGTCAGCCCTGACAATTGCTAGGCTGAGCCCTACACAGGCAGAGGTCTGGCTTATTGTGGGCAGAAAGATCCCTGGAGGACATCAACTCCTAGCATAGACAGAATCTCTGTTCTAGAACCTTCTTTAGTGGCACATCTATTTTAATGCAAAGTTCCTTATTAAAAACAAAGTTGTGTTTTTAGAGGCTATCTAAGGCTGCCCCCATGATCCTTGTAGCCAGCAAAGGAGGGGTAGAGCTGGAGGTGGGGGATGTGTCCTTAGGGCTCCTCCTCATGATGGATGAGGACCTGCTTTTCCAAGGGAGTCCATAGCCCTGAGATGGGATAAATAGGGCTCTATAAAAAAAATTGTTGTGTGTGTGTGTGTGTGTGTGTGTGTGTGTATGTGTGTGTGTGTGTGCGTGTGTGTTTTCCTGTGTCATACATGTGGAGATCAGATATCAACTCAGGTCTTCTGCAACTACTTCTCCACCTTACTTTTCTCTCACCAATTCAGCTAGGTTGGCCAGCAAGCTCCAGAGAACCATTGGTCTCTGCCTCCCAGTGCCGATTGCAGGTCCTCATGGCTACAACCAACATTTTACAGGGGTGCTGGGGATCTGAACTCTGGTCTTCACATTTGCATGGCAAGAATTTTACCAATGGAGCCATCTTCTCAGTCCTCATTTTCAAGGAAGTGAATTTGGAGAAAGCTGCTTCCCCTAACTCCTTCGTGGGTGACCATAAGCCTTGGGAACACATGGGAGACCCTGACAAGTCCTGCAGTTAGGAAAGTCTATTCTCTTTATTTAACCTGCTGTTTCTCTCTCACTTTGTCCAAAGTACTTTAGAGAGGAGCCTTAGTTATTACCTATGGAGCACACTCTAAGGCACACTGGTGTAAAAAGATCCTCTCTCCTATTTCTAGAAGCCTCTGAGAGACCAGGTCTGACTGTCAGCCATTGAAGTCCAGGAGCCACAGAGCCCTGGGGAATGTTGGCTAGCGCTGGGGCCTGGGAGCAGAAACAGTGTTCACCAACCTTGGAAAGAAAGTCTGTAGACATCTCAAGACTAGAGAAACTTGGAGGATAGACTCTCGGCCTCCCCTGGAAGAGGGCACCCCAGTCTGTAAGATTTTCCCACCTGCTGCAACCCCATCCTCTGAGGTGTCAAGTTCAGTCTGCCTCAGGGAGTCCCTGCATGCAGCAGGAGGAGAAGAATATGGGTCCCACAGAGGCAGGTGCCTCAAGCACTCAGCATTTCACATTAGAGGGGCACAGGGCAGGTGACTCTTGTAATTCAGGGACAAGGTAAGCTGGCTCTGGTGTTCTAGAATGTCAAGATGAGCCCTGGGCACTGACTTCTGGGCAGGGGCCAGCATGCACAGAGCCATCTGGGTTGAGACTCCTCCTACAGCATCAGTCTCTGTAGGGCTGTGTGTCAGGCACCCATTGGCCGCAGCATCATGCGTGTGCCAGGCAGTGAGTAGCTGGGGCCTCGGAAGTAGTGCCAGCGGATGCCATTGATCTTGTGTAAGTGTTGACGAACTGGGTAGTAGATGCCGTTGAGGTTGGAAAGGCCACAGGCGTCAAACCACCACCCTAGTGGAAGAGGGAGGACAGAGAATTTGGAGGAGGTGAGATATGCTGGCCTAGATTTAGGGAGGAGAAGGCTGAGGGACTGTCATTTTGGGATGCCAGTTTGCTGAAGGTGGTTGGCTGGGAATGGGCAGAGGTGAAGCCAGGGCTTTGGAGGGTAGCAGTGGCTCTGGTCACAGCTCAGGCCCCTCTAAGACTTCCTGCTGTGTCACTGACACCCCTATCTCCTCTTTTTCCCTTTATGATCTACCAGGCTTTGTCATGCCCTCCTGCTCACTCTAGGGGTCTCTGCATTTGTGAATGTCCTCTCTCTGTGTCATATGTCTCTGTGTTGCCCTGTCTTCCCCTGGGGCTCTGTCTCCAGTGTGTTGTGAACACTTCCTGCCCACCTATGTGCTTTAGTCCTCTCCTTACTGTCTGCTGTCACCTGCACCTCTCTGCCTCTGCCACCTTGTGTCACTGTTGGCCTCTTGTGGGCCTTGTCTCTGTGACTCTATCAGTGCTTTTCCCATTCCATCTCCAGCCTTGGGCCTTTTCCTTCCAGGAGCACTGCCTGACATGGAGGTGGGCAAGGGAGCTGCCCTCACTGCCTCTGGTCTCTCCCATGATGTTTCTACCTAGCCTGGGAGTAGGAAAATCCTGACACGAGGGTGGGATTGATGGGCATCGTGCCTACCCGGAGCTACCCTTGCCATCTCCCAGCTGCTCTCGGAGGAAATTAAGGGTGTTTCTATTGGAGAACCATGGGTACAACCCCATGGAAACTCCAGTGACTAGGAAGAGGGAGGTTTGGCTAGAGTCTCACCAGGAACACCCATCTTCAAACATCATCTGGACACACCCTTCTCTAGACATCATCTGGACACACCCACCTCCAGACATCATCTGGACACACCCACATCCAGACATCTGGACACACCCACCCAACATCTGGTATACCACCAACAGTACATCCTGATACACTCACCTCCAGACAGCATCTGAGCACACTTGCACATGCAGTTATCATTGTCCATGTCTTTGGTGCTGAACTTGGTGCCCTGAGGAGCCAGGCTGTTCTTGCGCCCTGTTGAGCTGCTGCTGTCATTCACAGAGAGGCTGGAGGCAGTGACGAGGTGGGGTAAGAAAGGGGTACAGAGTCAGGCGGGGGCTCCCACAGGGGCTCTGTTCTGGCAATGTTTCCAACCTGTTGTTTTTGCATGAAAATGTACCCTGCTGTCATGCTAAGGCCACCCTCCCTCATGGTGGCCTTCCTTCCTTGCCTCCCTGGGATTACAGTGCTGACTGCTACTGTGTCTTTTATACTGGCTGGATTTGTGTCCTAGAGAGCTGTGAGTGGGAGACACAGAGTAAGGACAGGAGGTAGAAGTCTTTCAAGCATCTGCTCTGCCGTTGTTAGTGTCTTGAGAAGGTTAGTTCATTTTCATTTAAACCTCATACTACCTTTTCCTATGCAAGGAAAGGGGGTGACAAGAGCCAAAGGAACCTGCTCAGGTTGTCAGACTCAGTAACTATCACTGCCAGTGTCCAGTCTGAACTGGCCTGGTACAGGCAGGGTTACATGCTCTTTGCCTGTCAGCCCTGCCACTTCAACATAATAGCTGCTCTATTCCACACTTCTTCCATAAAGCCCTCCTAGCCAGTCCAGCCCTCATGGATCAACCTCAGGAACCCCCAGCAAGGGGACAGAGGGTCTCTTTTTCATTGCCAGACTCTGTGTGAATATGTCCAAGCCTCCAGGGTGACCATGGCTGTGGGGTTGGGGTAGGGCAGAGTGCCTAGATTAAACCCAACATGTCCAGTCTGTCACTGCCTGGCATTGGGAAGGCATCTCCACTCCACTGAGACTCATCTTAGCTTATTCAAATGGTGACAAGAGACTTACTGTGACTTTGTTCACAGTGTGATTTAGTGACATCAACCAGTGAAGTGTGCTGAGGGGTAGGCAGGTTTGGTGAGACCCCTGCACATTCAGGACTGGGGAGTCAGTCCTTGGCACAGGTTGGCCTGGCTGGAAAATGTAGGAAAAGCTTGTCCGAGCAGCTGAGACAGGAGCTGGCTCAAGTCACTAAATACTTCTATATTCTATACACTTATACGTAATATATATTATACAGTATAAGCATATATCGTATACTATATAATATACTGTATATATACTATATATATTTATATATGTAAGTCTATATTTATATATGCTTATATACTACTATAAGATATATATAATGCTATATATACAGTATACTATATAGTACAACTATACAGCATATATTATATATAATTACATATACTAATATAGTATACATACTATATAAATATGTAAATATATATAGTATATAGAGTATAGAAATATTAAATATACAGTATATGTAGTATATATACCATATATATGTTCATATACTACTATATAGAGGAAAGCAGATGGTGGGGACAGCCAAGGCAGGACCTGGAAGCTAGCCCTGCAGGCTCAAGGTCTCTATATGGCTGGCTCAGTGCATGCTTCTCACCCACAGGCTCTACCTGTCCGTGGTAAGGCAGGGTGTTCATGACCATGAACATGAAGACCTAAGTGTGCCCTTAAGTATGCTCTCCTAGCCTTGGGGACCAGTGTTATGTATAGTTATCACCAGCTAGGGGCTTCAGGGTTAGGATCACAGGTTGCCCACTCACTTACAGGCTTTGGCTTCTCCCTCTAGCCATTAAAGACACAGTAATGTTCCTCTCTTCTCTGGGAACCAGAACGGAAGTCATTGATTCTCTGGAAACCTTCCATCGATCTCATGTGCCTTAGGAAACCCAGAAATTTGAATCTTTTGTGAATCCCCAAGAAAGATTATGAAGTGTGTCCCATCTGTGCTCAGGCGGTTCCGGATATTGCATCTAATAAGCAAGGGCGCCTCCTGCCTGTCACTGCTAGTCCTCTCATCCCTGCCTCTGGGCTTCTCTGTGGATCTTCCCACTTAGCTGCTGACCTGGGATAGGGCCCAGGGCAAGCTGTTATCCTTCTCTTCTGTTCCTCTTTAGCAGTTTCCAAGGCTTCCAGTAGTTTCCAGACCCCCACTCCATCTCAAGCTAGTCCTAGGACCAAGCCTTTCTTATATAAGTGGACACCATATGGCCCCAGGGCCTAGTGAACATTTGGGTTTGGGGAACGTGTGACCTATCAGCTGGATGATGCCAACTCTGCCATTTCTATATGTATGTTGTGTGTGTGTTGTGTAGATGCTTGTGTGTATGTACCAGTGTATATATATTTTGTGTGCATGTGGAGGTCAGAGTAACAATCTCTAGTGTCCTTCCTCAGGTAGTTTTTGAGACAGGTTATTTCATTGGCCCACTGAGTTCCAGAGAGCCTCTTGTCTCTACTTCTCTGGCATAGAGGATATAAGCACATGCCACCATGCTTGACTTTAAAATTTTGGGTTCTGGGGATTAAACTTGGGACCTTATGCTCCAAAGGTATGAACTTTATTGCCTGAATTATTTCTCCAGCCCTGCTCTGTTTACTTGTGAGAACACCTCATTTTCTGGGATTCTCCTCCAAAAAGACTCATTTGCCACAGCTTTGCCCCTCCCAGGAGTCCTCTTTGATTTCCAGGATCTCCAGACCCCTGAATATTGCCCCTGGAAGCTGCTGCCTCTCTGGGGTAAGTGGTTTGCCTACTCCAGTCAACTACACCAAGCTAGTATGTGAGCAGCTTTGAGGACATAGTTTTAGGCCAGAGTCTTTCTCTAGTGACCGTAACATGCCCGGCACAGGGCAAGTTTCAGTATCCTGTCATTAAAGCTCTGCAGCCAATTAAGTACATGCTGCTTTCCTTTCCCTCCCCCCCCCCCCCCGGCAGAACTGATAACAGGGAGCTCTCCATGGTTCAGAGAGAAAGCCACTCAGTTTATATGCAAGAGTATAGGAAGGGCTGAGAGCTGAGCATGACTTTGTATGGTAAACACAATCCTTGTAGACAGTTAGATGTTCTGCTTTTGAATCTAGCATTTAAGGATCTCCAACATTTACCCAACACTCACTGTATGTTAGGTGCCTTAGCATAGGTTATCTCATTTCTGATGCCAGACTCTGGCTCTCACAGAGAAGGCCTGCACCACATGAGGGTTGCAACAGTGATAGCGATTGCAACACTGCTTACCTGCCTGGCATAGTGAGGATGCTTTGGATGGAATCCCACATTTGAGCCTGCGCCCTCTGAACTGGATTGAGGGTGTGCTTGGGGCTCCCACTCAGCCTTGTACAGCTCAGCTCTAGGGACGCTCCCTCCAGCTCTGTCTCCTGCACCTCAAGCATCAGGGTGGGTCTCACAAGGGAGGATGGCAGGCCCACTCCAATGGAGGAAGCAGGAACATTTAATAAGAAAAAGGAGGCATGGGGAAATGCCAGCGAAGTCCATAGAAGTAAATTTATGAAGGAAACAGACTTTTAGAGGTTCCCTTAGAGGAAGTCAGAGTCTCCTCAGCTTTCTGGAAGTTGTCTGCAGCTGTGGAGGGGCCAGATGTCAGGATGTCAGGGGACATACTTTCAGCCCCATGGGTGAGCTCATGAGCAGAGTGGAGATGCAGAGAGAACCAAGTTCAAATCCAGGACCCATCTAGCTTGTCACTTTAGACAAAGGACTCAGTGCCTCAGGTTCTTCACCAAAACATGTATGGTAATGTCTGCCTCACAAGATTAAGGGAGAAGATTAAGCAGTGTTCAGAACACAGTAAGTACCTGGGAAGTGTGTGCTTCTTTTCTTAAACACCAAACAATAAACCAGACAGAAGAAGGGGTGGAAATCCTCTATGACTTGACCATAGTCTTGTGCCCAACATTGCTGAAGAGCACAGTGAAGGTCAGCCTTGCAGAGCCCAAGTTTCATTCAGGGATGCAAATAGCAGTGCTGAGAACGGTTCTCCTTTCTCCCATTGTGGGGACTTTTGCATCTCACCACAGGGCATCGGGACAAACTGAGAAGTCAACCACCCTTTTCCTGTCTGTAAATGGGGTGGCTAACCTTGGACGATCCCTTCTTGCTCCAGGCACGGTGGCGTCAGTGACAGTCTTTCCACCCCACCCAGTGTCCAAGATGTGCTGAGTGCTAAGGGGCCACCTCCAGATCCCGTGACGTGTACCCAAATGCGGGCCAGATGGTGGAAGTAGGAGACGCCCAGAGAATGACCCTTGGTGCAGACTCTGCAGCCACTTGGGGACCCCAAACCGCCCACAAGCTGGGCCCCAAGCCCACCTGTACCACTGCCTCTCGCTGCCCAGCTGGAAGTTCTCATACTGGATGGAGGTCTGGCGGCCTTCCCAGTCCCGCAGCTCCACACGCAGCAAGTAGGCCGTTCTGCTGGTGAGGCGGTGCACAGCCTCGTTGCCCAGCCAGTGCTCTCTAGCTACATTGCCAAAACCCTGTGGGGAGGAGAGGAAAGGGTGGCTGTGTGCTGAAGAGGGAGGCGGTGGCTGTGGCTGAGAAGCTGGGCCAGCTAAGGCTCCATGGCCACTTAGCCAGGGTCAATGCCTAATGAGAAAGTTCATAAGGACAGTGTGCACAGGCCTGGGACAGGAGCTCCCCTCTAGAGAACAAAGATGAGATGTTTGTAAATTTTAAGCCCACTAAAAATAACTGAAATGACATTCCTCTAAAGTCAGAAACACTCACAACTCGTTTGTGGTAATGGAAATTGGAATAGCCGGGAATGGCTCAGTGGGAAGAGCAATTGCTGTTCAGGAATGAGGGCAGAGTCAGAATCCCCAACACCACGCACGAAGCAGAGAGGAGACTCACTGGGGCTTCCTGGCCACCAACCTGGCTTGACTCAAGGGAGTAAGGCGGAGAAAGTAGAGAGTAGGACTCAACACCCTCTACTGGCCTTCTAGCATGAATGCAAGCATAAACACATGTGTATGCACTGCACAGGTAAACTCACACTCACAGATAATAAAAAGAAATAGCCACTACCTTTGGGACACACCTAGGGAATGGGCACAGGGGGACTTTCAGGTGTCAGGAAGCTGAGTGTTAAGCTGTGAAGGCAGTCACAGGATGAGCCTGTGGGGAATTCACGGAGCTCTTTGCTTTATAGTTGTGTGCTCAGCTACATGTATGTTAAACCTCAGCAGAAAGGAAAGGCTGAGCTAGCTGCCAGCAGGAGAGGCACGAGAACAGTTTTCCAGAGGTGGGACGGAGGCCAAACAGTCTCAGCAATGGAGAAATGTAAGGCTACCAGCCCTCAGAATGTCTTTGTAACCCAAGTTCCAGGTGGCAAGAGACCAAATGCCCTTTGGCAGAGCCATCTCTCAGGACCAAGGACAGGGCACACAGTGTCCACTTGATCTCTGGCTGCTCAATGCCAGTCACTGTTAAGTCCTTATCTAGGGGACAGCTGATGGACACCGACTGATTTCTTGTGAATCTTTTTCTATTTCTTTTACTTTCAAAAACTTTAAGAGCTTTTAAGTCAGCTTGCCAAAATTCCTAAGTTCAAAATTTAATGGAAAACAAAATTGGAAGCAGCCAGGTACTCCTTGCCATCCATGTGTTCTTGGGAGCAGTCCCACTTTCAAGAATCTGTCTTAAACCGAGTGTGGTGGTATAACCCTCTAATCTCAGCGTTGTGAAGGTGGAGGCAGGAGGATCAGAAGTTGAAAGTCATCTTCTGTTACAAAGAGAGTTTGAGGTCAACTTGTAATACATACAATCCAGAAGAAGATGAGGCAGAGGCAGAGAAATTTGTCTTGTAGATGTGTTTTGGATGTATAGAAAGATGAGGAAATTTGAAGAGCCTGGTGGCTCATGCCTTTAATCCCTGCACTGGAGGCAGAGGAAGATGGATCTCTGTGAGTTCTAGACCAGCTTTGTCTACACAGGACAGCCGGTGCTACGTAGACTGACTCTATCTCAAACAAACAAAGAACAATGAAGAAATTAACTCAAACCATATAGTCAGGGATAATGAGAATTTTTTGTTTCATTCTTTGCATTGTGTGTGTGGGTATGCATGTGTGTGTATGCATGCACATGTGTGTAGTCTAGCGATCAATGCCAAGTGTCACTTCTCAGTTGTGACATCTTTGTTTTTCAGATAGGATCTCTCACTGGCCTGGAGCTTGGGATTCACCAAGGTTGGTTAGTCTTTGAGCTCCTGGGATCTGTGTGTGTCTTTGCCTTCCCAGATCTGGAACCACAGATACATGCTGTCCTTTTCAGCCTTCTTATGTGGGTTCTGGGAGTCAAACTTAGGTTTGCCTGCTCACAGAGCAAGCATTTCATCTACTGAGATACCTCTCCAGTCCCTCTTTTGGATTCTTTAAAAAAATTATCAACATACAAGTGTTAAATTTTCAAATATTAAAACAAATATCGAATTTCATTCTTAGGACACATGTGAAGAATGTCAAAAAGGGGCTCAATTTGAGGCCAGGTCTGGAAAAGCAAGCAAGCCTGGGCAGTTGGCTTTAGGTGAGCTCTGCTCTCACCCAGAAAAACTAGGGTTTTCCAGTCTCCACCCTAGCACCTGCCTGCACAGGCTCTGGGCTGGGAGTCCCCTGGACAACATATTACCTCTTTGTATTCCTCCCAGGTCCTCTGGAAATTCATGTTTCCATCTTCCCGTCGCTGGATGAGGGTCCAGCCACCTCCATCAGTCTCCATGTCACAGAATACCTGTGAGGAGGTGGAACAACACAACAGGACAGCTTGGAGAGGGCCACAAACCAAGTCTCAGGCAGCCTAATATAACTTGGCGAACTCTCTGCTCTTCTCTAGCAACAGTGAACCCGAGGTCAAGGGCATCAGGAAAGTCCAGACGCAGACTCCCCGCCCACTGACATCCTCGTTCAAGGCCAGTGACTGAGGCCCTCTCAAAGCCTTCTCCCATTTGCAGAGTGGGATGTTCTCTGAAAACCAGCATTATTGTGAGAATTTCAGAATAGAAGCTGACACATGCAAGGTCTTTTTGTGTGTTTTTACTGCAGGGGTGCAGCCAGGGTCAAAGTTCACATTAGACACCTGACAGAAACAACTGAGGAGGAAGGACTTATTTTGCTTATGGCTTAAGAGCATTTCAGGCACAGTTGCTTGGAATTCTGTTCTGGGACAAATATTATGGTGGTGTGAGATGAGTATGTGTGTATGTGTGTGTGAGTGTGTATGCATGTAAATGATGTGTATGTGTGAATGTGTGTATATGTGTGTATGTGTGTGTATGTGTGTGATGATGTGTGTGTGTATTTATGTGTGTGTGAATGCATGCATATGTGTGTGATGTGTGCAATGTATATGTGTGTGAATGTGTATATATGTGTGTGTGTGATATGTGTGTATGTATGTGTATGAATGTATGAGTGTATATGTATGTGTGTGATGTGTGCAGTGTATATATGTGTGATGTTTATGTGTGTGATATGTGTGTATATGTGTGTGTGTGAATGTGTGTGTATATTGTATATGGGTATATGAATGTATGCTCCCATTCTGTCTGGCCTACCTCAAACCTCGCTCCTGACACTTGCACGTCCCCTGACCCCCTATTGCTGGGGAACTGTCAAGCTCAGAGCAACCTTGGAGCCTCTCATGGAATGGTGGCGCCCCATCAGCCTGTCACCAGCTTCCCAGACCCAACTCCTTCTTCTCCTGGATTGTATGTGAATGAAGTAACCTTGGGCAAAGACAAATAGGTGTGCCCAGGGCTGTCACTTACATGGGTGGCTGCCTCTTTACCAGCACAGAACAGTTTCCTTCTGCCTAGAAGCTTGGTTCTGGAGAAGATGGTACCCAAGGGTAGACTGCTGGCTTTGTGAACTTCTGCTTCAACCCTCCCTTAGAACCTGCCTGGTGAGAGTTTCCAGAAACAGAGATCCCTCCTTCTCTGGGCTCTCTGATGGTGGATAAAGCCTAGTGTTGATGATGGGCAGGGTAGGAGGGTCTCTCAGGAAGTTCCCAGTTCAGCAACATCTCAAACACTCTAACCTTGAGCGGCTTTGTCATGTTGGCCCCATGGATGGTATAGACACCGCTGGTGTTGACCCCGGAGCGCTTGATCTCTGCACAATCCTGGAACAGTGGCTTAGGTGTCTTTAAGGAAACTGCAACAGGACAGAGCAAATGTCAGCTGGGAGGCCAGGCAGGCATGGCAGTGCACATCCATACTTCCAACACTCTAGTAGCAGAGGTAGGAAGATCCTGAATTCAAGACCTACCTGGACCATAAAATCTTGTTTCAAAATGAAGGAAGAATGGAAAGAGAAAAGGGAAAGAGGAAGAGAGGGAGAGACTAAGAGAAGGAAAGGAGAAAGCATCAGCAGAAAGTGAGCAGGCAGAGGAGACCAGACAGTGCACATCCTGCCTGGGGCGGTCCAGAGACAGGAAGATGAAGGCTTCTCTCAGGAGGGGATGGTGAGTTGGGACCATCCAGGCGAGGGAGAAATCTGCCTTGAGGAAGCAGTACGTTGTCCACATCCCTGGGTAGGAATAGCTCTCTGTGCAGGGGTGGGGTGCAGGGAGGGTCACCAGTGTCCACAGTGACCTAATCTTGAGGTAAGGGTAGGGGCCACTGCACAGACAAGTGAGGGAGAAAAGGAAAACAAGAAGCTTGGACTTCAGCAGTGTCAAACACCGGTGGGAGGAGCCTGACTGCAGGGCGTTGGCACAGTGCTTCGTCTGAGTGGAGTGGGATGGAGCAGAGGGTTCCTGTCAGGAGCCATCTAGGATAGGCTAGGGTTAGCAGGTGGCCTTCCTAGAGGTGACCCGTGGTTTCTGCATGGTCTGCGATGGGCAAACTCGATGGCAAGGTTTCGAAGAGACTTCATCTCAGGACTGCTTCTTGCAGCTGATATGCCTTTCCAGTCATTATTAAATTAATATAAATAATCTCTGGGCATTAGTCCATCCTATTGATTAGATTTTCTGCAGATCAACGTAAAGATGAACTTTCATGAATTGATGCTGTTTAGATGAATTAATGATTCTATAGAATTCCTAATTGATTCAAATAATTGTAGGAAGAAAGTATTTTAGAGATAATTTTAGTTGTTTTGCTAGAAAGAGATAATAAAATTAGAATCAAGAATAGAATGTGTCCCCTCATATAGTAAGCAAAAGCGGCATAATAAGAAATACAATGAGCTTTCATAATCACATTAAGAAAACAAATAGGCTTGGGATAAATTTGTGCTCAAGGAAAAACATTTAGGCCCAAGGATGAAGCCACAGGTGTGCGCTATGATAAAGCAAGGCCACATTAAAAACTGTTCCTTTGAACTTATCATGAGCTTATAGAATGAAACACTGCTTTGAACTTAATATCAGCATCCTTCTGTAACCCCCCTTTTATATAACATTTTATCTCTGAGATAATTTTCTAAAGAACTTTTTGTCTATGAATGTACAAAAGAGCCAGAAAAAAGAAATAAAATTATTGGTTGGATGGTTTGGCTCTGTCCCATCCATCCATCCATCCATCCATCCATCCATCCATCCATCCATCCAAGTGTATATGTCTGTTTGTAAATACATGTGTGGGTACATGTGTATGTATGTAAGCATGCATGAATACTTGTGGAGTGTATGAGACAGGTGGTTAGGCTCAATAAAAATGTGACTGTGTTAATGTATAAATGAAAATGTGAATGAAGATGTAAATATGTGTATGAATATGTATGTCTGTGTGTATTTGCCTGTATAAAGCATCTTAATTCTTTTCCTTCCTTCCTTTCTGGTTCACAAAGAGTTAACCATTCTAGCTAGAGAAGCTTCTGGCTGCCTGGACAGAGAAGACGGTGGTAGCAATAAGTTTTTACTTACTTAATTCCCCACTGCTAGGCAACAGGTGTTAGTCACCTAAGCCAGCGGTTTTTTGACATAGAATAAGCAAGAAAGTTTTTATGATTTTTTTAAAAGAAGTTATCAGCAAGCGTTCAGTATAGTTAGAGAGCTAGAAGGCTGGAGACCATCAGTCTTTAAAGCTACCTCTACATCTGATGCTGTGTCCTGCTTCAGACCATTCCAGGCCAGGCTGCCTCTGCAGATGCCAAGCAGCAAGCCAGAGCTGGGCTGCTAGGCTTTAGCACATGGAGAAGCAGGTGATGCCTGCCTTCCACAGAGACATTTCCCATTCCTAGGGTAGACACTGAAGCACATGGATGAAGACTGACCCAGGGCTCCCAGCTCCCTCTGGAGTGTCTTTCAGGGACCTGCCTTTTTGTGTCCCTCTGATAAACTGGATCTCCTGCAGCTCTAGTTAGAGGCTCTCATCCTGCCCTCCCGGAAGCTGACTACTGGCCTTCAAGGGCCCACGTACATTCCCTAACAATGTGTTCTTGAGACCAAGAGACTATTAATTTAGTGACTGGAATCTTCCATGACCCCAGTAGATACAGGGGGTTAAAGTTCCTCTGTCTAGCTCTCTTAGCAGGCTTGGGATGAGATTTTACTAGAACCCCATCTCTCTGAGAGGTAGGTACCTAAAGATGGAGCCAAAATTGTGGAGGGATGTTTATTAATACAACAAACAAACAAACAAACAACCCAACAGGATGCTACTGGGGGTGGGACTTCCTGATTGGTCCTTGGATGGTGGCTCCCAGATCCTGGCATTGGAAGACATGTTTGAACCGGGTTGCTCCATACCACAAATGAAGTGTCTAGAATGTTTCCTGGTCAGGGGTCTCTAGTGCCAACATGGCAGCAGCCCTCAGATCCCTCGTAGGGAAGAAGAGGCCAGCAAATGCAAGCAACCTTATAGCTTGGAGGTAAGAAGAGACAGGCTACTGTGTACCGAGTGAATCAGGGCAGATCTGGGAGCTGGCTTGGGGTTTCTAGCTACTCTCTCTGAGGCCCTGTCTACAGCCCATTTCTCAGTGGACAACAGCAACAGCAATAACCGTCCAGTAAAAATGCTTTTACCCGGGACTATTGTGTTGGAGGGTTTCCTAGGAGCCAGGTTTTGCTGGGAGCATCTTGGGCTCAGGAAAAAGGATTCAGGGGACAGCATAAAAATAAAACTGGACGATAGGGCAATGAAGTGGTGGGTGGAATGCGTGTCCTGGATCCTCATCTGTCTAGTTCCAACCCCTCCCCCACCCTGGGTCTGGCCCTAGGCATGGTGAAGAGCCCCGGCCAGTGTGACCTTTACTGTGCTCTCTGCTGAGAAGTGCTGGAGCAATTGTCCTATCATGAAGGTGAGAAGTCAGATGACTTGTAAGGTGAGGAAGGCTGTCTGGCTCAAACTCTGCTTACTCCACAGGCTAGCCCTTCCCCTCTCCACCCTTCCCTGGGGTTGGGTGTCTCATCTGAGCACAGGAAGACTGGGCAGACGGACCACTGCATGAACGCTGCTTTTACACAGTGCACAACTGAGCCTGTGTCCCTGTCCACATTTTGTGACTGCAGAGTAGCCATGCTGGCTGTCCACTGGGCTTCAGCATGCCCTGTCCCACCCTCTGCTCAACTCTCATTCATCAGTCGTCCACAGGTTCTCCATCTGTACAGGGGGCAAGAGCAACTACCAAAAGTCTTTTCCTGGTGCCAGTCAGGCAAGTGGATAGGTATTTGGACAAAGAGTGATCAGTGCTTGATACAACCTCCCACTGCACTTAGGGAACAGTCATTCACCCTCAGTGGGAGGAGACAGGAGAGCTACGGACCTGCATGGAGAGGCCCCAGGTCCTGTCCTTGCCTGTGAGAAACCCACACACACAGGACTCATTCAGATTGTCTCCCTGCCAGGGCTGTGCACAAGCCATAATGACTTCTGGGCACTGCCTATCCTGCGTTTAGAAGGCATCTATCTCCCCCACTCATGGCTTCCCTAGCCTGCTGGACTGAAGGGTGAACTCATGGTGGGATCCTCTGCCCCAGTTCCCTATCAGCCTGGAACTCCTTCACCCGATTGAAGCTGGTAGCTTACAGAAGGCCCAGCATCCCCAAGGTGGTTGCAGATTGTTCTACAGCAGTAGTCCCTTTGGTTTCTCACCCAGTCCATATTAGTTTGTGCTTTCTTAAAGAAATCCCACCCCATCCATACTCTCTTGTGCCCCTGCTGGCCTTAGCTTGAGGTGCCCTCTTCTTGTCTCAGTCCGTTAGCATTCTGAGCTGTGGAAACTGGAGGCAGAAAGCTAAGTATACCTGGTACATAGTAGGCCCTTCCCTTCTCCTTCCCACTGAGACCCGACCAACAGAACGGAATTCTGCAGAAGACAGGAACCACGACAGCTGTGTGCTGCTGAGTCCCTGCCATACATAACTCTGCCTGGCACACAGTGGGTGCTCAGTAAAAGCTTGGTGGTTAAGTGGATGCAGATAGAACCAGGTATGCCAAGGTGGCTTTGGAGCAAGCTAGGCATGGCTCTCCTTTCTATGGTAGGCTGGGGATGCCACATTTCTTCCCACTTCCATGTGACACTGTAAGCCTGTAGGGAGCAGGGCACCAAGGGAGAGAACCTTGGCACTTGTGTGAACTCTTCCATTCTTTGGGGGAAATTGAGGCCCAGGGAGACGTGTAGCAAGCCAAGCTGAATAATTGGGTATGTGGTGCATGCCTTTAATCTGAGCACTTGGAAGACAAAGGCAGGTAGGACTTGGTGAGTTTGAGACCAGCCCATGCTACATAGAAAGTTCCAAGCTAGAACTATATGGTGAGACCTGATTTTTGTTTTTTGTTTTTTTGAAAAAAAAAAAAAAAAAAAAAAGACCTGTCACACACACACACTTTTCAGTGTAGTTGTGGTTGCCTGTGTTATCACCATCTCCATTCAACAGATGGGGAAACTGAGGCTGGGATGGAACAGAGGCATAGCTAAGATCTCCCAGGAGACAAGGGCAGAGTGTGAGTTGGATACTCTTAGGGGCTGCTGTGGCCAGTATGATCACAGTTCACTGAATTCCTCTTTTGCAAATGGTAGGAGAGAGCTGGCCTCTCCCAGATGGGTCCCTGTCCTACAGTGGGTGAGGAGGCTACACAGGGTCTCCCTTCCATCTTTGGATCTCCGCCCCAGCCCCTGCTTACTTACTCCTGCTTACCTGGGTGCTGGTCCTGGGCTACGATCCGCACCAGGCGCTGTACTAACTCCATCAGTTTCTGCTGCTGCTGTTGCAGGGAGCTGGAATTGCTGCCGAGGGCCTGCAGATTGTGCTTCAGGTTAGCCAGGGCCCCGGTCTGATGGCCCAGGAGGCTCTGCAGTTGTTCCCTCTTGTCTTGGAGGCTGTTAAGCTGGGCCTGATGCTGTGCTTCCAATGCCTGCAGCCTGATCTCCAGGGCCCTGCCATGTGGGACACATAGCGGTGAGCCTAAGGTCACCACTCTAAGCATTCACCCTACCCCCAGCTTCAATGATTGGGGATGAATATGACAGCTGCACATACTGTGCAGAGGCTCCGAGGCTCAGAGACACTCAGTGTCTGGCTCAGGGTCACACAGTCTGGTAGTCTGTGTCTACTATAGCTCAGATCAAGGAAGGGAGGGGGTGGATGGAGTCACATGAATAGGAGTGAGCAAAGGGATGAGGTCAGGATGGAAGGACCCAGCAACAAGCCAGGAGCCAGGAGCACAAGCCCAGAAGGGATGTCTTTTGACCTTGTGTGTTCCACCCAAAGGAGATAGTCTCTATGGAATGCGGGCATGGTACTGCTTATACATGAGAAAGGAGAGGCATCATAGATGCCCAACAGTCAGGGCTGGTGGGTCTGTTCTGTTGTGGTGGTCCCAGGATTGTGCTATAGCCATGGGGAGGAAGGAGGTGAAGGTTCTGGCAAAGAGCTAGGAACGGGGGAGGTGGGGACTAACCTGGCAGAGCCTCTGGTGGAACCTCAAGTGTGGGAGACAAAAGAAGAGAGGAAGAAGAAAGGAATGCATGGCAGTATGAGGTGCTGAGGACAGACAGACAGACATGGAAAGACGCTACAAGCTTCAATGTGGGCCAGGAGAACCCTGGCTGGGACGGGCTTCTATGGAAATAGAACAGGTACAGGAGACTGCAGATTGTGCTTCAGGTTAGCCACTTGAGGTGCTTTCTTTATCTGCTTGCACTATTCGGGGTACAACACAGGCAAGAGGTCTGAGTGCCTTTATACCACGCAGCTCTACTGGGGCAGTAAGCACACGGCGTACTCTGGCATAAAAAGCAGAAAGTGTTTTAGAAAAGAAAGCTTTTCACTCAGCTCCTCCTCTTCAGGCATTCTCTCTTGTCTGTGGGGGATGAAACGTGGAAGCATTGGTAGATTAGTAAAAAGCTAGAAACGACCTTAATGTCCATTGATTAGGGCCTGGGAAATAGACATTGAAGAACTCTGGGAAGTTGGAGAAAGATCAAATGTGATCACTCAACAGCAAAACCAAGCTGTGGGCTTTGGGCATCAGATTTCCCTGCCTTGTCTCTACCCCAGGGCTGGTTTCTGTTGTTTGTTGTTGTTTGTTTGTTTGGTCTGTGGAAGTCCAGGTATCCCCAGAGCATACTTATACAGAATACCAGACTGACCATGAGGCCCGACACTGGGAACTGCTTTCTCTAGAAAGGGGTACTTCAGGCTTGTGTGCTTACAGTTACAGAAACTAGTTAAAGTTTACGATGTGGAGTGCAGAGCATGAAAAGTGTATCTTAATAAAGTAACGAAAATCAAAAGCAGAAAGAGAGAGATGGGTGTGCTTGTACAAGCCTATCATCCCAATGCCAGAGGCTGAGGCAGGAGGATAGAAAGTTTGAAGCCAGCTGGGCTGCATAGAAGAACCTGTCTCAGTGAAACAGAACAGACAAACTGACAAAAAAAAAAAAAAACAAACAAACAAAAAAAACCCCCAAAACCTCCAAACAAGGGGCAGTGTGTGTGTGCACTGTATGTGTGTGTACTTGTGTGCATGTATATATGCTTGTGTGTGTTTGTGTGAGTGTATGTGTACTTGTGCATGTGTGTTTGTGTGCATGCATGCATACTTGTGTGCATGGGTGGTACATGTGTGCATGTGTGTGCATGTGTGCATGAGTGTTTATGTGTGTGTGTTCATGTGCATGCATGCACTGCATGCCAGCACTACAAAAAGAAAGAAGGTGGGAAGGAGAGACTCAAAGGAAAATGCATGGCCTCTATTGATATTGAACACTGGAAGTCAGGCCTGGAGCTGCCTTGTTTGGACTCCGAGCCTAATTCTGATCCGTATCTAGCTCTAACTCACCCCAGCTGTGTCCCCAGTCCTAGCTCTATCCTACAGTGGTCCTTTACCACAGTAAATCCAGGCCCCAGTCCTAGCCTGACACTGGCCAGGTCCAGCAGCTCACGGCAGCTCTAGTCCTTCCTGTCCCTGCTTACCTGTTGCGGCCCTGCAGCCGCTGCAGCTCGCGGCTCTGCATCAGCATCTGCCTCTCCAGCTTGTTGGTGGACAGTGAGCTCTCCAGCATTTGGGTCTTCATGCGTGACGTCTGGTTTAGGACCTGTCCCAATAAACAGGAGGTTTGTGGGGATGTGTGCTATGTAGGCCTAAGAGCCTGACACTCTTGAAGCTTGCCAATCCATTGCCATGGTCTGAGGCTATGAGTTTCATGGTTACTAGCTTACTACCTTTCATAGGCCCTACCTGACTTAGCTGGTTCCTAATTTGTCCTCCCTCATGACTACGTTTGCACATCAGTGCTAATCTCCTAGTCATTAGGGGTTCCAGAGACGTAACTTTGACCCCACATGCAATTCATCAGCCCTATCTTCCAAATGACCCCTAACTACTCCCTTCCCTCCAAGGCCATATGGAATCTTGGCCTCTCCTAGCTAGCTTCAGCTGTCAACATGACAGCCCAGAGTTATCTGAGGGAATCCCAGTTAGGAGAATGTTTCTATAAGATTGGCCTGTGGGTATGTCTATGGGTCATTTTCTTGATTGATGTTGACATAGGAGGGCTTAGCCCACTGTGAGTGATGCTACTCCTGGGCAGGTGGTCCTGAGTTGTGTAAGCAAGCAAACTGAGCAAGCCATGGGGAGCAAGCCAGTGTGCAGCATTCCTCTGTGGCTCCTGTCTCTGTTCCTGCTTGAGTGTCTGCCTTGACTTCCTTCAGTGATGGACTGTTACTTGGACGCATAGGTTAAATAAACCCTTGCTTCCCTAGAGTTCTTTTAGTCATGTGTTTATCATAGTAACAGAAAGCCAACTAGCTTCACTGTCTGCTGACTCTCATCCAGTGTCCTGCGCTGGCCTCACAGGGCTCCCTGCTCCTGCTGTATCCGCTTCATCCGTTTCCTATGGCAGCAGTCTGAGGCAGCCTTTTCTTCTGTGGCCCCTTTACTTCCTCTTTGCTCAAAATCCATCTGTGGAAAGCTGATCCTCACTAGGCCCATGATTCAGTTTCTCTCTACGACCCTCCATGCCCTATCCCTTGGGACACTAGCCCTCCATGTCCCTGGAGTAGCCAGCAGGCTCGCCCTCCTCCTCTGCCCTGCCCCTACCCTGAGCTTTTATGCATGCTGTTCTCCCTGTCTGGTGTGTTCTTCCTAGCAACTTGGCTCATGCCCTAGCAACACTGTATCCCAGTGTCTTGCCCTTGCTGTCTGGACTCATCACCTCCCATTCTACCCATGGACCCAGCAGCACACCCTTCTTTCTGTCTCTGCGTGCCAGTTCCCTGGCATGGTCACTGAGTAACATACAGGGGCTGTGTATCCTGAGTGCCTTCTTGGTGAGTTCTGGGGCAATAGGATACCTTGATTGACTTGCTTATGGCACTAAACTGGGACCAGGGTCTGGCATAGTGCCTGGCACACAGGAAGGATTGCGCCTTCCTTGTCCCATGCTCCCTCTCTCCCTCTTGCTTCCCTACTTGGCCTGTTGAGGTCACACAGTATCTTTATCATCCATTTCTCCCAGTGCACTATAATCCCCAGGGCAGGGGCTTTGTCAGTGTTGCCTTCGCCTAGTGCCCAGCAGTCTTGGCATTGAGCTTACACAAAGAAGTCAGATCGAGTGTAGCAATGTAGAGGGAAATGACTGGTTATGTGAACACATGCATTATCAGGGAGAGGAGGCCAGGGGGCTTCAGGCCTTGACCTCACCCAGGACAGTGACAGGAAAAGACGGGAAGCCTAGAGGATCAGCCTGGTCTTCTGAGGGCTCTCCTGTTACCTGTGCCTCCACAGCAGTCAGCTTGTGGGTCTGAGCCATGGTCTGGTTCATGAGGTTGGTGCCCAGTGCCAACATGGTGGTTGTCTGGTTCTGGATTGTGTGCTGTTGGGCCTGGCCAGGTCTGACCTCAAGTTCATCTGAATGGACCGCTCCAGCTGTAGGGAGACAGAGGGCTGTGGTCAAGCGACAGGGGCTGGGGGAAGAAGCCTCCTGTGGTTCCCTCCCATGAAGCTTCATGGCAGAACACAGATCAGTAGATAGAGGTGGCTACCTGGCTGAGAATGTACTACGTCAGGCTGCTGCTCCCCTCTCCTAGGTTTCCCTCACTGGCCTTTTTATTCTTGTTCCAAACAGTCTGTCCCACCAGGTAGCCAGAAGATCCCGTTGAAACTAGGTAAGCCCTCCTTTGCTCTGTGTTAACCCTGGGTTCCCATCTCACAAGAAAAGCTGAAAACACTGACTGGTAGTGTCTTCTATGGCTAGCCCACCCCTCCCTTCATCCTTCCTTCCATCTGTCATTCTAATCCAGAAACCACACCCCCACACTTCCCTCCTATACAAGCACACACTCATCTTAGGGCCTTTGATCATCCTATAGCCCTATACTCTCTCCAGAACCCTCTCCCCACCCACATGGCTCACTCACTCGTGTCGGTTCATTGGTGTCACACACTTATGACTCCCTAGGTTTATGCCAAGCATCTCTTTTTATCTCTCTTACCCTGCAGAATGTCAAGTACATGAAGCCAGGGATGCAATCTTGCTCAATCTCTACATCTAGCACAGCATCAGCACCAGGTATTCAGGGGATGCTCAATAATTGTGTTCAAAGAATTGATGGGAAAGGGGAGCAGCAAGGATTCAAGTGTAGCCCTCATGCCCTGCCTTTCACCTTAGGAGAGAGCCAGCCTGTGGTGGGGTTGGGGGTGGGCTCATATCTTTCCCTTATACAGGTTTCCAGGCCCATCTGCCAAGCTGAATTTTCTCTTAGCCCTGCTGTCTGCCAAACAGAGCTGAGCACACAGCATCCAAGTGCCCTGGGCCCCGTGAGCTGGCTTCCTTTCTTTGGCAGGGCTATATTCTTCCTGAGAGCCCATGGCGCTTGTCTCCTTGGGAGCCAAGAGCAAGTTGGAGAGGTGGACAGTGAGTTCTCAGGCTCAGCCACTCCTTCGATGCTCTTGGCTGCACACACTGCTTGGATCCCCTTCCTCTGTCTCTCAGGCCAGAACTCAGGCTTCCATAAGGTTCACTGGAGCCACTCAAAGGGGTCCTTGGAAGGTCAAGGCTCTCAGGGAGGGGTGCATGACTGGAAGTCATGCTCACTCAGGCTAATTCTTCCTTTGTTTCCCCCCCTCTTCTGGCCACCCATCTTTTCCTGCCATGACCACTTTGGAAGGTGTGTGCTCCATTGCCAAGTCCCAGTGGTGCACAGAAAGAGTGCTAGAATTGCCTAGAGGGCTCCTGGATCTGCCTCAGTTGGGAGCTGGTTAGAAATGTGGTTTCCCAGAGCTGGCCCAGCACTAGTGAATGTGGACCCAGGGGAGAGGCAGCTGTGTGTTCTTTAATAGACCTCCAGCTAAAACCAGCTGAGACCTCAAAGTGGAGCGCATAAGGAAGATGGGTGGACCAGTGTGGAGCTTCTCCAGGCCTCTGCCCTTCACCTTCCTTCTTCCTCTGCATCATCTCTAGGCCTAACCCTTCCTTGCAGCTCCTGGAGAATATATGCTCACAAATACTTTTAAAAACTAAGACCCCATCCCTGCAGCTGCCTGCCAATTTCTCTATTCTAAGAGTGTTGGTCCTCACTCTATCTGTTGCAGACGGGGTCTGTGATCCCCCTTATTGACCAACTGGCCTCAGAGCTTCTTGGGGATTCTCCTCTCTCAGTCTCCCATCCTGCAGGAATGCTGGGTTACAGACATGTGCTACCTGCATCTTGCTTTCCATGGGTTCTGGGGATCCAAACTCAGGCCCTCATGGTTGTGTGGCCAGTGCTCTGTCCACAGGGTGGTCACTTTGTTATGATCTCCTTGACCTTGTAGTTCATACGGACCTATCACCAGCACAGCTGTTGGATATACACCTAATGTGTCCTTTTCCTATAACCTGGGCACCACCGAATCCTCCCTCTCATGCTCTAGTCTTGGTCTCTTTGGCTTCTTGTTCTGTCTTTCCCTAGGTCAGGGGTCCTCAATAGGGGACCAGGGGGTCTGTGAAGAGATTACAGGAGTCCATGACATTGAGCGAGTACAAGATGACACTGAATATGGATTTGTGATTGCGATTTGGCATTTCCACTCACTCTGTAGCTCAGGCTACAGAGAAGCAGAGGTGGCCCAGTAGGCCCTGTGACTCTACGGTAAAGGGAAGTTCTGAATACTTAATATACTTAGTATGTTGTCTACAGAATCTCTTGATGTGTTTTGTTTTTCTCATTCGGTGTGACTATGGAATTATGGGAGTTATCAACCCATCACTGGATGAGGCAACAATTTCACTGTCAACTTGGTCTTTAATATGTGGATTATGACTCCAGTATTACTAGATATTGTTCTAAGGGCCTTGACTTTAGTTTTTCTTTTGTGTGTATTTGTGTGGCCTTTTGAGACAGGGTCTTGCTCTATAGTCCAGCATTTAGGAAACTGGTCTTGTACTCACAACAATCCTCCTGCTTTAGCCTCCTGAGTGTTAGGGTCATGGGTGTGTGACCATGCCTAGTTGATTTTATGTCTTTCTAAGAAAATCCATTGGCTTTCTCTGGGGCCAGATACTGAAGGGCCCAGTGCTCCAAACACCTCAGAGTGCTGCCTGTGTGCTTTGGCTACTCTGGGGACCTTCATAGCCCACGAATCACCATTTCCTATGAGCAGTTCTTCCTGGACACCCCTCCACATCTGGACAGGTTTCCAACAGGCACCGCTAAAATTGAATATGGGGGAAGCACACCTATAATTCCAGCACTTGGAGGTAGACAAGAGGATGAGTAATTTAACGGTATCATCAGCTACATAGTGAATTCAAGGCTAGCCTGGACTACATGAGACCCTGTCTCAGAACAATCAAACAACCAGCGGCTCCAGCGCCCCGCATAGGACTCTGAGTTCTACTTCCCTCCGTGTTCCTGCTCTCACTTTGTTCATCTCAGTGAATGGCCCCGCCACTTCCTGCTTTCATTTTGCTCATCTCAGTAAATGGCCCCACCCTTTCTAAAGCCCCAAACCCAGACCTTAATCTTGACTCTGTTCACCCCACATGTCCTGCTATTAAGTCTGCTTCAGAGATCCCAGCAAGAGCTTCCGAGTGGCTATCGGGGTCCACCAGTGGCTAGGGTGCAGCAGACACTGTTGGGTCTGCACTTAGATTCTTCTGCTCAGCAGGAGCCTTCTGGAACATGGATTAGATGTAGACTCCAGGGCCCCAAGTTTCTACTTAGACAGTCAGCAGTAAGTTCATTCCTGAGTAGGGAACTTTCTAGACACCTCTCCACACTTCAGAGTGAAGGTCACTTCTCTACCCAAGATAGGTTCCAAATTATAATCTACATATAGGAAACCCAAGGTTCCACTGGCCTCCTTCATCCTATAGGATTCAGAGTGACTTTGAACCCTCTCAAGTGACTGGGATTCCCTAAAAGCAGACTCTCTGCTTTCCCTAGTGGGCCTGTGGTTGTAAGTAGATGGGTGGGGCATAGACCATCCACAGCTGGATCTTATTACTGGACCTGCTAGCCCACCCACTGGCCTGGGCCCTGAGCAGATAATCCCAGCCAGATGGCCTGGTTCAGCCAGGCTGAGGTTCTGGATACCAACACCAGGCTAGACAGGCGCCTGACTGAGGCATCAGCCAATGGCTGTGGAAAGCAATCCACTTGAGAAACTGATGCAGGCAGGTCTGCTATTATTTGGGCACCAGACTGTCAGTGCCTTTTCTAGCACCTTGGAGCAGCATATTCTCGTAATCTCAGCCATCAGTGTACATACCAATCCCCAGCCTGTACTTCACCTTGTCCCTGGGCCCAAGGTCCAACTCTGCTGCTATCCAGTGTGAGCTCTGGAGGGGTTCTGCAGGCTCCTGGGCCTCATTTTACAAACACGTTCTATGGGGGCAGTAAGCACAACTCTGTTGGGAAGAGGGCATGAAGAGAGGAAAGCAAAGGAAGTCTCTCACCAGGCAGAGACTAAGGATGAAAGGAGAGATCCTCCATGCAGACCCAGGTGGGTGTGTGGTTTCGATGTCTGGGCAGTGCAAGCCAGCCTGTCTTGTTCCCGTCTTATCTATATAAATGGATCTTAATTGGAAAATAGCTGAATAGCTGAGCCCCAGTCACGCTGTGGGCTCCAGTTGGCTGTGAGAAGGGACAGATGAGTCCTTAGTGTGCCCAGTCACAGTGACGGGTTTCCAAAGTGAAAAACACAGACTCGGTGTCTGCAAATGTGGGATTCTACCAAGGGGACCTTTTAGTAAGTCATAATTGACCTTCATCGGGCTTTGGGTGGGAGTGTGTGACTTCAAAGGGACATGGGAATGTTTAGGGATGTTGGCATTACCTTATATCATAAAATGGCACTATGTGGGTTTTCCTGTATGTGAATTATGTCTCAATAAAAAGAAGCCTGCCAACATGAGGTTCTAGATAAATATGTATTATAATTTGAAGTGTTTTCTTACACTGATGTGGGATCTTGTGTTTCTGGTACACACCCACTCAGGCACACTTGCTATGTGCTGGCGTCAGGGACGAGCAGAATTGACAAGCCTTCTGGTTCCAGGGCTCCGACTAGACACACGAGCAAACCTGCAGTGGTGATTGATGTGTACCACGAACAAACCAGGCAGGAAGAACAATTGGGACAAGCTGGCCAGGGTCACCTGAGCTGAGAGGATGAGACTCAACAGTTGAAAGAAAGCCAAGAGGGAGGGATTTCAGGATGAGGAAAAGCAAGACCAAAGGCCCCCAAGGTAGGAAGAGTGTGCACAGAATTGGAAGATGGAAGCTGGCAACAGCCGCATGCTCCTTGTGTCTTTTCTGGGGAAACAGTGCATGAAGCTCAGGACTGAAATAAGCAACTGTTTACTGCTAACGCAGACTGGGCCTTGCTTTGGGTCAGTGGTAGCCACCGTCTCAGCTTCTACCCCCAGGGCTGCTGAGAGCGCAGTGGAGATGCCTGGATAAAACAGCTCCGTATGGTTATGAAACCACTGAGCAGTAAATCCCAGGATGGGGATGTTGCAGGTTTCCTCCTGGCAATGCTGGCTTACAGCTTGGCTGAGCATCCTCACCACTGTTTTACAGAGATGTCCTAGAGGTGTGTGAGTGAACACAGCCACGATCAAAGCACTGTCAACAGTGCAAGCTCACTTGTGTCATGGTCGGGATCCACTCCTGTCATGACATGGACCTACCCTTGTGGAAAGATGCCTGTGGTGCATTCTGTGTGTGCAGATGGAGGATATGGAGGGCAAGCTGCTAGATGCAGTGACTGGCCTTGGGGAGGAGTGACAATGGGGAGATGACATCTCCTACTGATATTACACATCTCAAATTAGTTTGGATTTAAAGGTACAACGAAAGACCAGAAAGATGGCACAGTGGGTAAAGGGGCTTGCAGTCAAGCCTGATGACCTAAATCTAATCCCAGGAACCAACTCCTGCACAGTAACCTCTGACGTCAGTGTGTGTGTGGTGTGTCTGGTGTGTGTGTGGTGTGTGTGTGTGGTATGTGTGTTTGTGTGTATGTGTGTGTGTGGTGTGTATGGTATGTGTGTTTATGTGTGTGTGTGTGTGTGTGGTATGTGTGGTGTGTGTGTGGTGTTGTGTGTGGTATGTGTGTGTGGTGTGTGTGTATGGTGTGTGTGTGTGGTGTGTGTGTGTGTGTGGTGTATATGTGTGTGTGGTATGTGTGTGTATATGTGGTGTGTATGTGTGGTATGTGTGGTGTGTGTGTGTGTGTGTGTGGAATGTGTGTGTGTTTCAATTTCAGTTTACATGTCCATAATTTTAGCTCTTTAATATATAATATATATATATTTTTAAAGTCAGGGTTTCATGTAACCCAGGCTGGTCTTGGACATCTCTCTCCTCTTGACTCTACCTCCCAAGTGCTAGGACTGATTACAGGCATGCTCCACATTTAGGCTACAACTTTAACTTTTTTTTGAAAGCAAGGAGCCAGGAAGAATGGTGTGAACAGCAAGTTCTCCATCCCTGTCCAGCTGCGATTCCCCCTGCTGTGGCCACTGGGAGAGAGGCCTTCCTTACAGCTGAGCCTGCTTATACCGCTGCTAGGAGCTCACTCAGCACTGCCTTCCCAAGGGGAGTGGCCGAGTTACAGGAATGCTGTTCGGGGCCACACTTCTGCAAGGACCCCTGGACTAAAGCCACTGGGTGACACTGAGCAAAAGGAGCACTTCATTCTGGAATCTGCTTGAAGCTTTTGCCCCGCTTCCCTCCCCTGACAGCCAACAGTTCCAGCACACTGAACACTGACCGTGAGGATTGCCAACATACAGACAGGATTCTTCTGATATCAAGATGTTTTCAAATAAGAAGTCAAAATAGCGACGAGTCATGTTTGAGGACTATGCACACATGGCCTTTCTCTTTTCCCTACTGAAAACCTGCAATTTGTTAGGAATCTCACAAGAAATACCGTTTATAGTCAAAGGAATGTCTTACAGCCTTGTCAACCCTGTGACCCATGCCTTTATCTTGTGAGATTGTTTCCCATCCCAGGCATCCCTAGAACTACCCTGCAATCCTACTTATTTAACAAGAAGGAAAAGAAACTTAAAAATTTCTTAGCAACTTTTCAAGACCCTAGAGTCATCAAAATTGAAAACTTGGTTTCTGCTGAGACACTTCAGCGAGAGCTTGAGTATCCACAGCTGAGAGTGTCTTCTCCTTTCCCATAGTATCTCTTTCTACTAACCCCATGCTCAACGTCGCTTTTAAAAAATAAAATCCAGCTCTGCTTCAAACTCTGAATTCTTTTATCAGTGAAGCCAAGAATCTACACAGAACTCAGTCTCTGGCCTTGCTTGGGCCCCACCTGTGCTGCTCCCCAACCTTAGAGTCTGATCTCGAAAGAGGGATGCCTCCCACACTCACATCCTCCCCGCTAGCTCCAGCGCGAGGCCCTTCTCTAACCTGGTCCCCAGCAACCCAGAGGGAAAGGGTGACTGCCCGTACTTGGCAACTGAGTAAACTGAGGATGGGAGAGGCCAACCATCATCTGAAGCCAGTAAACGAGGCTGTTAATCAGAGGGCAAGCATGCTTCCTTCAGGCCTGGGCTGAGCCAGCAGCCAAGGCAGACCCTGAAGATGGCATTCTGGAGATGAGACTGGGGTTAGGTACGGGGTCACGGAGGAGGTTGATGTGACTGAGTGGGATAGAGTCTGTATGGCTCACAGGCAGGGATTGGCCCTGACAACTTGCACTTCCTGCTTGGAGGAGACAGGAAGAGAGTATGCATCCCAGAACAAGGTTCAGAATAGCTGTCCTGGGAAGAAGGAGCAGAGGCAGGAGCATGATGGCCTTGGTGAAATATTGTCTTTTTTAGCTGGATGTCTTCCCTCTCTGTTTTTTTTCATATGCTTGAACTATTTCAGCAAACGTTTAAAGTTCTCAAAGGAAACCAAGGAAACCAAGCTGGTGTTGACGGGGAGGGCCAGCAAGGCTTTATGTGTCTGATAGCAATCTGAGCATACTGACAAAGATGCTGGCAAGGAGCAGATTATGCAAGGCCGATGGGTGCTCTGGCCTCTCTCTCCTGTCCTCGCCCTCTGAGATAGAGTCATGCCTCTGTAGAGCTTCCTGAGGAAGGCGTCCACAACTGCTCAGAAATGATCTTCCTTCCTTCCTCCCTCCCTGTACAGTGGTCCTGTTGTGTGCTATAGACCAATGGAGACTGGGCTAGGGTTAGGAGTAGGGGTCCACAAGGCTCTGCTGGTCTAACTTCCTGAGGGAGGTGGCTGTGGTTTCAGCTTCTAGGGTTCTGAGCTATCTCTATCTGGAGACCCCACCAGACATTTGCAGCCTTTACTTTACCTTGTCTTTATTTGAGGACTTTAGTATAGTCCCCACTTCTCACGTGAGGAAACTGAGGCTTGAGGGGTTAAAAAATAGACAAGCAGGTTCTTGTACAAGTGGAGAGACTGGAGCTGACCTGCGTACCTGACTCCAACATTGACCCCTACCTTCTCCAGGCTCCACAGTGATATTTCCCGGGAGACGTGCCCTGAATATAGATCAGTCTTTTTGCATCACCTCCAGTGAGAAAACTGAGGCCCAGTGAGGCCAGGTGATCACAAAGACAGACATGGCAGGCATTCAGAAGACACCTCTGGGCCCTGGCTAAGGTTGGGGTGTCTCAGTTGGGACCCCCATGCACTCCCTGGCTTTTAAGCCTCCACAACTCTGAGAAATTAGCCTTGGTGCTTAAAGCATGGCTCTCATCTGACCTTATACTCCCTGGCCATGTGACCTTGGATGGGTCACCCATCTCCTCATGCCTCAGTCTCCTCATCACTGGCCACCTCATCGTCTAAGGACACAGTGAGAATTAAATGCTAAACTCCACACAAAGGACCGAGCACAATCTGTGTGCCCAGTACATGCCAAGCATAATTCCTCCCGTCCTTATCCTTCGGTTACGCTGGGAGACAGGGACCATGTCCAAGAGAAACCAACCATAGACATGACCTCCCCAACTGTCCCACAGCTGTCCCATAGCCGGCCAATGCACGCTTAGGACGTGCTCCTCACCACAGCTGCGTGTGTCGCAGGCACTGGGTAGCCCTTAAGGCCAGCAGAGATATATATTCCAGGGCCACTCTGAAGTTGAAGTAACTGAACGCGGCTGAGGTTGAAGTGATCAAATGTTACGGAGGGAGTACAGCTCATCGACATGTCTGGGGCTTGTATTTCCTGCTCTGAGGGAGACAGAGAGGATGTGCATCTTAGCCTGAGCACTCCAGGCACTAGAGGAGACAGCTAGACACACATAGCCCTGGGCCACAGACTGACTAGCCAAGCCACATGAACAAATAAACCTGTCCCTCTGGGGCAAGACGGGTCTTAGGCAGCCACTATTGCTGCTGCTGCTGCTTCCATTTGAGTATCAGCCAATTGCTCATCCCCAGGCCAGGACTTCTGGAACCACAGTTTTTAAGCCCTTCTTGGAAATATCATCTCATTCCTCTGAGAAGCAGAGGCCACTTGCTCCACCCCATCCCCCGCACCAACTGCCCAGAAAGCCAGCGGAGAGGTTAGGAAATCAACCCAAGCTATTCCATTCGGCAACCGAGATTTATTTCTTGTGGCAACTGAGATTTATTTCTTGTTTGCATAACCGAAGGCTGAAAATGCCAAGAATTTACAGGCAGCCTGGGGAGGCCAGGGCTGCTGGGAGCCCCCATCAGCCTAGAAGGGTCTCAGGGGAGGGCAGGACCCCACACTAGGCTCCTGCTGAATGCCTTCCTAACCCTTGGCCTGCAGGCCAGGCCACTGGGCTGAGGGGTCTAGCTGTTCTGTTTGCTGCCAGGTGCCTGCACATCAGTGGAGGCAGACTCCTTCTCCAGGTGGCTGTGGACAGAAGGGCAGAGGGACCCCAGCTTAGCAGCCTAGCCGAGAGTGTGCACCGGTCTTGGAGGTAGAGGCAGGAGAGGTGGCTTAAGGACTCAGGGGGGAGCACCTGAAGGAGACAAGAAGAGTCAGAGAAGAGGAGAGAGAGGCACAAGGAGACAGATAGACAGACAGATAGACAGAGGCAGAGAGAGACACACACACAGAGAATGGCCAGAGAGACAAATAGAAAAAAGATAAAAAGAGAGAGAGACAGAGAAAGACAGATATAGACAGAAACAAAGAAAGAAACAAGGAGACAAAGTATGGGACAGTGGGCAGGCCTCAGAACCATAAAGCTGCACTTAGAGAGAACAGGTAAGTAAGCACAAGACCTGAGTTGTGTGGTGTCTACTCCTCCCACACCCCCGGGCCCTAAGTCTTGGGAAGATATGCTGTTCTCAGGTAGAGAACATAGGCTAGGGCCCAGCACTAGGGGCTAGACTGGAGGTTTCTCATTCATAGAGATGTGGGGACAGGGAGAAGTCACAGATGGCACTCTATAGGGGAGAGACCTGAGACCAGTAGGCATTGCCTGTAAGGAGTAACTGGCAACCCCAGTAATGAGAGGGCAGTCTATGGAGTAGCTGCTGGGGCAGACATTCACCTGCCAGGCCCAAGGTTCTGGGTGGCTAGCTACCTTTGTTGTTCTGTCTTATAGCTGCTGTCTCAACTAAAAGGTATCCCTGATCACCCTGGGAGGTCTCCAGCTAACCAGTGGACCACACTGCTCAGCAGGAACCCCTTTCACTAGCTGTCCATGCCTGCTCCCGAATCTCTCTTAGCCACAGTAGTTCACCCTGGTAGGGGCATGGAGCAGAGGTGAGCATTGATGTATAGCCCATAATAAGTGTGAGTCACTGAACAGAGGCTTTCTAGGAGGAGAGGAGTGAATGGGGTAAAGAAAGGCATATGAGGGGTGCAAGGAGGAAGAGGGGAAGAAGAAAGGTGAGACTGGAGCTAACATCATGAGTGTGGGTGAACCCAGCAGCCACACCACGGGAAGTGTGACTTAGGGGCTCCCTCTCGCATAGCACCCAGAGTCCCAGCTTCCAGTTAGGAGATGGCATATACAGCTGCAGGGAGAACAGCTGCCTTCTGCCTCAGTTTCCCCACAGGTACACTGTAGGAACAGGCGGGCAGCTAAAGGCATGGAATAAGGCAGGCTGCTGGAGCTCACAGCAGGGGGCAGGGATTGACCCCCTCCCTGCAGCGTCAAAGAAACGGACCGGACCGGACCGTGTGGTTAGAGAGCTTCAGCGGTCTGGTGGTGGTGGTAATGATGAAGATGTGCTCAGGGAATGTTTTCACATTCTTTCAAAAAGAAAAAAAAAAAAAAAAAAAAAAACAAAGAGGAGTTTCAGTGGCTCTGAGGCATGCCAGGTAGGAACAGGAGCCTAAAGAGAGTCCCAGCTGCATCCACAGGCGGCATAGCATCCCTTGCCTGGGAGGGGTGTGTTCAAGGGGGTGTGAATTCGTGTGGGACGATCTGTGTGTGTGTGTGTGTGTGTGTGTGTGTGAGTGTTTGCATGTTTGTGCATGTGTGTATATATATGTGTGTTTGCATGTGCATGTATGTGTGTGTGTGTCTGCATGGGTGCACATGTGTTTGCATCTGTGTATATGTGTGCATGTGTGTGTGACTATTCAAAGCCAGGAGTTACTCATCTCAACTGGAAGGCAGTGAAAGACTCCAACTTTCAGGACTCCCATCTATTTGTAGAGAGGACCGTGGAACAAACAATCTGCACATACTGAGACCCCAGTGAGCAGAGAATTCCCTGGACAGTGTCTGGTTAAATCTTCCTTGAGGAAGGCAGTGTGAGGCTTGGGAGGCAAAGTCTCTAAAACCATGAAGGGAAGGTTCCCCTGAAGCTTCAGGGTTGGAGTTCTCCCCCTCCAGACTCTGCTGCTTCCCAAGGAGGTGACATATTCAAGCCAAGTGACTTCTAGGTCTGTGTAGGTCCATAGGTCTTATCTTTGTTCTCAACCAAGAGGCCCTTTACCCTGAGGATGGTAAGACTGCCCACCAGAGACTTGAGTCTGTTGAGAATATGGCACAGGTGGGCAACATTCCTTGCCCCAAGGGATAGCTCATGTGACTAACAGGGACCATGAGTGAATTCAGAGTTGTGGTGACTCCATGTGAACTGTGTTGAGAAGCTACAAACCCATCATCCCCCTGCCTCTGCACCTGGTGAGCTGCTCCATGCTGGTGTGGTTCATGCTGCTGGGACCCAGCAGTGAAGGGAGAACGAGGGTCTCTGCCTTCCCAGCACCACCTGACCTTCTGTCAGATGAGGGGTCAGGCTGCGGCCACACAGCTAATCCGGCCCACCAATGTGAGGTCAGGCTGGAGGACTCTCCCACTGTTGCTCAGCCCCACAGGACTCCCTGGACTATCAGCCAGTAAAAAGTGTTGGGCCAAGTGACTTTCTGTCTCAAAGATCATCAAGTCAAATTCTGTTGTTGACTCAACTGTTTCCCAAACACCAGGACTGGGCAATTCAAGGGATACGAGGGTGGTACTTGGGGTAGGGAACTAGAAGGAAGTAAAGGCACTGTCCAGAGGAGAGATGGCAAGTCCTGGGACAGTGAGGGCAGAGAAGCCCATAGCTGGTCAAGGTGGGGCTAGATGGACTGGATGTAGGAAGAGTGCTTCTTGGAAAATTCAAGAAGATGATGCTGGCTGCCAACATTGTCCCGAGGTCTTGGAAGATGAGCTAAGTTGTGGTCATAGGATTTGGGGCTGGAGAGGTGACCTGAGGAGGAAGAGGATGCAGAGTATGGGCTATAGACACTTCCATCTCCCTGAGCATAAGGGATGCTTGGGAATGGCTAAACTCTGAAGAGATGAGCAGCAGAGAGAGGAAAGTCCACATGGAATGGGGGAGGTGAGGAGGCTAAGGCCCCTATTCTGTCTGAGCCTGAGCAAGATCTGGGCACTAGGAGGCACAGGACAGTCACTGTGCCTTCTATTGTTTATTATAGTCAGGACACATCTGTTATAGCTGGGACACATCTGGCAAGAGGTGGGTGGAGAGAAGGGGAAGGTTAGAGAGAAGGCTTGGCTAAGATATCTCATAGAACTTGGGACCAGCTGCCCAGAGAATGGGACTTCAGGCAGCCTGGAGCAGTCAGCAAGGGAGCTGGGGACATGGGCACAGAATGGGGTGGACTGGAAGACCTGAGGGGGCAGGAGGCAAGGAGCTGCGGCCTGGATGCAGCAGGGACAGCAGACTCATGTGTGGTGGGAGTGGGGGTATGAGAGCATGTTGGGACAGGACTTTAATACATGTAGTCCAGCCTACTCACTACAGGAAGATCACCCAGGGGTGTGTGTTATATTAGTAGTGGTTCATGTGTATAAATAATAAATGTATGTGCTCTATGGGACAGCAAGCCTTTCCTATCAACTGAGTGTACAATTTAAGAAGTTCAGGGTCTGGCAATATGGCTCAGCTGGTTAAAGGCACTTGTTGACATGACTGACAACCTGAGTTTGAACTCTGAGACCCAAATGGTGGAGGGAGAGAAGTGATTCCCACGAGCTGTCCTTTGACCTCCACATATGTGGCATGTGCATGCCAACATACATGCGCACACAGGTAAATAAGTTACTAAATGTAATAATAGTTATAAAAAGAAAACTCCAGCAGTTTAGAGACCACAGGGGCAATAAAGGCATGCTGGGTGGCCATTATCCTACCTGGTTTATTATCTATCAAGCATATCTGCTGTCTACCTTGTTTTAAGCCTCCATGGATTGATTGGTTCTGTCCTCTCCCCGCATGGTTTTAGGTCTCCTCTTTTCTTGGGTGACTCTTACTTAGGGACTCTGGCTGGCCACATCCTGGTTCCACAGGACAGGATGCTGCCCACACACTCATCCCAGCCTGCTTTCCTCAGCATTGTTGCCAGTGCTTACCTCGGCATTTGCAGGATGAGCAAGGTGACCAGAGACCCCCTCACCAGTCCTAGCACTGGGCCCACACTGCAGTGCAGGAACCTTACTTCCTGGTTCTTGGCCACTTGACTTCCAGTTTATCAGTGATTCACAAGAATGAAGCAAAATCAGACACCCATCCTGTAGGCCTCCAGACCCTCATGGTTAGAGCTTGCAGAATCCATGGAGACCTCATATCTGGCCTCCCAGAGGCCCCATAACGTCTTAAACCAAATCTGCCAGTCTCAGCCTGTTCATAAGGCAGTGGTAGCCAAGTCACATAGAAGCCAAAGTCCCAAATGCCTTTGTGGTTCATTCATTCATCCGGGAATGCCCATATCCCTTCCTACTCCCAACTTATGTGCTCTCTCTTGTATCCTCACCTCCGCTAGGATGCCCTCTAGGTACCCATTGCTCTCTTAACTTCCTCAGAGACGCCCTAAAGATCTGACCTGGCTAAGCCACCCTGTACCTTCTTCCTGTCTCCACCTCCATGTGTGTCACTGCCCCACAGAGCAGACAATGTTTTCACGCCCTTTCCCCAGCACATGAGATAGGAATTATCGTTCTGTTCTTGTGGGATACCCGGACAGTTAGAATGGTCCTGACTCATGGTCAGCACTCAGCGAATTCTTCTTAGATGAATGAATGGACATCTGAGGGGAGGCTGGCCAAATGGTGCTCAGCCTTAGATGTGAGGCCTCACAGCCTTCCTCATCCAGGGCCCTCTTTGGACCCCACATCCCAGAGGCTTTATACCACATAAAGCCTGGGCCCCTCGTCTTGAGATGAACACCTCTGGGCTGATGCTCCACCTGATGATAGGGCAGTCCCCTAGCCACCCTCTAGCCCGGCACACAACCCCAGCTGTACCTTCAGTAGCCACTGAGTGTTATTCTCTAGTATCTTCTCCAGCTGGCTCACACGCTGGGCCCGCTGGGCCCGCTGGGCTCGCCAGTCTGGTAGGTGCAGCCTTGAGGCAGGCAAGTCTCTCTGGAGGCTATTGGAGGCCCCCAAAGCCTCGGGTGCCACCGACGCCAGCTGGCAGATATCAGGCTCCGGCAGCACAAAGGTGTAGCTGCACTGGCCATGCTGGACCCGGTGAATCTGGCGGCGCCCACTGGCTTCTGGCCCTCTGTGCTGGGCTGCAGCCATGGTGGCCAGCAGGATGAGGCCATCTAGTAGCATAGCTGGCTGGCAGGGCATCCAAGACCAAGTGGTGATGGAGTGGTCTTGTCAGAGTTCCCAGGGCAGGTAAATACCCACAGCCAGCGCTAGCACAGATGTGCTGTGCAGCTGTGGCCTGTGAAGTCAGACCTGGATGCAGAGTCCTACTGCTGTAAGTCCCGAGGGCCAGTTCCTCTGGGCTATTTATACTCAGGGCAGCCACAGCTGTTGGCTTCCCCTCTGAGGCCTCGCCTCCTGCTCCCACCCACCCCCCCAGCCACCCCTGTCCTCTCTCTGTCCCTTCCTGCCTCTTCCTTCTGCTTCTAAGGCTTTGATTGTGCAGTGGGGACTGTCCTCCCTGGCGGGCTCAAGGCCGCCCATGCACTCACACACGCACACGCACACGCTGGACCACAGCTCATGCAAGGCTCCCTCCCAAGTGGGAAGCATCTGAGTCTCTTCCTCCCCTCTTCCTAGCTTTCTCTTCTCTCCACCCTTACCCCTGTCCCCCAAAGCCCAGTTCTCAAGTTTCAGCCCCTCCACCTTCCCCCTCTGATTCCAAGTTAGGCTTGGAACATGAGCAGTGACCCCCAGAGCAGCCTGGGAAGGGAGGGAGCAAGGCGAGACTGGGGAAACAGCCTGGAGACAGAAAGCTTTCCAAGGCTGGAGTAGAGTCCTGTGGGTGCCCAGCACAATTGGCTCCTGGCCTCCCTTCTCCCTTGGGGCCTAGGGTGGGGGCATTCCGCTCTGTGGTGGCTCTGGCTTCGTGGTGGCGCCAGGAATCAGAAGTCTCCTGGGTCGGTTGTCCCAGGACTTCCTGTTCTGGGTGGTAAGTCTTGGGCCAGGGGAGTATCCTGGCTAGTACCCCTAGAATCAGATGTGACTGGGCCTGAATCTTATGCTCCTGCTGCAAAACAGAGCAGGACCTGGCTCTTGTTTGAGGAATGCGTGGAAGTCCTGGCTGAGGGACTTGAGGAATTTTCAGTTTACTGTTCAAAGCCCAGCTGTGCCGTTTACCAGCTGTGTGGCTTTCACCAAGTCTGTTAACCGCTGTGCTTTAGCTTCTTGAGCAAGGAAAATGCCAGTACCCACCCACTTCACCAAGCATGACAGTCATTGAGTCAGGTCGTGTTGTGCAGGACATGCTGCAGAGGCACGGTGTCACCATTTGCTTCTGTCTCTTCCTCCTTTGGATACAGCATTGAAAGTCTGAGAATGCAGGTATTGGTCTCTGGGGCCATGGTCATGGCGGGTGTGGGGTGGGGGACTGATAGTTGCTTCTAGTGGGGTGCCTTTGAGTCTGTGCCTCAGGGTGCAGGCAGCCCAGCTTCATGGTGTGTTTCCTCTCTTGTTTTTTGAACTCCTGATGAATGGATGGATGAATGAATGAATGAATGAATGAACAAGAGTTCTTTGGGGACTGAGCCCTGGATCAGGTAGGATCCTGGCAGGGGGCTCTGGTAGGAAAAACAGCTGCAGATGGGACAGCAGGCAGCATTCCAGGTGCCTGTCTGCATGCCAGAGCTCAGCAGGCCAGCTCTGCATTGGTTTCCTTGATCACAGATGAGGCCATGGACACAGAAGCACATGAATTCAGAACAGGAGCGCAGCTCCGTGTATGCCCTGTGCCTGACACACAGGAGTGTAGACTAAAGGTCAGCCATCATCATGGCTATTGGCTGACATGCTTCTTGACCCCAACAAGGCCTGCAAGATTCCTCTCTGTTTAACTACAGCGAAAATCAAACTTGGCCCAGAGCAGCTGAGTTATTTGCTAAAAGGCACACAATCTGGAAGACCTTGCACTGGATGGGAGTGGGAATGGAGAGAACACAGAAGACTCAGTGGCCATCACCCAGCCTAATTCCCACCAGTGCTCTCTGCTTCTTACCCTGGCAGCTGGCAAGACCCTCAGCCCTCTCAGGTCCTGTCTGCAGCTGACACAGGAAATAGTCCTCACACCTCCTGTGGGGTGGGTGTGGCCTCCAGATGACAGTAGAAAGCTTCCTGCATAGGAAACACCTCGATGATGGAGAGAACAAATGAATGAATGAGTGAATGAAACATGGCTTTGCTCCCTGCACAGGGCTTGTCAAATAGACACGGGGCTATGCGAACAGATCTCAGCATAAAGAGGAGACAGTTGTACTTTAAAGAAGAGCATCGGTAAGACCAATAGAAGAGCTGGGTCTCCAGTGGACATATTGGGATGTCTACCCATGGGCCCCACTGCCTTCAGCACAGCCCTCTTCCCAGGGCCTTTGCACATGTGCACATGCTGTAGTCTTTGTCCAGAGCACTGCTGCTCACCTACTCTGCTCTTCCATTTATCACAGCACCCACAAGTCACCCCCCGTGTGCGTGGCTTTAGGTACAGTGGCCAGCTATCATCTCTCAGGTCAGGAGCGTGGACGTTCCCTGGGGCCCTCTGCTCATCTTCCACACTGAAGCATGATGGTCAGTCTGACTTTATTTGAAGGCTTCCTCTCTCCTCTGTCAACAGCTGACCTTCCCTAGATCTCTTCAGAGATGTCACCAGCACAGTGGCTTCATTTAGCCTGGTTTCTCATGAGGGCACTGAAGGATACAGAGGCAAGCAGCTCTTGAGAGCTAGAGTAAAGCCAAACTATCTGTTGTGTTTTATAAAACAGAGCAGGATACGTTTTGTAGAACTAGGTATGGTGAGGTGGGAGGGGTGCCTTGGCGGGCCCACACTGAGGCGTCCCTTCCCCCTGAGGTAGCAGCCATATGATGGGTACTGTATGGAATAGAGTTTATTTAGGGGTGTAGGAAGGGGAGTTGAGAAGGGAATAGAGACAGAGAGAGCTGGATGGAGAGAAGAAGAGAGAAGAGGCCAGCCAGGAACATGTGGAAAGGGGGAGGTGGAAGAGGACAGAGGGAGAAAAGGGTCAGGGAGAGAAGAGAATTGGGGGGGGGCAGAGAGCAAGGAGGGGACAAATAACCCCTTTTATAGTAAGCTAGATCTACTTGGTTGTTGCCAGGTAACTGTTGGGCAGAGTCTAGAAGGAATGCTACCACTATCTCTTGCTTGCCATTTGGCTTTAGAAATTATTTCAAATATTTCACCAAGCTGGGCTTAACACTCTATCGTGCCTTAGAATTCTCAATGAAAGCACAACAGGCTTGGCTTGTATTCTGTGCTGGAGCCTGGCTGGGTAGCTGAGCTTGCCCAGGCGCCATGATCTCACCCTGTCTCTGCCCTGGCTCCACATCCAGCCAGCTTTGCTTTGCCACTGGCCTTTGCACATGCCTTCCTGTTCCAGTTGTATGCCCTGAGTCTACTGGCCTGTCAGGCCTGTGATTCTAGCTTCTTGTCTCTGTGGCCATGGCCAAGTTACGTCACCTCTCTGACTCTATTTCTTCTGTCTAATGGACTAATAGCCACCATTGCCTGATAACACTTAAAGTTAGAAAAGGGAGCCCTACAGTCAATACCTAATATGTGTTAAATAAAGACCCTATGGTCTAAGGGTTATTGGGCCCCCATGGTTCACAAGTTGGCCCCTAATCAAGTCTGTGTATCATATGCAAAGGCCTTGGGGGTGTGGCTAGGGCAGGGAAGGAGCTCATGAGCAGGATGAATAGCCATGGAAAAGAGGCCCAGAAGGGCATGGCAAGCCTGGAGTTTGGTCCTTGGTGGGGTACTGAGGAGAGAGGTGTATTGATATTGAATGACATCTGGGATTACTGAAGTGCAGAACATTGTTCCCAGATGCCTTTCCAGCTAGCACCCTGCTTTGGGCTTCCTGAAAGAACTCCAGAACTGAGAGTCAATGGTTTCTACTACGTCTCAGCCTGTGTGGACCAGAACATTCTGCTGTCACTGTAATGAGGACTGCCTGTCACTTTCTGGGAAGATGTGTTTGTCTGTTTCCAAAGTGGCAATCAGCAATATGTGTGTTCTCTTACACACACACACACCACACACGCACACCGCACACGCACACGCACACGCACACCACACACACACACACACACACACACACACACACCACACACACACACTGGCCCAACCTCTGTGCTGTAAGCCTCTGGCTTGAAGTACAAACTGGTGACTCACAGACCCCTGTGGGGCTTGCCTGCTATCTGACTGGGTTCTCTCTGTATGCTCTGCCATCTGAGTTCAAGGCTGACATTACTGCAGAAGGCTGTACCTGAAAGTCACTCCATGGGCATCCTTCTTCTTTTGGGAGGAAAAGTACCTTGTCCATCCCTCTGCTTTTAATAACTGCTCTGATGCCCAGGCCACAGTGTCCCCATCAAGGCATTCCCCTGTCTCATAAGGGCTGCACTTAGACCTAGGCTCAGCAACCGCTGCCTGTGGCCATTCTTTCTGTCTTAGCCCCTGGTGCTGGTCCAAGGGTCTGTTTCGTAGAAACACATGCAAGAATTTATTGAGTGAATAATTTCCCACCTCTGGATAGGAGCTGGCTCAGTACATCCTAAAGCAGAAACCCGGATGTCGTCTTTCTCCTTCAGGGCAGGGGTGGCAGGAAGTCCCATCTGAGTCACTGAGTCTTTATAAGTGTCTTGCCTCCAAGTATAGAAAACTGACCGACACCAAGGTGTACTTTGACTTTACCAGCATGGAGGCAGAGTGTGGAGAATATATTTCTGCTATTTAGCATGTTGACATTTGCTCAAACAGTTTGTCAAAAATTGGTGAGCGATACAGCTGAAAAGTTAAGCTCTAGTTTCAGACATGCTGGATCTAGATGTTTAGAAGTTAGTAGAGATTTTTCTTTCTTGTCCAGGGTGATTTTCTTCTGTTGGCTTTACTCTCTGACAGTCCCTGCCATGACTGCTACTATCTATCAAGTCGGTAGCCCTCAGAAACAAATGCCTCTTTCTTAATAGCTTTGAGAACATCCCAGCTCAGGGCACAAAGCTATTCCTGGACCATTCACTATAGCTGAGGGCTGAATGGGTTGACCACACTGCTCGGCATGCTAAAGCCTGGGGCAATGGAACAGGTCCTGATCTCTTGAGACTCTGGTAGTCTTCTCAGAAACTCAAGGGGGGTACAAAGTCATTGTCCACCTGCCCACCTCCACCCCAACTCAGTCATCCAAGTGAGTCACTGGGCTTCCTCAGTGAGCCTGTGGGGTCCTGGGCATTGCCTTGCATTTATCTCACAGGGAACTGACATCTAGTGCAGGAGAGGGAGGCTATCATCCGAAGCCAAACACGGGACCTGGTGGTCCAAAACATCTGATTTTTTGGCTCTCAGGAACTTGGTTGTGAAATGAGCCATACCTGGTGAGTCACTTGTTGATTTGGTCTCATTAAGTATCTGTAGCCAAGAGAAAGATAAATGTCAGCCCACTGAAGGTCACTACCCAGTACCCAGTGCCCTGCATCTTCCAGTGACTTCCCCAGATTCTTGCTTTCTATCCTCTGAGTAGTGTGGGTGAAGGATGCCACCAGCCTGACCTCACAGTGCTACCCTCCTCCCAGAGGTCATTATCCGGGCATCTTCCACAGCACTGATGTAAGGAAAGGTCCTGGCAGGAAGCTCCAGGGATGATAACCCTGGAAGATGGTCTTTTAGTGTCCCCAGGAAGCCAGGGATCAAGTTTCATGCATCAGGCACTATGGTACCTTCAATAATCTTTCACCAAGACAACAATATGTCACATGTTTCTCACCTCCAGTAGCCATGACTCAAACCCAAACCCAGAGATGCAGAACACACTACACTATACCACACACACACACACACACACACACACACACACACACACACACACCAGAAAGAGAGAAAATAAAGGCAGCCTTCTCTCTGTCTGTGTGCAGCGTCAGCTGTGGCTGTTGGCCAAGACAGTTGGATCTTGGAGTGGCCTGGGCTCTGATATACATGGCAGCCCTTTGGTTTCCAAGACAGATAATAATCCCAGGGAGGGTGGGACACAAAGCATTCAAGTCCCTCAAGTCTAAGCCTTCAGCATGGTAGCCAAGGTCAAGCAGAAGAGACCTAATTCTTAGTGGGGAACAGGATAGGAGGCACCTCACCATCTCTGGGTGGTATGCTGACCACCACAGAGTGCTTAAACATCTGAGAACTCCAGGTGGCTTACTGTCACCTGTGTTGGTGTCAGAAGGAGCCAGCCTCTCTTTGTACCCAATCGTCCTTCAGCTCCTGTGACACTGAAGGTGCAATAGAAGGTAGAATCCTTTCCACATATGATGCTAGAGAAACTGGCCCAGAAACTGCATTGGCTCTGTCCTAAGTCACCCAGTGTGTCATCAGCAGCCCATGCAGGTAGGCCTCAGACACAGCTGCTGCTGTGGTCAAGGCATGGGCTCTGTGGAAGAGCCTCTTGGCCTGTCTCTGCCTGAACTCCTGGGCATTACCTTGGTCCTGCCAAGCCAGAAATCTTGAGGACCACAGTGGAAGATGCGATATCCTTTCATCCCTGGGTAGCCTGGGCCGCTGCCATGCCTGTCCTTTCTCAGGCCAGGAGTTCAGCTCCAGCCTGTCTCTGGCTCTCCTCCAGGAGGAGAGGACCAGGCTTGCCAGGTCGGGGTGGCGGTGGGAGTGCAGATCTATTTTGGAACCTGGGACCCTGCTGAGGCCAGGAGAAGCCTGTGACCCAGAGAATCAACAGCCCCTTCTGGATTCTGTTTATTTTCATTTAACAAGCACAGCATGTCCCTGGTGGGAAGAGCTCCCCAGCTGGGGCAGAGTCCACAGTCAGCTTCAGTCATCCCCCTCAGCTATTTCTACACGGATATAGGTTTTTAGTGATATTTTCTGAAACAAACACACACACACACACACACACACACACACACACACACACACACACACTCTCACACACACACAAGCACAAGACTAGTCTGTAAACCATTTTAAAATTTTATTTTACTTATTTCAGATTTATCTTTTGGAAAAACACTGTAACAAACCACCCTGCAGTGCACACACCCTTCCCTTAGATCAAGGGTTTGTATATTTGTCTTCAACTTTGAAAGGACTGAAGTAGTCCAGGCAAAGCAGGCATGCTTATAGCTCCTTCACAGAGCTCCTCGGTCCCTGTAGATATGCGCAATCGATGTAGACGCTTTTGTGTTTTCAGAAGGCAGACTGGCAGTCTTCTGTGGGATGTGCTTTTCTGCCCACTGTTTCCAGGTTTGTCTAGATTGCATATCCTGGCTTGGCCCCAGGCCCAGGGTCATTTTCTCTCCTGCTGGGAGGTGCTGCATCCTGTAATTATATCTCGTGTTCCTTCAGCCTTGCCGATGGATGCTGGCTCCATTCAGGAACTTTTGCTTTTCCTAGTGAATTTGTGTGCATCGTTCCCCCACCCCACCCCCAGCAAGAGCCTTTTGGCCCAGAGCAAGAGTTCATGTGTAAGGGACAGAGTGAAGGGCACCCCTGCTGGGATATGGCTGGTTGTACAGACTACTTCCCACCAGTCTGGGCCATCACTCCACCTGCCACTAGTATTGTCCCGTTTTGCCTTTGTGACAATCTGGTGGTTGGGAAAGGACCTGTGCATTTTTCTAGCTCATTCTTCCTACTTCATGTCACACAAAGAGCTACTTTCCTCAGCACAATCTTCTGTAATTGTGTTTAGTAGTGGCCGCTGCCTCCAAGCCTCCAGTGGGAATTTTCTAAGTGCCCCCTGTTGTTGGACAGAGGGTTATTTCTGTGGTAGACCTCCCCACAAGTCCAGAAGCACATTCCTCTTCCATTCCCCATGCCCTCAACTCATTCGATAAAAGGTAGGTTCAGTTCTCCAATCCTTGAGAATGACTGTGGCCCTGCGACTTACTTTGGCCAGGAGGATACTTTCAGAGGCATGCAAAGGCTTGGCTTGGCTGTGCGCCCTGAGGTTTGCTTTTCCACTTCCTGGGAACCCTGTGGCCACCTTGAAACTGATGCTGTGCTAGCCAGCTTTTAGAGGACAAGACATAGCTAAGTCTTCTTGTCATCCTGCCTCAGTTGATAGACTTGGTCACCCTGAACTATGGAGCCCAAGTGACTCATAGAGGGAGATTCTGGTCCTAAGGAAGCAGGAGCCAAAATGGTCCTGGGCAGCCAGTCCACAGGTTGTGGACTCAGTCTCTGTAACTTGGTGAACACAAGTATGTCCTCAACTGTGGCTGGGATGGAATGAGTGGTCCATGTGAATGTCGTACAGGGAGGACCTGATCCCCTCGGTTCCTGTCACTGTCACGTGTCAGACATGACAAGTGACCTTTCTAACTTCCTAGCATTCTTCTTGATTATTCTATTCTGAGCTTGCTTGTCTGACTAAGTATTATGGAAGGTGCAGACATGTAACACACTACAGAACAACTCCCTAATCTGGTCACTTGGTATCCTTCGACAGGCAAGGTTCTCTGCGAAGATGTCACTAAAGATAGAGTGATGGGGTTACAAGTGATAGGTAACCAGGACAATGGGCACAACCAGAGGCTTGGAAGAGCCAGGAAGGGATGAGCACAGTGCCAGAGGGAGATCAAAAGCACAGCAATGGCAGTCTTCTGGTACAAAGCTCTGGGCGAGGCCACTTTTGTCATTTTAAGCATTGGCCTTGTGGCACTTCAGGTAGCCTGGGAAAGGCACATACCAAAATCTATTGATTAATATGGCCACCAAGAGAGGGCACCTCTTTAGGCTATCACAGAGTGGAGTCTGTGAGACTCAGACACTTGGCACATGCTCAGTATGTCATGCCCATTTGCTCCTATTTCTGTTTGGCTTGTAGACTGTGCAACCACCACATGCCCAGCCTTCTCTCCAGGCAATACCCACTCTGCACAGACTAGAGGGGCAGGCACTGAGAGATAGATACTTGTGTGGTGGATGGCCAGCTCTCATCTGAACCTGAAGGGGTCCCCATGCCTGTGGGGATTGGTTGCTCTCTGCTGGAAGCCTCCTCCTCCTCGCAGGATAGGAAACTATAACAAATTCACGGGCTTCAATATCCCAGAGTAAGGCTCAAAGTGGATCATATGGTTAAAAAAACTCATAGATTAATCCTAGTACTTGGAAGCAGAGGCTGATGGATCTCTATGAGTACAAGACCGTGTGGTTTACATAGCAAGTCCCAGGATAGTCAGGGCTACATAGAGAGAGACTGTCTTAAACAAACCACCACCATCACCAAAATCAAATCACATGTCACAGTTTGAATATTACAATGCCCCCCAGGTTCATGCTCTGAACCCAGCTGGTGGCACTATGTTGGCTGTGGAGCCTTTGGGAGATATTATGGCCTGGCTGGCAGAGACAGGTCCTAAGGGTTGGGCTTTGGCAGGGAGGTGTCTTTCTGTCAGTGTGGTCTCAGACACGAAAATCACGTCACAGGACATATGACTCAAGATAAGAGACTCATCACGAGTTGAACTTCACCAAAATTAGTCATTTTACTTCTTTTTAATTTACTTTTCAAAATCTATTCATTTATTTAATCTTCTCTCATATATCACACCCCGACTACAGTTTCCCTCCCTCCTCTCCTTCCCACTCCTCTTCTTTTCCCTTTAGAAAAGGCATGCCTCCCAGGGACATCAAGCAAACATGCATAAGTTACAAAAAGATGAGGCACATAACCTCAAAAGATGAGGTGGAGGGGGCAACTCAGTTGAGGTAAAGGGTCCCAAAAGCAGGCAAAAGAGGCAGAGAAACCCCACCCACTCCCTCAATTCTAGTTGTTTTCCCAGCACTTTTCTTCCTATCCAATCTCTCCTGTTCCCATCAACACTTGCTTCCAGCCCACCCACAAAATCTATTGTTTCCCCTTCCCAGGAGATCCATGCGTCTCCCCTTGAATCCTCCTTGTTTACTTAGCTTCTCTGGATCTGTGGATTGCAGCATAATTATCCTTTACTTTATAGCTAATAGCCACTTATAACTGAGTATATTTGTCTTTCTGAGTCTGGGTTACCTCACTCAGGATGATTTTTTTCTAGTTCCACCCATTTGCCTGCAAATTTCATGATGTCGTTTTTAACAGCTGAGTAGTACTCTAGTGTGTAGATGAGCCACATTTTCTTTGTCCATTATTCAGTTGAGGACATCTAGGTTGTTTTTAGTTTCTAGTAATTATATAGAGAGCTGCTATGAATATAGTTGAACAGGTGTCCTTGTAGTAGGATGGCGCATGCTTTGGGAATATTCCCAGGAGTAGTGTAGCTGGGACTTGAGGAGATCTATTCCCGATTTCTCTGAGAAATCATCATATAGATTTCCAAAATGGCTGTGCAAGTTTTCTCTCTCCCACCAGCAATAGAGGAGTGTTCCCTTTGCTCCACATCCTTGCCAGCATGAGCTGTCACTTGTGTTTTTGATCTTAGCCACTCTGACAGGTGTAAAATGGAATCTCAGAGTCTTTTTGATTTGCATTTTCTTGATGGCTAAGGATGTTGAACATTATTTAAAAGTTTTTCTCCGTCTTCAAGATTCCTCTTTTGAGAATTCTCTGTTTAGATCTGTATCCCATTTTTAAATTGGATTATTTGGTTTGTTGATATCTAGTTTCTTGAGTTCTTTATACATTTTGGAAATTAGCCCTCGGTGGATGTGAGGTCTGCGAAGATCTTTTCCTAATCTGTAGGCTGCTTGAACCCTCCTTGTTTACTTAGCTTCTCTGAGTTGCTCTGTTGATTGTCCTTTGCCTTACAGAAGCGTTTCTGTATCAGGAAGTCCCATTTATTAACTGTCAGTCTCTGTGCCTGCACTACCCTCCTGCTGCTGCATACAATAAACACACCTCAACATCATTTTACGTTTTTAAGTTTATTAGGGTAAAGTAATGAAAAAGAAAACTGCAGACGGAGAGAAAATATTTGCAAAACATATCTGATGAAAGGAGTTACTTATATATACATGAAGATGCTACCAGATCCAGTAACAGAACAACCCATTAAAAACAGAAGCGATAGTTTTACCGCATCTTGATATGCCATGGCTGGTTGATATCCACTGAGGCTGGCATTTCTATGAAGAGAAATGGAGGAGGAGTGGCTGGGTGGGGATGAAGAGGGGAGAGTTAGGGGGAGGGACTGTAGCAGAGGAGGGAGGAGAAACTGTGGTCAGGATGTAGAACAAATGAAATGAAGGGGGGGAGCCCCTGAATTTAAAACAAACAAACAAACAAATGAAAATACAGAGACAAGAAAGTTTTGAACTATCGAGACCTTCTCTCCCCAGCAGTCTGTCCTGGGCTCTGGCTGGCTCAGTGAGGACTTTGGTCTTAAGGCCCTGAAAGTCCAACAGTGTGTCATGCTTCGGGACCCTGGAGCCTTCTACACCTGCCCACGGGGCTGTGGTGTATAATCTGTCCTCACTGGCTCTTCACAGCTGGTTTTCTCTCTTGAGAGGCTGCTGTTTAGCTCTTTGGGGCAGTACAGCAGCACTAAGGGGCTGAGAGGCACAGACATTTTCCAGCTCCAGGACCTCAGATGGCATCCTGGATGTTGGCACTTGAGGCTGGTATCTACCATCCTCCCATAGTCACTGATGGACACAGACAACAATGGTGACAGGAAGAGATTGAAAGGTTAGGAAAACAGGTCCTCTGCTGATTTGGTCTGGTGTCCATGAGCCTCACTTTCCTTGTCTGTAAAATGGATCTAGTCCTGTACTCACCAACCTTCTATCATTTCAGGTGGATGCTTCTGGATCAACATTCAACACCGTCAGTGCTTGGAGCAAGGTTCACACTATGGGCATTGTTATCTTTTCCTTTGGCCACTAGAACATTTACCAAGGACTTTCCATGGACCAAGGACTCAGAGACAGGCCGTTTACTCTGTGACTGAGGGTGGTGCAAGGCAGTTAAGCTAGTTAACAGCAGGGATGGCCTGATGGAGCCACACTGAGCCCAAGGGGCAGCACCCACTTAATCCACAATGCTGGCTCAAATGGTCTCCACTGCAGACTAAGTATCATTGCCAAACTGGTCCATATGACAGACTCTGTCTGCTCGACCATACCTCTACATACTATGCCTGTTGCTGATAGTAGCATGCTTCAGGCTCTGGGCTCACACACCATAGGTTCATCCCTGTCTCCCAAATAAGTGAAATCAGGAAAGTCACCCCACCTCCCTAACTAGACCCCATCTGCTACAGAGTGTGGCTGGCCCCACAATCCACAGGCAGATGCAGCAAGCTGGGCAGAGCAGGGACACCATGGGCTTTGGGAAGGCATATTCAAGCCACAGGAGCCTAGAATTCAGACTGATAAATGCTTATCCAAAGCTTATCTCTGTGGCATCAGTGGCTTCCTGAAACCCAACAGAAGACAATGTCTGGTGGACTCCTGAGCTGTTTCACCTGCCTGTTTTCTCTCGCTCCTCCATTCGCTAGCATCGGCTGCTGCAGAGACCTGCTCTCTCATCCATCATCTGCCTCTCTTAGATTGCTGGCACCAGGCTGGGGCTCACCACTGACTGTGCCTATCACCGTCCCTGGGTTTCTTCTGTTCCTCTACCCAGCCTTCCTATGTGCTCTCTGAGAGGCCTTCCTGGATGCTCAAAGACCTGCACCCTGGAACGGGACTCAGGCTTGGCTAACCCAGAACTCTTCCTTGGCTAACTCACTCCTCCAGGGCCTGTGCAGTCAAATGTCCCCTTTCCTGTCATTCTGTATGCCAAGATCAGCTTGAGAGATGTGGGTGGACATTGGCTGCAGGGAGACGTTTGCTGCTCAGATCCAAGGGGCAGATGTGTCTGGAGATATACCTCCCTATTTCAGCTTGAATGTCCTGGATTGCACACCACCCTACAGCCTTGACAGAAAGCAGGGCTGGTGGCAGCACTTGGAGAGGGATGACACATTAAAAAAAATGCTGGACCCACCCTAAGGCCACCCTGTCACCTAAGAGAAAACTAAACTGATCTTTTCAGTACCACACAGGATTCCTCTTGGGGACAACAGAAAGCATTCTGAGGGATTCGCCTCTTGCCTCAAATCCTCTGAACCCCGAGGAAGGCATTGGTTGGCTCCAACAGCCACTCTTTCTCACGCTGACTCCCTGAGCTATTCCCCTTCTGGGGCTTGGATGTGGCTCAGCTGGTACAGTGCTTCCTGTGTGAAGTCCCAGATATAATCTCTAGTACCGCATAACCTGGGCATGGTAGTGCATGGCTGGAACCCCAGCATTTCAAAGGTGAAGGCAGGAAGATTAGAAATTTAGTCACCCTCAGCTACATAGCAAGTTCAAGGCTAGCCTAGAACATGTAAGACTCTGCCTCAGAAAACCAAACCACTACTACAACGAAGAAAAGTTTTCCTTCTTTCCTCAGGACACACTCCTATCACACAGTGGATCATGTGACCAGCAGATGCAAATACACCTGACTTCTTGGGTGGCCATGCTTGCTGAGAAGCTGAATGTGTGTGGAAAGCTCCCAGCATAAAATCAGGGGGTGTCTACCCACAAAGGAGAGATGTGGGGGCCACACTTCCTGTCCTGGGTCAGTGCGGATAGTTAGTGCCATGTTCCTGGCCCTCCAGTTCCTATGACAGATGCTGGAACATGGAAGCTCTGGCTTATGGCTCTTCCAGGATTTTCGTTTGGGTGGGATCTCCCTGGGAATAAAGTTTAAGCCATGATTCATGAATCAGATGACAGTATGCATTGGTGTCCTTCTGTCCTCCAGGCCCAGCATTGCCTTGCTTGGTCATGGAATCATACTGGTTTTCCCCCTAGCCCTTGGGATACTGAAGGCGGAGGATGACTCTCCACTGCCCTCCCCCCTCCTCATCCCCTTCTCTACATTCCTCACTCTTTAATCCTTTTCCTATGGAGTTCTTGGGCCAAGTAGATCTGAGTTCAAACCTTCCTCTATCCGCATCACATGAAGGTGTTACATACCTGTTTACACTTGTGACTCAGGGTGTGGGGGCAAACAGAAACACCAAGTGTCTGCCCTGGAGGCCCTGGGGCAGCTGCACTGCCTGTACTTGCTCTCTCAACTCTGCTCATCAATCTTCCTGTTCTAGGACCAGGGTTGGAAACATCTAAAGAAGCACCAGCCCCACCTAGCTCTCCCAGGACCTGCCTTGATGAAGAGGGCCTCTGACTGGGCTCCTGTCCACAGGCCTCCCTCCCAGTGATAGCTAATTTTATGTTAACTTGACATAAGCTAGAATCATCCAGGAGGAGGGAGCCCCAATTGAGAAAATGCCTCCGTAAGATTGGCGTGTAGGCTAGCCTGTAAGGCGTTTTCTTATTTAGTGATTAATAGGAAGAGCACAGCCCATTGTGGGTGGTGCCACCCCTGGGCTGCTGGTTCTGGTTCTATAAGACAGTAGGCTGAGCAAGGCACATGCAGCAAGCCAGTAAGCAGCAGCCCTCCATGGCATCTGCATCAGCTCCTGCCTCCAGGTTCCTGCCATGTTTGAGTTCCTGCCCTGACTTCCTTCAGTGATAGACTATGATGTGGAAGTTTAAGCCAAGTAAACCCAAGTAAACAATTCCTTCCCAACCTGATTTGGTCATGGTGTTGTATTACAGCAATAGAAACTGTAACAAAGATACTCCCCTTTGGAGGCGCCAGAGTTTGGGGGTTGGGTCAGGGTTGCTAGTTTCTTCTGCAGGGATTCTCATGCTAGACACTGGCAGGGGAAGTTAGTCTTCATGGACTTTAGCACAGAGCACTTTTTGGTTTCCTCATGTTACCTTGTACCTTCTGCCTGGAGCCCTCAAAGGTCTGAAGAGCAATGACAGCACATCCCAGCGCCACCCCGCTGGCACCAGTGAGGCAGGCAGGCGAGAGAGGTGCCTGGGAGAGTCCCGGTGACCACTCTGTGAAGCCCAGGCCAGACGTTTCTAGAGCCCTCCCCTAGACTGCCAGACGGCGCCCAAGCAGGCAGAGGGTCTGGCGACGGGACAGGACACTAACCGTAACAAGGGCAGTAATCACAGAGCCTCTGCAGCATCCAAGGGCATTGAGGGGCCAGGGCTGGCATGCTGAGGCCATCCAATCCTGGCTGAGGCAGAAGGAAGACTGTGCTGAGGTCAGCCAGGTTCACGGATGAAAACACAGATCTTGGGTGGGCAGAGCCTTCTCTGAGCTTCCTACTGGTATGCTCTCCCCAGGCCAGGTCTTCAGTACGTTCTGAGGGCTAACACCTGGCACCTTTACAGCCAAGCTCACAAGAGCTTGATGTGAGGAAACCTTGGGCCTCCTGAGGCACACGGCTCATCAGGGAAAAGCAGGACAGAACACATAGGCGAGAAAATGAACCTGAGGAGTTTGGTGGGGATGAGAGCCATGAAGACCCTAAGACACAAAACAAGGAGGGCCTATGGACCTCCACATTGGGGACTACTTTTGGTCCTGGAGCTTAGACATTGTGGTAGAGGAAACCCCTGAAGAGTTGGTGAGGAAGCTGCTCTGGGCAGAGGGAATAACCCGTGCAAAAGTCCTGAGGATGGATAGCTTGTCATCATGGAATGAAAGGAAGGGTGATATGATCAAGTGGAGAAGGCAGGAGATGGTGTGACTGTCACGAGAAGGTTAGCTCTGGTGGGCAGTAGAAGAAGGCCTTATCGAAAGGCCAGCTGCAGGGAGTGTGGGACAGAGAATCCTGGAGATGGGGCTGTCTCCTTCCCCTCCATATGACAAGCTGGTCCCTCCTGGCCTTTTCTCCAGTTTTTACTTTCTGTCTCTGGGTCCTTTGCAAGTAGAGGTTGAGTCCCCCAAGACAGAGACTCAGGCTTGAATCCAGGCCCTCAGAACCTAGATCACAGTCTCACTTTCCCAAAGAGCCTGGTGCAAAAGGGGACAGTCTGAGAGTTCTGTCCTGACTCACTGTGTGACCTGGCTCTTCTCTGTGCCCTCTCTGGGCTTACCTCTCCCTTGTTCAGAGGTGGGCTAATCTGGAGCCACATTTGGCAACTGTCTGTCTCTGAGAATGTCTTCAGCCCCCGTGTCATCTGCGAAGTAAGGATGGCTCAGTCCCACGGTCATCATGAGGTAACTCCTCAGTCACTGTGGGAAATCTCCATTCTTTGACTCTCTATAGCTGTTTCTAGGGCTGTCATCAGGATAATTATGTAGACCCTGACCCAGGTCCCCTCTGGCTTCAGAGAGGGTGGATGGCTCAGTAGTCAGTGTGTGGGAAGGTGGCTATTGACACTTGGATGCTGAACCTAGGCTGGATTGGGAGTGGGGACAGATCATTCCTTCAGGACTGAGTCTTCCTATTTGTTCCAAAGTTCTACCTTGTCCTTCCTCTCCTAGTTCACAGGGAGGCACTTTGTCTTCACATTCCTGAAGGCTGGCCTTCTCTGCTGCAGAACAGTGACCTGCCTATGGGTTCTGTGGCCCAGCTCCATTAAAATGCAATTAAAATTCAGAAGGCGCCTCTGTCCAGAGCTCTGGGCTTGGTCCTAATCACTCCCAGGCATCTTGGCTAAGTAGCCATCGGCTGCTGGCTGCCCTCATCCTCCACTGGAAGGGATGAGCATAGACCTGGAGCCAGGTTTCAGGCTCTTGGCCTGTGAGTGGAGGGCAGTTGGTCATGGCTCATGGGCAGGGCTAAGCAGAGACTGTGGTGTCAGCCAGCACGTGTGACTTGTGCTGCTGCTGTTTGCTGGCTGCAAGGGATGTGAGTGTTCTAGGATCAGGTTCCCCATCTGGAAAATGGGATGGTAAAGCTCTCTCGGGAGAATGGTTCTGGCCCACAGCCAGTACACAGTACGCCCACTGGAAGGCTCCTCCCTCCAGCCTCCCCTCCTTTCTTCCTAGCTTCCTTTCTTCCTGCTGCTACCACCCACCAGACGGCAGGAGTTCTGAGGAAGGGGCTGCAGGCAAACTTAGAACTCTGCTCTCACATCCACTTCTGGACCATTTCCTTCCCATTCCCAGCTCCCCAGGATGCTCAGGGCACACACTGGCCAGCAGCTATATTCACAAACAGTTACAAGGGCTCAAACCACCTTCGGCAAACTTGAGCTGTGCTCCTATTATGTGCTTAACATAGCTCTTTAAAAGAAAAATTCTGATATACTATTACTGATTCAGTGGGGAAAGATCTGGAAGGTATAAAGTGGTGAGTTAAAACTCTTTCCACGCATGCGTCCTCTCCTGGCCCCTCTTCCTGCTCATTCCCAGTTCCTTACGTAGACAGTTCCCCAGAATTCACACTGCACACGATGGCCAGCCGCTTCCTTTGTCCCTGGAACAATGGGCTCCGCACAGAGGCTGTCAGCACAGGGCCTGTGCGTCAGAATTTTTCATCACTGCATCGTTTTCTGCACTGTGGCTGGGCCACACGGCTGCTGATGCCGGGCAGCTGAGCTGGGGCTAGTGTCCTGTTACTAGCAGGGCAGAGGGGAAGTCCTTGTTGGTGCCACTGTGTCCACACAAGCCTGCTTCTCAAAGGGAGCATCCTAGACTGGAGGCCAGTGGACACTGCATTCTTTAGTGCTGGACTCAGCCACATCCCACCTAGCAGCAAGCTGGTCTAGACTGTGTCCTGGTATGGAGTTCCCAATGCCCTCCCCTCCCCCGTGCTTCTATGAGTCACTTTTCTCACTGCTGTGATCAAATACAAGGCTAGAGGCAGCTTTCAGGAGGAAGAGGGGTTTTTGGGCTCACAGTTCAAAGGTACAGTCCAGGAATACAAGGGCATCGGTGACTGCAGGGACACGAGGTGGCATTGTCACTGCAGGCAGGGAGCAGAGTCAAACAAATGCTGCTGTGTATGAATATATGTGTGGATGTATGTGAACACTTGTGTGTGCTGGTGTGTATGGACATGTGTATTGCTGGAGAGAGAGAGAGAGAGAGAGAGAGAGAGAGAGAGAAGAGAGACCCCGAGATAGATGCGACCAGAGGTTAGCATTAGGTGTCTTCTTCAACCTCTCTCCACCTTGATTTGATGAGACAGGGTCTTTCAGCGAACCTGCAGCTTCAGCTGGACTGGATTATAGGTGTGGACTGTATGCCTCAGTTCTCTCCCCCTTTTTTTTATACCATAGGTTCAGGGGATTTGGACTCAGGTTCTCATGCCTTTTCTCACCCTCCTCTCCTCTTTTCTTTTTAATAAGAGCCTAGCTTATGGGACAGTGCTCCTATATTCAGAGTGAGTCTTCCCTTCTTAGCTGATCCTCCTTAGAAACCTTTCTCCTAGGTGATCCCCAAACACAAGGCTGACAATAAAAACGCGCCGGCTTTCCCCAACCAATAAAAACTGGCTTTCCCCAACCTCTGAGCCTCTCACCTTGTTCATTTCCAGTTGCTAGAGATGGCTATTCCTCTGTGGCCTTGGCAACCAGTACTGGTAGAAACAAGTTATCATCCTCATCTTAGGGGGCACTGCCACAATAATGTATAGCTGGTCCAGGTATAAGGAATAGTTCAGTAGTGTTGGATTGTAGGTTCTGGTGAGTGTTAGGTTGAATGTGGTTCGTATATGTGTGTGATTGTTATGTGTGTGTGTATAGGTGTGTGTGTGGTGTGTAGGTGTTGTGGTATGTGTGTGTATGTGTGTGTATGTGTAGTGTGTGATGTGTGTGTGTTTGTGAGTGTGATATGTGTGTGTGTGTGGTTGTGTGGTGTGAGTGGTGTATGTGTGTTGTATTGTGTGTGTTATGTGTGTGTAGTGGTGCGTGACTGGTTATGTGAGTGTGTGATGGTGTGTGTGTATGTGTGTGTGGTGGTATGTGTGTGTGTATGTGTGTGTGTAATGTGTGTGTGTATGTGTGTGTATGTGTGTGTATTGTGTGTGTATGTGTGTTGTGTGTTATTGTGGTGTATGTGTGTGTATGTGTGTGATGTGTTATGTGTGTGTATGTGTGGTGTATGTTGTGTGTATGTGTGTGTTGTGTGTGTTGTATGTGTGTGGTGTATGTTGTGTGTATGTGTGTGTGTATGTGTGTGTATGTGTGTGTGTATGTTGTATGTGTGTGTATGGTGTGTGTGTATGTGTGTGTATGTATGTGTGTAGTGTGTGGGTATGTGGGTTGGTGTGTGTATGTGTGTGTATGTGTGTGTGTATGTTGTGTGTATGTGTTGGTGTATGTGTGTTGTATGTGGTGTGTATGTGTATGTGTGTATGTGTTGTATGTGTATGTGTGTGTGTGTGTATGTGTGTGTGGTATGGTGTGTGTATGGTAGTGTGTATGTGTGTGTGTGTTATGTGTGTGTGTTGTGTATGTTGTGTGTGTGTGTATGTGTGTGTTGTGTAGTTAGGTGTTTGGTGTGTGTATGTGTGTTGTTATGTGTGTGTGTATGGTGTGTGGTGTGATGGTGTGTGTAGGGGTTGTGTGTGTATGTGTGTGTGTGTGTGTATGGGTGTGTGGTGTGTATGTTGGAGAAGGTGATTCTTGTGAAGATTGCCTGGGTTATGGAATCCCTACCAAGAAGGGAACCCGGGGATCTGTGATGTATGGGGCTGCAGCCAGGCTGTCTGCTCCTTAATCTTCACCTCCACCCTCTCCTCATGGATCTTATGTGGGGTTGCTCTGTCCCTGTTGGGAGGGTGGCTGGATTTGGCTGGTATACAAGGTTTCCAGGGCTGGGGCCCAGTCTACAGTTCAGGCTTGATGAGGAGCAGATGTATATGTACCCAGGTCCGCTTGCCTTCCTCCCCTCTCCTCCCTCCCTCCTCCCATCACCCTTCCCCCCTCCTCCACCACCCTCTTCCACTGTCCTCCTCTTTGCCCAGGGCACAGATAGCTTCCAGATGGATTGGCCTCTGAGCTGGCCCTAAAGCAACTTTGTTCAGGTCTCCTCAGGGACAGCATAAACTGAAGGCCCCTTGCTGCCTCTTGGTCCCAGTGGCTCCCTGACACAGCACCTTGGTTCAGCCCCAGTGGTCACTCCATCAAGCTGATCTGTCTATTGGATGTGTTTTAGAAAGCAGGAGGGAATGGCCTCCCCAGCAACACCCTGGGGAAGCAGTTTCTATTTTCTGAGGATGCACTCCTCAAATATAGCACGAAATCTCAGTGTTACAAAGGGATGTTTGTCCCTGACTCCAGCCTCCAAAGATGCTAGCTCTGCTCCCTGAGGCTGCAGTGTGGCCAGTTCCCTGTAAAGCTTCTTAGGTGTGTTTTACCCACATTTAAGGAAATGCACAGATGGTAAGCTTTGGTTCAACACACAGCCTTGTGCTGTCTTTTGCTGTTCCAACAGAACTCTTCAGGGATGTCCCTATATCCCACCAGGACATCTGCATTCTTTCTGATGTCCAATGAAGATGGTTTCAAAACACAGAGTTCAGCACGAGCACCAATCAACCATAGTGGATTCTGTCCAGCCCCTGCAGATGCACATGGCTGACAGCCAACGACAGAACTGTTGCTGTAGTTTTCCACAGGCTGGCAGGCCAGCATGCCCCTGGGCAGTCTGCAGGCTAGGGGCACAGGTGGCTTCCAATGTTTTCTCTTTGAGTTAGAGTTGCAATAAATACCATCTTGTACATTTATGGGAGGACAATACTTTCCCTTTCTCCCTCCCTTCCTCCCTCCTTTCCTCTCTCCTTCCTTCTTTTCCCCTCTCTCTCTCTCTCTCTCTCTCTCTCTCTCTCTCTCTCTCTCTCTCTTTCTCTCTCTCACTCTCTCTGTTAGACTAAAATACCCTTGAACTCCCAGTGATCCCTGACAGCCTCCAGAGTGTTAGGATCACAGGCATGCACCACTAAACATGGCAGATGGGTAATTTTCTTCCTTTCTTTTTTTCTTTTATGCATATGCTGCAGCGTGTGTGTGAAGGCCAGAGACCAGCCTTGGGTTTTGGCCCTGATCTTCCATCTCTCTTTTTCAAAAGGGTCTCTTGTTGCTACAGTGTAGCCCAGCCTGCAAGCTTTCTGGTATCTCCACCTCTGCCTCTCATCTTAGTTAGCATTAGAGTTCTAGGATTACAGACATGCTAATGAGTCTACACGGGTTGGGGATCCAAAGGTTATCTTCTCTTTACCAGCTGAGCAACCTCCCAGCATCCATACAGGATCAGTTTTCTAAGAGTAAAATTGCATTTTATATTCATATTAAATGAACCTGAAAGATGGCTCAGCAAGAAAAGGCATTGGCTAGCAAGCCTGAGCACCTGAGTTCAATCCCTGGGACTCACACAGGAGAAGGAGAAAACTGACTCCTATGAGTTGTTCTCTGAATTCCACACATTCATGTCAATGGCAACACACACACACACACACACACACACACACACACACACACACTCATGCACACACACTCACTCATACACAAACACACTCATGAATATATACACACACATGCACAAACAAACTTATGCACACACATTCATGCACACACACAATCATTCACACACTTATGGTTGTACACACTCATGCACACACACATACAAATTAAAAAAAAAAAGACAATTTTTAAGAAATTAGAAATTAAGAAAAAGAAAATTAAGAAAGGAAGATGAGCTCACCACATGCTCACCACATGCACAGGAATACCTTGAAGAAGAAAGCCAAGATCTAAATGGAAAACCTAAAGCCATACAATTTCTAGACATAATACAAGGACATTCGCTGTGACTTTTGGTCAAGCCAAGAATTTTTAGACAAGACATAAAAACTATGAAATAAAACCTGGAAACTTTTGACTTAAAATATAAAGGTTTGGAATCTTTCTTGGTGGCTTAGCATTCAGGAGGTAGAGGCAGGAGGATTAGGGGTTCAAGGTCATCCTTGGCTATGTAACAACTTCAAGGCCAGCCTGGGAAACATAAGACCCTGTGTCAAACAAACAAACAAACAAACAACCCCCAAACCAAAACAACAACAAAACTCTCAGCAATAACAAAATATAAAAGTTCTGTTCTAATGGTATTGATTGTTGAAAAAAATGAAAAGACAAGCCAGAGATTAGAATATGCAGGCAAAACCAACATCGGTAAAAGGTTTGCATCTAGAAGCTACCCTTTATCTATCTATTCATTTATTTGCCTCTAATTCTATACTTGATCTCTGTCTATGTAGAGAAAGAAAGGAGAGAAAGCTTTTACAACTAGGTAAGAAGAAACAATACAATAAAACAGACAAAATATTTTAAAAGATATTATATTTATTATCTTTAATTATTTATTTCTAGTTATACACATACACATATACATTTCCTGTTGGTGCACCTGGCTAGTACCTGGAGGCCAGCAAAGGGCATGAGAACCCCCTGGAACTAGAGCTACCACCATGTGGGTGCTGAGAACTGAACTTAGTTCTTTGCAAGAGTAGCAAGTGCTCTTAACCACTGAGCCATCTCTCCAGTCCCAAGATACTGTATTCGTAGGCATGTTAGTCATTGTAAGGAAACCCCTGAGAACAGGACTTAAGGAAGGCTTCTTTTTATTTGGCTCATGACTTCAGAGGTTTCAGTTCATGGTTGCTCAGCTCCGTGTGTCTGGGCAGAACATGGTGTCAGCAGGAGTGTGTGTGTGTGTGTGTGTGTGTGGTGTGTGTGAGAGTGTGTAGGGAATCCTCACCTCATGGTGTCTGGGAGGCAGAGAGAAGGGGAGGGAGACAGAAGGGGGGGAGGGGGGGAAGAAGGAGGAGAACAGGGAGGTCTCAAGAACGTGCTCCAGTGACCTTAATTCTTCCAGATGGGCCTCACATCCTAACATTTCCAGATCTTCCCTGAATTGTGTCATGAGCTGGGGACCACCCCTTTATCACCTCTTATTTAAACCATCACATCATGCTCCAAGCCCTCCAAGTGTCCTCTCCATCTTATAATGTGAAATGCATTTGGTCCATCCTGGAAGTCTTCACAGCTGCTTTGAGCAGCTGTCACACTGTTCAAAAGTGTAAGCCCAGAGTCTCCTCTGAGACTAAAGGCAAATGCCTGTAAAATCAAACACAAGTGTCAAAAACAAGACACCAAAGCATGGAATACCAAATGGGAGGCATTAGGAGAAAACAAGGTACAAGTGGACCCAAGGGCTTGGGCAGACTGCCCTGTGGCCTTGCAGCCCACATAGCTTCTATCCTGGGCTGGTACACGATGCCTACCTTTTGCTCAGCCGACTTCTCACCGTCTTGGCGTCTTTAACATCCTGTGGTCTCTATGACAGCTTAGGTTTCAGCCTCATGGGTTTATAAGTCAGCCCCTCAGGGACTGCCAGTAGGGACTCTGACACTGGGCTACCTTGATATATCCTCTTCCAGATATCACATTTAATCACAGCTTCCTACAGTCTCAGGATGTGGGGGTGGGGGAGTCGGGGAAATGCTGGCAGGTTCTTTGCCAGAATGTAGCATCAATGGGTTGTAATTCACTTACCAGTTGAGCCCCTGCTTCCATTCCTATTGCCATCCTGGCCTTTCAAGGTCCCAGGGAATGGGCCAGTGAGTTCTACAGAGAGTGTTCTAGACTTTCTCTAGCCTGCTGACCTAAAGATTTCCTAATTCCTTCACAAACCAAGTCCAAAGATTTAGAAACCACATGGTCAGACTTAGTCACGTCGATGACCCTGATAACAACTTTTATGCTGGTTAGTTTTCCTGTGGCTGTGACAAAATGTCTGACAGAATTGTAACAGGGCCCCAGACCTTCCCACAGTTGACACCATGACAGAAGGACCATGCAGGTCACAAAGCTCAGCACACAGACAGCACCACCTGCAAAACAAAGACCTAATGCATCCAAGTGCACTGTTCTGGGAAAGTCTCTAAATGGACTAACCTTGCTTTTCAGTCTCTGTAGTTCTGAGTCTGCCTAACTGTTCTTGTTAACTGTAGTGCATCAACCCAGGATATGGTTTTTGTGCTTAAAAGCTCACCTGAGAAAGGCTCAGTGCTACATTGGGATCCCAACCATCCAGTGTAGTTCCTTGCCAGCTAATAAAGACTTTCTATTGGCTTAAATCCAAGTCTGAGTAGTCATCTCTGGTGAATACCCGCAACAGAAACAACTGAACAGAGGAACTCACTTTGCTCATGGCTTTGGAGGTTTTGGTGCATTGTGGTGGGGAAGCAGAGAAATTCACATCGTTGTAACCAGGATGGAAGGAGCAGAGAAGAGAGGAAGTGGGGGAGGGAAGAAGAGGAAGGGAAGGGGAAAGGAAAGGAGGGAGAGAGAAAGAGGTGGGAGGGAGAATCCAAGAGGAATGTTTACAACTGTGATTTCAAAGACATGTGTAGCCCCACACCGCCTCGCTTTGCTCTTCTGTAAAATGGCCCTTCCTGCCTTGGAGTGTCTGAGAAGGAGACAGCAAAGCACAGAGGTGGTGCTCAGAGAAGCAGTGGTCTAGCGGCTCCACAGCCTCCCTTCCTCTCTCCCTCCTCCCTTTCTCCTTCCTCCCTCTCTCCCTCCTCCTTCTCTCCCTCCTCTCTCTGTCCCTCCTCTCTCCCTCCTAGCTTCCTTTCTTCTCCAGTGTTTTTCTTCATGTTGACTGTGATTTATTATTATATTATTATTATTATTATTAATTTAAATAAGCTAGCATACAAAGGAAGAGGTTTAAACCAGGTGTGGTGGCACACGTCTTTAATCCTAGCACTCGGGAGGCAGAGGCAGAGGCAGAGGCAGAGGCAGAGGCAGAGGCAGAGGCAGAGGCAGAGGCAGAGGCAGAGGCAGAGGCAGAGGCAGAGGCAGAGGCAGAGGCAGAGGCAGAGGCAGAGGCAGAGGCAGAGGCAGAGGCAGAGGCAGGTGATTTCTGAGAGTTCCAGGCAGCTGGGGCTACATAGAAAGACTCTGACTGAGCAAAACTAAAACCGGAACAACAAAAAAGAAGAGGTTCTGCTGTGACATCCTCAAATGTGCCCACCACTACACTTTGTCCCCCATTGCCCCCATCTCTTTCCCCCACCATGCTGGTCTCCTCTCCTTCTGTGTCACACATATTCCATTACCCTCATTTACCCCTCCTCTCTTTAGACTTCTTTCTCCCTCTCTTAACTCCATTTCCATGTCCTACATCCATGGGTGTGTGAGCCTGTATTTAACCAGATTCCTCATATGTGAGAAAAAGATGATACCTGTCTGTGCTGTTCAGATTTGTGAACTTGTTACAAACTAGAATCACCTGGGAAGGGGAACCTCAGTTGAGGAATTGCCACCGTCAGGTTAGCCTGTGGGTATGTCTGTGTGGGCATAAACTAGATCCATGATTGATGTTCGAGGGCCCAGCCCACTGTGGGAGGTGGTATCCCTAGGCAGGTGGGCCTGGGGTGTATTTAAAAAAGGTATCTGAGCAAACCAGGGGAAGGAAGCCAGGAAGCAGCGTTCTTTGTGGTCTCTGTTTCAGTTCCTGCTTCCAGGTTACTGTGTGAGTTCCTGTCCTGATGACTGTGGACAGGGCGCTCTAGAGCACCCCATCCTCTGTCCAGTTCAGCCTCAAGGTTTCCTTTCCCAGCTTCCAAGATACTGCTGCCCCCTGGTGACCTGGAGAGGTATAGGACAAGGCAAGGGTAGAAGGAGGTGCTGGGGGAGTCATTGGAGGACAGAAGGGTGGAGCAGGTAAGGCTCTTTGAAGGAGGAGTGTCTATGCTGAAGACACATGATTTCAGTCGGGTTGGTGAGAGAACGGAAGGATGGATGGAGTGATGACAGACAAAGCTACCCACCTTGAGGAACACCACTGTATGCCTGCGGTTCACAACTCACCGAGTGGCCTCCACCACCATCCTGGGAAGGCCACTAGGATAACATGCTTGCTCAGGGTCAAGCAGCCAGCCAGGCAAAGTGCTGGAGACATGCCCTGTGACTTGCTGGCACACTCTGTGGCTCCACTTCAGGGAGGACAGAGGAATCCAGGGTGTGGAGGCACAGTTCAGAGTCTGGCCATCTGGACCTTGTCTTAGCAGCACTTCACCCAGATCCTGCTCAGAGCTGGGAGAGGTGGACATGGCCTGTGTAGACAAGAGTAGGCTTGCTGGGAAGCAAAGGATGGTGCAGCCTGCAAGGCTGGCCCTGAGTCTTTGATAGGCGCTGGAGCTGCACACTGGGGTCCCTCCTTAAGTTCTAGGTATCATCTGAAAGATGTGTCCTTTTGGAATTATGCCAAAGCCTTTGGAGTCCTTTGAGGGCATCTTAAGACCATTTCACAGTATTTTCTTGACCGATGTTGGTCAATGGCTTAACTCAAAAGGCACAAATGTGAAACACAGGCCCCTTCTGCCTCCTTCCAGCTCCAGCTTTTGCCCAGCTCCTAGAGCCATCGGGGCACTGATTCTAATGTCTTCTTTCACACAGGCTTGGTGCACAAACACCCTGCACATGAGGGGCTTTCCTCTCCTCTCCCAGGCGACTCACCCTGACTCTGACATGCCTGCTTTTCCTCTCGCAGCACATCTCTTAGCTGTACTATCCATCACAAGGCCCATCACAATGCCATCATGCTAATGTGGTGTCCTCTGGAAGTGCATCTTACACAGCCCTCCTTAGATCTGGATATTTCTGATTTTCTTGTATGCACCAACATACGGATTAGAGGGAGCAGCTGTGACCCAGGAACCTTTGAAGTTTCACTTGTGGGACAGTCTAAGTGAAAGGGGAACCAAGGAATGCCAAAGGCCAGAGGGCATGTGCACCGCCATTTTGATGGTCACTGTCAGATGCCTTCTACAACAGCAGGGCTTATCTCACTCCTCTGAGGAAAGTCAGGGAGAATGGAGACCTGCCTAGTCACCCTTCGACTCTATGAAAATGGTGTCTGTGTGACTTCTCATCGTGATTTGATTTCCAGTGGGAGAGACATGGTTTCCTGCAATGGACCTCCTTACATGCCTGTGGCCAGGAATGAACAGTCGAGGGCTCATGGATTCAGGCAGAGTTGTCCTGCCGTGCAAAGCAGGCCTCATCTTAGGAACACTACAGGCAGCAGGAAGGGCCATGGTGATGCCCCACGAGGTCCTGGTGAGGGAATGAATGTGATTGTGCTAGAGAGTTTTATTTTTTAGTGTTCCAACTCTACTACTTATTTTCTAGGCCTTGGATACCCTGCTTGTGAGAAAAATAATTTGGAGCTCACTAAATAGAGTTTAGAGGAGCTGGAGAGATGGCTCAGTGGTTAAGAGCACTAATTGCACATGGCAGCTCACAACCATCTGTAATGGGATCTGATGCCCTCTTTTGGCATGTCTGAAGACAGTGACAGTGTATTCATATACATAAGATAAGTAAATAAGTCTTTAAAAAAAAAGAGCTCTGGGGAGATGAATTTTGAGTTTCATGCTAAATGGTTGCCCTAGCTTCTGGCTCCAACATCATGTTTAGTAAATGTTTGTTGAATCAAAACAGGTACTAGTGAGCAGAGCCATCGTAGGCACACTGTATCTAAACCCTCTCACAGATTACCTTGTTGAAACCTCACATTGACAGCGTGGAAACTACTCTTCCTCCCCTTCACAGAAGAGGAGACTGAGGGCCAGGAGTGCAGGCTCTTGCCCACAGCCGGGCAGGGTGGAGATGGCAATTGTGGTCTTGTCCTGTTCTTACAGGTCTCACTCTGCTCTAGGAAGCAGATTGATGCACTGCAGCCGTGTACTCCTGTGAAACAACTCTTTCCCCACCACAGGAGCAGGAGACATGGCATCTGTGTGACGTGTCATGATCTGGATTTCCTGCAAGAGGACCTGTTCTACTCTACTATGCTCTGTAAACCAGGCCTCATCCTTCAGGAATGAAACGAGTTCAGGAAGGGCCATGGATCTCAGCCAAGAGATGTCCGATGAGGTCCTGGGCTGGGGCTGGTCCTGGCCAGTGTTTGATGTGGTTGTGATATGTAGGGGGAACTGCTGATAGTAAGGTCTGTTTCCCTAATTGGTTCTTGATTTGGTCAATAAAGGAGGCCAAGAGTCAATTGTTGGACAGAAGGACAGGCTGCAAGTTGGGATGGGAACTGATCCTTGGGCCCTTTGTATAACAGTGACTCTACATATCCCCCTCATGCCTTCTGCTCTCAGCTGGCTCTGGGGGGGCCTAAAGAGCTCTCTGACCAATGGGCTATGGACGGATGTTTTGACCTTCCTCCCAGAATGTCTGTCTTCGTGTAAAAGGCCCTTTATCATTGGAATCGACTGAACACATAGGAGGAAAAGTCCAGGTCTTCATCACCAGCATTCTGCAGTATGAGATACATAGTAGGCATCTTATGCATTTTTTACTGAGTGGATGAGGCTGATGGATCTGAATGAGTTTCTTTTTTCTACAAGGTGGCTGACAGGGGTATGTGAATATGCAGCTGATAAAGGTTGTAAAAATTTAGGTATGTAAGAGGGAGTCAGGGAAATGTGACTTATTACGGCCTCTATAGAAGGGATGGATTAAGAACTGAAACACAGCTGTAAGGCTCCTAACACCTCTGCCATATACTGGGTGCTAAGCTGATACGGGCCACCATCTCCACCATCACTATCATTTTTATTGTTAGAATGTACATTTCCAGTCAGAAGGGTCCCACAGTTTGAATGAAATTGTCTTAAAATTAGCTGGGGTGTTCAGTCGCCTGGGGCTGGTGTCTGCAGGTCACTCTGGCTCTCCTGGAATGTTGGACTCTTGTCTTCTCAGTCAGGAGTCAGGTTTCTGTTCTGGGCTTGGAATGGCTTGGGACCTGGGTCTGGAGTCTAGACATTGCGTGCAGTCATTCCACTGAAGTCACTATTCAGTTGAGTGGGAGGCAGCCTCTCGCTACCCCCTCCACCTCCCGCAGACAGCAATATGCCCCCAAGTTCAAGAGTGTGGGTAACAATGAGGCTGGCAGTTCCTGATTGAGTGACACCCTCTAGTGGCTGTATATGGGAACACCAGGCAGCTCGTGGCGAAGGATCAGGTGGAGATGGGAGGACTGAATCAGGAGACCTGGAACAGCCCCACGAGAATGGAGTAGGAGGGCCAAATGTCACTGTCACTAGAACATGATTGAGGTGCCAGCCTCTCTGGCCTTCTCCAGGACTCCAGCCAGCTGTAGAGCATTTCTGAATGTTCCCAGCATTGCCTAGTGAAGCACCCGATGGCATGCAGCTTCCCTTACCAGGAAGGTGGGAGAGATGGAACCATACCTTTACACTTGAAACCATTAAAATTACTTTAAAATATCCAGAGCCCTTGGTTAGGAACAGAGTATCAGGTGTCAGGTCCCCCACCTAAGAAGGGAAAAAGCATGGCCAGATAATTGCAGGTCCAAGACCCTCCACTCTTGTTCTGTAACAACTATGGAATTTAGGCCTCCAGTGTCCTAGGGTTTGAATCTTAGCAGGAAACTCCAGGCAGGACATATCTGTATTTTCCCATCTAGCCAGACTCAGACCTTTGATCTGTGCGGTCAGAGCTGGAGCTGTGGCCCTCAATCCGGATCCTGGAACTCTAGGTGCCCTTCCCCCCAACCTATCCTAGAATAAGTTCTTTCATTTGTTCTCAGCTTGTTCATAATGTGTAGGTCTGGGTGGGACCCTGAAATCTGAAGCTGTGAAAATTATCTTAAAGCTCAGCACATGACAGAACCTTCCGGATGCAGGCAATGGAATTCATCACAAGGAGTAACAGAAGTCCAGAACTGGCATAAAGCTTGGCCCAGACTCCTAAGTAACTGCTCACACCAGGCTTACATCAGATGCACGTCTCCAGCAGCCCAGGTTATACCCATGACTCAATAAGACAGTGCTCTTTCTGGAGGCTCCTGGCTTCCAAAAAGCCATATAGATCATGAGTTGGGGCCTGCTGTATCTAATTCAGGAATCTGAGAGTTTTTGGTTTTGCATCTGGCTGAAGCTCAAGCAAATTCTCCTCTCTCTCTCTTCTCTCTTGTCTCTCTCTCTCTGTGGTGTGTGTGTGCCACGTGCGCACATGCATGTGTGTACAAGTGTGTAGAGGCCAGAGGATAATCTCAGGTGTTGCCCAATGCTGGCCAACTTTTCTTTTGAATCAAGGCTCTTTACTGGCCTGGATCTTGCCTCTTGGGACAGGCTGACTGCCAACAAGGCCAGGCATCTATGTGTCTCTACCTCCCCAGTGCTGTGACACAAGGGCACGCTGCTATGTCGGCTTTTTCGTGTGGGTGCTGGGGGGTCAAACTCAGGCCCTATGCTTGCAAAGCAAGCACTTAGTGATGGAGCCCCTGGGATCATCCTTCTTAGGAGGAACTGGTCAGCATTCCAGCAGATGCCGCGTCTGTCCCCATGAACCCTGGCCCTTCTCAGCTAGAAGAACACTCTTGAGAAAGCTGCCCCAGGAAGTTGAGAGTCCACTACTGTGCACCTCTGGCATGATTCCTAATACTCTCTGATGCCCAAGCAGTCTTCACAAGTTTCTTTCTTTTTATCTTTCTTTAAAAAGTAGCCAGGAGTCTCAAAACAACAAGAAAGCATTTCAGAGGTGTGAACTTCTGCAGAGAAGTTGGGCTCCTGGTCCAGCAAACAGGGGGATCCAGCTGTTCTCAGTGGGGCACCAGCGAGGAGCATAGTTACAGGGTCAGCAGTGGTGCTGCGAAGCCCCACCTGCCAAGCGTAGGGTGACCATGAAGGTCACAGTCTGAGAGAGTGACATTACACCACATGAGCTTCTCTCTTGCCCAGACTACATCCCTCTCCAGTAGTCTTTGGGCTCTAATGCCTGGACTCCTCTCAGCAACAGAGGCAGCTCCTAGGTCAATGGCAGGGGTGAGGACAGACTTGCCATTTGATTTGTTTTACCTGAAGGCTCCTCCCAGTATCCTTCCTGCTTGGAGTTGGGGGTTATCATAGTTAAAGAGAACACTCAGGGTATCCATGTGGGAGGTGGATAAGTGGGAGGCCACCCCAACTGCTAACCAGCAATTTTCTCTACTTCCCCAAACACACTTGAGCTTCTTCACAGATGTGATGTGCGAGTCCGAAGGCAGAGTACCCATCACTTCCTTAGACTTAGTCTCTATGGACAGTGAACAGAATGGGTGGGGCCATCTCTAAGCTCTATCTAGCTTCAATAGTCTTTGGCATTGTTGAATAACAGGAGTCACAGTTCCACATGATCCTGTACATGGGTCTCCTTGGGGGGCTGGTCAGCTGCAGAAAGGTCACAGGCACTATGAAAGGGAGACCAGAGCAGGGTGGGGGTGGGGGTGGGGTAGGAGGTGAGGGTGGAGAGGTGGGAAGATGACCAGAGGGTGTGTTGCAGGCACTTCAAAGGGGATGTGCTGGGGGCCTGGGGCCACTGTCTAACCAAAGGACCCCTAGTGGCTCCTATATCACCATCCTACATAAGGGGCTCAGGCTGGGCCTTCAGAGGTCCTAGAGCCCGTCCCTGGTGGCCTTATCACAGAGGCAATGGCTAAGTGCTGTAGAATTGGCCTTGAGGGACTAGCCAGGTGAACGGTTCATAACTCTGGCTGCAGGGGGACTCTCTGGCTAGAAGCAGAACTCTCAGGGCTTGTCAAGTTGCACCCAAACCTACTCCTCCTAAATTGTAACTTTGCAAAGATGGAGTCAAGACAGAGTCACAGAAAGATCTAGAAAAAATGTTTGCTTTGAGGTGCAGAGAGACACATGGAGGACACAAGCTCAGTCTGTCTCTTACTGTCTCTCTCTGTATGGGGGGGGTGGACAGTGAAGAGCAGAAAGGAAAACAGAAGGAAATGAAGGAAAGGTACACGGAGAGAAGGAAAGTTCCAAAGAAGAAACAAAGACGTGAAGAAGGAAGTGAGGGAGAGAGGAAAAGGGAGATGGATAAAATCTAACGGAAAGACTCGACGGACGGGAAAGGTAGAAAGAGTGAAGGATGTGGAGAAAGAACAGGGCAGGGGAGAAGGGAGGACCCCCGCAGCGGAAGTGCAGCAAGCCAAAGGCAGAGGCCAGAGCTGGGGATGGTCACTGTGAGCCACGCTGGTGCGGCCTGCGCTCCAACTTCCTGTCCTTGCGCTGGCGCCGATCCTTCCTGTTCTTCTGCCTGGGATTTCTTTCTGCAAGAGAACACAGGTCCCGGCCAGGGAGATCCTGAGAGATGAGGAAGCCCCAGGTAGTCCCAGCAGGCCCCAGAGCTGGAGTGCTGGGTTCAGAGTCACCCCTGTTTTAAATTTGGGCCTGTAGATGAAATTGTTCTAGAAGATTCCTCCCTGATTCCTAGGGGGCTGGGAGGACACTGACCTGAGGGAGTGGCTGACGTTGAGTGGAGTGGGAAACAGCCTGCAAGGACTGAAGGACCACTTGGGTAAGCGCCTGTCAGGACTTAGGATGGCCTCATGGGGTCCATATGCCCCTACCCTCCACCCCTGTCATCTTACTGTTAATAAGGCTTCCTGCTGGAGACTCATCTTTTTCTGCTCAAGCCCCTGCCCCATAGCCAGAGACCCTGAGGTTTAGCTGCTGCTTGGTGTAGGCAGGATGACCAGAGAGTAAATCCACACGGTGGGAGCAAAAGCTACAATTTCTATCCCATTTGGCAGGCGGGGAGAGGCTGACCACAGCTAGGGGGCAGGGCATAGTGCAGAGGGCTGGCTGCAAATCCCAGACCCGTCTCATCAAGACCCCAGTGTGTCCCACAAGCCCTGGAGGAGCCCAATGTGAACACCTGATTCTCTCTTTTCTCAGAGAAGATTGGCCGGATGAGAACTTGCTCAGGAGCCTGGAGTTCCTGGAGCAGGTTCTAATTTCCCTTTAGACAAGTTCATCTGGGTAACCAGCAGCCAGGTTGGCAGAGCATTGGACGAAATCCCAGCATGCTGTCTTTAGGAGAGCTGAATGTCCCCTGGCAGGGTCCTCTGCTAGCCTCCCTCAACAGCTCTTCTTTGCTCATGGGCACTAGCTCAGGCTGTGCTTCCTATAGTGATATGCACTGCTTGCAAGCCTCTGCAGGGATCTACCTGTTCCCCGGGGCACTTCTCTTCCCAGCTGGTAGGGGCTATTACTGATTGACAAGAGGAAAGACTGAGGTGCATCTTGGAGCCAGAACAACCCTAAACTTCTGGTTTATAAGGTGCTTCCTCACCCATGCCATTTCACACACTCTTTGTCTCAAGGAAGTGTCCTGGGGAGTTGTGTGTCCTTGGAACTGATGGTGCCTCTCGGGGCGCTGCCTTCCGAGGATACACACAGAGAGGGCACGCTATCTCTCCAAGGATAACTGTGCTTTTGCAAGGAGCCTGGGTCTCAGTAGCTCCCTTTGCAGGGCAGACTGAGTGGTACCCCATAGACTAGGCTGCTCACTTTTGGAGCTCCCCACCAAAACTAAATCCTTGGAGGCACTGTGCAGGCCACAGGTGAGGACTGGAGAGCATTGCCTAAGGGGTCCTTGTCAGCTTTGAGGGCTGGGATCAGGAGAGATGAGTGATTTGTGTTTTCAACCTTCCCCTGTGCCAGCCTGCTAGCTGCCTATGCACAACTCCGCTCACACCACCATGCTCCCTCCCACCCATGCATCCTCCCCCACCCATCTAGCCATGGCCTCCCCAAACTACCTACCTTTCCATCAACCTACCCACCCACACCTGCACCCTCCAACCATGTATCCACCCACTCACCTAGTTTTCTACTTATCCATCCACTCAGCCTCTTACCTCCCACCCATACGCCCACCCACTCATACAACTACTACCTACCTATCCACTCATCCCCCTATGTACCGATCCTCCCTCCACCCAGGCATCTACCCATCCCACAAAGTTAACATCTGGGTCCTGATCCAGCCCCAGAGACAGCCTTGCTCTCCTCGGAGACTAGACTCTCCACACACAACTGTAGAAGGAGCAGGGCTTTTTCCTAGAGGTGTCAATGCTATGACAGGACGTGACAGGAGACAGTTCTGAGAGGGGGAGTTCAGGAAAGCTCCAGGTGGACAAGGCGCCTGGGCTGGGGCACAAACTCGAGGAGGTTCTGCAGGCATGTGGGGACTCAGTAAGCACATGCCACTCACAGCAGTCACCTCAGAGTCTGCAGCCACAGCTCCTGTACCATCACTTGAGAAAGGGCTTTCCTTGAGTTTTGGATGTCTAGTCTCATCTACGCCCCACTCTCTGTCCCAACTGCTCACTGTGTATGTGTGGGTAGTGGCGATGGTGGGAGCGATTCTTCTTTGCCTACTAATTAATGTTCAGCTTCTAGGCTCACCTAGTCCTGGCTATGTGACCCTGGGGCATTGGCCTCAAGCTTTGTGGGCTTCCGTCTCCTGAAATGGGATAATAACCACACCTACACCCCAGTGACTGGCAGATCAAAGGCACCACATGGCTCACGTGGCTAACATTGCTTTTCTGTGCTGACACCATCTCCCTCACACTTCATGATGCATGCAGTTGGCCTCTCTTGTGGTTTTTAGCAGTCTCCATTGGAAACCTGTGGTCCTACCCTCAGGGAAGGGATTCCCTGAGACATTAGTGGAGTGGATATAGCCACAAGCCCTTGTTCTCCTGTTGCATGGTTGATGGCATTGACTCTTCAGCTGAGATCTCTTTGCACATGCGTGCTATGGTTTTAAAGTGTTTCTGCTCAGATCTCTATGGCAACCTTGGTTTTCTGCATCCAGGGGTCTGCCTTAACTGACTCCTGTATGTTGGGCCAAAGGACCCCCTTCTCGGCATCTCTTCCTTTTTGTGTTCCAGTAGGTGCTGACTGCACAGCAGTCACAGTCACGCTCCCCAGGCTCTCCTGGGGACTCCGTAGAAACAGCAGACTATCCTGAAGTCCTTACAGCACAGAGGGCTGGGAACCAGACCGGTCTTCCTACTATGTTTAGGACCCTTCTCTGGAAGTACTTGACAGAGTAATGCTTAGCTTACAGAAAGAGTTGGCAGGCAGGAGTCTTTGAAGTGGGTTTGCAGATGTCATCTATGGGGGTGTCTCTCTCTCCCTGGACCCAGTTACCTCTGGGTCTTTCCCTGAGGAACCTGAAGGCCTGATGCTCACCTCCTGGGCAGGGCCTCTTTAGAGGACATTTCCTGGACTCAGATAACACTCGGCAACTTGCCATCTCTTCCTGCTTGGCCGGGCCAGCCTCCCGCATCCGGGTCTCTAGGCCCCAGCCTGAGCCACAGGTCTTCCCATTGTGTATGCAGGGACTCCAGCTGCCCCAAGGGCTCGGCTCACACTCTTCTGTGGGTGAAGGGAGAGACAGATAGATGAGTCAGTTAGCAGTGTGTGCCTCTTGGATTCAGTGACCAGGGGTCTGAGGATAGCATCTCTACGTGCAAGGAACTCAGTCTGCTGCTGGTAGGAGAGAACTGCTTTTTCGCATGACCCTGCAGAGAACTCAATGAAGGCTGTGCTAGAAGCCAGGGCTGGCTCCTGCCAGAAGCAGAAGTCTTCACAGAGGTGTAACAAGCTGAGTTAAGCCTCCCTGGACACCAGGATTTGAGAGGCCAAGTGGCTGGAATTCAGAAAGGTTTAGGAATTGGAGACAGACATGAAGTAACTGGCTGCTAAAGGTCCCCAAGAGCAGGTTACAGCTTTGAACTTGGCCACATGCCTTTGATCATCGTTAGAGGGCCCAAGCCACCTAAGTGGGATTGTGAGAGGGGAAATGCTCACAGACAGAGAGTTCTCAGAAGAGGAAATTATAGATACATTCCACTCATTTCTGAGTGGGAGGCAACACCCAGCCCAGGGGACAGTAATGTCCCACCTTGCAGTCCTAAGTGCTGAGACCTGGAGCAGTAACAGGTGTACACAGCATAGCTGGGAACAGGTCTCCAGACCTCAGGTAGCTATGCTGTCACCACCTAAGAATTTCATCTGACCAGTCAAGACTGAATACCTACTGTGAGAGCCTTCTGTGGGTACAGAAGGCGGCTGCATATAAGACACCTGCCTGCTCCCAGAACACACCATGTTGAGACACTGCACCAGGAAGGCAGGGTGCTTTGTGTAATTCTGGAGGGCACAGAAGTAGAGGGAACCCAGAGGCATGGGCCACACCCTTGGGTCCAGGAAGACTTCTTGGAGGAGACTGTGTTTCTGAGTCCCAGTGAGATGGGAAAGAGAGGTAGGAGGTGCTTCATGTGGATGGAATCTTCCACAAAGCCCCCTGGATGCCGAAGATGGATGAAAAGGCCACAGATGGGGACCTGCTTGCCCAGGCTCTGTTCCTAGCCACAGGAGGACCTTGAGCAGCAGAGGCATATTTTGGTCACAGGTGGGCACGCAGGCTCAGAGACAGACCCAGGAGGCCACACTGAAGAAAGAAGACGTAGGGAGCGATTGATGGGGTGGGTCCAGGAACTTGATGATGCTTCAGAATTCCTCTCAGAGATCCTGTACCTAACACGCTAGAGACCAACTGCATGCCCCTTCTGTCTCCCACTGACGTGTAAGGACAGAGTCTTAGCCACCTCCAGGGATCCACCTGTCCTTCACACTGTGGAGTCACAGAGAGTGCCCACTGTGCCTGGCTTTTATATGGGCGCTGGCGAGCTGAAGCCGCAGAGCAAGACCTTCCTTCACAGAGCCACTTCCCTGGCCCCAGGCAGTTACTTTTAAAAAAATCTTCAGATGAAGTGACTTTCTTGAGATGGCTACGGCTAACTCTGTTCCTTGGTGCCTTGTTGATGAGAACACCCTTGGTGACAAAAGCAGTGTCAGAGTTGGTGGCACAGTATCCACAATCCTGATGGTTAGTTACAATGACACCAGAGCCCTGAAGATTCCCCAAATACCAACGTGTGGCTGGACTGTCCATCACCCCATAACAATTCATCAATTGTTCTCAGGTCTTCTGCCCTTCCCCCAACACTAGGACGGGTGGCCAGGGCCTCACTCACCCTGGCACTCCCGGGTACTCTGGTGGGTCAAGGTGCCTGGCGGACAGGTGGGCAGGCACTTCCCTTTGTATAGGTGAAACCGCCTTTTGCAGCGGATACAGAAGTCCTGGCTGAAACAGCTCTCACATGTGGCCCCGCATTCTGCAACAGAGCCAGGGACAACATAAGTGAGCTGTCTGTGATGGGGCCTCATAGCTCTGCCCGAGGTGGGAAGGTCTCTGTGCAACTCTGCAACACTGAGGTCAGGATACAGTAACTTAGCAGCAGCCCAGACTTGGCCATTGATGAGCTGGGCTACATCTGAGAAAGCCTTCCTTTCTCATCTAATCCTGAGGTTGAGCATGGGAAGTGATACACTAAACATCACATAGCAAATCTGGGCTGGGAGTGAGGCTCCCTCACCCTTTACCCACAAGACTCAGAGATTAATTTGTCCTTGGTCACAGTGCAAATGGAGGTAAGGTTAGGACTACTTTTCCTACTTGAGCTAGACCCAGAGGAAGTGAGGAACCTGCCTGAGGTCATACAGAACCCAGGTCAAAGTAAAGGTTCCCTGCCCTGTTTGTGCTGAGACTGATGGTGTCCGCTTAGAGGTTGACGGAATCAGAGAGGAGTCTACCTAGCCTAGGGCTGCAGAGACAGCTAGAACCAGCAAGCTTAGGGTTGGGCATGGTTCTGCTTCCTCCCAGGGTATGTTTGGGGACAGGGTGGGATACAGGACAGCTCTAGCCAAGCCTGCCTGTGACACTGGAGGAGATACGTACTCTTGCACCTGTTGGCCTCCTGGCCACGGATTCCAAAGAAGCCCAGGGGACAGTCATGCACACACTTGCCGTACTGACGGATACCTTCCCGGCGGATGAAGAGGAAGAGTCTCTGCTGGCAGGTGGAACAGCCATTCTCCTGCGAGCATATGACACAGCCCGTGCAGTTGCCCTCCAGAGCAGTGCCTGCTGCAGCCAGACCAGGAGAGAGGAGAGAGAGAGAGAGAGAGAGAGAGAGAGAGAGAGAGAGAGGGGAGAGAGTCAAATCACACATGTGAGCGACTTAGATGGACTTATTGGCCTTTTAGCTGGATATGACAGAAGACTACATTTCTAAGCATCACTGACTACTAGACGCCACATGATCAAAACCTGGTCATCGGGACATAAGAGTAGGCATTTATAGATCACTGATATCAGAGAAACCAATGTGTTCTTTGCTTACCCACTGCGACCTGGACTTTTCTGTTATAATCACATTTCCTCTTTACTAAAGCAATCGAGTGGGCCCTCTCTCCCCCCCCTCTGTGTGTGTGTTTGTGTGTGTTTGTGTGTGTGTGCGGTGTGTTGTGCATAGGGATGGGTGGGGCCATCACCTTCTTGCTCAGTTTCTAAACAATATTCCAGTCCCCACTGTTACCATCAGGTTCAGGAAGTCAAGGGGAGGAAGGAGGCAGGAGGATGGAAAGCTGTGGAGAAGGTGGGCAATGCTGAGCAGTGGGGCTGCAAGCTCTATGCCGAGGCTCTCACAGAGATCCTTGCCAAATCATGTGGGGTGACAGTCTCCGTGGCCCAGCTCTGACACCGGTCTCTTCTTGTACCTCTCTGAGCAGAAAAGGGCCCTAAGAGTGGGGCAGAGAGCGCAGCAGGAAGCCAACCAGACTTCATGGCAAGCATGAGGAACTTGCAGCCAGGGAACCCATGGAGGACCCAGGTCACAGGGTCTGGTTATGTCTTTGAGAGGCATGTGCCCAGAGAGAGGGAACACCGTAGACCACAGGGGTCAGGATGTGGGAAGAGTTGGAATCACTAAGCAGAATTCACTCCTGCCAGAGTCACTAAGAATGGATTGGAAGTTGCCCAGAAGGCATTAAATCGTTCTATGTTTACACTTCATCAAGCTGGGATACTGAACAAGCTAGTTGCCCACCCTGGCCCACCTGAGCCCATGGCTCCCCACAAGAGGATATTCTTGGCTGTCCAGCTCCCAGCCCTCCTGTTCCCCTTAGTGTGTATCTTCCCCACTGAAGTGCCTCTGGTATGTGTGGTACCAGGACCTCCCTAGAGTAGAAACCAGGGGCCACCCTTCCTTTGCCAGCAGAGGGCAGTCTTCTCAAGGCCCGGATGATATCAGACACCCAGTACACAGTGAGGGACACATGGGACTGTCTGTGGTCTCTGCTTAGACTTGGTTGGTCTCTGTCCCGCTCTCCTATCTCCCAACTTAGAAACCCGAGAGCCTTCTACCTCGTCACCCATTTCTGTTGCTTACACCCAAGGAGCTGACTGATGTGGGGGACCCTCACAGGGTCACATTGTAGCACATGTGCACCCTGGGACACACCCTGGGTACCAGGCAAGGATGCCAGTGCCATGGATGCGCTTCTTCCAGGAAAAGAGTGTGCAGTGGGACGGAAGAGCAAAGACTTGGTGCCTCAGAAAGTGTGAAGCCATGAGAGGGCCCAGACTAGAGACAGCAAGCCACATCACCAGAGCCAGACAGAGCCAGGTCCTTCTACTTACCCAGCAAAACCTGCTCAGTTCAGGTGACACTAAGAGCAGACAGAAATGAGAGGAAACCCTTCTGCTAGGTGTGTAAGCCTGGAGAAAAACCTAACAGCATCCAGTGGATTTGAAGGCATGCCGTCTCATGCCCAGTAGTTCAGCATCTGAGCCTCACTACAGGATGGCTGTGTCATTGGTTAGTTTCATGTTGATTTGAAGCAGGATAGAAAAAAATATGGGGACAGGAGAAGGGGAAGAAACCCCTCTCTCAGGGGTCTAGCTGAAGACTCAACAGCTGAGAAGCATTAATCTCAGGATAATCAACAGCGTCGATTTGAGGCCTTCTCTCCTTCCAGATGGAAACCTGAAATTTTCTAGAACCTCCTTGGGCAGCTCTAGTGGCTTGTGGTTTTACTTTATCAGATTATGACTTCACCCAAGAGACACCCCAGAATCTCAAGGATCAACAAAGGACTAGACATACTGGAAGTCAGATACCTTATGAGCCCATTCAGCAGGGACTAAGGAGATGGTTTAATTGACAAGAGCACTTGCTGTCAAGGCCAGAGAACCTGATTCAAATCTTCAGCACCCACAGAAAAGCTATGACTGGTAACTTCAGCACTGAGGGGCAGAGACAGGAAGATCCCAGGAACTTAACAGTTGGCTGGCCTAGCCAATGGTGAGCTCCAGGTTCCGCGAGAGACCCTGTCCCGAAAGGTCAAAATGGAAGGTAATAGAAGAAGATACTTGATTTCCTCTTCTGCCCTTTGAATGGATGTGCAGCACACACACACACACACACACACACACACACACACACATAACATACATACAGACATACACATACACAGACATATACACATAAACACACATAGATACACACACACAGATACACACAGAGACACACAGAGACACACATACATACACATACACACATAGGTACACACACAGAGACACACACATATACACATATACACACAGACACATATAGACACACATACACACATACATACACACATACACACAGACACACACACAGACACACACACACAGACACACACACATACATACACATACATGTACACACATAGATACATACACATACACACAAAGAGACACACACATACATAAGCACAGACACAAACACAGACACACACACATACACACATACACATAAACACACATACACCTATAGACACACCACAGACACAACACACAGAAGCTCCCAAAGTTCTTTATATAATCAGCATTAGGACACTTCAGTGTGACTCTTCTTTGAGAAGCTTCCCTCCTCCAATGTTCTTGGGAGTCATATTCTTTCCCCGAGTGCCTTTCTATTTTTACTAAACTTCAGCTCCACTTCATACTAGATCGTCCTGAGATGCTTTTCTGTGTTGAAGCCAAGGGTCTGGCTTTATCTAAGTTGAGATTAAGGGAACTTCTCAGATGCCAACAGTGATTGTGGGGAACTGTTTCTCTATCCCAAAAATAGCTGACAACTCTAAAGGAGGAGAGGTTTACCTCAGCCCCAAATTTCAAACCAGTCCCATCCATGATGTCGGGGAAGTCCCGGTGGAGCAGAGCAGTTCATGACTGACAGCATGTGGCAGAGGCTGTTCGCATCACAGTGGACCAGGAAGCAGAGAGGAAGACAGCAAGTTGGACTAAGGAAAATTTTCAAAGGCTACCTTTAGTGACAGACTTCTACCTGACAGGCCCCATCTCCTTACAGTCTGACAGCCTCTATAGTTTCTCTAGCCATAGAACAGCTTTCAAAATGCCGAGCTGTGAGACACTTCAGATCAAACAGGAGGTCCAGGATAAAGCTTGAGAATCTGCTTTTTTACCAGTGATCTGCCACTGCTTGTCAGCAGACCTCACTTGGGAAACCACAAGGCCAAGAAACACTTGCATATCTGTGCCAAGAGACCCTGACAGAGATGTTTACTGCAGGGTGGGCTTGCTAGCACACAGTCACAAAAGAGAACCCATTGTGGGAAGAACAGATAAACACGTAGTGGGGTAGTCATACGCCACAGCCGTACACCACACACACAGCAGGCCCATGATAAACGGCTGAGGCAGAGTTAGTTATCATTGTGGATGCAGCTCAAAGCCAACACGGAGGAGAAAGAGCAAGCTGTGTGGTGAGTCATGTAGAAGACACCATCTGTATCAAGTTCAACAGCAGAACCATGGTTGGTAGCATTGCCTATACATGAGGTATCTGAGGAATGAGACATATAAGGGTGCATGCATGGTTAACTCAGGATGGGGCACCTCTGGGGCAGAGGTGGGGAGGACCTGGGAAAGAAGACAGACATCGTCATATTTATCATATTTAATTTGAAGCAAATGTGGACATGGAGAGATCTGGTCAAAGTATGACGGGGGTGGTGGACGGGAAGATGGCTCTGTCAGTGAAGTCCCAGTCACAAAAGCAGGAGGGACCAAGTTCTGACTTTCAGCAGCCATACAAAAGGCCAGCAGTGTAGAGCGTGGTTGTAATCCCAATGCCAGGAAGGTAGAGTCACAGGCTTGCTAGCCAGGCAGGCTAGTCAAATTAGAGAGCTCTGGAGTCACCAAGAGACTCTGATAACAAACAAACAAATAAATAAGGTATCGAGTGACCGAGGAGGACATTCAGTGCTGACCTCTGGCTTCCAATGCTCATACACAGAGGTGCCCATAACACAAACATATGTCTATACACCAGAATGTTTATTATATTCATTTTTAAAGACAAGGAAATTTAGCTTCCCTGGTGCACCGGAGTAGGGAGCACTACGGTTTTAAAAAACGATCATTATTTTGTGTGTATGATTGTTTTGTCTGTATGTATGTTCATGCACTGCGTGCATGCCTGGTGTCCACTGAGGTCAGAAGAAAGCACTGAGTTCCCTGGGACTACAGTTAACAGATATTTGTGAGCATGCCACGTAGGTGCTGGGAATTGAACCAGGGTCTCCTAAAACAGTAGCCAACGATCTTCAGCACTGAGCCGTCTCTCTAGTCTCGTAGGAATATATTCATTCTTCCCCATTTTCTCCAGATCCCCTCCTCACGCTCCATCCTGCCTTCAAGTTTAGGCAATAGGGAGGGAAGGAAACACATTCTAGAGGAGGGGCTTCGGGAGCAGTGGAGGCCCACCCTCGGGCCCTGGGCTACTCACCTCCATCGTTCACTTCCCCTTGTCCCCAGGAAGGGACTGCTGAGTTTTAACAGATTTGTCTAAGAAAGGTCATTTCCCAGGCCCCCTTGCACTATGTGGTCACGTGTCTAACCCTGGTCAGACATGAGATGGGCGTGTCATGGGCTAAGAAGGCCTGCACTACTCTTCTCTCCTCTGTCTTCTTTGTCAGAGTAGCAGTTTCAACAGTGGGAGCTTTGGCGATCCCTGTGGCAGAGGAATCTTGAGAAAGGCACTAGTACACTCACCACATGAACCCAGGGCTTTAGCGGGAGGAGGAGAAAATCTCACACACCTTGTTTAGGCCATTGGCCTTGCCAATACAGCAAGGCTTGTGTTGCTGGGCAGGTCAGCATAGCGATGGTGCGGGCAATGAGGGTGCTTGTTCTGTGCTACGCACCAGGGAAGCCTGTGGAGCTGAGCTGACACCCCAGTAATGAACAAGGGGCTCTTAACAGACACAAAAGGGTTGCCATAGAAACTTAGACAAATTACAAGTTATATCCTGTCATCAGAGTGCAAAGCTGATTTTCCTTGCAAACTGAATCTGTGGGCTGAGATACCCTGCTATGGGGATGTTGTCATTTTCCAGTTTAGGAAACCCAGGCTTCAAAGAATTGCTCAGGGCAATACAGAATCAAGAGGCAGTAATCTCCCGCTGTTGTCCTCTCCTCACTCCCAACCAGAGTGCCAGGGCAGGGCTTGTCTGTGACCAGCAGCAGGAGATGCAGCCATGGCCTGGCTTCCATGAGATTCAATATAGCAGGAGTGGCAGACACCACAAAAAATAATGTCGGAGAAGACAAAAGTACCCAGAGACCGGCGCAGGGCGAAGCTGTTCCCAATGCCAGAAGAACTTACAGATCTCTCAGCCTGACACTGGCAGTTTCACTGGAGACCCTGGGACCACAAGGGGCAGGGACTTTCAAAAACAAAGTCTCAAACCTAAGGAAATCTCTACTAGAGCCGAAACACCCTTTGGAAGATACTGAGTGAACATGCTGAAGGCAAAGGACCCTATGGGAGCCTTCCCCTGGTGTGTGTGTGTGTGTGTGTGTGTGTGTGTGTGTGTGTGTGAGAGAGAGAGAGAGAGAGAGAGAGAGAGAGAGAGAGAGAGAGAGAGAGAGAGAGAGAGAGAGAGGGAGGGAGAGGGAGAGAGGAGAGGCAGAGACACAGAGACAGAGACAGGTTTCTGACTACATCCTTGATCCAGCAGATGGCTAGAGTGCCCTCTCGTGTTTCTAGGCTGTAATGGCATCTTTTGAATTTTCATAGTTAGACTTTATCACATCTTTATCATTAGACAGAACAATTGTGTCCCCTCAAGGTCACGGGTGTAGCAACACCAGTGCTCACTTTATGAATGAAAAGTGATGAGTACTGGAGTTTGGACAGTGCTGCTCCAGAAAGATCCAAACACAGTGGTTCTTAAACCTGACCGCATCAAAGTCCCAATGAGGCTCAGGAAGTAGTTAGTTTGGGTCCAGGTTTGAATGAGCACACTGGGCATTTCACATTTCAGTGTCTTCCTTGTGACGGTTTCCTTTCCCTGAGCAAAAGAGCTGGCCACCAGGCACGTGCTGTCTGGTCCTGTCTCAGGTCTGGCTCTTCCAGGCCAGTTAGACAAACCTTTGGAAAGTGACTTTGGATGAGAGCTGATGGTCAGGACTGAGCTCGGTAGCTAAGGACAGTGGAAGGTGGGGTCGGGCACGGGTCTTCCCCAAGGTAACATGGCCACTGGTGGGCACTGGCATCTTTTCTAGCAAAGGCTAGCTCTTGACTTACCTGACTTCTGAGGCACATGTGGAGACATCTACACTTTGGGATCCATTATCTGGCTTGAGCAGATAGATCCACTAAGTGGCCTTGACCTTAGTGACTTCTGGTCCAGATCCAGGCATGTGACCCAATGGAAACTATCTTGGGGTTTTCCCTTTTCTTTAAACTCAATAGGAGTGTGTGTTGTTTTGTGTGTGTATGGTGTGAGTGTTATATGTTGTGTGTGAGTGTATGTGTTGTTTGTTGTAGTATGTGGGTGTGTGTTGTGTGTGTGTGAGAGAGAGGTGTGTTGTTTGTGTGTTGTGGTATGTGGTGTGTGTGCTGTTTGTGTGGTATGTGGCATGTGTCTCTGTGTGCAGTATATGTGTTGTTTGTGTGGTATGTGGTGTCTGGTGTAGTGTGTGTGATGTTTCATGCACGCTTTCTTTTCTGCTCTTTGGACTCATGAAGCTGTGGACGGTGGATGCTGGTGAGTGCTGCACAAACCAAGACCCTTCTGAGAGTGAAGAGCGCACAGCGGCAGAGCCAACAGTGACATCAGAGTTCCAAAGGGTGCCTCCATCCCACCTGGCCTGCCCCAGAGGCCCTGTGCACTCTCCTCATTTCTCAAGGCATTTTGAGTTAGCTTTTCTGTCACTTGCAACCAAATGATTTCTGACTAATACAGAAGCAGAGGGAGAAAGAGAAATAAATAAATGAGATGCAGAGAGAGAAGCATCAGCCAGAAACCTCACGAGCTCCAAAAGGCAGCAAGACTTCTAAGGGCTGTCCAGGCCCTCCCAGGGCTTGGCTTCCTCATGGCTCTGAAGAAAGGCACTTTTCCATTAACGCTTCTCTGTCAGCCTGTAATCAGAAAAGACCTAGCTCGATAGATAGAAAAAAGACTGGTGGGCAGCTCTGCTTCTGCAAGACAGAGGGGCCTGCAGCACCACCCACTCCACTGCCCTCCATGGCACTCTGGGGAAACACTGGGTCCTTCTTCATGTCAGGTGGATCTTGGTCTGAACCCCTACCCTAACCTGGATCAGACACAAGCTTATAAAATAAGCACATTTGGGCTCTAATTGCAACCTCATGAGCTTTCTTGGAGCATCAGAGTCAACGACCACGTGATTCCCCCAAACAACTGTCTCTCACAATTGAGACTGGCTTCCTCCGATGGAAATGCCAGTTGACCCCACAGGTATGGCTCTACCAGAAGCTGAAGAGGTCTGAATAACACCCAAGTCACCTGTCTTTCCTCCAGTACCTGGGGAACAAGTTAGCACTTGGGCCTTCCCTCTGTAGAATATGATCACTTTAGGCTTGACAGTTTATAAGGTGACTCTGGCTTATAACGCTGAATGTACTAAGAAACCCAGTGCTGAGCCATCTAGGCACTCAATAAACAGTTGCTGAACCCTTTGAGACATTTTTTGGTGGGGGACTGCTAGGAGTCAATGGATACATGCTTTGGGGGTGGTACAGCGTGCACCTGGGCAAGAACTGTTACCACCCTGAGCCCTACCTTGTCTAGGTCGAAAATGGCATAATGGCACTTATCTTGCAGAGCTGCCGTGATGGAGGGAGACCGTGTGTGCTGTGAGCTCAGAGCCCAGCACACAGCAGCATCTGAGAAACTGCAGCCATGGTTACCAGGTTGAAGAAGATGGTGTCATTTCTGTTTCCAAAAAATCTAAAATATTTACAGATGTGTGCAGGTGACCAGGTGGACATCCTGGCTCCTCTGCTCAGTGAAAGACCTTAGACAAGTCCCTTCTCACTGATGACTTGGTTTCCCCACTTGAAGACTTGAAGTAGCACCTCCCAGCCCCCAAACCTTAAAGGGGCATATTAGCAAACTAGCAGACCACTCCACACATAGCTCATCTACACACTGAAGTCCCCATCCTGTCTCTACACTGTCACAGCCCACAGTGGAACTGTGAACCACTGTGTAGCCCCTTGTCTCATGTAGGTCAGGGACATGGGAAAGACTAAAAGGTAGATATCAAGGACTGAGGACATGGCTTTCTGTCACCACTGGCCTTATCAGGTGGCTTTGGTCTTGGGTGAAGGGCAGGTTTGTTTTTCCTCTGGGACAAGGAATGACAAAGATCCCAGGGTCAGAGTCATCTGTGTCCCGAGATTGGGCCCTAACACCTCAACTAACAGGAGACAATGGTGCTGGTAGATTTGGCCATTTGGAAACTGAGTGGATTTAAGGTCACCTCCATATCAACATACACCACAGTCATCTTTGCCCCAGGGCTCATGTGGACACCTGGGACTCTGACAATGACATGCTGGCCCAGACAGGTTCATCTCAGCAGTCACAGTGTGCCTGACATTAAATGCCCTTGGTACCCAAGCCAAGTCTACAGCTCCACACTTTTTTAAAAGAGTAATTGGAACAGATGGCCAGATTTATAAAATCAAGAAATTTCACATAAAAATCTGGACTCTGGACTTCTGGAAAATCCAGGGCATCTGGCAGTTTACGCTGCGTAACTCAGGGTGACTGTGACTGAGGCTGACACGGTGATGCTCTCAGGTGCCATTTGCAAACCTTCCAATTCCTATCCCCATCCTGGTGACAAGCGTGAGGGAAGCTCCAGAACTCACTGTGGCTGGGGTCAGTCACACCCACCACCCCCTCTGTGACAGTGGGAAACAGAGGATCTTCCATTGGTTTTGATTTAAGACAGGGAGGTTTTTTGCTGTGCTGCTCAGGCTGACCTTGAATTCTTGGGAAGCTTCCTTCAGTCTTCTGAGTATGGGGAACAACAGGTGTGGGTCACCACTCTGGGCCAAGCAGGATCCATTCCCTTTGGGCATACATAGATTCTGAAGGTTGGTGGATCGTCTCCAGCTGGGCTTTCTGTCAACTCTATACTTTGAGAGAGCTATCAGGACCTAGAACGCACACAGCTTACGGATCCTTCCTTGTAGTCTTGAAACTACACTTTTAAATCTACTAGTGGAGAACAGGTCCAAGGCTGGACTACTTAGGTTCAAATCCTGGCTCTGACCCTTCCCTCTTATCTGTGTTACCATGAGCTAGCATCCAGGTCTCTCTGTGTACCAGCTTCCCATTTGTAAAGCAGGAATCCTGTGAGTTCAGTTCACAGATATGCATGGAGTTGCTGGGCAGGACTGACAGATAAGAGGGTCTCAGTGACATCCCTGTTTAGCTGTGACCTTTGCCACCTGCCCTTCCTCCGCCAATCCGTGGCTGTATTTCTGACAATCAGGGCAGAGCTGTTTATTTCAAAGCCAACATTTTTGGGGGCAGAGTTTCTTCATAATTGGGGTGTGCCCAGTGAAGTATGCCTTGCATGAGAACATGGTTGGTCATGGTGGACTAAAGATTTAATACAGCCGTCCTCAGGATTCCCAGGGCGAGAAGGTGGGGGAGGAGCCAGCAGAGAAAGATTGTGGTCCCTGCTCCAAGCTAAGTCTAAGGAGGACCAGGTCAGGACCTGGTCCCTGCTCTGCCCTTGGGAAGGATCCAGAACCCCAAAAGAGGAGCTGCAAAGAGAGGGCTAGTCAGCCCATCTCAGATATCCTCCTGGTAATGAGGGGTGCATGTCACTGATGACCAAGGGAAATGAACAACATCTGGGCGCCCGCCTGCCCGCTCTGACTGCCACATATGGGAGGCAGTTGCCACTGCTGGAGGCTGGCTCTGAGGGCCAGTACATTCCTGCCTGGGGGGCAGATTGCACCATCCAGACTCTGGAGATAGCTCCCGGCTTAGAGGCTCCCAAAGAGTGCAGGCTTAGAGGCTTCTAGACCACCAGTGCCTTCTCAGCACCAAGATGGAACATCTAGAAGTTATGTTAGAATCCAAGGGCTCAACCTTGGTGTCAGGCCATCACCTGCCCCTTCAAGCCAACATATAGTGAGAGTCACAGACCTTTCACTAAGGTCTTGAGAAGCCTTCCTAGTGGTATGCTAAGGAGATTACTGTCTTCTCCAGTGTCCACCTGACCTTAACAGAGGTAGAAAACCTGCCAAATGAGGGCAGGGGCTGCACTGGCTACCTCAGGCCTGACTCAACCTTAGACTCTCTACTCTCCGTTTGTCTCTCCCAGGAAGCATGGAATAGGTTGGTAAGGGCTTCTGAAATGAGGGGGCAGTGGTTTGGGATCGCTCTATCTACAGAAGGAACTTCAGTTGTGGACAGTCCCTCCCATGCCTCATATGACAGGAAAGAGAAGGGTTAGTTGGGTCCCCGTGTTCCCCAGGTGGTGTGACTACCTCTAACAGACTGAGATGACCCTGGATGCAGCATGACCCTTTGGCCTTTGCTCAATGGTGCCCCTGCTTGGCCTTCTACTGGGGTGCAGGATATAGACTACAACAAGCTGCTTATACCCAAGACCAAATCTAATTTCTTCTCCCATCTCTGCAGACCCCACCCTGAACCACCAGGTGCATTCTGCCCTGTTAGCTACTCAACAGAAGTTAGAGCTGGCGTTCCTGGTAGGAAGGGTGGGGAGCTTACAGCGCAGAGCTCAGTCATCCTCAGAACCAGCGATACAGAGACAGGATCGCTCTTCTTGGGGCCTTGCTGGCATGAACATGCTGAGATCGGGAGCTGGATAATACAGGAGCCACCAGCTGGCTTCTCCCAGATTGTCTTCCCACAGCTCAGCCTTCTGATAGCTGCCAGAATCATCACAGAGCTGCCAGAGGGGAAACTGTTGGAGAATCAAGCAGCCTGGCCTATGTGTCAAATGTATAACATTGTGTAAGAAGAAACCGAAAAACTGGGCCACAGCTTGGTCAGTAAAGCGCCTGTGGCACAAGCATGCAGACTCAGGCCAATCCCAGAACACACATAAAAAGTGGGACATGGTGCAAGCTTGTAATCTTGTAAAGTGTTGACAGGTGGAGGCAGGGGGATCCCTGGAGTGCACTGGTCAATCAGCCTAGTGTAACTGGAGAGAAATCCAGGTTCCATGAGAGACAGACCTGTCTCAAAAAAACCAAGATGATGACTCTTGAGGAATGATATAAGGTTGACTATGCCCTCCACATACATAGGCCCACATGTGCACCTGCCCACCCACTCAGGACCCATGTGAGTGTGTGTGTGCCCCTAGGTCATCACAGACTGCCCTCCAGCTGCCCACTCTGGGGGTTGACTGCACTGGCCTTTCACAGCTGTGAGATGCAGAGGGCATGATGGGAAAAGTGAGAAGCTCATGCCAAGCCCTTCTGTTCCCTTAGTCTATCTCTAGAGCAGCCCAGAGGTTGGGCTGAATCCAGCTGATGGCAGGAGTGGAGGAGGAGGGCCGTGCTTAGGGGCAGCCAGGAGCATAGGCTGCAGAGGCAGACAGCCTGAGTTCTAACCCAGATGAATGTCCCAAAGCCTCCGTTTCCCTTTCTGTAAAAGATGGATCACTGTTCCCAGATGTAAGGTCCAGTGTGATGGCCTCTGTGACATGCTCAGAACATCTGGTAGGTGGCTGGCAATGGGAGCTATGAACACATAACCCCTGGACGTGGGTTTTATTAACTCATAGGCAAGGAAGCTAAGGCACATTGGAGAGTAAGTTACCTGGGGCCACACAGACTCTGAGTGAGAAAACTGGAGGTCACTACTATTTTAAGTGCTGAGAATGCAGACCCCCCTCACAGCTTCTACCTGAACACCCGCCTCTTATGAAGTAGAAGGCAGCTTTGGCGTATCTGCTTCCAGTGCGGAGGGAACCTGGCCCCACTGCCAGCGAGGGGCAGGGAAAGACTCATGGTCAGGCCCAGGCTGATCTGAGTGGATTCTGTCCGTAAGGACTGGGGAGACTGTAAAGGATGGCAGGGTCGAGGGTCATGTTTGGCTCTCCACTACACCTGCTCTAGGGAGCATAGTTAGAATCTGATTTTTGTCTGACCTCCTCCTCTCAAATCCTAGAACTAGGCGAAGCCCTGATGTGACCTCTTTTCTAGGGCAGTGTGTTCTTGGGTAAGTCTCTGCCTGATGGTTAAACTGTGCTTCTAAGTACTTGAGGTTCACATCCACCACCACCCATCCATCCACCCACCACTCATCCATCCATCCACCCATCACATCCACCATCCATCCATCCCCATCCCCCACCCACTATCCATCCATCCATCCACCACTATCCACTCCACCCATTCATCCATCCATCCATCCATCCCACCCACCCACCCATCCATCCATCCACCCACCCATCCATCATCCACATCCATCCATCACCACCCAGCATTCAATCATCATCATCCTCCCCATCCACCATCCATTATCTATTCATCTTACTGCCTTCATTTACCCATCCATTCTCATCCACAATCTACCCACCCTTCTACCCATCCATTCACTCATCCATGCATGCATCGTTCCATCCACCCATTGTTCATCCAGTATTTCTTAAATACCTACTTCATGTCAGGCTCTTTCTAGGCTATAGGAATTGGGGGCGGGGTGGAAATGGGTGAAAACAAGAAACTTCATTTATACTGGGTTTAGGTAAAGAAAGAGAAACAAAACAGATTTTGTCTGTAGGGGCTTTGAGAAAGTTACATGAAATAGCACTACATTAGAAATGTAAGCTGCCACCAGACACCACCTTGTTTAGCAGTGGCCCTCACCACTGCCACGCCCTGCCCCCACCATGCCTGCTGCATGTGCATTCTCTGCAGGTGTTCACTGAATAGCCTTCCTCCTCTAAAACATAAAGACAAACTCCCTGTGCTCTCCTCTTAGTCTAGAATTAGGGTCTACCCCGTCCTGGACTTTCTAGGAAGGGACCAGCATTCCTTGGCATCTTTCGTCCCTCCCTTGTGCCCCTCTACCTGGGGTGCCTGTCCACAGAGCACTGAGGGATGGCCCACTGCTGACTAGCCAGCAGGCATGTCCCCTGCTCCCACATGCAGGTGGCTTCTGGTTTGGAGGGGCCTGAAGGATGGGGGAGTCTGGAACGCCACACCCCAACTACACCCACATTTGTAGGATGAGCAAACTAGAGAGAGATAAAGGGGGTGGGCCAGGTGGGTCAGCCATATTGTCATCATTTGGCTAATTTATCATCTCAGTGTAGGGACACCAATGGAGGCAACTGACTGATTTAAGCTGAAGATTCCTACCTGGAGGAAGTCCAAGGCTTCAGGGTCCCCCAGTGGGGCGCCTGCCATCCTCGCAGCACAGGTGTGCCTGGCACAGCTCTTCCTCTCTACTCACTGGGACAGGCCCTGAGTTTTCGAGCTCTGGGAACTTTGAGGTGATAGCCATAGCTAATTTGGTCCCCACTATTTCTGCTCACAACACACAGGCAATAACACAGTGGGGACATCACCTCCAAAGACCCGTATGTGGAAGACCTGGTCCCCTAGTGAGATGTGGGGGAGCCTTTGGGAAGCAAGATCTAAGTTACTGGGGCACATGCTTGGCCTCTCCATCTTTCTCTTCAGCTTTGCCCTTGTGAGGGGAACAGTTTCCCTATCTCTCCACCATAACTGTCACACACACCACCAGGAGCTTGGAGCAACGGAGCTGCTCCAGTCCCCTCAGAGGGGACTGGAACCTACCGAACTGTGACCTAAGCAAGACTTTTCAGTTGTAAGTTAATTATCTCAGGTATTTCCCTGTGGTTACAGGAAACCCAGCTGGAATGGCAAAACCTGACACAGCTCTGTCCCCATAGGGAAGAGCCTGCCTGTGACAAGGGGCACGGGCATGTGTGGAGGAGTACTGGAGGGTGGTATCTGGCCTTCTGCACAGGAGAGAACTCTCGATCAGACCCACACTTTAATATCTCAGCACAGGGTCTGGGTTTTGTTTTGTTTTTTATTTGTTTTTGTTAACCTTAAATTTACCAGAAAGTTTTGAGAACTGCTCAGTTCCCAAGGATTGGGTTTTAGATTTAAACTGAATTAGAGAGAGAAAGAAGTGTAAATTTCCTATTGCATGTTCAGCCTGGTCAGAAAGCCAGCTACAGAGCAGGCCAGCATAGCCATCTGTAATATACAAACAACTTTAAAAATTAGTTTTTTCAAGACAGGGTAACTCTGTATAGCCTGGAACTTGCTCTGAAGACCAGGCTGGCCTTGAACTCAGAGATCTGCTTGCCTCTGCCTCCTGAGTGTTAGACTTACAGGCATTCGCCACCACCACCTGGTTACAAATGGCTTTTATAAATCAATAAGGAAAATACAGCCCAAGGGGGAGCAAAGAGATCCCAAGCAACTCAAAGAAAATTGACAAATAAATCAGTTCTCTACATGAAGTGGCTCTTTATCACTGACAATTTTCATGAAGATTAGAATCTGGACAAAGGCTGGGAAGACGGCTCAGCTGGTGAAGCACCTACCTCACACACATCAGGACCGCATTTGATCTGCAGAAGCTACGTTTTAAACAGTCACATATGAAAGCACGCACTTTATTCCTAGTGCTACAGAGGTAGAGACAAGAGGATCCCTGGGGTTCACTTGCCTGCTTGTTGAGTTCCAGGTCAGTGAGGAGCCCAGTCTCAGAGAACAAGGTGGGTGAGCATGTGAAGAAGAATACCTGAGGTATATATGTATGTGAAAGGCTTTGTCCCCTATTGAGAGGTCAGGGAGCCATCTGGGGCCAGGGTCTGAGGCAAGGCTCTCAGGTTACTGGGGTACACTTTTGACCTCTCCATCTTTCTCTTCAGCTTCTCCTGTGAACAGTTTTCCCTACCATGAGCTTCTCCACTATTGCTGCTCTGTACCCCAGCAGGGGCCTCCACACTATGCACACACATGTTAAAAAAAATCAAAACAGACAAACTATTACTGTGATCTATCGTATAGGCAAACTGAAAATGACCAGCAACATCCGTCACTCTGTGTGAGGAGGAGGGCACTAGGCAGGAAACAGCATTTTACTGAGGGTACAGGAACTGCTTCAGAGGCACACAGTCCTTGGAGTCCAGGGTTGAGACCTTTGGATCTGAATGCATGCTTCTGTCTCTTAAACGCTCCAGCTACTGTGTTCTCCCATCTGGACACAGGCACATCCCGTGACTCAGAGGCCAGCTCTGCCACACCCATTGCCACAGCCAGTTGGAGCTAACAAAGGCCAGTGGGGCTTTGCCACTCCAGCCTGACCTCAGTGTGTGGACATGCAGAATAGACAGGCCACATACAGATGTCTACAGGGGACTTACTGTAGTGGATTTGTCCAGGTTCTGCATTAAAAATATTAAGAAAAAAATACCCATGCACAAAACACACCGGGACTTTTCCTTGTTATTCCATAAACAATACAACAGAATTATTTACAAACGGTTACATTGTCTGTGGTCTTGTCTGTGACCTCAAGCTTGTATGGTGTCTTAGTTATGTTTTAATTGCTGTGACAAAACACAATGACCAAAGCCACTTAAAAAACAAAGCATTTAATGTGTGGGCCACGGTTTGAGAGTGTCGAGTCCATGACCATCATGGCAAGGAGTACGGCAGCAGGCACTGGAAGGCTTGACACAGGAGCACCAGCTCAGAACCTGCTTACATCTTGCTTCATAAGCATGAGGCAGAGAGAACTAACTGGAAATGGTGTGGACTTTCAGAAACCTCCAAGCCTGCCTCCATGGCACACCTCCTCCGACAAAGCCACACCTCCTAATCCTTTCCAAACAGTTCCACCAACTAGGATCAAGCATTCAAATATATGAACGTATGGGGGCTATTCTCATTTAAACCACCATGTACGTCCATATGCTGTGTTATACAAGAGACTTAACACCTGCAGATTGGGGGGGGAGTCTCAAGGTGGAGAGACAATCACAGAATAATTGTTTTGTGTCAAATACTGTTCAAGATACAGGGAGACCTGAGTGGACAAGATAGCCATTACACAGCGAAGGTTTCCATCCTGAAGGAAGTGGGAGTCCAAATCCTCTGTGGAATATACATTCTTGGTAGAGGCACCAGCAAGTATAAAGGTCTTCAGGCTGGAGGGATCAGAGACGATGACCAGGTAAGGAGGAATGGTGCTGAGGTCAGAGAGTGGAGGCCCAGGCCATTAGAGTGGGCTTATTGTAATTGACTTGTCTAGGTTTTGCATTTAAAATATTACAAAAAAATACCTGTTGACAAAGCAGCCAGGGGCTTATTGTCATTCTCTGAACAATACAACAAGAACTAGTTACTAACAGTTACATTGTATGTGGCCTTGTATATGACCTCAAGGTTATAAGCCAGGATCATTTAAATTTTCCTGAGCTGGGAAGTCACTGGGACATGCTCAAACTGGTCTGCTATCCAAGCACACACCCCATCCCCACCTCCAGGCATTGAGGATAAGGGGCAGGAGAGGTAGTGTGGGAGGGAGGCCGAGAGCCCTGGCAGAGACGTGGGGGTCATCCATGTAGCTAGGAGGAACAGCAGACTCAGGAAAGAGGGACCATCAAGTTTGCTTGTGTGCCAAAAGAATTAAAGAGTAGATGGCTCTGTCCACAGTGCCATACCCACAGATGACAAGTCCTTTACCTCTTGTCCTCAGTTTCAAAGGGACTTTGTCATAGAAATTCATAGTGCTAGCTAGTTTGATGTCAACTTGACACAAGCCAAAGGCATCGAGAGGAAGAGTCTCAATTAAGAAAATGCCCCCCCGTTAGAGCCTGACAGGCGAGCCTGTAGGGCATTTTCTTAACTGGTGATTAATGGGGGCAGCCCATTGTCGGTGATGCTATCCCTGGGCTGGTGGTCAGGGGTTCAATAAGAAAGCAGGCTGGGCAAGCCTTGAAGAGCACGTCAGTAAGCAGCACCTATCCACAGCTTCTGCATCAGCTCCTGCCTCTAGGTTCCTGCCCTGTTTGAGTTCCTGTCCTGACTTCCTTCAACGATCAACTGATATGGAATTGTATGATTTTTGGTTGTAGTGCTTCATCACAGCAAGAGGAACCCTAAGACACTCATGGCCATCCTTCTCGAAACCTCCATGCCCCAGCCACTCGCACTCCTCCCAGTTAGGGTTTTTTTTTTAATTAATTAATTAATTAATTAATTTTTTTGGTAGCAGTTCTCAGCTTTTAGGGGACTACCAGGCAGAAATGGGCAGGGAAAGGCTGGAGTTTCTACTCCGATCTGCATCCCACCTGCATCCCACCTGCATCCCACCTGCATCCCACCTGCATCCCACCTGCTCCCTGATCCACCTGCATGCTGACAGCCGTCTCATCTGTGCAAATGAGGTGTGCATAGTCCATGCCTTTTAGGTTTGGGATGAGCGCTGCTGCTAGTGTGCATCACTAAACTCTCTATCACCCCCCAGATCACTACACAGGGGTGTGTGATGCTCAGAGAGGGTGGCTCATGAGGCCACATCACTAAGCACCAACCTTATCCTCAGAACCTGGGCTCCTCAAAGTTACCTTCCTTTGACTCATCAGATCTGCTTACGATCTTCAGCTGGAGTTAGAGCCGTGTGGGCATTAGATTTGAGCATTCCACACACTAGAGAAGTCAGCCTCCTGGGATACATGGCTGTCATCAACACTAGCTGAGTGCTTTGTATCTTGCAGATGGGCCATAGGCAGTGACTCTCAGGACACTGTTCTGTCAGGTGCTATCATTGGCTCCGTTACCCTGACAGACAACAGTGACATTCAGGAGTGAAGTTTTTGCACCCAAGCATGGCTGTAACAGAGCAGGAATGTGAGCCCGGACCTGTCTCGGCCCTAGTCACAGGTCCCTGCCTGTTGAACACCGTGTGCTAGTGCACTATCCTCGTTTTAAGGCTGCTTTGTGAATTAGCCCACAGAGGCACGGAAGGAGGCATGACTTGGGCAGGGCATCATGAGTCTCTTTGCCATTGGCCCTAGAGCTCGCCTGAACTCACTAGACCTACATGTCTCTCTGTTCCTGCCATCAGCTGTAGGGGAGGTGGGGGCTCTGGAGACAGGGGTGATCCCTATGTGGTCTGGGGTCCTAGACTTAGCTTGATTTCCTCTTGCATTGCTGGGGTATAGCCCCTTCTGAAACATGCATCAAAGTCTCCCCACGAGTCATGGAGTGGAGTCTGGGCCCTAGAAGGAATCAATCCAGGGTATGGAGGTGGTCCAGCCTGGGCGGCAGCACCCAAGGGAGCAGGTCTTCCCAGCAGAGGCCAGACATGTGCTGAGGGATCTGGGGCAGGACATGTGATTTAGATGAAGAAAGAAGGCTTGGACTCTCAGAGATTGCCTGGGGATATCCCATCTCGCCCTATCTGTATGTGGCCTTGGCTACCTGATACTTGCCCCTGCTTCAGGACCAAGTCATCTCCGAAGCCATACTATGGATGGGCCAGGAGAGGACTGGCATGCTGGCACTGGACCTGAGCTCACCCATCCATCATCTGGATTTAAGTCCTGGTTTGGCAAACCTTACTTTGTCGTGCTATTGTTTTGAAACATGAAAGTGCTGATATTTGGCTGTTTTCAACCTACAAAAATGGCAACTGCATATGCTGCAATTAGTGCTTCTGCTCTAATTCTGTTTGCTGCTCTGTGGGACTGGGTAACTCAATCTCCATGAGTGGTTGCTGTGAGGCTGCTCTACTCAGAGGTTAGAGCTTAGGTGCCAGGGCCAGGAAGGATCTGAACCTTAGCTGTGTGGCTTTGGATAAGTTACTTAACCTCTCTGGGTCACATATTCTCCCATTTATATAATGATACCCACTTCATGGGCTTATTAATCCTGTGAACACCCTGCTGTCAAGGTCCCTCAGTAGCTGGCTAATCCTCTCAATGTGGGTCAGTGAACATCCAGCCTTGCTGAGTCCTTGTAGAGGCCTAGAGAAGGAATTACTCTTACCCCATCTGCAGAGGCAGAATGCAATAGAGAGGATCATTGGTGGAAGGATTAGAAATGGCCATTCCTCTAGGTCAAAAAATTAGGCAGTCCCCCCAGGAGACCAAGGGACATGTGAATTTGGCAATGAGCAGGTTGTGTGAAAAGAGGTGGACGAGGCGCATGTTCTAGGAGTTACCATGCCAGGCCACTTCACGTCTTGACGGCACCCACAGGCATGGCTCTGGATGAACGGCTAGCCCTGAATTTATGACAACTTTAACACAGACCTTAACCAAGTCCCCACTCCCAGTGCAGTCGCTGCACATCCCCAGGTCACTGGAGAATCCTGTGAAGGCACCTGGCCCTGGTGGTTGGCTGCCTCCCTCCATCTGTGGAAGGTCTCCTGATGCCTTCTGACACTGATGCTGCCCGGGGAAAGGTAAAGCAGGCTAGCAGCCCTCAGGTACACAGTGGCTACAGAGGCTCTAAGGAGCCATCTTAGACTCCCCAGACTCTGGAGCAGGTTGTCTATGATGTCCTTGGCCACTTGTCCTCCTGTGTCTCCAATGGCCACCAATAGCTGATGACCTTAGGCTGGTCTGTCCCTGCTGCCACCTCCATATTTACAGGTGTTGATCTCAGGTTTCCTTTTTTTTTCTCCCTCCTCATCCTCCAAAATTCTACAATCACCCTCAGGAACTCTAGGGAGAAAGTAAGCATGGACTGCTCTGCAAACTGTAAAGTTCTGTGCAAGAGGCTGGTTAATGACAGCACTCGGCACTTCACGGTAAGTGGGATTTGCTCCTGTGAGCTTTGGAACCAGAAAGATCCAGAACACACACTCTGTCTCTCTGTGTCTCTGTCTCTGTCTGTCTGTCTGTCTCTCTCTCTCTCTCACACACACACACACACACACACACACACACACACACACACACACACTTGCTATGTGACTCAATCCCCTCTGAATCCGTTTTCTTCCTGTGTACAGTGGGAAGGAGGAACTGTATCCACCAGACAGGGCTGGGCTGAATGCCGGTGTGAAGAGAATATGATAGTGTCTGTCACAGTCATTGCTCTGGGGTATCTAATGCAGAAAGACCCCAGGGCCCAGACAGATGACTCCAACCTCCCAGAGGCTACCATCCAAGTATGCTGGGAAGGGTACGGTACCAGGCTCAGGGTGACTAGAAGCAAAAGATCTCAGGAACTCTGTGTGTGTGTGTTGTGTCCTGGAGGGAGTGGAGGGAGTTGTAACTCAGACTTCCTGGGCTTACTGACCAGCTCCTGGATAGTGCCATGTGGCCACTGGGCCTTCATCTCCTCTTGGAAAAATAGAGACCTGCTACCTTCATAAGGTCCAGTATCTTACATCTGTCCTATATTAGGTCAGCTCCAAAGGGGTGAGTGTTTCAGACAGGTTAGCTGGAGGAATGGCATCCACATTCCGACAACAGGAAGAACACATGTTCAGAGGCTAGGAAGATAGAGAAAACAGTTGGTGTGCAAGTTTAGTGACCTGGGCTCAGCTCTCTAGAACCCATTGGAAGCCCAGGCAGGTGAGGTGGCCCACTTATAATCTCAGAACCTGGGAAGTAGAAACAGGGTATCCTCCAAGCAAGCAAGCTAGCTAGACCAGCCAGAATCAGCAAGCTCCGGTTTCGGAGAGAGACTGCCTCGATAAAGTGAGAGTCATTGTGCAAGACACCTGGCATCAGCTTCAGGCCTTTACACCCATGCACACATATATGAGTATGCACACATATATACATGGACACCACACAGGCATGCATACTACACATACATGCACACACACACACAAGAAATATATTTTGTATTAGCACATACATTGGACACACACCCAAAGTCACGAGCACACATACCACATATATTCACGTGCATGTGCCATTACACATATTTGCATGCATGCTCACATAGCTGTGCACACAGCCTTACACAGAGGCAAGCAGTAATATACTTCTTAATACTTAAAAAGCACTGTGTTATTTTCTGCAGGGAATGGTATGCCACGGCTTCTGGCATGATCCCGGGTGGTCCACAAAACCTAGAATATTTACTCTGGTTCTTTACAGAAACACCCGAAACTCCACTCTCCTCTCTTCCATCCTGTTCTGTTCCATGTCATCTCATTAAAAACTCTGCCTGTAACGTGCTCGGTTGACTGCTGACTCCCGAGAGCTTCAGGTCTCATACCCTCATAAGGAAGAGCAAACCTCTAACACGTGACACCCCAGCTCAGCAATGTCCCTTGAAGTCTACAGCTGATATTGGAACAACATTCAGCCTGCCTATCAAAGGCTGGGCTGAAGAGCACCGAGGGTCCTGTTGTGGCATTCTCCATGATGGAATTCGGGGACATGCTGGGCATTGTGACATTAGTGACATGCGGTGCTCTGGACCCATCAGAGCCTGGCCAGGGGGAGCTGAGCAAATGTGATATCCAAAACCCGTTCATGACCAACGCTGGCCCTGTCCACAGTGCCATTTCCATCTTCTCCCCATCATGTGGTCCCTAGAGTGGCCGGGGTCCCCTTTCTCCTGCAGCTTGTCACACTGATTCTCTGCTTGATGACCTGATGAGGCTCCTCCTAGACATGACAGTCGGTCCCAACAGAGTCCCTTGACAGCTCTAAGCACAGGCCAGGGTGCCTCCAAAGCCATGCCCAACTCAGCAGCGGGAGTTCTCCACAGGCCCAACTGACCCTCAACTTCCTTGCCTGAGAAATGGGTATTCCACAAGCACAGCAGAAGAAGTCTATCCCCTCTGCAGTGCTCTGGTACATGGCCAACCCTCTGTAGTCTCTGCATCCCTGGGAATGGGGAGGGTGACTCCCAGTGCCACGGCAGGGTAAGTACCCAGGCTGGTTTCACAGTGGCTGAGAAGGGACAGGCCAAGTACAGAGCTCAGGATCTGAGCTGCCTTCTGTGAGGCGTCTTCTAGATTCTATTGGCTGCTCAAAAGACCAGGAACTCAGGGCAGGACTCCCCACACCATTCCTCAGAACTTATTAAGGGACTACCCTGCTCTGCCTCAAGAGAACTGACTTCCCTTTTAGAGCCACCCCAATGTCCATCTGAGCCTGGCTCCATCTGCATATCAGTTCCCCTGGGATACACCTTGCTCTGCACCCAACCACTGTTCCAACCTGCAGACAGGGGCGCAGGTAGCCTGTGCGAATTCCTTGTCTGTCCAAGCGTCAGCCTCTCCTCTGGATCTGCATACAAGGCCAGAGCTGCTATTCAGACTTTGCACAGGGTATTCCTTGCACCCACCTGAAAGGTCCCTGGAGCGGATGCCACCCCTTGTCATTTCATGGTAATCAAATGGGCTCAGGGGAACAAGCGAAAGTTCTCAGGGAAGCCAGAATTCAGGAGGTGTCCTCTACTGAGTCCTCTCTGCCCTCAGGCCTTTGCACACTTTTCCTTTGGGACGGTGGCACATTTCTCCTGCTGCCCAAGGAGGTAAGTTCAGTGGTTCCCACTTCATAGATGAAGGAGACATATATCAGAGGAATCCTGTGTCCCGGTCAAGTTCCCATGCCCAGGGTAAGAGAGGACAGAGGCTTTGGACCTCAGCCTCACCTACAGGAAGCTCCAGACCTGTGAACTGGGGACACAACTTAGAGTCCCTTCCTTTTGCTCCGCTGCCCCACTGCCAGAACACCAGCTCATTTCAAGAGTAATGTCCCCATCTGGTTCTAATTCACTTATACTTAATTAATCAAAGTGTTTTGTAAGAGACCCTTGAGGTCCAAGAACCCCTTTCAAGCCCTTCCCTTTCATTCTATTTTGTAGAAACAGAAAAATTAGGTTTCATCAAAAACCAATGATGAGCTGGAGTGAGCTGCCCAGGTCCACGAGAAGCAGACCCCAAGGGAGGCAGCTCGGACCAGGCATGTCTGGGGCAGGCAGGAAACTGGGCCAAAGGCCGAGGTCAAGGGCAGGGTGTAGAGGAAGCTCAGGAAAGCAGGGAAAGGTGCTTGCTCGCTTCAATGTCTCAGCTTAGCATCCCCAGGCTTTGACAAACCTGGCAGGGAAGGAGGCTGCCCTGTGACATTACATAAACAGTTGAATGAGGGAGCAAGTGAGAGAACAAGGGAGCAAGAGAGCGAGCAAGCAAGTGAATAAGGCTCTGCTGATAACCTTGCATCTAAAGGACACATTCTCTAGCCAAAGTCAGATAAGACAGCCAGGGTTGATAAGACCCTGGGGACCACATGCACAGCCTCCCATGTCTAAGACGCAGTCCTCATAGGCATGTCTAGGTTTGAGAAATGTCAGTCTCTCCTCACCACCTCTTACTGGGCCCATCAAGAACTCAGCCAAACTCAACACTGCCCAAAACCATTTGCCCATGAGAACTGTGAATGCCTTGCAGGTGTAGCCTTCACATCAGTACCAACGGGGAAACTGAGGCTGTGGGCAGAAGCAGAGGAGAAACTTTCATTCAAAGTCACACGTTATGAAGGGTTCAGGAGAGGGACTGAAGCCCAAGTGTCTCCTCTGTATCCTATGAACAGTCGCACCCTCCCTGAAGATGCTGGGCAGGTGTGCTCAGGTGAGGCTCAAAAGCAGCCCCTCCATCTAACTTCAACCAACTCCAGGATCAACACTCTACTTCCGAATTCCTTAGGAGGTGCTGGTGAGCTGGGCTAAGGGGAAGGACAAATGATTTTCATGCCCTCTTGTCCTTCTCCTCTTCCTTTCATCAGTGAGAAGCATCTTAGAAATCTAACTCTGTTCCCCTCCAGGTAGGTAAACTGAGGTTTCAAGAAAGGAAGACTAACCCAGCTCATAGGATCTCATCAACACCTACCAGGTAGATGCGAGTCTGCTGTGCTGCTTATCTGCTGTGCAGCCTTAGACAATCGCCCTCTCTGAACTTGTCTCCTCTCTAAATTGTAAGCACCTCTCTTTGCACTCACTGGGCTTTTGTAAGTAGCGAACAAACAGCCAAGAAACTGGGATGATTAATAGTATCAGGTGTCACGAGACACCCGCATAGGCAGCTAATACTCTACCTTACTTCATCTTAGCTATGGTTCTTCTGATGAGTGGGAGACTGAAGTTTATTGCTTCCATCTTCAAGACAAGTTGGCAAACGAAAGGATTTAAAGGATCCTTTGAGAATGGAAAGTATCTTGGAAGATTAATGTAAAGGATCCCATATAGGTAAAACTGAAGTCTGAGGGCCTTCCTCGAGGTCACTCAGCTGGAACCTTCAAAGGAGGGACATGGATCCAGCTAGGCTGGCTCCAGTGCCTGGGCTCTGGACAACTGGGTGAAGGCCACTCATCGGCTTCCACCTCCAGGACCCTCAAGCCCCGGCAGCCTACTCGAGATCCACCTGGACCTCTACTTTCTCTTCTCTTTGTCCAGCTCCCTTAGCCATTGGGTTCCTAGGCCATGGCCTGCTATCCCACCCATACCTGCTCGCCCATAGTCCCTGTGTTCCCTGCTTCCTTACAGGAGTGACAGTAACTGTAGGCTTTCCATGCAGAAGTTCCTATGGGTAAGACCACTCTTTAACTCACCATTCAGTATTCTCAGACCCAGGCTTTCACCCAGAGACCCAATCAGAGCTTCCACCTGCTTGTTGGACACAGCAAAGCAACCTGCATGAATGTTGGGTTCCTGCTCTATAGAGTGAGCTAGCCACTGTCATTAGGGCATCATAGAGATCTGAGGAAACAGTGTGTGGCACTCTTGGCACGCCGGCCAGTCTTTGGGTGTTGATTCACAGACAGGCATCCAGAGTCCCCCCGCCTGCCCTGTCCAGATACAGGGCTTGCTGGTCCTCTTGCCCTCTCAGTCAGCTCAGGTTCTGTCAACTCTGGCTCTGCAGGGGGAGTCTCACCTCTAAAATGCATCTGACTGTGGCACTGAGGAACTGTGGCCTACAACCCCAGCGTTTACAGGGCCCAGGCACAGTTAGAGTCTCAGATTCAAGTTTCCCTGTGGCTCCAGGAGGTCCCAAAGGAAAAATCCTAAGGCTCTGAGAGAGGGCAAACTTCTTCCAGGTCATCTCCAGACTTCAACTTGAACACAGGTCTCAGTCATGCCGAGAATACCAGAGAGGCTGTCCCAGATCAATTCTGGTGGTGGGGATGGGGTGTGTGTGTGACAGCAGGGGTCAGGAGCAGTGATAGAGCCCCACATGGGCCCTGGAGTCATTGATCTTTATGTGACCCCCTGGCCCAGCGTGGATGCCTGGGTTAGCTTCTAAGTCACTAGCCCTGTCTTCTAGTGCATTGTTTCCAAGGATGGTTCCTTGGGTTTTTGGTGTCTGTGGAGTTACCCTTGGGGCACTGCTGGGAAGCTGGGGCCAGTGAGCTCGACCTCTAGTCTCTTCCCAGTAGTGCTTCCTAGGTCCAGGTTGCCCGACAGCTCCCCGTGCTGACCCTGAGTCAATAGTCCAGGCGTCAGGCACCAGACAAATGGCCATATCAGCTGGGCTACCACGAGTCTGCCTTGTAGTGCCTACCCCACCACCAGCCCGGCCACATCTGTACCTTGCTTCTTCCTTCGGTACAGGGCGAGCATGTCCACTGCGTGGGCGAGGAGCAGCAGCAGGCAGAGTGGCGCCCGCATCTGGGCAGCCTGGTGCTCCTGGCTCCCCGACGGCCCGGCAGCCTCTGTGCGGGGACAGCTTGTGGCGCGCGTTGAGCATCCGCGGGTCGCTGGTCGCTGCGGCCACCAGGGACCGGCCGGTGCGCCCAGGGCGCGGTGGGTCGAGTGAGGGCGTCAGCGCGGCCGCGCGGCCAGGGCGGGGAGGAGCCGGCGGCTGGGCGGCGCTTAACCCTCGGGGGGCCTGTGCGGGTGCAAGCAGTCTTGCCCGCTCCACGCAGCCCCACGCCCCCTGCACGTGCACAGACCGGCTCTAGGTACACAGACGCACACGCAGTACTGCACACTCACCCGGACAGCTCTCCCTCTGCCATTTCTGGTCTTCTCCTGCCCCCAGGACCCTCCTGACTTGTTTTTCTGCTTATCCCCTGATTGCCTCACCTCCAACACTCCACTCTTGCCAAGCGCTTGGTCTCTCTCTGGCTCACTGTCCCCACCTGGCTAGGCTTCTGCTCTCTAGTATCTGGCCCTCTCCATCTGTGGGGCCCTCAGGGTGGAAATGTGAGCAGGCTGCTGCTCCACTCGGTTTCCTTTTCTTTCTAGGTATCCCAAACACGTTCTGGTTGCAGATCTCCAGCCTTTCCTGCTGCAGCCTTGGGGAGCCCCTACTCTTTGACCCAGTGTCCAACATCTCATAAATTTTCTTACTAAGGGGCCTGGGACCTGGGGTTTATTTCTTCCAGCCTTATCTCTGGGATTGGGTTGTTTTTAACCCTTTCAGTGCCAAATTGCTCCTCCAATAAAACAATATTCTCCTGCCTCCTGTTATGTTACCTTATGAACCAAGCTCAATTGCATGCAGTGAAGCTGCCACAGAGAATATTTGAGAGCCATGAACTTGATCTTCTGCTAAATATTTTATCTGCGTCAAAGCTTCAGAAATAACTATCTATTTTGACTAATTGTTCATTCGAAAGGGGAAGGGATACTCAGAGAGACCAAGCAAGTTGCCAAAGCTGCACAACAAATCCAGTGCCTTTCAGACTCGTCTCAGCTCAGCACACAGTCTCATCACAGAGGGGTGGAAGAGAGCCTTGGAGACCCAAAGGACAATCTCGATTCCTGTTTGCTACAGGTGTGACTTGATAGAGAGAGGCCCTGAAGCTGCTGTCTGGCCCACTCCCACACCCCTAGCCCAGGGGCACAAGCCTACCTCTGGCCAGCCAGGGTCCGATGTCTATGGTGTCTGTCTTCTCCCTTTCAGCCCAAGTCCCTAACTTCTTACAGTAGTTTGGAAGTTCTTCAAGCCCTCTATGTGTGTTTTTTGTTTGTTTGTTGTTTGTGTTTGTTTTTGTGAGACAGTGTCTTATGTATCCCAGGAACTCATTATGTAGGTAAGAATGACCTTGAATTCCTGACTGTCTTTCCTCCATTTCCCAAGAGCTGACCTTACAGGTGTGTAGCACCACTTCTAGCTTCCTCTTACATCCTGAGCATTTTTTTTTTGTCCTGGCCTCTCCATGGGTTGGTGGCCATTCCTCCACTGACTCTTTCAGAACCCAGTCATAATTTGACTCTCTTCCAGGAAGTTCTTCCTTCTTCTCAGTCCCACACCTTTTCTGGGCTTCCATATTTCCACTTAACACATGAGCAAGCATAGATATTTTGTCTCTCCCTTTGCCCCACTTACCCATGCCTCCCCTTGGTTCCCACTCTTCAGGTATAGGTCCTTTACAGGGCTTCTGCTCTGGCTCTGTTTAGAAAATTCTTCCCTATTCCCCCCCTTCCAGCTTGGCTCCAGCATGGCCTCCCCACCAAACCCTCTCCCCTTCATCATTTAAAAGCAGGGCACCACTCCCAGCTCTTACTCTCCTTCTGCCTCTGTTTCAACTAGTGATGTGAGCCCTCAGTGCTCAGCATCCTGCTGCAGCCAACATTTCTGCCATCTTGTTTCCACTGTTAAGGACCCTAAATTCTGGAACCCTAAGACCAAATAAACCCTTTCCTCTGTAAGTTGTCTCTGCCATTGGTGTTTATCACAGCTATAGAAAAGTAAAACCTCAAGAATTTTCTAATCTTGGGAGCCCCATGGACTTTCTGGGCCCTCCAGAATCTGATTTTGAGGATTTAAGGTCCCAAACTCAGGACCTTTTCCTCCCTCCGATGCTCAGAGGGGCTGCTGTTTCTCTAGGGGTTGTCTGGACACTTCAGCCTGCCATCTGGACCCATCCCCCAACACAGCTACCCGGGGAAGACATTGAGGCCGGGGATGCTGATGGTCTGTCTAGGAACTGTGGGCCCGGGGATATTAGTTAGGGGATACTGGTCACTGTAAGAATAGTGGCTTACAGCATATGCTCCCAGACTAAATCCCCTCAGACCCTAGGCTCAGGCTCCCCTTCTCTTCCACACAGTAGTCCCTGCTCAAGCATGGCTTTCTTTTCCATGGTTTCAGGTTATGTCAGTCGATAAAGTCTGCAAATATGAAATGTAAAATTATAGAAACAAGTATTCATAAGTTTTAAACTAGAGCTTGTTTTGAGTAATACATACCTTCTGTTTAACCTTTTCCTGGATTTGAATAATATAATTTTCTAGTATATCCATTCTGTGTACACCACCTTCCTGTTAATCATTTAGATGACTTGGCAGTGTCTGTGATCAAGTCAGCCTTACGACGTTTATTGATGGTCCCAAGTAATGACACTAATGGTTCACATATGCCAGAGAAAAGCCAGGAAGCACTTCCTTTAAGTACAAAGGTAAATGTCATATAGGATATTTTGAGATGGGGTATATTATATTCATGTGACTTTTTTTAAAGTATATTTTTACATTTTTTTGTCTTCTTATTAGTCGGTATTGCTAATCTTGTACCACACCTAACTTAAACTCGGAACTTTATCATAGGTTGGGTGTAGAGAGAAAACAGAATACATAGGTGTGGTGTATGTTGTTTCAGATGTGCACTAGACATCTTAGGGATATGCACCGTATCCCTAAGGAAAGGAGGACTACTCTACATGGTTTCAGGTTTCATGGAGAGGACAAAGCTGAGCATTTACGTTCTGTTGACCAGAACTCTGCTTCTGTGCAGGGGTGGCTGGGAAATGTAGTCTAGTCCAGTAGCTGGAGTTCACACAGTAGGAACAGGAAGAGTGGGAGAACATCTGCAACCAGAACACCTGGGCTTTCCATCAGGCCAAGTCCAGGCTCCCCAGGGCTCAGATGGCTCTGGCTCAGATGGCCACCAGCCCAGGTTTGCCAGTGACTAATTGTTTCCAGAATGCTGTTATCTCACGGCATGGAGCTTGGTTTTGGCATCTCCACAATCAAGATTCTTCACAGAGCCCCCACCACAGGACTCCCACATGGTACCCTCATGGCTCTGCCCTTCCTCTCCCTCCTCAGCACTAATCCCTAGCAACCACTCATCTGTTCTCCATCTCCGTAATTATGTTGTTACACAAATATTATGTAATGGGATTGTGAAGTGTGTACAGTTTGAGAGAGGTTTTCCGCACTCAGCATAATTTCCTTGAGAGTCACCCCATTTTTGCTCATGTGCTCCAATCAGCTGCTGTTTACTGCTGAGTGGTCTTCCACAGTGATGGACATTGGGTGTAGCCATCTTGCCATCCACTCTGTTAGAAACATTTGTATAATTTTTCAAAAACTTGCTTATTAAGAATAAAGTCACTGTCTTTTTAAAAAAATGTATACCAGATAAAAAGTGCTGCGTTGGATATTGTGATTTTCAAATGTTTTCTCCTGCTCTGTAATTTGTCTTTTCATTTCCTTACCAGACCCTCTCACAGAGCAAAGGTTTTCAACTTCAATGGGTCTACTTTATCAACTTTCCTCGTCACAAATTATGCTTTGTGTTCCAGTTTGCTTTCCTGCTGCTGCAGAAAATCCTATGACCTTTCAAAAGTAACCTGGGTTTATTTACTTCAGCTTACAGGTTACAGTCCATTGCTGAGGGGAGTTAGGGCAGGAGCTCAAAGCAGGAGCTTGAAGAGAAACCATGGAGGAACACCACTCATTGCCTTGCTGTGCTAGCTTTTTTATACAGTGTAGGAATGGTATTGCCCATAGTAGGCTAGGCCCTCTTACATCAATTGATGATTAAGAAAACTTCCCACAGACATGCCCACAGGCCAGTCTCATGGAGACAATTCTTCCATTGAGTTTCCTCCTTCCTTTCTCCTCCTATGATTTCCTAAAAATGATATGGCACCTGGTGGTGGTATGTTACTTTAATCCCAGCACACAGTAGACTGAAGCAGGAGGATCTTTCTGACTTCAAGTCAGCCTGGTCTACAGAGCTAGCACCAGGTGAACAGCCAAGTCTACACAAAGAAACTCTGACTGGAAAAACAAAAATAAAAACGAAAACAATATATCTATGTTTAAGTTCATGCTTCATTTTGAATTTTCTTTTGTGAAAAGTATGGGGTTTATGTCAAAGGTTAATCTTCTGTTTGGGAATATCCAGTTGTTCTCATATGGTACGTTATTATTTAGCATTTATATGAATCTATTTTGAGATTTTTCTATCCTGTTCTGGGGACAGGATATCATTTTGCCTATCAACATTACATGGGGCTTGAGAGGGAGCTAAATCAATGTGTGCTTGCCGTACAAGCATGTAGACCTGAGTTCAGACCCCCAGCATCCGTGTATAATGCTGAGCTCAGCACATCAGTAATTGCAGTGCTGGGGAGTGGAGTCAGGCAGTTTCCTGGGGATCCAGGCCAACAGTAAGTTTGAGGTTTAAGATGGAAAGAAACAGAAGACCCCAAACCATTCACCCCTGGCCTCTACATGCACAGCACAGTCACACACACACACACACACACACACACACACACACACACATACACACCCCTACTAGTACTACTACATTGTCTTAATTACTGTGGCTATATAGAAAGTCTTCAATTTAGTTAGGTCCACACCTCTTACCTAATTTTTTTTTCAAATTATTTTAGCTATTCTGTTTCTTTTGTCTTCCTGTGTGCATGGAAACAAACTCTTGGAATGAGTTTATTTGTACCCATAAAAAGTCTTCCTGAGAATCATATCACTTTGCCTATTGATTTGGTAGAAACATCTTCAATCTACTGAGTTGTCTTATCCACGAACATGACATGTGTCTCTGTCTACATTGCATCCTTTGGTTTCTTTCTTTTTTTTTTTTTTAAATTATTTTCTTTGTTGCTTTTTTTTTTTTTTTTTTTTTTTTTTTGCTTTGTTTTGTTTCTGTTTTGCTTTGTTTTGTTTTTGTTTTTTGAGACAGGATTCTTTGTGTAACAGAGTCATGGCTTCTGGACTCACTTTGTAGACCAGGCTGGTCTCGAACTCACAGAGATCCACTTGCCTCTGCCTCCTAAGTTATGGGATTGAAAGCTCGTACCACTGTTCCTGGTCCAGCTTTTGGTTCTTTAAGTCAGAGTTCCATTATTTTAGCATAGTGTTCACATCCATGTTTGATCAGGTACAAATCTATTTCATTTCTTTGTTTCTAACAAATTTAAATGCTGTTGGGTTTTTAAAAAGATTTATTTATTTATTGAATGTATGTGAATACACCTCATTCTTTTCAGACACACCAGAAGAGGGCATCAGCTTCCATTACAGATGGTTGTGAGCCACCACATGGTTTCTGGGAATTGAACTCAGGACCTCTGGAAGAGCAGTCAGTGCTCTTAACTGCTGAGCCATCTTTCCAGCCTCATCTTACATCTTGTCACTTGCTAAACTTGCTTATTAGATCCGTGAGAGTGTATGTACTCACAGAGCTAACATACGCACACTTACATAAGTGTTCTGTACATATGTTTTTTTTTTCACAGACAGTTGTATTGCCTCCAAATAAGGAGCATCTCCCTTTCTTTCTGAACGCGGTGCCTTCTATTTCTTTGTTTCTGCCTTACTGAGCTGGTGAGAACATCTAGCTTTGTGCTGAGGAGGACAGACATCCCTGTCTTGTTCCCAGTCTGAGTGGGAAGGCATCCAGTCCTCACCAGTGAGTATGATATTACCAGTCAGGCTTTAGTGGATGTTTTTCATCAAGTTGTGGAAATTCTTCTGGTTGCTGTTTTCTGGTTGTTAAAATTATGAATGGATTTTGAATTTGTCTTTTTTTTTGGTGTACACTGATAGAATCATTCAAGTTTGTTTTTGAATACTTATGGATATCATACATTACCACCTATAGTGGCACAAACTCCACTTGAGCGTGTTTTTCTTAGCTCTTTTTCTGAATGTTTTTGAGAACTTCTGTGAGTTTATTTATGAAGGCTAGTGCCTGTAGTTCTCTTTTGTGTTCTCTTGATCTCATTCATTGCTTAACACAGTCTTAGAAACCCCAGAAGAGCAAAGCAGACAGAATGGAAGTACTCGGGCTCTGATGACTCCCCTGACATTGTGACTTAATTAATTAATTAAGTTATTAAAAACTACATCTCTCAATGTAGCCCCAGGTGTCTTAGAACTCACTATGGAGACTAAGCTGTCTTTGAACTCACAGAGATTCACCTCCCTCTGCTCCCCAAGTGCTGGAATTAAAGGTGAGCACAACGACTCTGGCTTTACCCTGTCATTGTAACTCGGGACTTGAAGGTCAACAAGAACCCTGCGCTCCACTGCAGCAGTGAAGACTGTTAGGTCAGAGGTATAAAGTTGTGACTTGGTGATAGAGTACTTACCCAGTGTGTCCTAACATCCTGAGTTTTGATCCCCAGCACGTAAGAGCAAACAAACAAATACATGAATACATAAAAAGAAAAGATGTAATAAGACTTGAAGCTTCCTGACATAAAAGCCCAAATGTCTAGGATATAATAGAGAATTATTTGTCATAACGAGAATCAGGATAACCACAATTTTAACGAGAAAGTACACTCAACTGATGCTAATATCAAGATAATTAAGATGTTGAAATCGTCTGACGAGGATTTTCAAGCAACTATCATAACAATGTTCTTGTAGGAAATTACAAATTCTCTTGAAACAAGTAAAACCATAGAAAACCACGGCAAAGAAATAAAAAGAAACCAAGTAGAAATTATGAAGCTGAAATAATAATTGGAAAAAACAACTTGCTAATAGACCCAGTAATAGAGTAGAAATGAACAGTGATGGACAAACCCCAGATCCCTCCCCCAAAGGATAGGGTGGCCCAAGGCAATGCCCAGGCACTGTTTCCCCTCACCCAAAGCCAGCAGAAACGGAGAATTGCAAGCTTGGCTGCAGGCAGTTCTGACTGAGCATCTGACCTTCCAGGGCCAACTTCCTTTCTGTTTTAGGCCCACTTCCTGTCCTGCACCTATCCTGCGCCATGTTTTAGAGGATTGGTTTCCACATGAACTTGACTCCAACTCTTGAAGTCAGGATCTGCTGAGACAATTCTAGATCCAGACCAAGGCAGAACGAGAGTAGTTCTCAGGATAAGTGATAGGTAGTGCAGGTGGGCTGGGAGCAACTCCAACCCAGGGAAGGACCTCACTGCATACGGTCCTCATTTTTACCTGCTCAAAATCTGTAAACAGAGACATCAAACATCCACCTCCTTCTCAGGACTTCATGTTAGTTTCCTATTCAACCAACACCTCAACCTCCATCTTTATTCTCTGTTGTCTGGATTTCAGGGTTGGGGAGAGGGGAGAAACAGCCCAGGCCTTCCTTATGGGCTATTCAGGCACACAGCTTCTAGCCAGCTTCTGCTCCTCCTGTGCTAACCTCTGAGAAATTCCTCACCCACCCACCGTGGATTTGCTAGTTGTTATTTTAATACCAATGTGAAATAAATTGAAAAATTACCCACAAAATACAGGTTTTGAGCATCTTACTTGAAATTTCTTTCCATAAACAAACGAGTTTGATGAGATGCCTCAGTACCACCCTCAGACTCTCTTAACCTTTAGTGTCATATGTGGGTGTGGAGTCAGCTGAGACATAGCCTCTTGGATAAAGTCAGACTGCTGGGAGCCATGTTCACTTCTAGGGCTCTTGTTGACTTATGTCTACCCTCTGTTCTATGAAGAATCCTCTAGACATGCTTCTCATCTCCTTTCTCAGTTCCCACAATCAGCATAGACTCGGAAGCCATGCTCCCTGATTGAAGCAGAGATTCCCCAATTGAAGTATGGCTTCAAACAAGTGACTTCATTGATCTCTGCCTCAGTTTCTCCACAGAAAACAGGGATAGCATCAGCCCACGAGATTGCAATAATGGGCAGATGAAATGGCTCAATGGATAAAGCTTTTGCTGTGGGAGCCTGGTAACCTGACTTTGAGCCCCAGAACCTTAGCTAAATATACATGAAGTTCATAGAGGGCAGCACGAGGCCATGCTGTGGGACTTTAGCTATTGTTAGTTTCACAGGTAGAAGAGGAAGCAGAAGCTTCAGGGAACGAGGTAAACCTAAGTAACATGCCAACTTTTCTCCAGGGTTACAATAAACTAGCATCTGGCAGGCAAACTGGCTCATGGTCTCAGAAGGGCAAGAGTCAGGCTCCACTTTTGTTGGGGACCCAGGGTGGATCCTGATTCTTGTCACACACTGAAGCTTGAACCTCATCCTAGATAGAATGTTCCAGTTTGCTTTCTGTTGCTGTGATAATCATCACAAAGCAACTTGGTGGAGGAAACAGTTTATTTAATCTTAGAGGTTATAACCAATCATTTAGGGAAGCCGAGGCAGGAACTCAAGGCAGGAGCTTCAAACAGAAACCATGAAGAACACTGACTACTGGTTTTGCTCTGTGTTCATCTTCAACTGTGTTTCTTATACAGCCCAGGCTGCCTGGCCAGGGGTGGTATCACCAGCCTATGGTGAGCTGGGTCCTCTAACATCAATTAGCAATCAAGAAGGAGCTCCACAGAACATGCTCACAATTTCATGGAAGCAATTTCCCAACTGAGGTTCTGTCTTTCCAGGTATGTCAAGCTGACAAGTAAAATTAGCCATCACATTGGTGCAGTGAACATGCTCCAAGGAAGAGTTCTGGCCACATTATTAATTATAGGCCGAAGCCATGGTAAAAATCCTAATCTTAGGTAGAACTCAGAACCTTGAATATTGTTTTCACCAACCCTTGACTCCCAGATTGGACTTTGATATTTATGACATACTGATCCCTAATCCTTGAGACAGACTGAATCTAATACTGACCTCATGTTGAGTCAGGATCTTGGCTTCATGCTGAGTGCTAGCTCTGGCCACTGTCTAAGCACATTGGGGACCTCCAACTTAGATGTCCACCTCTCCTGCCACCCATCTTCCCCCAGGGTTAGCTCATCTGTCCAGGAAACAGTGAACCAGAAGATTGAACATTCTTTGGAAAAGCTCCAAGTGTCAGGGAAAGATCCAGAAGCCATCACATGAGCAAGACCCTGTTTCAGATCCTGGGCTTGCAATTCCCGGGCGCACTCCAAGGAGAAGAGCCCCCGAAGATCCAAGTCTTCTGATGCCAGTGCGATGACACGAGTTATTGTCTGGGTGGTTTTCAGTTTTGATTATTGAATAAGTCATTTCTGGTTTTGTGTCCAGCCTTGGTCAGCCTGGGGTAGCGTTTTTCTTTTCTCTGCTGTTAGAAGTTGTGACATTCTTTCAAACAAAGGGCGAAATGGAAAAACAACAGTGAAAATATTTCCAAAATATGCTCACAGTCAAGTTGATCCCTTGGTAATTGACTGAGGAGAGAAGAGAGGGATTGAAAAGTTTTCCACCAGGAGGGGACTGTAGGTCTGTGGTGGGTGGGGGACAGGAATGTAGAGCCTGAGTGTGGGTGCCCGTCTTTGTACCAAAGAGTGAAGGGTGGAAGGAGCTGAGCCCATGGAGGTGAGGAGCAAAACCTCTGTGGTCTGACTCTGGAAGAAGCTGCTGAGAGCAAGCCCGTGAGCTACTGTGTGTCTTGCAATCTGGAGTCACCAATACCTGCCCAAAGACAAGGTGTCTGTGAAATGCTGAGCAGATGCAAGAAAGAACAACTTCTTCCTTTGTCATTACTTATGACCATTGTTGGTGAAGTGACAGAACAATTTGATGAGTCACAAAAGCCAGCGTCAAGCCATGGGCTGGACACTTCACTTATATGACTTTAGGCAAACGGCAGAGCCACTTAGAGCTTCCATTTCCTCATCTTTAAAATGGAGACAGAAATTGGGTTTTGAAGATTAAATTTGCTATTACATGTGTTTCCTGGTGAGTGACAGGTGTGTTAGTCACTTTTCCTGTTGCTGTCAATAATGCATGACAGTTTGCAGGTACATCCTTGACAGAGAAGCCAGGGATCTTGAGGCAGCTGGTCACATTTCATCTTCAGCTAGGAGAGTGACCCATGGTATTCTGTTGGCTTTCTTCTTTTCATTCAGTGGAGGACCCAACCCATGGAATGATGCCATTCATCTTTAGAGTAGGCTCCCCCAACCTCAATTAACCTAGAAATTCTTCCACAGATATGCCCAAGGGTTGTTCCCATGTTGATTCTGAGTCCATCAAGTTGACAGTCAAGGTTGATGATCACAAGAGGTGTACAAGAGGTTAGCTTGTCAAGGGTAAACAAACTTCTTCATGTGTACATGCAGTGTTCAGGCTGCAAGGACAAAACAGGTAGGTCTTGTGAGTTGTAGCATGCACGTTGGGTCCAAGGTCTCCTGTCCCACGTTCACTGGTGTGAGCGGTCGGCTGATGAGCTTGTTCATTCATTACCCAGCACTCCCTGTAGCAGAGACTGGCTGAGGTTGAAGATGATGTCCAGGAACTTCCAGGATAGGTAGACTAGGAAAGAAGGGACTTTTGTAAAGTCACTTGAGTTTTGGAATCCAGGGCTGTGGGAGGATCACAGACATCCAGGGGAGGTACCAGGAGAACCCTATAGAAGTAGTGCCTGGAGTGAGTTGGCCAGGGCTTACAGTATTTCATTCATTCACTTACTCATTCATTCATTGAATAAGACTTGCTGAGCACTGGTCCACCTATAGTTGAGAATTTGGTGACACCTCTGCAGCTGGACAGCTCCATGGAGGTCCTAGAATGTCTTGGGCCCAGGATGTCTCAAACCAGACTTGTTTTTTCCCACCTGGCTCTGATTCCCAGGGGGGGCTGTCTACTTACTTGTTCACTAGGTATGTGGACCAGGGCTTTCCTCTTTTGCCATGCTCCTGGCTCCAGTCTGTCTCCCATGATACACACTGTAACTGTTGTATCTTGAGCCACTAGATACTTACCTTTCCATGTCTGAGCAGCTTTCTGTAAACATCCCATGACTCTCCTGAAAGCGTCCAATGCCTTAGCTTTGGATTGAAGAATTAGAGTACAAAAAGCCCTCAGCCAGTGAGATATGGGGGGTAGATATGTTGTCACCCCAATACTCTGTAAACTTCCTCAGGAGAATGTCCTTTGTTACCTTCAGGTACGCTTTGGGGCTGGGCTCTGTCACTCACTTCAGCAAATTTGCTTGATTCTGTGTTGGAAGAGCCCTTTGTATCCCTTTGTTGTCTCTGAGCCACAGAATTTTATGAAAGCCACAGCTGTGTCCCTAGCACCCATCTATGGTGCTTCTCAACTTGAGAAGCCTTGGTCACCAGGATGCTGTCCAAGCTTCTTGCCATGTATTCAAAGACCCTGTACTGTGTCTACACTTTTGTGTTTGATCCATGCTGTTCTCTCTGACCTAAAGAAAACTTTCTTTTCATTATTGCTTGTCTGAGTTGCACCTATTCTTCCAGATTCAGGTCAAGTTCATCTCCAGAAAATTCTCCAGACTACATTCATCCATGGAGTGTCCCTAAGCCTGAGTCTGCTCCTGGATTGTGGCACAAATAACATTGGACTTTCCTTGCCTGTTCCTCTAGCAGTTGGCTAGGTTAACATTCCTTCTGGGCATGGCCCTGATGACTGGGATCATTGTGTGGGGAACTCAGGTGGCTCTCCATACAGGCCTTTTCCTGGGGTCATTTGCATGTCTTCCTGAGGTCATTGCATAGCATCTGATGTCCCAGTATAGGCATGTCTGCTAAGCACTTCAAATAGGGGCAGTTTACTTGTTACAGCATCTTTAAGTGACATATACATTATTACTTGTGGTTTTTCAGCAGAAAAATCCACTTATCTATATTTCAGGGACAGAGATAGGACAAGGCCTCAGGTTTTGAAGCCCTGCTCTCTGCTTGGTTATGCAGGACTGGGCTCATCAGCGCCCTACTCTGGCTGGAAAGTGGTCCATGGGACTCCTTCCCTCCAAGCATGTCATCTCTCTAGACTCTTCCAGTCTCGCTGCCTCAGGCTCTCTCCAGCCATCTGGTTCCCACTGTAGGTAGAGTCTGAGGCATGCTTTTTGTGATGTTCCTTGGTTGCATGCCCTACATTCTCTGGCTTTCCTTTGCCCTTCTGAGACTGATGGAACTATAAAACCTGACTCTGAAGTCAGAGCAACCTGGACTGAGCAACCGCTGGAAGGACTTTAAGTACCCTTCTGGAGAAAGACTGCTGTCACCACAGTAGCATCAACAATAGTGATATACTCTATTAGTCCCCAGTGTCCACAGAGGCCACCAATTTGCGATACTACACAAACTGCTGACTTGTTGACAGCTGGGTTGCAGTCTCTCCCTTTGGCCTCAGCTTCTTCATCTCAAGAAAGCTGGAGGAGGCTCAAGAACATTGTATCATCAACTTCTTGACCTGACAGTTGTTCCAAACTAGTTATTAGATCATGATACCTGCTCTAACTGGAGCAAAGATGGTGAGAATTACAGAGTTCTGGGACCATCATGAGAGAAGCTCTTTTAATGCCCCGGGGAACAACCAATAAGCAAAAGAAAGACCCATGTTATCACTTGTGCATCGGAGAAGCCCTGTGAGGTGGAATTTGTTGTGTGTTAAGCAGATGTGTGGAGAGTGAGTCAGAGATGAGAAGTAGCACAGCCAAGGTCATGAGTGGGAAGACCGGAACAAAGGCCAGAGGACCATGGGACTCCAAACCCAGTGCTTTCCATTCTGCTCATTCATTTGTCCCCTACCATTAACTTGCGATTAACTCCTCTTAGCCCTGATCACTCACACCCACCTGTGATCACTCACCCTCTGGTCTATGGACACTATTATAGAGCTTGGTCCTCCAAGCAAAACAGCCACCATCTTCATGTGATCAGCAGTGCTTGATTCAAAGGACCATCAGGTTTGGGTTTGTTGACTACTGATGTGCCCACAGAGAAGGAGAGACTGGGTGGGGATCATCACCAGAGAGTCTAGCCACTCCTGCTAGTCATTTATATGCCATTCTGCCCTACTTACACATGGCCTTGGGACATTGGGAGGTTCTGAGTATATAGGGGCTGGGAAAGTTAGCTGAAGGGAGCACTGTCTGTGTGCCTGCTGGAAAGTATGTTGGGTGAAGACTTTCCAATGGGGCTGTTTTGGGGTCACCCTTGCTCCAGGGGCCAATCCCTTATTCATGTTCTGTAAGCCCAATAAACTCATTGGCTCTCCAATGTAAATTTTGGAGGAATCATACTTTGATCTGTCATTGGGACCTTATAGGAGGGGCTGGACAATTTTTGTGTCTCCTCGGAGAAGGTGTTCTTGAAATAGCCACCATCCCACCCCCCTCTATAGACACCCATCTGATTTGGGATCGTTCATCTTCTTGTCTATTAGACAACTGCTAGAGGCTGAAAGTCCACCAGTTGCTATTGCAGGGACTCAGGTCTGACTTTGAAAGAGACAAAGCCCTGTCCCACAGGGATCACATTCTGATTGTAGAAGACAGACAACTATCAAATGGGTACACAGGCTGGTGGCTTATGGAGCCCTCTCTGAAGGTGAATTTTGAGCAAATGTCTAAAGAAAGTGAGGGAGGGAGTCCCATGATAACTTGGGAGAAAGGCAGAGTGAACATCTGTGCAAAGACCCCGAGGTGGGAATGAGCTAGAAAGGTTGGTGTGGACAGAAAAGAGAGAAGAGTTGTTTTCTTGAGTCATGGGACTCCAGTCTCTTCCTTTTCCTCAAAACCAGATGAGCAGTTTTCTATGCCTTGTGCCTCTGGTTGTGGCCATTTTGTGCCCTTTCTGTAGGCCTGAAGGAAGTGGGCCAGCCAGTAATGGGGTAGAAACAGAAAACCATGAAGCAAGCCAACCTTCTTTCTCTGTAAGTTGATTACCCCAGGTGTATTGTTATACTGATGGAAAGCTAACACTATCCCCTATCAGGTCTTTCAAAACAGAGGTGTTCTCTGACCCTTGACTGAAAACCTAAGCACTTTTCCTGGAGTAGTCATTGCGTTTGAAGGCTGAAGCTTAAGGCTTCACTGTGTCCACCATGGGTCAGTAACTGCCCTCACTAGTCATGGCTTGGGGAAGCAGGGATTGATTTAACGGATGGAGTTCCCAGTTGACAGTTCCAGTGGTTTCTCTGCCCCCATTGTACAAAGGCTCTGAGGCAGTCTGGGGAGGAGGGGAAGCTGGTCATCTGCTCATTGGGAACAGCACGGAATGCAAAAAGAGAAACCCAGCCGCTGCCTGGCTGGGAAGAAAGCTTGGTATGGAAGTAATTCTGCCACGCCGGCCTCCTCCAAGCGCTGCCCGAATGCTTTTCCGATTTCCAAACTTAATTAGGAGCCATTGCTGCAGCGTGAGTCAGCACTTAATAATGAGGGTGTTTATTAAGAAATGGGAGGAAAGAGCACAAGACAGTCAGGCAATTCAAATCCTGGTTGTTTCAGTTGCTGGCTGTGTGGTCTTGGGTGAGCTACTTGCCCTCTCTGAACCATTTCCTTGTCTGTAAGTTAAAATTTATTTGGTAAGATCCAGGGGAGTGCTAATGGATCAATGATATAAAGTCTACCAGTGGCTGGGAAGATGGCTCAGTCAGTACAGTGCACACTGTGCAAGTTTAAGGACCTGAGTTTGGTTTCCTAGCATCCATATCAAAAGCCAGGTCTGCAGCACACATCTGTAAACCCAATTAAGGAAAGGCAGAGGCAAGATCCCTAGGGCATGCTGGCCAGCCAGGCCAGCCAAATCTGTAAGCCCTGGATGCTGGGAGATCCTGCCTCAAAAACCAATGTAGAGAGTGAGCAAGGAAGGCAGTTGGGGTCAGGCTGGCCTCCACAGCGGGTGTTTAATAAACAGTGCCTTTTACTCTGTCTATCATGGGGTCTCTCAGAAGGCCCCAGCCTTGCCAGCAGTGGTGAGTGAGGGCTAACCGATGTACCTTCTGTCTTTGCAGGGTCCTGAGTCTCCCAGCAGAGTCAAGCACTGCAGTAAAACATCTTTGGATGAAGTGGAGGAATCCAGAAGAGTGGGCCATCCTGGGTTGGGGTCCTAGAGGAAGGACCCTGAGGGAGAATACTGGCTAGCATCTGGTGAGGTGAGGGCTAGGGGAAGAGCTAGTAAAAGCATAGCAGGTGGCTGACTATCAGAGCAACTGAGAGACCAAGGGAAGAGAAAAGTGGGGCATTTCCCTTAAAGGAGGGTCAACACCACCATGCTGAGCTGCGTGTGGAGCAAGCACAGCTTCCCAGTCCTCCTGAGAGTTCTCTGCTTCCTGGGGCAACAAAGCTCTGTCACTCAGTACGCTTGCCCATCATACTGGCTGTTTTCTTGTTTCTAAGGTGCCCTGCCCTGGTTCCCATGACTCTTGCCTACAAGGGCTTTCCATGTGGGGCCATTGAGGAAAGTCTTCCTCTTCAAACTGCCAGGAGGTTGCTGCTGGTGCCATGTTTCTGCCTCATTTGAATGAAGCTGCTGAATCGGGAGAGGAAGACACCCAAGGTCAACCTCCGGTACATACACACACACACACACACACACACACACACACACACACACACACACATGCATGCACGTGCGCACAAATACACACAAACATATACAAATTTGATTTAAGACTATGTGTTTAAAATAAGCACAGATGAGTGAGCAAACTGAAAAGCCTTCCAGATTGTCAACACTCCATACAGAGCAGTTAGATGAAGAAAAAGAAGTATTGGTCATATCTGGGTCTCCAGCTCCCCATCCTATTTGCATCCTTTATGGTAGCAGTTCTCAATCTGTAGTTGCTACCCTTTTGGGAATTAAATGACCTTTTCATGGGCACTCCATATCATATATCATACATATCGGATATTACCTTATAATTCATAATAGTGGTAAAATTACAATTATGGAGTTAGCAATAAAATTCTGATTGGGATCACCACAACATGAGGAACTGCATTAAAGGGGCCCAGCATTGGGAAGGTTGAGAATCACTGCTCTAGCGGGTGGTTGTCTCTACCCTCTTATGCCCGCTGGCATCTTAGACTATTTCCCCGGTCTTTAAACTTGAGGTACAAGCAAAGCATTGGGCAGTGTGTATCTTCCTTTCTCCAAATTTTGTCATAGCTTCTACAAATGTGTGGGCAACTTTGTGTCAATGATTTTACAGCAATATATGTCTGTGTATTTGAAATATTCAAATGGAAATTAACACTTGTATTTCACTTATGGATAATTATAATTTATTCCATAAGATTGACCAATACCGGCTCTGTGTGACACTGAGTGGGGTCTCAACTCTTGGACTTCCTGGGAGTTACTGCTCAGGTCTAAGTCTGCTTTTTCCTGACCCCCAGAGAGGGTGTTGTTTCATGAGGGTTTGTCTGTGGCTTATTAGCTCACGTTCCATGCTAACAATAGTTTCCAGGGTCTGTCCTGGTACTGGGGGCAAGGTTTCTTGCCTCACATTAAAACAACATTTCTTACTTATTTGTATTCATTTATTTAATTGCATTTATTTATTAATGTGAGCAGTGTCTGTGCCACAGGCATGTGTGAAGGTCAGAGGGCACTCCTCAGGGGTACGTTCTCTCCTTGAACCGTGTGGATCCTGGGAGTTGAACTCAGTCCTCAGGCTTGGCAGCAGTGGCTTTTACCTGCTGATCCATCTCTCCAGCTCCACGCGCTTCATAGTTAAGGAATCATCAGATCGTCCTATGCTGAGAGCACCCTGGAGACAACAGGCTTTAAGTTTAGGTCTGTTTACCTTTAGATCCTGAACCCTTAACCTGTGCTTTAGAGTTCCATGGGAAATACCCAAGGGCCAGGCAAGACAAAGAAGAACATGCTAAAGTTACATGACTCATGAGGCTGCAGAAAGTCCACCCCTAGGAGGTGTGGCTGACATGGTATGGGACAACATGGCTAGATGGGGGCTCTAAGCATCATGGGACACTTTTTAAAATGCAAAGAAGGAAGCTGGGTGTAGTGGTAGGTGTAGAACTATAGTGCATGCCTGTAATTCTAGCCTTGAGGCAGGAGGATTACCAGGAGTTCAAGTCCAACATGGGCTACATAGTGAGTTCCAAATCATTGCGGTCTACAGAATGAGGCCCTGTCTGACAAAACAAACAAGATACAGACAAAGGATGGCTCACTTCATGGGGAGGAGAGGCTCTCACTTATCCAACATTGTATCCTTTTTCGTTTTCTTCAAACAGGTAGCATGTACATATTGTATAAGAGTGGATTTCTCAGAAGTGCATCCCCTCACGGCCAGTCAGCAGCAGTGAATGCCATCAGTTCCCTTTCTCTTGGCAGTGGCTTAGCCACCTGTGAACGCAGAACAATACGGCCTGCTCCAACTTTCTTCCTTACCAGATGACAGCACAAAGTGCATGTGCTGAACTTTGTTTGGGGGCAGGTCTCAGACGCCACTCTCACTACATTTAGATTACTCTTCTTTCAACAGCCCGTGATTCCCACCTCAGATCCATCCTGGATCAGCTGATTAATGGATCCCCTTGGTGTCCAGTTAGGTTGCTCTGCCTTGACCTGTCTTCAGCAGAAGCCATTTTATAGATATGTGAGTGTGAGAACGATTTTGGATTGGATCATGGGGCCAGAGGGACTCTGTTGTGTTCAGGCGATAGTCCAAGTGCCATCATCCTCCACGTGGGACAGAGTTCCCTACACCTGGATTCTCAGTGCTCTGTCTCGTCTGCACCTGCATCCCCGTGCACCGCATCCCCATGCACTCACATCCCCGTGCACCCCATCCCCATGCACCTGCATCCCCATGCACTCCATCCCCGTGCACCTGCATCCCCATGCACTCGCATCCCTTGCACCCGCATCCCCGTGCACCCGGTGCTGTTCACTTCCCAAGTCATGTCCTTTGGGGGATTTCTTTTTCTTTTGCAGGATGCTATCTAGGACCATATATCACCTTCAGTTGCTGTGTTTCTTTGGTTTCCTCTCATGCAACCTAGAAAAGTTCATGGTCTTTCTCTGCCCTTATGGCACTGACAGTTCTTGGGAAAATGTAGGAAACTTTGTTCTTCGATTCATTGAGTGTGTGTGTGCATCCCTGAATTTGGAGTTTGTGTGATATTACCTCAAGTTTAGATTTAAGGGCTAGTGGGATGGCACAAGTGTGAAGACCCAGGTTTAGAGCCTCAGAAAAGGCTTGGTATGTTACAAGCAAACCTGTAAACCCAGTGTGAGGGATGGAAGGTTGGCTGGAGCTTGCCAGCCTAGCTCTAGATTTAGTGAGAGACTATCTCAGAGGAATCAGAGAGTGATAGAGCAGGACACTTGATGTCTTCCTGTGGTGCCTGGGCATGCATGGGCATGCATAACACACACACACACACACATATGCACCACACACAACCACATACACATGTATACAAAGGGAAAGATTACACTCAAGATATGCGTGTGGGACCAGAGTAGCTTAGAGAGGAGGCCCAGTTACACTAGGAGCTGTGAGGTCCCGTTGTCCCTCCTTGGAGATATCTTTGAAGACCTCGCTAAACAGTGTTCACTTTCTCCTCTGCGCGTTGCTTTAAAATTAGTGACTTTCAGGAAAATACCTTCAATTATTTCTCTATTGCTTGTCAACACCTTGTGCACAGTGTCATGATACAACTGGAAGGTGCTGGGACTTTTAGAAAGGTCACTTGTCAGGAGCTCTATCATGAGCTGCCCCAACAAAGGTCAGAGCCCTGGGCTAACTAATCACTGGCCAGATTGTCCACATCTAGGGGCCAGAGCAGTCCCTTTCTCTTTGTAAGACGATTGATTTTCTTGACTACTTTGTTGATGCCATCTGACAAAACTACAGGTCATTCCAGTAACCCCAGAAGACCCTGGGTATCCTCTCTTGGACCCTTGAAGAGAAAGGCAGCATGGGAAAAGGAGATGGCCTTAAGGTCACTTGGCTACCAGTACCTCCTCTCTGGACCCAGTTCTTTCTACATAAGCTTGATAACCATGTAGATTATCATGTGACACCTATCAGAAGGCATGAGGAGTGAGTATCATGGAGTTCTGTATAGGATAGAGCCAGTCCCATGACTGGAAGCAGGAATCTCACTAAGAGAAGAATAAAATTCCCATGAATGTGTGTAGCAGTGTGAAAAGACTAGAGGGCACAGTGTCCATGACTGACAGGCTCTCTCTGACTTCTCTCTGCAGCTGCCTCATGCCCTAGGGCTCAAGGCCTCCTCTAGATAGGTCACATTTTTTCTGGAATGGGCCTCTTCCATCAGTGAGCTCCATAACACTCCCAGAGTCTCTGCAGACAGGAGTTGTGTCTGCTCCTCCCAGAATCTTCGGTACTCTGCACAGAGCCTGGTGCATGGGAGGCTCTCAGAAACATCTTGGATTGGCTGGCCAGAGCTATAGCCACAGCATCAGAGTGTGCATCAGCCTGGGAAAGGAGGAAGCAGGCAGACTCCCCTCTTCCCTGAGCCTTTTTCAGAATGGTCTCGATCCAGGCAGATGATAGGATCTGGCCTACCCTTGACTTCAAGATGGGAGAAAGCTGCTCCAAACAGGTTATTGGCTACCTTGGCCTACCTGAAAATGAATCATTTACAGATTCTGAAGTCCATCTTTCAGGTAAGCAGAGACCACAGCGATGCTACCACAGACACCTATCTCCATGGCAGCCATTTTAATTGCTCACCTATCAGACAACACCAAAATATAATGACCAGATCAGAGTAATTAGCCTTTCTACTTGCTTAAACTCATAACAATGCTGTTAATACAGAACAATGTACTTGTTAATGAACAAGTATGCTATTTCCATTCACATACACAGTGTGAATAAACAAAACCAGGGTTATTAGCATTTCCATTTTCTAATTCCCTGGTACTTCATGAAGGCCACACTGGCTTTTGAGAGCTATGGAAACTGCACCATGAGTGGGGTTCTACAATCGGATTTCTACAACGTCTATTCAACTTTCCTCATGAAGAAAGTATTTTAACCATCTTGGTTATCATGAGATTCTGACACAAAACAAAGCCAGCCATGAATGAGAAGACTGATAAATATTGTCTTTATCCATGGTCTATGATCTACAATGGCAGTTAGGGCAGAGGAGGGGGGGGGCAGCTGGAAGGAGGGCATGAACAAGCCAAACAGCATGCACAGAAAGTTCTAGATCTTGATCTAACTGAGAAGCACATTTGCAAAACATTCCTTGAGATGTACATCTGAAGAGCTGTGTGCTTTATGACACAATACCCAGTTACCAACCACAGCTAAGTGCCTGTTTGGTTGTTTGTTTTTTCAGGCTGGCCTTGAACTCTCTATGTTGTTGAGGATGTCATTGCCCTGATCTTCCTGCTTCCACCTCCTGAGTGGTGAGATTCCAGCAGAGAGCCATCATACCTAGGTCTATGAGTGTTGTGGATCAAACCCAGAGCTTTATGAATACTAACTCAGTAAGGACATGATTAACTGAGCCACACCTCAGCCTTCTGTTTAGTTTTTACTTTAAATTTATTTTATTTATTAGTGATGTGTGTGTGTGTGTGTGTGTGTGTGTGTTGAGCAGCAAGGAGGTGTGCACATCAATAGATCATGCACATAGAGATCAACAGACAACTTTGTAGAGTTGGTTCTCTTCTCCAACTTTATGTGGGCTCCAATATTGACCTCAGGTTGTTAGTCGTACATCATTAGATGGTGAGCGCCTTTACCCACGTAGCCACCTCAACAGCCCCTCTATTTAGTTTTCCTAGCTACTAGTCACAAGTTTCTGAAGTGGTCCTGCATACTTACATCCTCTATGGCAACATACAAAGTCAGCAATAGTCGTAACTTCCTCACCAGGTACTCCTTCCTGCAGCCAAGGAGAGTCTAGAGAAACATTGCTTAGCTCACCTTGGAGGTGTGGTAGGCTAACTGATTCAAAACTGATGGAGAAGTGACAGCAATGGTGAACCATAGCAGCCTCATGGCAACAGGGCACTTTCTACAGTGAGAAGAACAGGGCCATCCTGTCCCCTCACCTCAGCTCTCCCAGGAAAGGGTTTGTTAAGTTTCATGAAACAGATAACGAAACAGGGACTTGAACACTGCACTGAGCTGCTCTGAGTCTTGCAGGGAAAGAAATGAGAAAAGTGATCTGTATTGTTGATTTACTATCATTAAAATTTCCATTTTGTGTATGATGAAAACTTGTAATTGTTTTTACTTTGTCAATCCATAAATATACAGACACTGAAAGGCATCTTCACTGACAGGGAGACCAGAGACTGTGCAGTCTGACTACATGATCCCAGCATGCGCTGTCCCACGTTACAGATGAGGAAGTTGGGTCTTAGCCATTTCGGACTGACCATGTAACCAAATAGGCTGTTGAGGAATCACCTCCATCCACTGACCTGTGAGCATGCGTTTGGAACATTTTCTTGACTAATGATTGGTGTGGAGGGTCCAGCTTACTGTGGATGGTGAGAGCCCTGGGCAGGTAGTCCTGGGATGTATAAGAAAGCAAACTGAGCAACACATGGAGAGCAAGGTAGCAATCAGTTCCCCTGTGGTTCCAACCTCTGTTTCTGCTTTGGTTTTCCTCAATGATGAACTGTGACTGGGCTGAGTGAGCCAAATAGCCTTTTCTTCCTCAAGTTCTTCAGGTTCCTGTGTTTATCACAGAAACAGAAAAGCAAGTGCAATAGGCACCTAGGCTGACTCTTAACTTGGCTGTAGTGAATAGTGCCACAGTGAACACGGGTTACAGGTACCTCTGTAGTACACTTAGGCTTCCTCAGGTACGTACATGGGAGTGGTGTAGCTAGGTCATGCAGTACCTTTAGTTTAGTTTTTGAGGAACTGCCATATTGATTTTCACTAGTGGCTGTATCAGCTTACCATCCCACCATCAAAGAATAAGGGGTCCACTTGACATCCTCACTAGATTTTGTTATCATTTGTCATTTTTCATAAACAGTATGTATGTGTGCATATGAGCGCATGTATGTATGTTGTTAAGTATGTATGTAGGTGTTGGGTATGTGTATTGATTGTGTATATATGTCTGTGCACATGCTACAGCACACATGTGGAGGTCAGAGGGCAAATAGTGGAGTCTGTTCTCTCCCTCCATCATATGGGTTCTGGAAATTGAATTCAGATCATCAGGCTTGGAGCAAGAGCCTTTGCCCACAGAGACATCTCACTGGCCTTTATTTGTTTTCTTAATGACAGACACCTGACTGAGGTGACATGTAATCTCATTGTAGTTTTAACTTCTATCTTCCTGATGGTTAAAAATGTTGGATATTTTCCATCTTCCTGATGGCTAAGGATGTTAGATATCCTTCATGTTTATTGGCCATTGGTACTTCTTTGAGAACCTTCCATTCAGTTAACTTCACATTTATGGATTTGATGATTTCGTTTTCTGACTTTTAACTTCTTGAGTTCTTTATATGTTCTGAATATATGTATATTATATAATATACATATATACATATGTATATAAAATCCCCTCTCCCCCATAGATGTATAGCTACAGTGAGCTCCCGCTATACATTAGCTGTCTCTTTACTGTGCTGTTTTCTTGGCTGTATGGAAGCTTTTAAACTTCACACAAATCTCAATCGATTCTTGCTTTTATTTCCTAGGTCTTTTTCCAAAATTTCCTTACCCAAGCCATGATCTTAAGGAGATTCCTAGCAACTCCAGAGACTTGGGACTGAGACACTTGACACAGTTTGCATTGATTTAATAGAGTGAGATACACGAATCTAGTCTCATCCTTCTATGTGGGGGAAATTCTACACAGCATTTGTTAAAAGGGTGGTCTCCTCTGATGAAAAGCAGGGGTTGAAGCTGTGTGGGTTTCCATGCTGTTCCATGGGTCTGACGTCTGATCTTCCTCTCTTTGTGGTAGTGTGCTCTTTCTTATTCCTTTACAAAGTCTCGTAAGGCAGCTTCTGCTCCTCCCCTCGCTCCAGTGTACATCTGGAGACATTCTCATTTCTGATGTCCTATGCAGGCTTCCTCCTGTAATTAGGATAGGATTTTAGCTTAGTTATAGCCCCTTTCCCTCTCTGTCTTCCTTGGGTGATGGACAGTGATTGTTTTCCCTGCTTTTGATTTTTGTTAGTTTTGTCTTCAGTGTTTTGCCGTCATGACTGTAGATGCTGATTTCTGCTGTGTCGGCTCCATCTTAGCAATGACCCTCTTGAACTCTCAACCATTACAATGGCTGCTTAAACATAGCTGTTTCCTTTGAGCACTTGACGCCATCTCTGTTCACCCTGAAGACAGTCCTATGGTATGCCTCCAGTGTGATCTCCTACATGTCTGATAGTTACTGAGGTTGCTATTTTCCACCCTGAGCTCTAGGCAGAGTGTCAAGAAACCCCTGTCTTCTGTTTTGTTACACGCACGGTCGCCTGCATCTCAGGTTGCCCTAGAAAAGCCATGAAACAAAGATCAGGAGATTCTTGACTTCTACTCAATCAAGCCTGTCTTTCTACTCCAGTCATATAGACTTTGACCAATGGGATAAGAGCAAACACATCACAGGGGGAAGGTGGGAAATTACTTCTACCTTTGGGTCTTTGCTTCCTTCAGCTGAGGAAGCCCAAGTCTGGCAATGAACCCAGGGTAGCTTCCTGGAGGATATAGGATCTGTGATGAAATCATCTCTCCTACCTAGCTGACATCAGCTGAGTGAGCTATAGAGCACTAGGCATTTAAAGGAGACATTTGAGGGAGGCCAACAGAGCCACATGAAGCTAAGCTATACTACAAATTGATCAACAGTGGCTGTTTTGGGTTACTAAGTTTTGAGACAACCCCCTTCCCTAGAAATGCAAAAGTCAGTCCCTGTTTTTGGAAGGGACCCTTTTCCTTCTTCAATCTCCCTTTCCCTGCCCCCTTTCTTCTCTTCCTATCCATATTCTAACAGTGTGGCCGTTTATAAACAGTCCCACAGTTATTTAGACAACCACTGCTCATGACCATGAGTAAAATCCACTTTCCACCCTAGGTTGGGTCTGTCAGGTATTGTGATCATGGAAACTAGAGACTTGATATGGTTCTTCGTTTTTTTTTTTTTTTTTTCGAGAAGGGTTTCTCTGTAGTCCTGGCTGTCCTGGAACTCACTCTGTAGACCAGGCTAGCCTCGAAACTCAGAAATCCACCTGCCTCTGCCTCCCAAGTGCTGGGATTAAAGGCAGTGCGCCACCACCGCCCTGGCACTTCGTGAGTTCTTTACACAGGAAAGGAGGAAGGTCAGAGGTATTCCTAACATTTTAGAACATGTCAGGCAAAGGGCTGAGGTCCTCCTCTCTCTGGGCCTGGTACGCCTCCTTGGGAGCCTCTTTGGTCCCTCTTTCCAGTGAGCTTCCCTTGCTGGTTGGCTCTGAGTGGAGCTGTGGGTGGGCTGGGCAAGGGCTTGGAAATCTAGGGCTCCCAAGTCCAGCCTTCCTCCATCACAGCCCACTAGCATCTCTGTGGCAACCGGTACCTCCAGTCCCTTGAGCCTTTCCGAGAAACCATTTAGTTGTCTGCAGCACCAGAGCATCTGCTAAGTACTTCTCCTCCAGTTCATCTATGTATCTGATGTAGCTCAGGGCTTCAAACACCTCAGCTCCTGAGTTTGTCTTTCTGCTTGTTCTTATTTGGGGGAAGTTAAATTTATTTAGTTTTTATTTTGAGGCAAGGTCTCATTGTATAGCTCTGGCTGTCCTGAAACTCATTATGTAAATCTGGTTGGCCTCGAACTCACAGAGATAGCCTGCCTCTGCCTCCTGAATGCTGGGATTGAAGATGCGCATCAGGGGAGGTTGTTTTTTTATTTTATTATTTTATTTTATTATTTATTTATTATTTTATTTTTTATTTTAACAAGAGGTCCTCTTTAGTAATGTCTTTAGTCTGGCTACTATCCCAGGCCCTTCCATCAGAGATCCAAGTGGAAAAATACCCTGGTACTGGGCAGAGCCTCAGCACACCAGTTCATTAGTATTTTAAATGGAAAAACACTGCTTTGAGGGGCAGAAGTGTGCCAATAACATGGGTTCTGAGACCGTTGCTGGACAGTCCTGTGTCCCACAAAAGGGCTTAGCACTCTGGTTTTACAGATGCGCTCTGCATAGTTCAAAAACTGACAAGTGGTGTGTTGAAGGAAGCACGGATAAGCTACTACAGGCTGGGCAGGCAGCAGGAAGGGGCAGCACAGGACCCTGACCAGGAAACCTACAAGTAGGAAAGCAGGTCGGGGCTGGGAGCTTAGCCTGCTCCTTTTAAGGCTTTTAAGGTGGAAGTCACACTGCCAAATACTTCCTCTGCCTCCACCCACCTCTCTCTTTAGGCCTGTGTTCAGAGTCACTTTCTCAGAGGGTCCTCTGCCTCCTATGACTGATCAGCTATAATCTGTCCTTGTCTGCCAGCCTGGCAAGGAATGACAGACACATTGGTTGACACATCTAGTTGGAGTATTTGCCCACCCCTGTATCCTATGAGCTCCCAGATAGGGTGAGCATACCTGTCTTCTCCCTCTCTTGCCTAGAACAGTACCTGGCACACAGCAAAAAGTTGTGATGTAAACAGATATGTAAACGGGTGACTGCATGTGTCCACAGTTTCCCATGACAGACACGGATGGGAGCTGTGGCACTGATGGAGTCCCACTGCCCACAGAGTGAATACTCTGCAGACGCCTTCGGCGGTGGCTCTTTCTCTTCAGAAATCATTTCGGTTTCCACAATGATAACTCCCTCCTGGGAGGTCAGGAGGAATGGGAAAGATACAGAGTTCTCCTCAGGGGAGTGAATTGTTACCTTCAAGGCCACCAGCTGTCTGCCCACCATATCCCTATGGTTGGCCTACCTGGCCAGAAAGTGCCCTGGAAGTCAGTCTCCCCTTTAATTAACAAGAAGCACAAGCAGGCTAGGGAGTGGGGTGGGGTCAGGCTCATAAAATTCCTGAAGGATCTAGTCTCCTGTTTATTTTCCCCAACAATGTTCCCCTTTCCCCAGAACAGGGTGGGGGCCCAGTCGGCCGCAGGCAGGGAAAAAAGCCTTAACCTCCACTGCCTGCTTCACTCGGGACGTCGCAAATGACTTGCACTTTTCAATAATTACAAACTTAATGAAAAAATAATCTAACCCCCAAATAGGCCAGGGACTCATGGCTGGCCCTGGCAGGAACCCCAGGCAGCTCCCAGGGTGAGATTCAAGGAACAGAGGCGCTCCTGGGAGTCGATGGGCAAGTTTTGCCTGGAAATTCCTCCCCAGAACTAGCCTTGCTCCCCACTGCCTTTTGAACTGGTCTCAAATGTCTCAGCCTGTTCTTAGAGCTGATTTTCGTTCTGCCCTCGTGAAGCAGCTTCCCCCAAGCCCCAACACAAAGGGAAAAGGGAATAGGTCTGGTTGTATGGGGCAGCAAACTAAGAGAAGACGAGACTCGGGCAGCGCTGGGGAAAACAGCAAGCATCCTCCGCTCTTCCGAGTCTATCTGAGAATACTCAACATACCCTAACCCACGCAGGGAAACAGGTACACCTGCACCCATCCTCCTGCCAGACCTGGATCCCACCCCTGCCTGTCTCTTTAACTCAGCATAGAGGGCTCTAAAGGGATCTGGTGGTAGGAAAGATGAACCCCTTCCTCCCTGACAGAACTGATGTGCACTGTACACCTGCAGCATGCAGGCTGTGTGAGGTGCTCCCCATTTCCAGGTCTTTTCCTCTCCACCTTAGCCCTGTGTGGAAGGTGGTGGTACTGACCCACTTTGCAAATGAGATAGAGTCCAATGTTCTGGAGGCTGTAAACTTAAGGCCGAGGACTAATGCTGGGCAGTAAGAGAGGCCTTAAATGAGTTTTGTGAGCACCCAAGAGACCTGATCTTCCATATTTACTTTCCTGTCCTCAGAGCCCAGAATGGAATTTGACATACTGATGGTTAATAAAATAGTTTGAGTGTGAGTAGGAATGCACAAAGTTGTGTGGTCCTAGAAGCAGCTCCCTAGGTGTCATTCTGACGTCCCTTCCTAGTGCATAAGCACTGGGCTTTAAAGTGAATGAGAGCTAGTGGGGCTTCAGAAGCCAGGCTGAGAAATAGGACTTGTTTGAAAAACAAGTAGGGCATAAAAGGAGTTCCAAGCTAGGAGAGGGACGGCCTTCCTTTGTCTTCATGGATTATAAGAGTTAGTGAAGGTCAGTGAACCTTTGGCCAGAAGGTCAAGCCATTTCTAGATGTTTCTCAAGCTTGTGTTTATTTGGCTGGTGGCTGAGAGTACCAGGCTCAGGCTAGCCAGCCAGGCTCCCAGCCTGCATGAGGCAAATCCACAAAGTTATGGATCAAGGATCCCAGAACATGGTGTCTCCACTAGCAGCTTACAGATTTGGAATGTCACGGAATCCTTGAACAATAGGTTCTTTGAAACTTGCAACTCGAGTCTTGGAAATATCCATCTTCAAGGGAGAATGTAGGAACATTATCTTAGAGTAGAGGTGGCTGTAAAGCATTTATTGAGTGGTTGCTAAGCTTCAGGCACTATATACAAATATCAGCTAATTTACTTTCCTCCCTACCGGGACACTCTGTGAGTTAGCAGTCACTAGAATCCCCATGGATGGGAAATTGAGGCACCAGAAGGGCATGCAACTACCAAGGTCCCGAGCCAATGGGGTAGGGCTCATAGTGGGCAAGGAGTGGTTTTTGTTTACTTTTTTGGTCATTGTCTTTGAGACAATATCTTATGTAGACTTCCAACTAGCTATATGACCAATGATGACTTAGAACTTTTGATCCTTCTGCCTCCACCTCCCCACTTCCAGGATTATAGGCATATAATACCATTCCATTTTTTAGGCTGTGTTGTGGATCAAACCCAGGGCCAACGCATAACACTAGATGCCTCTAATTTGCTTCTCATTGTTATGATAAAACACTGACTGAAAGCAGCTTGGAGAGAGAAGGGTTTTTTGACTTATAGTTCCATGTCACAGTCCATCACTGAGGAAAGGCAAGGCAAGAACTCAAGCCAGGAAGCTGGAAGCAGGACCCATGGATGATAGCTGCTTACTGCCTTGTTCTTTTGGCTTGCTTACTGGCTCAGCTAGCCCTCTTATATAGCTCAGACCCACCTGCCTAGGGAGGATGATACTCACAGTGGGCTGGGCCCTCCTACATCAATCAAGAAAATAAATCTCTCTTAGACATGGCCACAGGCCAATCTGAGAAGCAATACTTCCATTCAAGTTCCCTCCGGCTAGGCAGCTGTCGTGCCAACTAAGCTACATCCCCAGCTCACCTGGGACTTTAAGCCCACGATGTCTAGATCCTTGGACTCACCCATAAGCAACAGTCCCAAGCCCAGTCTTTTACGTGGTGGATGTTGGAACTGGGGTCTGTGGAGGTGAAAGGTAGTTTTCTGAAAGGACAGAGTGTCAGTGTTTGGAGAGAGAAATTAGAGTGGAAAAAGAAAGGGTTATGTTGGCAGGATCTGCTTGTGATCCCTGGCAGAGAACATGTCCATGGTCACTGGTCCCACCTCCAGCAGCTGTTGTCTCTTCCTTCCCCCTTTTGTACCCTCTTTGCAAACCGTCCTCGCCAGGCTGGAGGTCTTATCTATACTGCCCACAGAGTTTTAGAAGCTGGCCCATAAAGTTAGCTTTGTGTGAGCAGGCTTTCTTCATAGGTGTGTGTTTTCTCTGTGGGATGCATGCTCCACTGGGGCTCAGAGTAGCCCCCTCTGCTCATCTTAGGCCAAGGAAGATGAGGGCTTGGAACTGTGAAATGGTGGGTTCACAGAGCTCCATACCTGGAGATGAGTGACTGATAGGGGATTCTCAGTCCTTCAGCTCCATCCGTCACATGGTGTATGCGTGATCTCTGCAGTTTGTCTCCTCAATCCCTCAGTCCAACAGCCAGTGGTAGATGGAGCCCTAAGGAGTTAGCCTCAGACTGAAAGCAGAAGCATGTGGAAAAGACACCAATCTGTACAAAGTGATGGTTCTCAAAAGAATCCAGAACTGTGCTTTCTAGACCATTCTAGAGTATTCAAAAGGTTTAATTCTTATGAATGCTAGGATGTCACCTGTCCTGCTCACTCCAGGGTTTCCCCAATTCCACACAGCAGGTAACACACCATTGCCCTGAGAGGAGTACAAAATTTAATTCCAGAAATCCACTCACAAATAAAAATACCCAAATTTCGGTTAATTACACTAATTCAACGTTATGCACTTTCCCTTTTGTCTTGGGTTTCAATGTGGATTATATTTTTAAGTATTGAAATATTTAGCTTAACAACTGAAAATCTTTAAAGATTTATTTTTATTTTCGATTATGTCTCCACTCCTCCTGTGTGTGTAACAGTGTGTATGAGTATGTATGTGTGAGTATCTGTGTGTGCGCGCACACACTGTCAAAAAAGGTAGGAAGTGTTGGATCCCTTGGAGTTTGGATTATAGGTGGTTGTTTGACCTTGCTGCTGGAAATTGAACTCCAGTTCTCTGAAGATCAGTACACGTTTTAATTACTGAGCCGTCTCACCCTGCTCATGACTGAGATTTCTGATGCACTTAAATTTTACACTCAAACAAATGCCTCGTTGTCATTAGCCTTGCCTTACTCCTGGACCAGGCTATACTGCAGATAAGTACAAGTCTCCAGGGGTCCTACTATGACTGAAGGGAATAAAGCAGGTCCCCAGATCAAAATGACAAGATGACTGAGGTTAACAAAGACAGTGAAAGGGCCTAGGTTCCAAGGTTACCACCCTATCACAAGGCATGTAGACAGGTTAGAGACTGGCCGGGGGGGGGGTGGGGGGAAGTACCCAGACCTTCTGTCCCCAGCATCTAAAGCATTGTCTCATTATTCAATGGGAAATTTTCCATCAGCTTTCTGTCACATTTCAAGTAAAGGCCAAGCCTTCTCCATGGCCCATGCCCTGTGAGGCCTGATCTGTCTACCATACCCTTGTCCACTGGCACTGCTCTTGCCACAGTAGCCTCTTCCCATTCCCTCAAAGTGCCCTGCTCTTTTCCACCCCAGGACTCTTACACAGAGTGCAGCCCCTCCATGCCCCTGGTATCCCTTCTCCTGGTGAATCAAGTTTCTGCAAGATTAAGCAAGTCCTCTCCCAGTCAGGCCAAACATGGCAGCCTCTGCTACATATATGCTGGGGTCCTCAGACCCTCTATGCTCTTTGGTTGGTAGCCCAGACTCTGAGAGCTCCCAGAGGTCCAGGTTAGTCCACATTGTTGGTCTTCCTGTGGAGATGCCATCTCCTTGAGGGCCTTCAATCCTTCCCCTAACTTCCACAGGGGTCTGGCTCAGCTGTTAAAGGTTAAGCTCACAACCTGCTCTATAGGTTCTGAGCCCCCTCCCCTCCTCTCTCCAGCCACTAGGTACCATCATTCTGCCCCCTCCACACCAAGAGATCAACTTTTTCATGACCTTTGAGCAAAATGAAAGGAACCCTGCTCAGGCAGCCAGATCAGTTTAGCTTTAGCCACGGCAGGGTAACAGGTGTCACAGCCAGATTGCCTCACAGTCCTCAGTTCCCTTCCATAGGTGGCATCATTAAGGTTCAGAGGAGAAGGGACTGACGGAGGCTCATGGGGGCCAGAGAGTGCTAAGGCCAGCAATGGCCAGTACTGTGACAGTTCACAAGGACAGGTACAGAGAAAGGCTGGAACTAGAACATGGTAGCCCGTGCTGGGTCCAGCTGGCAGCTTACCATCCCTCTTCTGTGACCACACCACCTACTCCCATCTTCTCTGTGTGCATCTTGATCCCTTCCTCTTTGCTGCTGCAGGAATCAAAATCTGAGGTAAAAATCAGTTTGCGGTAGCTTGCTGGGCCAAGTGCCTTGGGACAACTCTGGTGAGGAGTAAGGATGAGGGATCAGGGGCATGGCAACAAAAATCACAGCTGGTTCCAAGCAAGCTGGGGAGCTAAGGTGGTCCTCAGAGTTGTCATGGCTTGGATGTGAAATGACCTCCATGGGCCGTGAGTAAAAGTTTGGTCCCCATCTGGTGCTAGTGCGAAGAGGCCCAAACTTTAGGGAGGTGAGCCAAGGGAGAGGAGTTCAGCCTTCGGCAGCGTGCATGTGATGGTGGAGTCTATCCCTGGCCCTTCCCCTGCTAGCTTTTCTCCATGGTTGCCAGAGGTGAGCAGTTCTGTGCTTGTCATGCCTTCTCTGTCACGATGTTCTGCCTTACCAATGGCATAGAACAGGGCCAAGTGATGATGGACTGGAGCCTCAAAATTATGTCCCAAACCACATCATTCTTTCTCTTAAGTTGTTCCTCTCGGGTATTTTGTAACAGTGAACAAGTGAGAAGACCTAGTCACTAGCCACGGACCACCCTGGGAAGTAATGTGTCCTTCAGCAGTGCTAGGGCAATTCCCAGCCAGGAGCCACCTACAACCATAGTTCCATAGCTGGCATGGGTTTCAGGGGAGGGGGTCCTGAAGAGCCCCAGCACCCTCCAGCTCTACCATCATCACACAGCATCATCCACACAGTGGCATCTCCTGGTGGACACTGCCCACCTCTTGGATATCTAACTACATATGATATCCAGGTTTCCTCTTGCCATTCCAACAGCAACCCCAAGAGAAGGTCATCCCCACTTTATAGAAGAGGAAACTGAGGCTCAGAGCATTGAGAAAGAGTATGCAGAAGACTTCTATAGCTGGGTGCTAACCTAAGCATGGGATCTCAGGCTCTAAAACTTTGGACTCTTCTAAGAGCCCCTTCCTTTAGCCCACCTTAGCTCAGAGTCCCAGAAGCCATGGTTTCTGCCCTTATGGAGCCTGGAGACCAGGGAGGAAGTCAAGACACCTAGAAAGATGACAAGCTATAGTGAATGTGGCTCTGAGAAGTGACTTGAGGCAGGGAAGGCCACCTGGGAAGACACAGACTTTGAGTTTAGCCTCAGTGGATGATGTGATGAGAATGTTCTGGAAGGGTTAGAGCAGGGATGATTCTAAATGGCAGAAACACAGATGTAAAGACAGTATGAAAGAGCAAGATGCATTAGGAATGGAAAGTGGTCTGCTGCGTCAGGGCTGGGTGGGGAGGATGCAAGGGCCCAGCTACATGTCTCTCTCCCCTTACTGTTTTATGAATGAATGAATGAATGAATGAGTGAGTGAATGAATGAATGGTTTTCTACAAATGAGGGTAGGTAGGGAAACCAGACAAAGGCCAGAGTGACTGTCCAGGTGAGAAAGGATGGGCCTAACCACATAAGAACCATGGAGATGGAGAAGGAAGGACGAGGGAGAGGAGGAGGGGGCAGGGAGGGGTGGGGAGGAGTAAACAATATACCACTCCCCCACAGGATTTAAAACTCTGTGTCATCAGGAAGCTTGCCTGACCACTGCCCCTCTTTCTTTCCCCGATGGGCCTCTTCCCTCCTGTCTTGGTTGAACCTGTGATTTCCATCCACAGAATCAGTGTTCAAGTCCAGCATACTACAACTCTTGAGTGTGTGTCTGGGGAAGACCCCCCCCCAAGGATGTACTGTAGCTGGCTGTGACAGGCTGAGCGTAGGGCCATATCCTCAACACAGGTGGAGGCTCTCCCCAGCCCACCCACTGCCCACTCCTCACCCTCTCAAGGCAGCATCTGGTTGGAACTGGGGCTTAAAGTCTGGGTGATTGGAAACAGAATGATATCACCGAGGACAGTTTTTAAATTCCCACAGAGAAGACAGCACAGTTTTTCACTGAGGGGCTTGAAAGCCCTTCATTAAAGTTGCCATCAGAACAAAGACTCTGATATAAGAGTTTGGACTTCACTGGAGCTGAGAATCCAGGGATCCAAGCTGCCCCAGTGTGCTACACAAAAGCCCACATGCCCTTGGAGAAGAAATGGTTCAGACCCTCAGGAGAGAAGTACAATGCCCTGCAGGCTGCATTTGTCAGCCTTGTATCAGGTGACGCTTCTGCTTGCAGAGAGAACTGGCCTTCATACAGTGTGCTTACTGGGTGGGAAGGCTTCTGCTGGAGCTCCAGGGAAACCAGGCTCCATGAGGGTCCCATGTGTTGTTGGGGTGGACTTTGTCTCTATTTCTCTGCTCAACATCCTTAGACTAGGCTTCATTGTGAGTCTCTAAGTAAGACAAATTGGCTGCACCAGGATGCAGCTACCACACTCAAGGAGTTTTACACCCTAAGCAACTGTCCTCAGGTTATACTGTCCACGAGCAGGGAGGGATTCTACAAACACAATCCAGTCTCTGAGGTGGGGCTGGATTCGAGGGCAGGACGCCATCAAGTTTCCCATGAAGGCACATCTGCTTGGCAGCCCTTGTCTTAGCCATTACGGATGAGGCACGAGCCTCAGAAATACAAAGCCACTGTCACCATAAGGAAGAGGCAAAGGCAAGCACTCAACCCAAGCCTGCCTTGCATTGCAGCTCACTCTCCAAGTGCTCTGCCATCCTGCCTGCCAGGCCACATCTGTTTGAACTTGGGGCATGGCACTGGGTAATTAGAAGGATGACATTGCCAAGGGGCCTTCCCTGACACCCTCTGTGACAGCCTGACACTCAGTGGCATTGGCTTGAATTAAAGCCACACTCAGAGCAGACACATTTGGGGCTATCTGAGGAGACAGAAGAGCTGCAGGCTGAGGGGAGCAGCCAGCGTGGGTGTGGAAGACTTCCAAGCAAACAGAGCCTGGAGGAGGAAACCGCTCCATCCTCCTTGGGCTTTGTAGGGCTACTCTGAAACCACGATAAGTAACTTTTCTCCATTATGTGCAATGGCAGGGGCTATTCTAAGTCTTTTGTGTGCGTTAACCTTAGTCTTTTCAACAACTCCAGGAAGCTGGTGCTACTATTGATCCCCATGGCTGGATTGTAGAAACTGAGGCACCATGTAGCCGCCACTCAGTTCAGACTCTGTGTTAGGCAACTTTCAATGCTGTAACAAAATGCCAGAGACAATCAACTTAAAATGCAGAAATGCTTATTTTGACTTAGAGTTTTAGTCCATGGTTTCTTAGTCTTGTTAGTTTGTGCTTATGGTTGACAGTGTCATATATGGATGCATAGAAAGAAGGATGCATATAGAAGTGGAAAGATGGATGGGTAGGTGTAAGGATGCATGCATAGGTAGAAGGTAGATCAATAGGTAGGATGATCGCTGGACATATTTTGCCTACGTGGTTAATTGGCTGGTTAGACAGTAACTTGATAGATGGTTAGGAAGAAGGATGGATATGTGGATAGGTGGTAGATAGGTTTGGGAGGAGGTAGGTGAACAGCTAAGCCAGTGGAAAGGCAGGAGAGTGAGTTGGTGGCGAGCCCAAGGGTGGGTAGAATGGTGCTCAGAGAAACACAGATGATTGTCTTTGGCCTCTTGGCCACCTCTTCCCAGCTGCCTTCTCCAGTGGAAAAATTGAAAACCATGGGCCCTGGGAAGACAGTCCCCTGTGTGGTCTGTTAATAGAGGCCCAGAAAGGCCAGCCGAGGTTGTCAACTCACCCCATACCAAGACCCTGTCATTAGCCACATTCCCCCCTACCCTGCCCTAGAGTGGAAGTATGAGCTGGTGGCCACTGAGGGCTGGGCCCAGCCAGGCCCCTCATTAAGCCTTATTAAGACCACAGAGGGAGAGAAGATCAGGAGGGGAGCTTTCTCCAAAGGTCAGCATGGAAAAAGAAGGTACAGCCATGCTCTGGGGAGGTCACATGCCCTTGGCACTCTGCAGAGAATGTGGATGTTGCCTGGCCCATTCTGAGCCACTCTCGCCTTACAAGCTGGGAAACCAAGACTGGCAGAAGAGAGAAGAGGGGTGCACACAGGAACCAGGACAGAGTCAGTCCTGTCCCCAGGCTTCTTGACTATTCAAACATTAGTCTTATCTTTCTGAGATTTACAGCAATGGGGAGAGAAAGGGATCTACACAAGTAGGTTTCATATTCTAAAGCATTTTCTGATCATGAAGCCATTGGGTCTCCTGTGTGCTACTGTAGTCTGGATTGGGGATTAGCATCATACCATAAGATGAACTGAAATGTATTTTCTCTTAGTCTCGTTTCTGGGTGACATCAATTAATGAAACACCCATTAAGCAGCTGTCACTGGCAGAATCCTGATCTTGGTGCTAGGAATATGGCGTAGAGTGGTCAAAGTCCCCACCCTCACAGGACTTACCTTCCAGAAGAGTTACATACAGATGCAGACATAGATGAAAGATGGTGAAGAAAATAAAGACAGAAGATGTGTGGTGGCAGGGGTACATTTTATTTTTAGAGAGATGACCCAAGAAAGGCATCTCTGAGAAGGTGGTCATGGTCTGGATAGTGAACTGCTCACTAAGTGCTCTCCCCTTCACTAAAACTTGCTCATGGCCTCTCTCCATTCATGTCTGATCCCATGACCTGTTCTTGCCATCTAGATGGGAGCAGACCTGGACGAGCCTCCTCCATGATCTCTTGCCTCCCGCTTGACTGTTGAATGCAAAGATGTGGCCCTGGGATAGAGTAGCCACAGAGGAGGGGAGCCTGGCTCCCTGGACTATAGCTGGAAGAGGAACACTCTCGACCCAGCTCATCTATTACACGATGAGAAATTCGCTCCATGGTTGTATGAGCCTGTAAACATCTCAGGGACCTTTGTCATTTACATTCAATCATGGTGCTTGAAAGACTTATGACAAACTGAGTCAGGACAGAGCTGAGCTCAGCATGTTGGAGAGATGGAGAGGATGAGAACACAGTCAACAAAACATAGAGCAAACAACAACAAAACAAAATGGCGTACGAGGCAGAGAAGGTGAGACAGAAGTGACCACAGTCACTAGTTTTGATTTTGGAGAAAGTTCAGTGGAGTGAGAGGGGACATAGACAGGGTAGAAAGGGAGGATTCGATTCATACTTTGAAAAGATCCCTGTATCCTGGGGAGTAGTGTTGGAGAGATGCAAGTGTAGAAGAAGCATTGCTGACATAGCATGGAAGCACCACAGTGGGGAGCAACAGAGAGAGAGGGGAGAGGGGGGGAGGGGGGAGAGAGAGAGGGAGGGGGAGGGAGAGAGGGAGGAGGAGGGGGAGAGAAAGAGAGAAGGAATGCATTCTGGATCAGCATCAGAAGCTGGGCTGGTAGGTAGCTTGCAGAGGGCAAGGGGAACTACATATCCCACAAACCATCAGGCAAACTAGCACATAAGTCAGTATATACTAACTGAGTGTCCTTCTAGCTCCTAGCCTCTTTTCCCAAAGAACCCCCTCTTCCCCCACACACACCACACACTGTGTTTGTCTGACAATGTAAGCTTATCTGAGGACCTTGTCCCACCCTCATCTTAGCTAACTGGACCAGACTTGAGCTTTTGACTCATCAGATCATCCTAGCTGTCAGAAGACAGAGCTTACTTCATTCCCATGGGAAGGAAGCTGAGCCCCAGAGCAACTTTGTCTCAATGAAAACTCATGGAGGATGGATGAGCCTAGAAAAACTTCAGTGGCTATTCATTCACCCCATAGAAACACACAGAGGGGTCAACCTCCCTTATCCATAGCAAGTACTCATTAAGTACAGGTCTTCTTCCACACTCCCCCATCCAGCCTCTGTGTCCTGCAAGCTCTATGGTGACCTGCTCCAGAAACCCTTCGTCACTTTACAGGATCTTCTGAGTGTCTCAGACACCCCAACCTAAATTCCTGCTTATTATGTGACTTTTCCTGGGAGATGTAAACACAGCTCCTCTTCCCAGATAGGGCACTGACCATGGACTGAACAAACAGTTCCCTTCAATCCTAGCTTAGCGGATCCGTGAGTTTATTGAGTTACTTATGAAGTGAGGATGAAGGAGTTATTTACAGAAGTGTGGTGACTTACAGGCTGCTGTCACTGAGAAGCTCACCCCATGACAACTGCATTCCTAGAGACTTTCTTCTCCCCAGAAACTATTGTTGCTTTTATAACCTTGGGGAAGCCTTGTGGAAATCTTTTAAGTTTCAGGAGCTTCCTGAGACTTGTAAGTTCATTGACTGCTTGAGTCTTAACATCCTTTCTTGGAGGAATATTTTGACTAAAATGGTTAGGCAGCATCAGAAAATCACTATATAGGAAGCTACATCTCCTTCCCCACCTCCCTCTCACTGTTCTTCCTGTGAAGCAAGGCTCACTTTGGACTGAGTGTCCATCCTGGGAGGGGTCCTGCTTCAGCTTAGAGAGCAGAACCAGTCTAGAGAAGAATCTGTGCCCACCACGCCAGATGCACATTTGTCTCTAGGCTACAGAAATTTCCCAATTGCCAGGGTCCTACTGTAGATGCCAGGAGATGCTCCCCCAACCCCAAAGGGGCCAGAGCCTGCCTGCCTTCGTGATTCTAACATCTGTAATGCTTTCCCTGCATCCCAGAGCCCTCCCCTCCAAATTCCTCCTGCTTCATTAATAGTGTACACACAACATGAAAAATTCAGCTGTCTTCATCATTTTCCATATTAGCTGACAGCCGGCTCCCACATGCCTGGGGGACACCATACCTCCTGTATACCCCTCTGTCATTCCAAAGTAACTACCTCAAATGAAGTCCAGTTGTTGAAAACCTTTGGTACTGGAGCCTCCAAAGTCCTGTCCCCTGGATGTCCTGGCTGGCTGGAGATTGACTCATGTCCCAGCAGACAAAGGTCTCAGGGCAGGACCCTACTAAAGCCTGGACCCAATCTTAGTGCTATCATTCATGAGTGGGAGGTCTCTGGCTTTTCCCTGTGCCGTTCAGAAAAGGAAAGGACACCCATCCTAGCGCAGATGAATTTGGTCCGCACATCAGCTCTGCAGCTGTGAGTCTCTTAACCTCTTTGAGCCTCAGTTCCTCATTTGTGAAGTGGCAGAAATAAAAAAAAAAAAAAAAAAAAAATGGCAGCATTGTGACCAGGAGTCAAGAACACTGTAACAATGAAAACAACTGACTCCCAGCAAGTCCTGCTGTGTACCAAGCACTGAACCAGTACCCCACCCCTGGAAGCCCTTACGGACTTTAAAAATAGAGAATGAAAGGGCCAAGAGGTCAGGGGTCTCCCAAGGACAAGAAAGGGGCAGAGTGGGAGCAGAACCAAATGCAAATATCCAGAGTCCTGGGCCAAGAGTACGTTTGCTTGCCCTGGTCGTTTCACATCCTCTCTTGGTCTTGAACGTGGGTATAGAGACTTGCAGCTTTGCAGTGTCCCAGTCTAAGTGATGGGCATCAGGAGGGGAAGAGGACATCACCAGCCACATCTAAGACAGATCCTGAATAAGAAGTCACAAGCTGGAAAGAGATAAGCTGTCTCCCAGAGAGCCAGTCTTGAAAGCTAGCTTGTTTTTTACTTATCTGAACCAAACTGACTTTCTGCTAAAAGGAAGAACAGAGTAAATCAGTTTCTAAAACAAAATTCCAATACATTTTCTACAATTTAGCCCAAATAGATCTTGATCCAACTAGCCATATCACCTTAGAATACTTATGTTTATAGTAATAAAGAGCTTTAGTATTTGCACCACCTTTGATCTATAACCTCGTTGGTTATATTGAAGTACTAGTTCTGGGCCTTGCACCTTGAGTGGTAACATTTTATGCTTTGTGAGGGCATTTGAAGGAGATATGATTTATTTCCATCTTAAAGCTAAGGAGGTTGACACAAGAGGTTAAATGATCTGTAAGAATAGGAAGTGAGGCTTGAACCCAAACCCCCTGATTCTGGCTCTGTAGATAGGCCTTCATATGACTCTCCAGGGAGCTGCTGACCCTCAGGGGAACAGCCACGAACCTCCAGAGTCTCATCCGAGGAGTGGCACAACAGGCTGCACAGGTCGCAACTGAGCCACTCAATCACTGTGACGACTCTGGGAAGTCCTTCACCTCCTCTATGTGAAGACAGAATACACAGTGCTCTCTGGGATTCTGCTGGGGGAAGGAAGCAATGATGAGCGTGGAAAAGTTACGTCACTGAATTAGTTTACTTCTATGACCACAACCCCAACGAAGTGCAAAGCGGAGAGTGAGGACAGGTGTTCACAGATTGCTCACTGGTGGCAAAGGAAAACCTAAACTAAGTGGAAGTGGATGGGAAAGGACTCTTACAACACGTGATGATGGATTCCTACGGGAATGGAATAGTGGGTAAAATCTGTGGTGCGACGTTTCCTGGCTGTACGAAGCTCTGACCTGGGAGTGGAACTACCAAAAGCTTCTCTGGGAGAGAGACAAACCTGCCCCACACTGTGTTTCAAAACACATCTTGCTTTTAGAAAGTTAAGGTGTGTATGAGCAGAGAAAGGAGGGAGCTTAGAACTGAGGAGCCAGACGCCCAGTGGCACCATCAAGATCACGGTCTGGAAACCCGTGATGGTGCATGCGTGTTACCCCAGCACCCAGGAGACTTTGGAGACAGAGGCAGGAGGCAGGAGTTCAAGGTCATCTTCAGCCACATATATTGGGATTATGACTAGCCTGGGCTACAATGGCCTCAAATAAAACAAGAGGGAGAATGAGAAGGGAGGAAGGAGAAAGGGAAGGAAAATCAAAAAAAGAAAGATAAGAGGTCAGGTAGAGAGAAGGCTGGTGACATTTTTGTATGTTTGTGTGAAGCGCTGGGGAATGAACCAGGCAGGGCCTTGTGCATTCTGAGTTAATGTTCTACCACTGAGCCACACCACCAGCTTTCGATGGTACTTTTCGAGAGAATGAGGATATGAACACCCTTCATTGTTCTCAGAATCCTGACATCATCTGAACCCTGCCTGCTCACCTCTTCCACCTGGAGGACTTTAAATCATTACCCATCCAGGCCAATGTGTAAAGTCTGTATCTCTGGCTTGGGACTTGGTAGTCTGCTGAAAGTCAACATCCTGAGAACTGGGTTTGAGATAGCCTTCCATTCTGATTCCTGTCCTTGTCCACTTCCTGACTTTCTGTCCCCGTTTTACAAATGAGAACTGGGAGGGGCCAAACGGTGAGGTAATCAGGACCTTCCTGCTTCCTGTGAGAAGCCCATCTCCTTCTCACTCTGCAGCATCCTTCTCAGCCCCCTGCCTACATCGCTGCAGCCTTCTCTTCTCTGCCGGAGAGATTCCTTCCTATGCTTTCTCCTAAGTTCCAAGTGCCCTCCCTGTTCCTCATTAACGAGACTTTGGGTATTTTTGTCTCTTGGAATACTGTATTCTAGTGCCAGCAAATAACTTTAAATAGAAAAAATATGCCCAAAATTAGACTGGGAAACAGGAAATAAATAGAAAGGGGGTGGGCGGAATGTCAGCCTGCTCCCCGGGCAGCTAATCGAATGTCACTAACCACCTCTGAGCACCTGGCTTTCAATCAGGAGGGACGGGGAGTGGACACACCATTCAGGGCCAACAGGACAGGCCCATGTGGCTGACAGACAAAGGCAGAGGAAAGGCAGAGGAAGATGGAGTTTGGAAGGCTTCTCGGACCCTGTCCTGGAGGGCTTCTCAGCCAAGGGTATTAAGGCTGGGGAGTTGGGAAGGTCACACCAGCTGTGGAGATCATTGTTGTGTCTGCCTCCTGGAGTGTCATGGGATGCTGTAGAGATGATGTGTGCCCTGCTTAGATCATCTAAGTGTCCACTGCTGTGTGGAATTACAAGTTCACTCATTGCTTGGACTTGGAGACACTGCAGAGAGTTAAGGGACTCTGAGTCCCAACTGACCGTTTCCAATCACCCAATCAAGACCAATTTCAGAGCATGCCCTTAGGTGTCATTTTTCTGTAAGTACAGCTTTAAGAGAATCTCTCTACCTTTTCCCCACTCCTGATTCAGCTGTTCACAGCAGCAGTGCGACTTTAAGAAGGCCTAATTCAGATCACAGAATTCCTAACTACAAAGTCTTCCCTTACTCCCCAGCCTCAGCACTAGGCTAAGCCCCCCCACCCCCACCATACAGCCTTCATGAGCCTTCCAAATTCCATCTTCCAGTGATGTTTCGTTTTTGTTGTTTTTTTTTTTTTTTTGGTTTTTTTTGGTTGTCAGCTTGACTAGATCTGGAATCAACTAAGAGATGATTCTGCCTCTGGTGACTCTGTAAGGGTGTTTTCTAGAACAGTTAACTAAGGATGAAGACACCTGGGATTATATTAAAAACATATCCCTATAACATTTATGTGTTTGTTTTTGTTTTTGTTTTCGTTTTTTTTTAAAAAACAAAGTTCTCACTTCAGTACCATACTGTAAAAATCAACTGAATAAATCCCCCTTTAATATATATTGCATTTGTTCCCATAGAGGAGTAGTCAACATCTCTTCATCCCTGTTTCCATTACATACTCCTTCTCCCTTGACCCCTAAATGGCTCCATCCTCTTCCAGATTCCTGCTGACTGGCAGCCCGGTGAGGGGAGGTGGTTCGTCTTACTGCTCTATAACACTTTGCCTGTTATATGTCTCCATGCATCCTCCCCTACATGCCCACGGCTACTTCCATCCTGCCCAGCCCCAGTGCTCCCACAACACATGGGGGATATGTCTCTAAGCACGCACAGCGTCTTGGAGAACATGCACAGGTGTTTTCTGTGTGTATAATTTAAATTTGCAGATATGCTTGGTGGTGAAGGTCCTAGACTCGACCCCAGCCCTGCTCAGCTGATAAAAATGAGCAGTTGTTTGTTTGTTTGTTTTTTCTGACTGCAAAAATCAAAACGAGGCTCAAGGTAATCATTCCATCCATACCAGAGAAGGCAGACTTGTGACACTTTTGTTGAATGCGAAATAGACAATGAAATCAAATTAACCTTGGAAAAAGACAGAGAGAAACTATGGGGCACAAATAATGTTGAAGTATTCATGTCAAACAACGTTGAAATGGATTAGGTGTTGGTGTGTACAAGCCCAGATAGTCATGACACGACCTGGCCAGTGATCAGCTTAGAGGACTCTCCTACCGATATAACAAGGACAAAATTGTTCAGGGTTGGAAATTGTGCCAAACAGAATAACATTGCTGGTGGACTTCCAGTGGATGACTACAGAGGATTCTTCCTGATACTTGTTTCACTGAAAGGGATCTAAAAACACAGGGAAAGAATATGGCATTGGTATACTGAAATATGTAAGAGCAGTAGAGCTGAAGCTAGAACTCACTATTACCACCATGAAAACATATGGCCATACAGCAGCCAGGTCCTATGATAGACCTGGGGATGGCAAAGGGTGTAACACAATTGGCAAGGCAGAGAAGCTGACTTTAAGGGATGAGGTGTGGTGTTTGTAGTAGAGGCTACAGAGGCTATGTACCTTATAATAGCTACCGTGATAGCTATTGATTTGGTTCAGATAGATTTGAAAGAGACATCAATTATTGTATTTCAGGAAGGTCTGACCACAGATACAGGGATGGAGCTCTACTTCCCAGAGCACAACACTGGATACTATGTACACATTACCAAACAGAGCTACTCAGAAGAACATATTTTTTCACCACTCAACCCTGCAACAGTACATCCTGAGATTAGACCTGGTGGTGGGGTCACTGGTGAAGCTCCTGTCGAGCCTGCAATCTGAAGACGCTGTTGCGGCTATGTTAAGAGGCAAAGGACATACGCAGTACAGATATGCAGAACGCGTCTTGAGTTCTACAGCAGGAGTAAGTGAACACTAGTGTTGCTCAAAGGACCAAGTTCAGTATTTTCGAACATAGCAGTCACCTAGGGTGATGACACAATGAAGTTGAGTAGACCGTAACTGTTAAGCAATTCCTAGGTTTTCTCTAGCTACTGTAGGATATGTGTAAGCAGTTTAGTGTGTTTAGGTTAAAGCCCTTGCATTGTATTCAATGCTGCTCTTATGCTGCATCACACTGAACTTAAAAAGCTCAGTATAGGAGATGTATCTACAATTGAAAGTGCAACATTTGACGTGTCTGTTAGTTTTGCTATCATTTGATAACCTTAAGGCACACGATTTTAAAGCCTTTTATTTTAAGCTAATAGGGAAATTTTGAGATGCAACAGTAGTACTTTAGGATTTCTTTCCTAAGCTCTAGCACATGTCCTGAGATAAGTTGGCATCAGTAGACCTGGTGGGGCCAAGAAGCCATCCAGAAATCAACCCAGTGGCTCTAATACTTTATCCACCATTATAACATAGAGACTTTCCCTCAGTGTAACACCAGGAAGGTCCTGCCTGACGGGATCATGAATGCTGGTATGGTATAAGTGGCAGTCAGGTTTCATGCGCGCATTGCTCCCTCTGTGTGAAGCACCTACCCTCCAGCCCCACATCCGCTCTAAAGGGCAGCTCAGCAGCTTCCTCCTTTAAACGTCTCCAAAGCCAAGTGCAGTTTGGTCTCCTTCAGATGAGCATCCAGTTGGTCATTCTTCATGACATGCTACGATGCCTCCATCTCCCACCCAGCCCTCACTAATAAGTACCCTCTGCAGCATCCCAGGCCCTGTGGACCAGTGGACCTGAGCCAAGTGCTCTATCAGGGATCTCACAGCCCATTGTGGGAAGTGAGGCACAGGACCACACCCAGCACCCCTTCGTTACCACCCTTTCTATAAAGGTGAGTAAAACATTTCTAACCCTCAAAGACTAGGAAACACCAGGCAAATGGGACAATTATCAAATAGTGCAAAGCCCAAGAGGGTGACAGGGGCCACTAGGCACAGTGCCAGATGGAAACAGTGAGATAGTAGATGCCTCCTGGATCCAGGGAGGACACCTAGCTGCTGTGAAAGCTGTCTCTGTTTACCAGGGACAGGCAGCAATGGAGCCCACTGTGACATAGCAGGCCTGGGGGGAACCTTCATGCTCCAAGAAATGTGAATCCCATGGGAAGAAGATCCAGAAAAGACAATGGTCAACTGTAGGAAGCAGATAGGCACCGTGGGTCTGACATGCAGACAAGGTTGCATAGAAGGTATTTCTGAAAGGCCAGGGTTTGGGAAGATGAGAGAGCAGACAGAGCAGGGGAAGAGTGAGGCAAAATATAGCAGTACCTTGGCCAAGCTAATCAGAGACTAAGAGTTCCCCAGGAAGTAAGTGTGTCCCACCAGAGGCCAAGATGTCCGGACCCCACCTGGACCTCTTGCTCACTCCTAGGTGCAGGCTGCCCAGGAAGTGACACAGGGAACATAATTGTGCTTCAGAGCTAGGGCAGCCTGAGGACTCTCCTCAACTCTAGTTTCTGGTCCTTCAGCCTCACCTCATCTAAGAGTGTTATTTTATTTCAGCACTTGCTTTTAAATTTTATTTATTTTTAATTTTTATTTGTGTGTGTGTGCGCACTCGTGCACGTGCACACAAGAGCAAGTATGTGTACATATGTGGATGTATGTGCTTTTCTGTAGATGAACCACTGCATCTAGGTGTCCATCAGAAGGCATCTGATGTTCTGGAACTGGAGTGCCAGCAGCTATAAGCTGCCATGTGGACATTAAGAACCGAACCTGGGTCCTCTACAACGGCCAGTGCTCTTAACAGCTGAGCCATCTCTCCAGCATTTTGAGTCAATCCTTTAAAAAGGAACTGAAGGTGTGACTTAGAGGTACAGGTCCTAGGCTCCATCCTAGCACCAAACAAGGGGAAGGGCCAGCAGCTCATTATAGTGTCACACAGGATTACGAAGACCCGCTGGACCAGGGTTGCTCCAGCTAAAGTATTAAGAAAAGAAGCTCCTTGCAGAAGAAAATCTGAATGTCTCTGCCCTTCCCATCATGCTTTTGGGTAAAAGTAAAGCTATTGGCTCTCAGAAAGAGTCAGGCATGGGCACATTCGGGCTTGGGGCTGAGGCCAAAAGGTACTTTGAAACAATCACACTTATCCAGCCAGTATTAGGAAATCTGTGTCTAACAGTGTGTGACAGTCACCATTCCAAGTACCCTCCCCCACCCCTCCCCACATCGGCCATTGACTTCTCATACAACACCTTCAGGAATGTTGACCAAGGCTGAATTTATAGACAGAAGAGGCAAGACCCTGGGACATAAAGCCAGGATGCCAGTGAGTCTCCAAAAGAGGACTTAGCCAGGCATCCAGGAGAACTCAGCCATCCATCTGCAAAGCCACTATGAGGCTCTGGGACTGGGGTTAGGGGTGGGGGTGATGGCTGCAGACCTGGCAGCAAATCTTTCCACATAGTTTCTGATTGAAGCTACCTCAGGTGCCTAAGGACAGGACAGGATTTGAGATGGGACCCTTGGTCAGAACACACCAAAATTTCTCCACAACACCTGAGGATGGAGACCTACGCAGCTCACTAGAAATATATAAGGGTTATGTCCCAAGTTGGTGGACTTTTGACTATTACATTTCCACAAGACATTTACCCAGAGCAAAGCAGAAGCAGGTTATTCATCCTGAGCCAAAGAAGTAAGAGAGCCTGAGAGATCAGATCCTGATCCCATTGGCCACTGATACCCTTCCCTCAGTCTGCCATGCCTACCAACAGTGGCACATGCTGTGCCTGACTGTTATGTAGCCATCCCTTAGCCACTGTGTTCATTGAGATGCTGCTGCTGCAGCCTGCAAGTCCTCTTGTGTTTCTTGGGAAGGACACAGGCCTAGAGGTCCCGCGAGTGAGAAGTGGAGAGAGTGTGCGTAGTAGACCTGCACTGATCTTGGAGTATAGTCCTCATCAACTGAGCCCTGGCTTACGGAGCCTCACTGGGGACTGTGGGAGAATGGATGAAGCAGATGTGTATTGTTGACGTGAGGACAGCCATGTCAAGGACCTCAATGCCTCTGACTTGTAGGAATGGCAAAGCCATTTCCATGGTTTGCAGGCTTCCCAGCTCATCCCATTCTGCCATCTATCAATCAATTTGGTTTTTATCTGCAAGTGTGCCGCTTCATGGTTACAAGATGACTGCCACTGCTCCAAGCATTACAGTACATCCTCAAAGATATAAAGAAGGAAGGAGTTAATACCAGCTTGAAAAACAGGTTGGCTGGGTCTTGTCCACACAGTGTCGAGAGAAACCCGTGCTGTGGCATTTTTAATCAACTCCAGGTGCTGGTCATGCTCTAGATCTGGGGACCAAGTCCTGAGACATCAGCCAGCCTGTCTCCAGCAGTGTTCAGAGCCTGGCTACTATGTTGGGTTCATACTCCATCATCCAGAGCCCACTGCGAATGCTCTGTGTTGTATCCCAGGCACCCAGGGTCAAAAACCTCCTTGGTGATCCTAGTCAAGAACTACTGGTTAGGAGTCAGTGTACACACTGCTGGGTCCTCATTTACTCTCCTTCCCCACAGTCGCCCTGAGTTCAACTCAGGATACAGTCAGTTACCAGCATCTTCACCTGACTGATCACAATTTGTGCTGTGCGTAAGTCTGGCTTTTGTTTTCCTTTTCCTTTTTGTGTGGTGTACATTGTATTCCTGTGAGTATGTGCAAAACAGTATGTGCTAGAACGTGCATGCATGCATGAGTGTGTGTGTGTGTGTGTGTGTGGTGTGTAGTAGAGCATTTGTGTGTGGGTGCATGCACATGTGTGTATATGGGTATATGTGGTTGTGTGTGCAGATGTGTGTATGCAGGTATGCACAGTGTGTTTGCATGTTTGCATGTGCATGACACACATGTAGAGGCCAGAGGCAGTCTTGGGTGTCCTCCTCTCTTACTCTCCACCTTATTTTTTTAACTATTATTTTGTGTATATGGATATTTTGCATGTGTGTCTGCACCACATGTGTGCCTGGTGCCCACAGAGGCCAGAAGAGGGCACTGCATTCCCTGGAACTGGAGTTATGGATGGTCGCGAGCTGCCATGCTCATGCTGGGAGTCAAACTTCGGTCCTCTAGAAGAGTAGACAGTGTTCTTAACCACCGAGCCATCTCTCTAGCCCCTTGTACCTTACTTTTTGAGAGAGGGGTCTGCCAATAAATGTGGAGCCCACCGAATGATCCTACAGATCGCCTGTCCCTGGGTTACAGACACCGATGTCTGCCTGGTTTTTTCATAAGTGTTGGGGATTTAAAATTGGGTTTCATTCTTATGCAGCGAGCCTTTACAGACTGTGCCATGACCTCAGTCCATGTCTGACTTTTTATTTCCAAACACAGCACTTCCCTGTTTTCCTCATCTCAGAAAACAGCAGCTTGGTCCTCTAATCTCTGGGACTACATCCTCGAATTTAGCCTTGGCTCCTGTTCCCCTCAGGTGCTCCAGATAATCCTGGGTGTACTCTGTCCACACTGCGTATCCTCCAGTCTCCTCTTTTTCCCACGGTCACTGCTGCACCTGGGTCACAACTCTATGAGCTCCCACCTGGCACTCAAAGAGTCCAGGCCTGCTCCTTCCCTGACTCCCCATCTCTTACCAACGCATCCTTCACACTGCAGCCAGAACCAGACCTCAGCACACCTGTATACAGTCCCACAAACCTTCTCCACATCTAGGATGCAAGTCCCAGCTGGGACCCACAACTGGGATTCCCTTCTCAACCATCTCTAGCTCTCCCTCCCTGGCTCAGGTGCTCCATATGCTGCCTTACCCTCTTACTACACAACGCTGGTCACTCCCCCTGCCAGCTGTCCCAAACACCTGGTTCTTGTTTTCCAGGCTCTGCTTGGCAAGCTGCCACTTCCAGCAAACACGTCACTGAGCCACCTGTTCCTCCATGACGTGTATTTGTGCCCTTTTTAGTCCCCTCCAGGGCCTGCCACCTTCTGCTATTCTCTCTAGACTGGGGGCTTCATGAGACAAGGTAGATGCTCTTAAAATACTAAAGTAGGGAATGGGGAGAAGGAAATGACCAGAAGAAGGAGGTGCAGGAGGAAAGAACTAAGTAAGGGAGGAGGGGAGGGAAGGAGGGAGGGAGCAAGAAGGAGAATAAGGGAAGAAGAATAAGGGAAAGAGGACGGGAGGGAGGGAAGGAGAAAAATCCAGGGACATCCTTGACACAGGATCTTGATTCTTCTCTAGAAGTGACCCAAGTTAGAAGTGGATTTCAAGTGTTCTGACTGGGTGCTCTGAACTGCTGATTAGAGACAGAACACTTGGGCAGTAATGCTCCAGTGGGAACTGCCTCTAAGTCCCCTGAGCTTAGCAGTCATAGCTCTTTTTGGATCTTTAGCCTGAGCATTTGCACAACTCCTGGCTTCAAGCAAGGGTTCAGCCTGTGTTTCATGAGTTATTTAAATGGCCTGAAATTCAAATGACAATCTCTTTTGCCTTAAGGACATCTAAGAAAATCTTGCTTCAGTTTCGGCATGAAGTGGGTGAGGAGTTCTGGTTTCCCTTTCCACACATCTACCATCATTCTAGAAGAAGGGCTGGCACCGGAGCACTCCTGCAAGGAGTCTCCAGGAAGCCCTGTCCTCAGCACATCAGAGCTCTGACCTCCCCAGGACCCCAGCGTCCCAGCCTGCCCCTCTTTGCTTTGCGGGAGGATGTCTAGCCACCCTGGCCAGCTCACAGCTAGCGGCACAGGGGGCTTCCTCTAATCAAAAGCCAAACTGCAATTATAGCTGGGCTGAAGCTAGGCACACGGTGCCACTTAAAGGGGCAGATTTATAGGATATTAACAACTCCAGAGGCAGAGCACCAGGTGCTACAAATCATCAAAATTAGAACCAAACGGGTCCTTGAGGCTCCAGATACAATATCCAGCAGGGCCTGACTCTTAAAAGGATCACCCAAAAGTCACTAGCTGTGCTTCTGTCTCAGGGCCTCGGCACACTGCAAGCACTGCTCCTTCTACATGGTCTCTGATTCAGTGGAGAGTAGAATCCATGCAAACTTTGCTTTCTTTACATATGGCTCCCAGGACCACCTGGCCAGCATCCTGGTTTATTTCTCATGATAGCATTTGTTGTTGTTCTTATTGAGACAGTATCTCCTGTATGCCACAGTACCCTCAGGCTCCCTTTGTAGCTGTTGGTGTTATAGACACCCTGGCCCTCCATAGACACACATCACCGCGCCCAGTCTATGTGATATTGGAGATCAACCCCAAGACTTCCTGAATGGTAGGCAAACTCTCTGCAGACGAGCTACATCCACAGCCCCAAATATTTATCACCATCTGATAGTGTATACTTGTGTTGAGATTGACTGCCCTCCTTGCTTAAAAGTAAAACACATATCCAAACTTAAAAGAATAATACTGTTCAGATAAGTTTTCCATGCCGTGTGTTTTTGTTTTTGTTTTTTTTTTTTCAGTCCTAGGTTGCCTATGACATTGTCTCGTTCTCAAGGTCAAGCTGCACTTAAATCCAAGTGGCAACCAGCTCACCCCTTCTGTAGCTTCCTGGAATCTCTCATCTCTTTCCTCTCAATGTTACTCTGAGCAGACGAAAGTCAGTGGGATAACAGTCGTCTCACCCACATTGCCCCATCGCTGCTTTGCCTCCCTCTCCCTCTCTCCCTCCCCTCCTCATATGCCCTGGACCATGCCATCCTTCACCTAAACAAGAACTTATAATCAACCCCATGCATCGTTATCACCCTGGTTAATTGATCCCCTCAGGAAGTGAATGCACCCCTAGGTTTCATCTTAAAACAGAAAGCAACCTTCTTTTCATTCAGTGTTCTCTGTCTTCATGTCCTTTCCTTCAACACCAATCAAGTTTTCTTCCTCTGGTCCACCAAGGTCACTCTCATTGTGGTCACCAGTGGATTCTCTGTTACCACGTCCGGGATTACTTTGCAGTCCTTGTCCTGCTGGCTCACAAGCAATGAATATGATTCTATTTGTAATTCCTTCCCCTGCCTGAGGTGTTGGTGACCACAGAGTTAAGCCCAAGGAGTCTTTCACTTCCTTTTCTCTACTTCCCCTTAATGGCTTTGTCTAGACCAGTGGTTCTCAACCTTCCTAATGATGTGACCTTTTAATATAGTTCCTCCCGTCGTGCTGACCCACAACCATAAAATTATTTCTGTTGCTACTCCATAACTGTAATTTTGCTACTGTTGTGAATCATAATGTCTTTTTTTTTTTTTTTTTTTTCGAGACAGGGTTTCTCTGTGTAGCTCGAGCTGTCCTGGAACTCACTCTGTAGACCAGGCTGGCCTCGAACTCAGAAATCTGCCTGTCTCTGCCTCCCAAGTGCTGGGATTAAAGGCGTGCGCCACCACCGCCCGGCCATAATGTCTTTTCATATCTGTGTTTTCTAACGGCCTCAGGCAGCCCCTGTGAAAGGGTTATTCCATACCCTCCCCAAAAGGTTACACCCCACAGGTTGAGAACAGCTGGCCTAATCCATGACTCTAAATAACATAGGTATATTGGTGACTCTCTAATAGTTCTAGCTAGAAGCTCCCAGGAACTCACGGCTTTCCTTGGAAACCCAATTGCTCTTGCTGTCTGCTTCCAGTCACCACACCACACATGGAAATGACCATGAACGTGAATTTGATTAGCTTCACCCAGCAAAGGGAAATGATTCATTCCCGTGATACAGGCTCCAAAACCTCAGCCAAGATGGTGTGAGGAAGTATGCAGTGGGCTCCAGAGAGAAGCCTGAGTGTTTGTGAACGCCCTTCCTCTCAGCATGAACGGTGCCTTACTCCCCATGACTCCCCAGGATGCTGGGATCTCCCAAATTCCTCCCCAACCTGTTAGAAGTGTTTGAAATTCTGCTGCTGCTGGGCCGTAGCAGATGCACACTTCATTTGGCTAGGTTAAGCCAAACTGTTTCCCATTATGGCTTCTCCTCTCTGCACTCCTTCTAGCAGGGGCTCAGGGGCTCTTGCTGCTATTTCTCCGGCAACACTCAACATTACCAAACATTCCTAATGTTTGTCAGATTAATAGATGGAAAGCAGTGGCTCACTGGTGGCTTATTTACTTAGGTATTAATGAACTCGAGCGTCTCGCATTCATTACCTTGTTTCTTTCTTCACAAATCATTAACCATTGGTCTTTGGCAACTGTGTGCGTGCGTGTGTGTGAGTGTGCACACAAGCATACATACTTGAATGCAGGCCCACAGAGGCCAGAAGAGGGTGCAGGATTCTCTGGAGCTGGGATTAAAGGAGGTTGTGAGCTGTCCGATGTGGCTGCTGGAACCCATACTCTAGTCAACTGCCGAGCCATCTCTTCATGCCAATTAAGGGACTCTTTTGAAGTGACCAGTGACCAGTCTTTTGTCAGGTTTCAAAATTACAAACCCTTCCTCTAACCTGCTGTCACCCAATTATCTTTGGTTGTGTGTCATTTAAGAAAAATCCTCAATTTATAAGTTTTAAAATCTTTTTTATTATAAAGTGAAACATGGGGGAAAATCACACATATCAGTAACAGGTCAGCATGTATAACTTTTAAAAAATTAATGTTTTAGGTTAGCATATATTTTTTCTCCTCCCCCACTGTCTGCCCCCATTCTCCACCCCCCAAGTCGGTCCCTTCCCTTCCCTCAGTCACCCTACTGCTTTCTTATCCTGTGTGTTACATCGCCCTCTCTACTCCCACCTTCCTCTGCTCTCATGATCCTCTTTTTACTTTCATGACACACACATAACTTTTAGTCTAGGTTCTTCATAAGGAAGAAGACATGGCGGATTTGTCTTTCAAATCTGGTCGTTTTCCTCAATACAACAATTTCCTGTTTTATTCATTTTCCTGGAAATGTTGTGATTTTGTTTTATTTAAGGCTACATAACATTTCACTGTGTCTATGTTCCAGTAGCTTTCTCCTCATCAGTTAGCAGGCATCCGGGTTGCTTCTGTTTCCTATTTGCGGGCAATCAGCAATGGACAGGAATCTGTGAGCATCTCCACAATAAGATGAAAGTACACACCCGGGAGTGATATAGATGGGTCTTATGGCAGCTCTACTTTTAATTTTTAAAGAGACCTCCACACTGATCTTCACAGTGATTGTATGTTTGCACTCTCACCAACAGCAAATAAACATTTTTCTTTCCCCACATCCAAAGCATGGCATTTGCTACCATTTCTCTTGGGTCAGTTACTCTGACTGGAGGTAATTTGTCAATATGCTTTGTTTGCATTTCCCTGATGACTAGGGATATAGAACAATTTTCCAAGAAATTATTTGTGTGCTATCTTTTGAGAATTGTCTGTCCAGTTCCCTTGCCTAATTAGTGATTGGAAGAATTCTTTTCCCTTTTTTTGGTATTTACTTTTTACAGTTCTTTATATATTCTCTATCTTAGCCCCTGTCTGAGGTATAACTGGCAAGGATTTTCTCCCATTCTCTAGCCTGACTGTAAACTCTGCAGATAGTTTCCCTCATCAAGCAGGAGTGTTTTACAGTCATGTAATACCATTTGCTCATTCTTGGGGTGATTTCCCACGCCATTGGAGTCCTTTCAGAAAGCCTTTGCCTGTACCTACATCTCCAAGGGCTTTACCTGTGTTTTCCTCTACCCGTTCCAAAGCTCCAGGTCTTACATTAAGGTCTTTGATCTACTGAGAACTGTGCAAGGTGAGAGACGTGGATCTTTCCGTCCTCCACACATGGAAATACAGTTTGCTTCATGTGTTAAGAGTGTTCTGGTAGAGCTTGTGGGGTCTATTAAGTTAGGAATAATTTGACCTCTTTCTTTCTTAATCATAACCCTTTAATTCGTTTCCTTTGTTTTATGGTCTGGCAAAGACTTGCACATGATATTCAATAAGAATAAAGAAAGTGGGCTCCCTTGTCTCATTTCAGATTTTAGCGAAATGTTCTTGGCTTTCCCCCATTTAGGAGAATGTTGGCCATAGGTCTGCTATATGTAGGCCCTCCATATGTAGCCTTTATTTTCTCCCTTCTATTTCTCACTTCTTTGGAGGATTTTATCATGAAGGAATGTTAAATTTTTTCTAAGGCCCTTTTCTGCATTGCTTAAGATGACCATGTGATTCCATCAAGTTTATTCATGTGCTGTTTACACTCATTGGTTTTCATATGTTGCACCAACTATACACTCCTAGAATAAAGCCAACTTGGTAATGGTGTGTCATCTTCTTCATGTGGTTTTGTTTTTTGGTTTTGTTTTTGCTTTTTTCATCTGTTTGTAAGACTTTTATTGAGAAATTTTACATTTATGCTCATCAGGGAAATTAGTCTAGAGTTTTCTTTCATTGTGGTACCCTTATCCTCTTTTGATATCATAGAATGAGTTTGGTAATGTTCCTTCTTTTCTATTCTATGGAGCAGTTTGAGGAGCATTGGTGGTAGCATTTCCTTAAAGGCTTGACAGAATCCATCAGTAAATTCACCTAGTCCTGGGCTTTTTTGTGTTGGGGGACTTGATAACTGCCTCATTCTTGTTGATTGTTATGGGTCTGTTTAAGTCATTTACATCTTTTTAAATTTAATTTTATAATTTTATATATGTATCTAGGAAGTTATTACTTTACAGACTTTTCTGTTTTTGGAGCACAGAGTTTCAAATTTATTAGACCCTGGTAACCTCCTATTTACCACTCCAGTTGGTGTCATGAACCTGAGAGAGCAGGGGCCTAAAAATGAAGCTGACCAAAGTCTCATGCAATAGCTAACTTTATTCAGAGCATCGGACAATTTATCCTGAGGGTTAAGAAGAATCACATGAGTAAGATGTTCAATCTCAAGGACCAGCCACATGTGGAAACAAATAGACATGTTTTTTTCATAAAGGCACATGAATGAATAACAACAGCTGAAGTAAACTCACTCCTGTCCGCTCCAGCTGGGAGAAGCACATGAGCCGATGGCAAGAACAAGTCTGAATTATGATGAAAACTGGGGTCATGAGCCTCTTGTTTTCTTGGAGTTTTCTCACAAGCACTCAGAATTCTCACATGACTCCATTCTTAGACTGTATTTTGATAAATCCCCCTTTCCCACTCTAACTTCATTAAACCTTCTTTCTCGTTCTTTTGGTTTATTTAGCTAGGAGTTTGTCACTGTTTTTTACTAGTCAAAGAGTAACTCCTTGACTGATCTATGCATTGTTCTTTCAGTCTCCAGTTTATCGGTTTCTGCCCTGATCTTTATTCCTCCTGCCTTTGGGTTTGGAGCATCTTGTTTTCTTGGAGCTACAGATGCGTCGTTAGGTTATTCCTCTGAGAGCCTTCTGGCTTTTTACCTTTAGCATTTAGAGTAAGTTGTATTTGCATTTGCGTCGGATTCTAGGAACCTTATACTTAATCCCTGCTTTGTCAATGTCCTATAAGTCGTTCAAAAGCATGTTGTTCATTCTCTATGTGTTTGTGTGCTGCTGGTGTCTTATTTCATTCTACTGTTTTCTGATAAGATACAAGAGATCAAGTTAATTCAATTTCAATTTGTATTTGAAAGACTTGATTTGTGACTTAGGAAATGGTCTATCTTAGAGGAGGTTCCATGGGCTGCTGAGACTATATAGTATGTATCAGTTGGGTAAAAGAATATATACATATATGTGTGTGTGTGTGTATTCTATTTGATCTATAGTGTGGTCAACACTGAAGCTTCTCTCTTTTTTCGGATTAATTTTTATTTCTAATTCTCTGTGTATGTGCACATGAGTACAGTTGTCACAGAGGCTGGAAGCATCTGATGCCCCTGGAGCTTGAGTTGCAGGTGGTTTTGAGTTACCTGACACAGGTGCTGGGATCCAAATCCAGATCCTTTTCAAGAACAGTACATGTTCTTAAGCACGGAGCCACCTCTCCAGACCCAACACTGATGGTTTGTTGGAATTTTCAGCTCAGATGACCTATCTAGGGATGACAGTGATGGCATCAGGACTATTTAACCTTTTGTGTCTCTCAGCTTTTTTTTTTTTTTTTTTAAATGAAATTTGGAGTCACTGCATTTGGTGAGTATCTATTCATTACTTGTTCTCATAAGTTTCTTGATGTTCTGCTTTGTTTTTGGTCAGCTTGGCACAAACTAGGGTCATCTTGGAAGAGGGAACATGACCTGAGAAAATCCTTCTATCAGACCAGCCTGTAGGCAAGTCTGTGAAGCTTTTCCTTGATGAATGTTTAATATGGGAGGGCCCAGCTCATTGTGGGCAATGCTCCAGTGGACCTGAGTGAACCAGGTGGAGCAAGCTAATAAACAGTATTCTACCATGGCCTCTGCTTCAGTTCCTGCCTGAGTTCCTACCCTGACTTTCCTCAGGGGTAGAGTACAGCTTGGGACATGAAGCTGAACAAACCCTCCCCAACCCAAGTTGTTTTTGGTCACATGTTTATCACAACAGTGGAATGCCAATGAGGACACAATTACTACGTCTACTTTGATACTTTGTCAGATATCAAAACAGCCCCACCAGCGTATTTTTGTTACTCTTTACTTGATAGACTGCCTCCCATCAGTCTGTATATTTCTTGGAGGGGACAAATAGTTGTCGCTAGTTCTTTGAGCCATCCAACTAGTCTACATCTCTTTATTAGTGAGTTTAAGTCATTTATAACTAAAACTATTTCTTAAGATGTTTATTAATGGCTATAGTTTTATTGGCTGTTTTTCTGGATGGTTAGCTTATAGTTTATTCTTGATTTTCTCCCTGTATTAAACCTTTCAGAGATTTTTTTTCTAGGAGAATAGAACTGGTAGATCCTGACTGAATCTATCTACTTGTTAATATCCTCTTCCAGGTCTTTGATCATTTTTACCAGAAATGTTTTGAAATCTTCCCCTAGCATTTCATCTGTTTCAAAGCATAATAGCATTGACAGCTGGGGAATTAGCCTCCTTTGGAGGACTTGTGTTGCTCTGCCTTGTCTTGTCTCTTTCATTTCTGTCTGGTGATTTGCAGGGCATCTCTTCAAATTGTTTTGTGGGGATTTCATTATTGATCATTCCTACCCTTAAAAGCTCAGTGGTGGAAAGAGATTCAGGGAGAAAGAGGGAAAATAAAGATTTCCCAGTAATTAAAAATTTCATAAACAAAATTAGATAAATATAAGAAAGGGAATAAAAGACAAAAACATGAGAATGTTAAAAAACACTAAAATAAAATAAAAAAAAACTACTAAATATATGTTGGGAAATAAAAACACAAAAGATAACACATAAAGCAAAAGGAACTAGGAAAAGAAAAAACTAATGTCCAACAAAGATAGCAATGCATAAATGATGTAAATGTATAAAAGTGAAGAATAACAAATCTTTAGTTTTTATCCATAGCTTTCATTATGTTGAGGTATGGTCATTGTATTCTCAATTTCTTTTAAAATCTTTTCTTAATTCTTGAGAACTACATGTATACACTGAAATATTTTAGTATTTATCCCCTCATGTCTTCCCTCCAGTTCTCCCATATTCCCTTCAACAGTTCCCCTTCCAATTTTATGTCTTAAAAACTAAGCTGTTGCCAGGTGATGGTGGTGTACACCTTTAATTCCAACATTTGGGAGGCAGAGGCCAGTGGATCTCAGAGTTCAAAGCCAACCTGGTCTACAGAATGAGTTCCAGGAGATCTAGGTCTACACATAGAAATGTTGTATTGAAAAACAAAAATGATGATGATGGTAGTGATGGTGGTGGTGGTGGTGGTGATAAGCTGTTAAGTCTACTTAGTGCTGCCCATGTGTTCATGGGTGTGGGGCCTTCCAATAGAGCATAGGAATCCTAGCAATGGCCACATCCTCAACGAAGGGTGAAACTATCAACTGCCAAAAGCTCCTCAGTAAGGGGCATGGCCAGAATATCATCTGAAGATAAACATGAGAAAGAAAGATGACGTGACAATGCAGCTTTTTTCTGGGTTCTCAAAATTGGAGACTGCCAGTCACGCACGGAGAATGGGGAGGGCCAGCTGGGTTTGTGGGTCTCGTCTTTCCTGTGGTTTATCTGCTGCTCCATAAGTGTCTCATGTCCACAGGACTGTCTTCTCCATGGTTGCTTTCCTTCCTTTTGCAAACCTGGGGTCTGCTGGTCATGCTGAGCTTCACAGTCCTTCAGAAACTCACCTCCCCTGAGGTGGCTAAGGTGTTCTAACCAGGGATGTCTCTCCAGTGTTGGGGTGAGAAGTAGTCACAGCACTGAGGTCAGTCCAGGAAGAGGATGCTCCTGTCTCTGCCTCCTCAGTGCTGAATTGCAGGTGCTCCGCATTTCATGCATGGGCTGCTGTACCCAGAATTAAACTGAGGTCTTCACACTTTTATGGCAAGTACTGACCCGTGTCTTCAGCATGAACACTCCTCTCTCATGGCATAACACGTGCCTGGCCGTCTCTCTTTTGAGAAGCCACTAATGATCAATGCTTACAGGAATGAGTCCATCAGAAACTAGAAAATGAAGATGTTCTGTCTTTTCTTTTTCACGTCTTTGTTAGAAGAGATTTCCTTCCCCATTGTCTTTGATTACTGCTATAGTTTGAGTGTAAAATGTCCCCACAGGCTCATGTGTGGAACACTTGGTCCCAAAGGATGTTATCATCTGGAGAGGTGGTGGAAACTTGAGAAGGTGGGGCCCAGATGCGTGAAGTGGGTTACTGGGGACATGCCTTTGCAGAATATCTCCTTGTCCCCTCCCTTCTTTCTGACTCCTTTCTTCCATGAGGTGGATGGCCTTCTCCTCTACCTGAGCTGCCTCATCATGGACCCAGATCAACAGGTGGACTGCCTCCTCTTCCTGAAGTGCCAAACCATAGACCCAGACCAAGAGCACCAAGGGCTTTGGACTGAATTCTCTGAAACCCTGAGTTACAATGAAGAATTCTTTCCCTAGGCTGTTTTGCCAGGTGCTTTGTAGCAGCTTTGAGAAAGTAACTAAGGCTGTTACTGTTGCAGACAGAACTGTGCCCCCTCTTTCCTGCTCCTCTGTTGATGGCCTAACTCTGCAGACTGTGAATGGTCCTTTTGGGCAACAGGGAGACAATTAAGGTAAAATGAGGCCAAAGGGGGCTGATCCAATAGCAATGGATGCCTTATAAAGCAAAGATGCTCCAGGAAATTTGTCTTTCTCTCCTTATCCATACAGAGGCCAGGTTAGAACGTGCAGAGAAGGTGACCATCTTCGAGCCAGTGAGAGATTAGACAGACACCTAATTCTGGACACCATGGTCTTATATTTCCAGGATCCTAAGATATAAGGAATGTATTTCTGTCATTTAAGCCACCAGCCTGTGATATTTTGTTATGGCAGCTAAAGCAAACTCAGTCACCAGCTGTAGAATTTGTACACATAGGGATGAAGTTACTGTTTGATCCTTTCTCTTTATTTACTGGATTCCAAGACAATTAATTTGTTTCCATCATCCTTCAAAGGTCACCCCATTGGGTAGATGCTTTTGTCATTATTGAATCATGGGTTTAAGAATAGTTTATAAATTTCAGTCCATCACATTCCTACTCGAACACTCAAACTATTTCATCTTTGACCAATAAGGAGCCATTTCATATTGGCGTCAGAGTTCTTTTGCCAGATCAGTCTTTGAAGTTTCTGTATGGGATATGGCTGAACATTCCAGATTTTTCTGGTCCTCATATCTTGCCCAAGACTATAGATAATCTACATCTTCAGGAAGTCTGGGCTCCTGGTAGTGAGAATAGGTTTTTCAAGAAAACAAGCCAAAATCTAGAAACATTGTTGCTTGCTCCTGGGATGGCTGTTATTTCTAGGCTAGGGCTCATGAATACACATAGTACAACTTACAAGCTCAAAAACACTTGCCTAGCATGTGTAAGACCCTGGGTTCAATCCCCAATACTGGAAAAACAACAACTCTAGATACTTCATCTCTCTTGCTCCCCCCACCCCCGTGTTACTGACAATTCTGGATTCCGATATCACAGAGATGAGAGAATTGAAATAGACCATATTTAGATATATGCCTTATCCTTGTGGTACATAGCAGTCTCAGAATATTATTAATGTTCCCATTTCATCCATAATCACTAAGAATCATTCTAAAGGTTTATACATGAGCTCAGGAGATGGTTCTATAAATGAGTGCTTCTTGTGAAAGCATGAGAATTTGAGTTTGAATCTCTAGAATGTTCATAAAGACAGCCAGACAATACACACACGCACATCCATATACATATACCCACACACCCACAAGCATACCCATATACATCCATACCCCCCCCCACATACCTACATACACCCATACATGCACACCCACATACTCATATACATGTACACATAAACACACCTAAACACACACACACACACACACACACACACACACACACACACACAAACAGGTTTTCATGTGCAAGTCCATTCCTGGTCCCAGTCAATATTGTACTATTTCTTTCTACTATTGTTGTGTGGCATTTTTCCTAGGGAGATGGGACACAAATATATATTCACCCCAAATAAAAAACCAGTAACAGGCCAAAGGAATAATACCACCAAAGTCCAACTTGGAGAACCAGTGAGTTTTCAGGGCTTACTCACAAGAGTATGAGTGAAAGGTTATCTACAGAGGAACCACTCAATGGCAATAGGATCACTGAAAGCTCGCCTATTGTGATGGACAGCTCATGAAAGGTGGAAGGCTAAAGGTCACTGAACCACTTGCAGGCACCCAGTCAGGGGTCAGAGGATCTTTTAACTGGCTGGCCTTTGTTTCCTCAGATCCTTACCGCTTCTATAACTTTGCAGAGGGAGGGGCCTTGGGTATTTGGTTCATTTTAGAGCCTTCCTGAGACTTCTGAGTTGTTTACTTCCGAGTCTTAAGGAGTTTCCCTCCCTGATGGAATGTTTTTAACTCAGAGAAAGTTGCTATACAAATCCCTCAGCCAGTCTTGCCCTCCAAGTAACTATATATTAGTGCTCACCTTCAATCTATTTTTTAAAAAATATTTTATTATTTTATGTAAGTATTTTGCCTGCATGTATGTGTGTGTACCATATGCACACCTGGTGCTCACAAAGGTCAAAGGATGCCATCATTTCCCTGGGACTACAGTTATAGATTGCTGTGAGCCACTGTGTGGGAAATGGGAAATGAACCCAGGTCTTCTACAAGAATTATCAGTGTTCTTAACAGTTAAGCCAAGTCTCCAGCCTCTCTCTCTCATCTTTATATTGACCTTTGCCCATTTGGTTCCGTTGTTTGTACTTCAGTTTCTAGCAAATTCCTTAAGAAATTCTCATTGCATCTCACCTATTCTAATATCATATATATAGTTTCTATACACTTAATTTTGTATGAGGTCTATCTGCGTATGTGAGGAAGTCATGTTTTATGCACATATGTGCATGTGTGTGTGGAAGCCCGAAGTTGCTATTGGGTCTTCTTTTATTTCTCTCCATCTTGCTTTTCTGAGACAGGGTCTGTCACTGAACCTATTGCTCACAAACTGGCTTGACTGGCTGACCAGTGAACTCCAGGGTTCTGTTGGTCTCCACGCCATGCACACAGAACTAGAATTATAGGTGCATGCCACTATACCTGATTATTACATGGGTGCTGGGGATCTGAACTTGGGTCCTCGTGCTTGTGCTGTGGAGATAGAGCCATCTCCTCAGCCCTCTTATATTTGAAAGTAGGTCTTGATTAATTAAAACTCCTGGTTCATTTTCTTCCTGAAATATCTTATATCTTATCTTAGATATGTTACTCTTTTTTTTTTTTTTAAGGCAGGATCTCTTTATGTAACCTTGGCTGTCCTGGAATTCACTATGTAGACTAGGCTGGCCACAAACTCAAAAGATCTGCCTGCCTGTGCTTCTCAGGTCCTGGGGTTAAAGGTGTACACCATCATGCCCAAACTTGGTACTCCATTTTCTTACACCATAAAACATTGCTCTCAAAATGTTTGTCAATAATCTATTGATCTTTTATGGTATTTTATACATATTTTTATATTTTTCTTAAAGCCTAGTCATTTGATTGAGATATGACTTAGTGTCATATCAATATTTTCAGGCATTTTGAGCAAGCTTTTAAAATCAATAAACACAATCAACACATAAGTAGACAAATGGACAGAAAACACACGATCATCTCATCAGACATACTCCAACATCTTGCCATGATTAAAGTCCTATAGAGACTAGAGATAGAAGGGGCATGGTTTAACATAGCAGAGGCCATTTGCAGCAAGCCCATTCGAAACGGAGAGAAACTTAAAGTATTTCCACTTAACTCAGGAACAGAACAAGGATATTCATTCTCTCCATTCTTAGTCCATACAGAACTTGACATCTTAGCTACAGAAGTAAGAAGAAGATCGAGAGATGCAGTCAGGAAAGGAAGAAGTCAGTGTATCCTTGTCTGCAGACAACATGATTTTTATCTCTGAGTGAACCTCTTCCTATGTAGCCTTGGCTGGCCTGAAACCCATTATGTAGACTGTGCCTGGCCTCAAACCCCGGGTGATCTACCTGCTTCTGCCTCCCAAGTGCTGGGATTAAAGGTATGTGCCATCATCCCCGGGCATGTGATATGATTTTATACATCTAAGACCCTAAAGACTTGTATAGCTGATAAATACGTTTGGCAAAGTAGCAAGATGTAAAATTAATAGACTTTATTTCTTAAATTGCATTCCTTTGTTTCTAAATAGGAGTTGTATTCATACAGTGAGTGGCATTCTTCAGATTTTGGAATCTGTTTTGGGCTAGCTACATGCTCTCCCCGTTGCTGCCATTCCTAATGGGATGTTCAGAGCTCTGAACTCAAATGACAGGACTTCAGAACTAGAGCTGAGACACTCACTGGTTCACCCTGACACAGGAGGGTTGGGGAGAGGAGGGGGCAGGGCGGGGCAAGCAGTAGATTCCTTTCTGTTCTCAGCCTCAGTCGTCTCTGGCCCAGCACTCTCAGCCTTGCATGCTTTCAGCTGTGGGTGCTGACCTTGATCTGACAAAACCCACCAGCAACACCACTCATCAACAGCCAGCAGTCCTGGCTGAAACCCAAGATGAGGAAGCCAGGCACGATGGGTGACTCCTCAGACCACAGGCTTCCTCCCATGCTGGCATTAAGTAAGGCCCTGGGGAATTAGACACCACCTGGCAGAGAAGAAGCCTGAAAGGGACTGAGATTTCAACCTCAGACTTCCTCTACCACCGCTCTCCCCTCCCTCCATGTGGGTCCTCCCACTGTTTCTCCAAGAGGCCAGGCTTGCTCCAGCTTGAGGAACTTTGTACCTCTGCCTTTCACTCAACTAAACCCCTTGTCCCTGGGCTTTCTGAGCCTCATGCTCTTACCTGAAGGTGTCTGTATAGGGGCCATCCTGTTGATGCATTTCTGCTCACCAGCCTGTATCAACCTATATGAAATGATGGACCTCCCTCATCAGTACCTGTCCTAACCCTTGCTTCTTCTTTCTTTCTTTTTTGTTTCTTCCGAGGACAATTTCATACATGTATACAATGTATCTTGGCCATCTTCACTCCTTTATCTGTCATTCTCCTCCCACTTCTGCTGAACCCCCTCTTCCTCCCATCCAGGCCTCCTCCATCCCTCCTATTTTCATGCCTTTGTCTTGTGACCCACTGACTTTATTTATTTATTTATTTAAAGGTTTTATTTATTTTATGTATGTGAGTACACCGTCATTGTCCTCAGAAGAGGGCATCAGATTGCATTGCTGTGGTCCTGAGCCACCGTGTGGTTGCTGGGAATTGAACTCAGGACCTCTGGAAGAGCAGTCAGTGCTCTTAACCACTGACCCACTGACTTTAAACAGAGCCAATTACACCACTGGGGGTAAATAAGCCCTCCCGTTCACGCTGGAGTATCGATTGTCTGGATCTTGTGCAGGTGGCTGCAGCTGCGATGGGTACATCGGTGTGCCTGTTATGTCATGTCCAGAAGACAGCTTGTTACTCTTCACCATCTTCACAAGCTCTCATTTTTCCTGGCCTCTCTTCAGCAATGATCCCTGAGCCTTGGGGAGTGATGTAGACGCCCATGTAGGGCTGAGCACCACACAGTCATTACTCTCAGCTTTGGGCCAGTAATGTCTCTACATTCACGACTGCCCCCTGCAAACAGACATGTCTCTGACCAAGGCTGATGGCAACTCTAACCTCTGAAGGCATTTTAACATGTCCATTTATACCACAGTGGCAGTAGGTTCCTTCTTTGTTCTGTGAGCCCTCCCCCCCCCAGCAGCCAAGGGCTTTTGACCAGGTTTACAGAACTAAGCCCCTTGCTTGGTTTTTCTTCAGAATCTTCATCACTGTTTACAGCCGTCCACCATAATTTATCCATTTGCTTCTCATCTGTCTCTTCCATTGAATTACAAGTCGAACTGCAGAGTGGTAGAGATTTCATCTAACGTGTCTGTGATTATATTCCTGCTCTCTTCCCAGCCAAAAATCTTGGGACCTAGAAATCCTGCAGAAACATCTGTTGAATGAAATCTCTGCTACCTGTATAAAAAAATATACCCCCTCCAATCAGACATTGCTTTTGTGTATCTATATCTCTCAGAATGTGTACCTGACTCATCTATGCTTGGAGTCAAGAGAGATTTGTTTGGAACTGTTTAGGTTTCCACAGTACAGGGATCGAATCCAGGGCCACTGATCTACGCTCCGCTCCTCCTTTTACTGTTAATTTTGAGGCTCACTTCACAGAGCTGCAGCAGCTTTGGGAGATAATTGAAAAGGTGATCACCAGGACATGGTTTGCAGGGCAAGCATGATCTAGGCACAGCCATCACTGCCTCCAGCTCCTGCCTGCCTCTTTATTTCTCATGAGCAATTATTTATGCAGAGAAAGGTGGGCCCAGCCTGTGTAGTAGGCTTATGTCTCACTCCAGTGCAAAGGGTGTACCCGCAGACTCGGGGACGCCAAAGTCATCAAGAATAGATGGGCCTGAGAACGTGGTGCCTGATGAGGAAACTAGATGGCTCCAGCGTATGGTCACATAGCCACATACTCATGGTGACCAGGCAAGTGACTTAATGGCTAGTTGGGGGCCAAGCAGACAGTTTGTCCATATCCGTCTTTAAGGAGATAGTTCTGACCAAATCTTGCCAAAAAGGGATACAGGTCCAGCATGACCAGGTTTTCTGATTTCTCACTGAAAACCAGAAATCCAAAGGTGTCCATGAAGTCTCCCAGTTTTAAATGTTGCCATCAGAATGAGAACTTTTAGAAGCACTGTTTTCTAGCTAATATTTCCATGTAACAAACCACCCTGGACTTAGTGACGTGAAACAACTGTTCTGTTATGCCCACAAACTCTCTGTGACAGAAGTTTGGACAGAATGAGTGGAGATGGTTTGACTCAGCTCCATGGTGTCTGGGGCTTCAGCTGGGAAGACTCAAGCACTGGCACTAGAACCATCTGGAGGCTTCTCTACTCACATAGCTGGTGCCTGGGCTGGAATGACTCAGGCTGTGACTCGGCTGGGACAGTCCACTAAAGCCCCTACACATGGCTTCCCATGTGGCCTGAGCCTGTCATGCATGGCTCTGGGTTCTGAGACTGCGTGTCCTAGGAGTGGGCTCTGCAGGAGAACCAAGAGGAAGTCGCCTGGCCTTTTACCATCTGGCCTCCAGGCTCACAAAATCACCTCCACTGTATTCTACTAGCCAAGGCAGCCACCCCAACCCTCCAAATTCAAGAGAAGAGGAACCCAGCTGCCATCTCTTCATGAAAGGACATCAACAATTTTGCAGGCTCCACATGCTGGGTGGGCCGTGCCTGTAGGGTGTGCAGGCCAGATTGGCAAGAATGTTGCCAACAGTATGCCTGCAAGGCATAACGGGATAGGGATCCAACTGAGCCACTGAAGACCTGCAGCCAACAGTCCCAGAGCGCAGATTTGGAAGTGGGGCCACAAGCAGAGGAGCTTCCCTGAGTGAGCTTCCTTGGACCTGTGGTTCAGATCCCATGCCAGGCTCTAATACTGCCTGCATACAGCCATACAGTGGGACCACACACTCAAGCCAGTCCCCAGCCTCAGCACAACCCCGGAACACATCTTTAAGTATCTTGGTTTGGATCTGAAATATCCCCTAAAGGTCATGTGGCTAAAAGCAACTTCATTACAAACTAGGGGTATTTGGGGAACTGGTGTGATTTGTAGAAGGTGGAGGGTTCTAGTTGGAGAAAGTGGGTCACTGGAGGCCTGTCCTTGAAGAGAAGATGTGTTCCCAGCTCCATCCCCCTTCCCAGTATGTCTCACCTCTCTTGCTCTCCCCTGCATCCTGGCAGCCATAGTGGGCGAACTATTGCTCTTGTGCATGCGTCCCACCATGGTGCCTCACCACTGGAGAAGAAACAACGGAGCCAAAGGACTATAGTCTGAAACTATGAGTAAAAACAACTCTTTCCCTGCAAGTTGATTTCCTTGTGTATTTTGTCACAGTGATAGAAAGATGACCAACACATTAACTACCACTATCCTCTTCCATATAGACCCAGAACCCCTGCTATGTTCCTTCATCTTCCTTTCTAGAGAGATGTTTCTAAAAAAGGCCAATTCCATACTTATTCCAGATGTCATAGACTGAATGTGACCTCTGGAAATCAGCATGTTGAAATCTACCCCTCCAATGGTGGTGGTGTTTGGTGGTTTGGGAAGGGATTAATGTCCTTACAAAATGGGCCCAACAGCTCACCCTTGCCCTTTTCACCATGTGGGGACATATTAGAAACCATTTTGACCAGGAAGAGGACCTCACCAGGCCCATCATGGAAACTTCTAGTGCAATGTGCAGTCTAGGCCACAGAGCTGCCTGCATATAAGCACTCTCCCTTCTACCCACAAACCTGGCTTATGCCCACCCCACCCCCAGAACACATCCTGACATGTTAGGTTTGCATTTGAAGTGTTCCCCATAGGCCACATGCTTAAGAGACCATTTTTTTTTTTTTTTTAACCAGCTCCTTGATCTCAGGCTCCCAGTCTCCAGAATGGTAAGAAAGACTTCATGTTGAAGCCACTCCATTTAAGGTTGTGTTAAAAACAGACCAAGACACAAGACCATCTGACACAAGTACTTCTGGAGGACCCAAATGTTCTCTTGTAGCAGATACCTTCCTCACCAATCTCCAAGGAAAGAAAAGGCACATGGGGAGATGACCATGGCCTTGGGCAGGGTGTGGATGCTGGGCCAGGCCATCTGCTGGCTTGCTTATGTTCTTTGTGGACTACAGTGACCCTGTGGGATAGTTTTTTCCATTCAAGAGATGAACAAATTAAGTTTCACGGTAAGTAGAGAAAGCGTGCGGGCTCATGCTAGGTGGACTCATGAACATACCTATGGAGGAAGAGTGGGCAGAAGGAACTGAGATTGACAGGTGAGGTCAAACTGTGAAGAGGCTTGCAAGCTCTGCAGTCATCGACTTGATGAGTTGGGTTGGAGGGAGCCATCCAATTGTCTGCAGCTGAGGGCAACTCCACTAATTAAGGCCAGTGAAGATAAAGCGATTCCTTCCAGTGTTTTGTTTTACAGATCCTCTTTTCCATGGGCTTCTCGTTTACAGTTGCCATGTAAGTGAAGAGTCCGGGGAGTCAAAGAGTCCAAAGTCCCAGCAACAAAGTGAAGACAGCATGTGAGCCTCTTGATCCACACCCTGGAGGGGAAGCAGGGGTCCCCCATAACATACTGTACATCTGTCCCTTATTGAAGCCACCTAACACTACTCTCTGTCACCTCATCTCTTACTCCTGTTGATTCTAACAGGGCTGTTAATCATTGGTTCTATGTGGGCAGCATGAGGTCCAGCTGATCAGTCTGCATGACTGTCTAGGACTACATGGATGCTGAAGGAGAGCCAGCCTCAGGCTTTCTCAGGCCAATGTCCCCCACGCCCTGGCCACCACCTCTACTGTCATGTGGAGAATCTTTTCCTGAGAGTGAGTCCCAGTAATGATACTTCAGGCTTCTCCAGAAGCCAACCAAGAGCTCCAGCTTCCTTCTGGCCTGGACTGCATTTGCAGGCTACTCTTATTCCTGTCACTTGTTCCAGACACATCCCTTACATCTGTACCTTGTTTAGCTGTAGCATACATGGGTTCACTCCAAACCTCAATAGCTTCATTCGTATCAGGCAAAGAATCAAAATTGCAAATGTAGAGTTTGTAGAGAATTCAAGGCATGTAGGACTGTGAGGTAGCAAGACTGAGAAAGAAGAGGAAAACATAAGAGGAAGATATCATGGGAATGAATAAATATTGCATGCAATTATGTAAAAATACTTATAATGTATATTTATAATGTGTTTATATTGATAATTGTATGCAAATGACACAATCATTTTCATAGAAATTTCAAATTTTGGACTGTCCAAGTTTGTTTTCTATTGCAATGATAAACAACACAACCAAAAACAATGGGAGGGAGAAAGGGTTTATTTCATCTTATAGCTTATCATAAAGTGAAGTCAGGGCAGGAACCTGGAGGCAGGAACTGAAGGCAAGATCCTGGAAGAATGCTGCTCACTGGCTAGCACTCCTTGGCTTGCTCAGCTTGCTTTCTTATACAACCCAGGACCACTTGCCTAGGGATATTTATGCAATATTTATTCATTTCCATGATATCTTCCCCTTGTGTTTTCCTCTTCTTTCTCGGTCTTGCTACCTCATAGTCCAACATGCCTTGAATTCTCGACAAACTCTCTATATTTGCTATTTTGATTCTTTGTCTGATACGCATAAAGCTATTGAGTTTTGGAGTAAACCTGTATATTCTACGGCTAAACAAGGTACAGACCTAAGAGATGCGTCTGGAACAAATGACAGGGCTAGTGTCACCCACAGTGGGCTAGGTCCTTCCATATAGATCATCAGTTTTTAAAATGCCTCATAGTCTTGCCTACGGGTCAATGATTCCTCCCATTTTTCCCTCTTCTCAGACTCTAGCTTAAGTCAGTAAAGTTGACAAAAAACTAACTAGCAGATAGACATACTGTTAGAACTCTTAAGAGTTCAGCAAAGTAACTGGATAGGTAATCAATAATTAAACATCAATAATGTTTCTATATGCCAGCAATGACAACTCAGAAAAAGATCTTTGAAAAAACAAAACCTTGAGCTGGTGGTTAATCTGGGGAGGCAGAGGCCTCTGCCTGTGCTCTACCTTATATCATATAAAAAAAACAAAAAAACCCTCAACCACTTAGGAGCAGGTATCCCCCTCCTTCCCTCCTCCCTCCCTCCCTCCCTCCCTCCCTCCCTCCCTCCCTCTCTTTCTTTCTTTCTAACTCACCATCTTGACCGCCCCATTGCTTTAATTTTATTTTATTATTATTCTTTTGGGTGGGTTTGTTAGAGGGTCTCTCCATGTGGCCCTGGCTCTCCTGGAACCAGGCTGGCATTAAACTCACAGAGCACTGAGATTACAGGTGTAGGCCACAATTTTTAGCCAAGATTTTTATTTTAATAAGAGATTGGAAGGTAATTTATTGTGGTTTTCTTCAAGGACTTTAAAAATTGTACTCAAGTATGTGTATGTATGTGTGTCTGTGTATGGGCAATGTTTGTATGTCTGTGTATGTGTGTACCTGTGTATGTATGTGTGTATGTATGTATGTATGTGTGTATATGTACGAGTATGTGCACATGAGTGCAGGTGCTTGTGAAGGCCCCAGGCATTGGATCCCCTGGAGCTGTAGGTCCAGGCAGTTGCTGTTGGGTGGGGGCAGTGTAGGCACAGAGAAGTGAACTCAGGTCCTCTGGAGGAGCAGTACATGCTCTTAACTATTGAGTCTTCATTCTAGCCTGAAGGCAGTGTTTCCAAGCACTCTCTCTTTGTACTTCCTGTGCCATGAACATCAAGCCTGGCAATATGACCGACTTTGGACAGTGATCACATGAATGTGAGTGACGTGATGGTGCTTGGAGCAGAGCCTCTCCCACCTCTCATCAGAGCGTCATATTTCAAATCATGCTGCCACTCACCTGTACCCAGAAGGTTAGCCCCAGCACCCCAGCTGATTAGGAGTGTAGGGTGAGCAAGAAAATACATAGGTGGCATAGCCAGGGAGACATGCTGATTAAGTTTGCCATGTTGTCATTACTCAGGGAGTCTGACTAATAGGAATATCACCCCCGGACTTGATTAATTGCTGCAATTTTAATTCATTTAGGCCACTTGTTCTCAACCTGTGGGTCGAGACCCCTTAGAGGATTGCATATCAGAAGTTTACATTACAACTCGTAACTAGCAAAATTACAGTTACAAAATAACAATGAAATAATTTTACGGCTGGGAAGGTCACTACAACATGAAGAACTGTATCAAAGGGTCACAATAATAGGGAGATCGAGAAGCCCCAATTCAGGCAAACAATGGCACTTTATAAATGGTACATTGATGTTTCCAGCTGGTTCCACATTGTTCAGCTAAGCATGAGCTGTCCCAAAGTATTTATGATAATTTTGTTTGTGTGTTTGTTGTGACAGCATCTCACTCTGTTTCCCATCCTGGGCTTGACCCCACGGCAATCCTCCTGCCACAATCCCCAAAGTGTTGGTGTCACAGGCATGCACCAATACACACAAGATTTTTATTTAAAAAAAAAAAAACTTACAAGAGATTATTTTAGGGGAATGCAGTAGGCCTTTTGCAGGCAATCCACCCTTCACATTAGCAATGTAGAGAGTGCCAAGTCCTGCAATGAAGGACTTTATTAGATCAGTATTTCCTGACACCACTTGAGGACAGGCCTCTTAGCCTGCTTAAGAACATCTAATGAAAGTTTGCTTCATGGGTTTTTCTCAAATAAATTTTTTTTCGAGTTGACAGACCATGGAGAATTAGCGGGTTGGTTTCAAAAGCAAAATTGAATTCTCTCATTGGCACATCAGTTGTTTCTGCATCTATAAGCATTGTCTTCAGTCTGAAAGCAGTCTGAAATCCAGAGACCAGGATTCTCCCCAGGTCTTATCAGAAGGCTAAGGCCAGTGGGATAGGTACGGGAGGTCAGTGGCTGACCACCACTCCAGGATGGAGGTGGTCAGCACTCCTAGCTTCCTGACATTTGTGCTTTAATCAAGCCCCACTCATCCCTCCCAGTTTCAAAGCCCAGTGAGGAACCACAAACTCCCACAGCCTCTGGCGGGAAAGCCGAGGGGAACCCTTTGAAAGGTAATTAGCAGCCTTTGAATCCTAGACCCTTTGATTTTGCTTCCTGGCCTTAAACAGTCACAGGAGATTTTGCAAAATGGGAGAAAAACAAGGCAGCGAGCAGAGCCCCTTCCATTGATGCTTTCCAAGTTGAATCGAGTCTGAGAGGACACTTGTCCCTGGAGGGGTGGGAGGGTGTTGCAGTGATGTCCCCAAATCATTCATTCATTCACCCATTCACTTATTCAGTCAACTGTCAGCCAGTTAGTTAATGGGTCAGGCACAATGCCATGTATAGAGCACATACTTTTAGTTATCATTCATTCATTAGTCCATCATAACATGCCATCTCTGTGCAGACTCAGAGCTGGGGTTCAGGTCTGTAAGTTTATAGTTAGTGAGAAAGACAACCAGGTGAACAAATAAAAACCATCACTGTTGAGAATAAAGTGACAGGAACTGGATGGTTTCTCAGCCAGTAAAGCCACAAAAACCTGAAGAACTGAGCTTAGATCCCCTTAGGCATCTAAAAGATTTAGGGATGGCCCTCAGATCTGTGACCTTTGTAGTCTGTGCTGGGGGTGGATCCCTGGAGCTCACTGGCCAGCCCATCTAACCAATCTACTAGCTCTAGGTTCAGTGAAGGACACTGCATCAAAAGACGAGGGAAAGCATGGCCTGATATCACATGTCTTTATTCCCAGTGCTCAGGAGGCAGAAGCAGATGAGTTCTAGGCCAGCCTGGTCTACATAGTAAGTCCCAGCCAAAGCGACACACTGAAATCCTGTCTAAAATAAAATGAAATAAGGTGGAAAACTGTCATGGAAGACCTCTGACTTCAGCTTCCCACCACCACCACCACCACACATACACAGGGTTCAGTCCCAGGAACTAAGTGAATGGGTCACAATATTCACCCAGAGAAGAACAGGGAATTATCCTTAGGGGAAATATTATGCTTTCGATATCTAGTGTTCCCCAAAGACTCTAGGCTGCTGTTCTTGCTATAGAGGAGTGGTTGGATGTGACGACTGTTTAATGAGTTCATCTGCACAAGCTATCAGGAGGCAGGGCCCAACTGGAGGAGGAAGCAAGATCCATGGGACAACCACAGGAAGGGCATATCTTGTCCCACTGTTGTTGCTGCTGCTGCTGCATCATCATTTCTTCCTCTTCCTCTTCCTCTTCCCCTTCCCCTTCCCCTTCCCCTTCCCCTTCCCTTTCCCCTTCCCCTTCCCCTTCCCCTTCTCCTCCTCCTTCTCCTTCTCTTTCTCCTTCTCTTCCCCCTCTTCTTTTTTTTCTTTCCCCCTCCTGCCCTCTGCTTATTGACTGCCATGAGGAAAGCATTCTTGCCCCACCATATGCTTCCACTATAATATTTTCCCACTTAGTAGAGAAACAACAGAGCCACATGACTACAGATGAGCCATTGAAGTCATGAATCCAAATAGAGCTTTTCTCCTTTGATTAATGTTCTAGCATATTTTACCATAGTGATGAAGGTTGTTGGTGCCCGGTTTCAGTGTGCTTCAATCTGTTATGTAGCAGGACCCAAGTAACTCAGCACCATGAATTTGTAAAGTGGTCTCCATTATTTTGGACAAGGACACTGTTGCACTTCTGAAGTACAGAGTAGTTGGAAGGTAAGACTTGATACTAGGATAAGACTTAAGAATAAAGATGTGAGTCCAGGTGGTGACCAAGAGGTTTTTTTTTTTATGCTCCCTGTCAGTTAACACAAGGATGGTGCCCAGGCCATAATGGAGAGTATTTTCTAAAACTTCCCCCTTGAACTATGTGCAGCTACCCTTCAACAGTCCTAGTAAGGAGCAGATGGTAAAATAGGACAGAAGCCCTTTCCCATGCCAGTGCTGTGAACTGCACAGAGAACTGACATTGGCCAGCTCCTAAGGGGCTGATGAGGCCATTGGTGCCAACTAAGCCATGAGCTCAGATAGCACAATGCCCTTGTGGAGGATTCTGGGAGCACTGCCTACTACCTGGTCCCTCTGCTCCTTTCAATACACCCTTCGCTTCCTGTTCTTCCTGCTCCTGCCATGCCAGTGCACAGCCTGGGAAAGAGCTGAGTGAGAGACACGGTCCACCCATAGATGAGTACACATAGCTCATCTCATAGAAGAGGAAGGGAGATGGGGGAGAAGCAGGAAGGAGGAGGAAGAGAGCGGCACAATGACATCGTCCTCATTCACTCCTCAGTCTGAGTCTGCCCCATTCTCCAGCAACCCAGTCTCTCCTGCTTCCCAATCCCAAAGCCACAGCAATCCGGGAGAATCTTCTAGCAATCTCTGCATCAGTTTTGGAGATTCCCTAATCAGCTTTCAGTTCCCATGCCCAAAGAATGGTAGTCCAGAGAATCTGTGATTCTGATTGCCTTATGTCCTGTGTTCTCCTTTGTCCTAAGGTGAAAGATAGAAGGTGAGGGCTGGACTATATTCACTGGTTAAGGGCTCTGACTGCTCTTCCAGAGGACCTGGGTTCAATTCCCAGCTCCCACATGGCAGCTCACAACCATGTGTAACTGTAGTCCCAGAAGATCCAATGCCCTCTTGTGATCTCCTCAAGCACTAGTCACACACATGGTGCAAAGACATACATACAATTCATACTCATAAAATTAAAAAACAATCTTTCTAAAAAAGAAAGAAGGAAGAGAAGATGACAATTCCCTCTAAAGTCAGGACTTTGCCAGAAGGAAAGAAAATGTATGCCCAACAAGGAGAACTTACAAGCCATAAATAATCCCTTTAAGAGTTTCCTTGGCCTGGACAAGCCCCGGATAGGTTGCCCAATCCTCAATAGTCAGCCCCAAACACATATACATAAGTGCAACGGTAAATGGGCTCAGTATGGTGTGTGTGTGTGTGTGTGTGTGTGTGTGTGTGTGTGTGTGACAATAGTAATTATAGAAGAAGATGAGAGGAGTGGTAGGGGACATGGGAGGATCTGGGGGAGAGGGAAGGGTGGAGATGATGTAATACGGTAATCACGTATGAAATTCTCAAAACGTAATAATAAAAAACCCACCCTCTGGGGAACCAGTTGGCAATCATCTCTGTCTGACTCAAGCACTGAAGGCTGAAAGTGATTACTTGACACCCACACTGAGTGCTGAGAAGGCCTGCTGAAATGGCTGAAAATTCCCTCTCCTGTCCCTTCCTCTCAACAGCCCAAGAAGGGAAGGCTGCACCCACACACATCTAACATTCTAAGCTTCTAAGCCTGATGCTCTCCAGGGCAAGTCAATGGGAACCAGCCCCCACAGGACGTCTATGGAGGCTCTGAAATCCCAGGGAATATTTCTAGAGCATGTGGAAGGAGGAAGAGGAGCTGGTCTTTGAGCAAGAGCCTGAGAGTGGCTGTATGTCTGTCTGGAGGGAGACAGGCTTCTTCTGCACTGGCCATTTGTCAGTCTACAAGAGAGTTAGGCAGAGGGGCTGAGAGGGGACCTGGAACAGAGCAAAGTAAGCCTAGTACACAGACTCTTGACCAGTGTAGCATCCTGGAGACTGCCTGGTAGTAGTAATGCTTGAATGTGAATTTAAAGCATGAATACCACTGGAAATAGAAGGCCTTCCCTATGATGGAGACAAAGTCTATACAAGCTCCAGACATGCTGTTAGAACAGCACAATGCACAGCATGAATGGATGTGCCCATGGGGAGGGGCAAATGCTATGTTTGGATGTTCTCACCAAAACTCACATTGAAGTTCAATCTTTGGAGTGTGGAAGAGAGCCATCAGGAAAGTGCTTGCCTTGCAGACATGTGGACCAAGTTTGATCCTATGAAACCATGTGAAAGGAAAAAGAAAAAGAAGAGAGAGAGAGAGAGAGAGAGAGAGAGAGAGAGATCCAAGCATGGTGGAACATTCTTGTAACCTAGCACTGAACAGGCACTGACTGGCCTACTTGGCTATTTCTAGGCCGATAGAAGAGTCTGTCTTAAAAATATATAAAGTGACTGTTCCTGAGGAAGGATACCTAGGGTTATCTCCTGAACTCTACATGTGTGCACACAAACAAACACATGTGCATTCACAAAAGAAATTTTATATTATTTGTGCTGTCTTAAGAGGTGGGATCATATAGGATCTTGAAGAGTAATTGGGTGTTAAGGTCTCTGCTTTCTTAAATGGACTATTCCATCCATGAATTGGGTTTCTTTTAAAACACAGCTTGGTTCTAGCTTTGCCCCACGCCCCTTTCTGTACACTTCCTTTTCTAAGCACGGAAGCATGATAACTTGTGCCACTGGCAGAAGAGTCTTTATCAGATATAACTCTTCAGCTTTGGGTCTTCTATCTCTGGAACAATGAGTTGAATCAATCTTTCTTGCTTATAAGCTCTTCAGTCTTTGGTCTTTGGTTATAGCAACAGAACCTGGACTAATACAACCATGAAGCTATGATTGTAAGTAGGCCTTGTGACACTGTCCTGCTGCCAAGGCTGTTTAGAGCTTTGAGTGACTCTCTTCTCAGCACTAAGGATTTCAGAATGGGCTGAGACCGCGTGTAACTATGCAGTGGCTAGGTGTATGAATCAGCACTCCTGCTGGGAAGGACAGAAGGGACCAACTCTAGTCTTCTTGGTCCAAAGCACAGTCTAGACAGGATCCTGGGTAACTCAAGTCATTGCTTCAAGTTGTGTGCAACATCTGGAAAGAGATGACCCTGTAACTTTTGTATTTTCTTTCTGGAAGGCAATAGGCAAGATGAGTAAATGCGTAAATAACCGTCTACCTGGAAAGTTCTCTTCGAGAAATTTACGCAAAGAAAATCACTATAGATGGAGAAAAAGAACTTTACCTCAGAGATTCTTCTGTAGCCTACTTAGGAAATAACAGGAAACAGTGTGAATACCCCCCCCACACACCCCACCCTCATCTCATAATGACTAGCAGCCTGCTGATGGGTTTCTCTAGCTACGTCATCAGCTGCTAGAGTAAAAATGGAAAATTCCCACAGAACTGGGTGAGGTTGCTGTTTGGAAGTTTTCGCCAGATCCTGGCGCACTCAGAAATGACACATCTCTGTTCTCCTTCTTTGGCTTCACGGTAATGATGGATGGTTATTATTTCTTCTAAAAAGGAGAAGACCCGTTTAATTGTGGTATAAATATAAAACAAAGTCTGCAAGTGCTACTGGAGTACTGGTTCACCAAGGCCTGTGGGTTCCGTGAGTCTCGCAGTATTTCTCTCACGGTTCTAAGGGATGGAGCTGCTCATGACATAGTTCCCTTATCCAAAGTAGGAAGATAGGCATGAAAAGGCACCAGTGACATTTCCCTTCTACAACAAAGCAATAGCTGCCTCCCAAATCTCCAGAGACTACTTACATTCCACAGCCTCAATGAATTCACAGGGATATAGCAGCAAGAGAGTCAGTCAAGAAACCAAGAAAGACTATACAAAGGGAATGGGATTAGCATGGCAAGCTTTCTGATGACAACTGATTGTTCAGGACCAGGTATACCAGCCCTTCAAACAAAATCAAGAAAGGAATGGACAGAGCAGTAGAAAATGACTATTGAGAAAAGAGCCAGCCAAGCCTGTCACACCTTAGGGAAAGAAAGGGGACAACCCTAGGTCAGTGCCCCCTGGTGTTCTGAAAAGTGGAATGTTCTGGCCCATGAAGGACTGAAGACGAGAAGTTATTAGAATAGATCATTGATTTCAAACCAGGTTTTTGTGTCACCGTGTTATTTAGGGACTGCTCCTGGAGTGAAAAGGAAGGAGGAAAGGTACTGGCTCTCAGTCTTCAACACACATGCCTCCCTTTTGTCTGAATATTATATTGAGTGTATATATAAAAGTCTACTGAATTTTGTATGTGTGTGTATTTATTTGTATAAATGTGTACATACATGTGTATATATTTTCTTTCACACACATACACACACAAAATATGTATCTAGAAATCTACCTAATACAGATTTCAAAGTGGAGGTTTCTGAAACTCAAGTCTGTATTTAAAACATTTTTAGGGAACTGAGTACGGTAGCAAATGCCTTTAATCCCAGTGCTCAGGAAGCAGACTTGGGTGGATCTCTGAGAACTTCAAGCCAGTTTGGTCTACATAGCAAGTTCATGCCAGCCAGGATTTATATGTATTAGACTTTTTCTCAAAAGAAAAATCTTAACTTGCCGGGTATGATGTCACACACTTCCAGTTCTAGCCCTCAGGAGGCAGAGGCAAAGGCAGGAGGCTGTCTCTGAATTTGAGGCCAGCCTGGTCTATATTGCAAGTTCCAGGCTAGCCAGGGTTGCATAGTAAGACCCTATTTAACAACAATCTCTTGGACTTGTGACTGCCATTACAGTGCCTATACAATCTATATTACACACTGTCCTAGTAACTCAGAGTAGTCAAGAGTGGACTCAGTGTGGTAACAGCACATTAGCATGAAGCTATGTACCCATCAACAGCCCTAGTCAGAACAAATACATGTGACAGTTCTAATGTCACACTTCACTCATTTACAATAATTTTCACATCAACTAGCCCACCTTATGTACATATACATGTTAATGTGTGTGAAAGCATGTGTGGTGCCTGTTCATATGGGTGAACATATGCATGTCAGTATGTGTGCATGTATGTGCTATGGAGCCTAAGAAGACAACCTTGGGTTTTTTTTTTTTCCTGAGGCAGACTTCCTCACTGACCTGGAGATCACCAATTGTGCTAGACTGACTGGTCAGTGAGCCCAGGGATGCACCTATTTGTAACTCCCCGGTACTAGGATGAGAAGCAGTTTGGCACCATGCCTGGCTTTTTTGTGTGGGTCCTAAGGCTTGAACTCAGTGCTGTCATGCTTGCATGTAAGCACCATACTGACTGAACTCCTTCTGCAGCCCCTGCGGTTACTTTTAATACCCATTTCACTGTTATGTTCACAGTTCGACCCCATGGGCAATTAGTCCCTGACTCCCGGATATACGTGGGTGCTAACAACAGCTCTCTGTGGGTCATGGGTCATTTTTAATCTTTCTTTTTCCTGGTCTGTCTTTTCTAATTTTGATAAAATAAACAGACATGGCTTTTGTAATAAGGGGAAAGACGCCATTTTAATTAAAAAGTAATAACCATGTGGCCTGTGACCTTGTGGGATGTTTGGACCGTGCTCCCACCGCCCCTGCTGAGCCTGGCTTTTCTGGGCCTCTGCTCTTCCTGCCTCCCCGGCTTGCCTTAAATGTGCAGCCAAGTGAGAAGAAGGGTCCCTGCCCTGCCCTGTCCTGTCCTGTCCTGTGAGTGGAGGCAGGGCTAGACACTTTCTGAGGAGCCCTCCTGGAAGAGTTTTGAAGCCCAGCTGGGATCTGAGGGCTTTCAAATGCCAAGATCTAATGTGAGGAAACTGTGTCTGCCAATGCCAATGGCTGTGCTCTGTCCAGAGCTGTTGATAGATACATGGCTTCATGTTAATGTGCTGTTATCACAATGATTCCACCCTTGGCTACTACAAGTCACCACCACATCTGGCTTGAATCTTTCCTTATTATGACCAAAAAAAAGTAAAAACTGAAATTTCATCCACCCCTTTAACACCCTGTCTCCCTTCCTCCTTTTATCTCCTCCTCGCCCCAAGCCTTCCTTTTCTCTGGCACTCCAGAGACTTTAAGCAAGTTTGAAGGTGGACTTTAGAAAGTATCCCATCCAAAGTGCTCTTGTTCTCATTTTACAGATGGTGACACTGAGGTCCAGGAAGAGCCCTACCTTTCTGTATTGCCATTCTTACTAAGCTGCTAGGTACTGTGTGGCAAGTACCCAGACCCCTTAGATTGCTGATCTACAGGAGAGAATGGTGCTGCCCTGCTGTGTTAGTTACTTTTCTATCGCTGTGACAAAACACCATGATCAAGGCAACTTACAGAAGGAAGGATCTATTTGGAGCTTACAGTTAAAGGAATCCCTCACCATGATGTTGGGGCTGGGATAGAGAGGCAGACAGCAGCAGGCAACAGGCACGATGGAGTAACAGCTGAGGGTTCAAACCCCAGTCCACAAACAGGGAGCAAAGATACACTGGGGATAATGGCAGAATTTGAAGCCTCAAAGTCTCCCCATGACACACCTCCTTCAACAGGCCACACCTGATCCTTCCCAAACAGTTCTTGAGAGTGGACCAAGTATTCACACATAGGAGCCTGGTGGGACATTCTCATCCAAACCCCACATGTGCCTTGGGTGACTATCCTCCTACAAGTCTCTGTGTTGAAGGCTTGATCCTCAAAATGGTGCTGCTGCTGGCAGGTCGGGCCTGGTGAGGGGTCATTAGGTCACTGGGGTGTGCCCTGCTCTCTTACTCTCTTCTTCCTGGCTCAAGGCACATACAGTTTCTTTTGACATTGCCCTCCACATAATGTACTGCCTTGGCCAGAGGCCCCAAGAAGCAGGACCATAAAACTAGACTGTAATCACAGAAAACATGAGCAGAAGTACACCTTTCTTTTTAGAAGTTCATTAGACCCAGATACTTCATTTTAGTAAAAGAAGTCAACAAACACAGGTTCCTTACAGCCATCTTGTCTAACAGTAAGCGGGAGAGGAACTGGAGAGGCAAACATTGACTTACCATTATTGCACAAGGGTTCCTAGTTTCCTGGGAGATCTGTTAGAGCTTCCTAACACAAGTCCTCTAACTGTAGTTTATTATGCATTTGGGAGGAAGATTGGGAGAAACAATGGTAGCTTCTATCATCCTTTGTGCTACATTAAATGCTTCATGAGTACTTCATGAGGCTTTTCCCTGGGGGGACATCGGTGTGGCTCTGCACTCTCCAACATCCTGAGGGCTTCCACTACAGTTTAGGCTCCACCTTCACAACTTCATACAATGGTCTCTCCAGGCTTCTTTTCAGGGACTCCTGGCACACACTGCCTAGCCACACAGTGACAGTCTGAAACTGTGGAGGGAGACCCAATGTCTTTCTCCACCTTGCATCTTCCATGCCTATGAAACCCCATGGACACTGCTGCTAAGTCCTGTTGTCAGCTTGGGAAGAACGAGGACTACAGTGGCAGCAGCCCTCGTGCTGACTCTAGGGAAACACTCTCCTAAGCAGTTGCTTTCCAGGAGCAGGGACCCCCTCAGGCATTCTGAGTTTAGGCTCCATCCTTTCCAATTAGTTTGAATTTTCACAAGTTGGAGCCTTTGATGGGCAGAGTCTTGCCCTGGGCTCCTTTCTTACTGTCCCAGTGAAGAACACTTTAACAATTACATCCTCTTTATTATGTGCCTTGGCCATAGAGTTAAACTTGTTTGAGTTCTTTTTATGGATAAACTGCACTTTAAAAAATATATTTCTGCCCTGCTTGTTTGCTCTTCTTCACTCTAAGACTGAATAAATGCAGTAATAGCAGCCATGGCTCAGCCTGAACCTTCTCTTATCTTGAAATTACCTCCACCAATGGGATTAGCTTGTTGCTTTTTAATTCAGGCTCACTCAAACCCTCAAGACATGGGTAGAATGCAACTAGGTTCTTTGTCAGAATATAATTTGAATAGCCTCCAGTCTTGTTTCTGATAAAGTGCGGTTCCCCTCTGAAACCTCCTAAACTGAGCCATTCAGTTGTCCCCCCACCCCCGCCCCCATCACCACCAGAATGGCCCATTAAACTCTGCTTACGCTGTAAGCAGAGGTTCTCAACCTGTGGGTCTCAACCCCTCAGGGGGTCACACAGCAGATAACCTGCATATCAGATATTTATACTGAGATTCATAAAAGTAGCAAAGTTACAGTTATGAAGTAGCAACAAAACAATTTTTTTATGGTTAGAGGTCACTACAAAATGAAGAACTACATTAAAGAGTCACAGTATCAGGAAGGTTGAAAACCACTGGCTTATCAGATTCAAAGGATATTTTTTTCTAGTCAAGAATTTCAAACTCTTCCACATTCCTCTTGCAAATCAGAATTAAAGGCCAAGAAGTACATGGTCAGGGTTACCATAGCAACAATGGCATGCACCAATTTTCTCTATTAATTGCTTTTCCTATTGTAATAAAATACGCTGATAAAAGCAACTTCAGGGAGAAAGGGTTTATTCTGGCTCACAGTTTGAAAGGACCATTCTGTCATTGTGGGGAAGACAGCTGTCATTCTTCCTCCTCACTTACTAATATTTCCATCTTAGTATGTATGAAGTGATTCCTGATTGTGGTTTAGATTAATATCTCCCTGATTATTCATGACAGTGAACATTTTTTCATGTGTATATTAGGCATTTCTGCATTTTCTTTGGGAAAATGTCTACTAAAATTTTGTTCCCATTTTGAATTGGTTACTTAATTTTTTATTGTTAAGTTGTAAAAGTCATGTATATATTCTAGACATTATACCTTTATCAAAAATATAATGGTAAATATTTTCTCTTTGTGTATTATCTTTTCATTCTCTTGGTGGTATCCTTTGAATTTAAAAATGTCTAAAGTTCTTCTTTTGGTTGCATGTGCTCGGAATTGTATCCATTGCTTGGTGATGAGATGAACTCTCCAGCGTTATTGAGAGTTTTGTTGAGGACTATTCTTTCTCCCTGAATTATCTTGATACCTTTATCAAAGCTTAATTGCTCATAAATGCGTGAACTCCAATGATCTCTCTGTCTATCCTTAGGCCAGTTCCATACAGTCTTCTGAAAGCTTTGTAATAGATTTTGAAATAAAGACTTAAGAATCTTATGAATCTCCCCCTCGATTATTTGACCATTCTAGGTCTTTTGCAATTTCATATAAATTTTAGAACTGGCTTATCAGCATGTGAAATTTTTCAGCTGGGGTTTTGGCAGAAATTGTATTGAATCTGTAGTTCAAGACTACAAATGTCTTGTGTGTAGTCAGATGGTTTAGACACTTCCTTTAGATGGTATTTTTGCATTTTTCAGTGTATATGTCTTTAAAATTATTCCTAAGCATTTTATTCTAACTGTTCCTTTTAAGCTTTTGGTTGGTGCACAGAAGTATAGCTGATGTTTATGTTTATCTTGTATCGTATACCTTGCTGAACTCTTAATTATATTTTTAAATTTTTTATATGTATGAATGTTTTGCCTGCATGTCTGTAATGTGCACCATGTGCATACCTGGTACCCGTGGAGGCCAGAAAAGGGCATCAGATTTCCCAGAACTAGAATTACAGGTGGCTGTGAGCTACCATGTAGGTTCTGGGAACTGAACCCAGGTCCTCTGCAAGAGCAACAAAGTGCTCTTAACCATTGAGCCCTCTTTCTAGCCTCTAAACTTCTAGTGCCCCTCTCTCTCTCTCTCTCTCTCTCTCCACACACACACACACACACACACACACACCACACACACACACACACACACACACACACACACACGTAATCCTTGGAATCTTCTATAAGATTATGGTCACGTTATCTGCAAATAGAAATAGTTTTGTTTATTCCTTTTTCAATCTGGATGTCTTTTATTTTTTATGTTGTTACCATTGTACCGATTGTGTCTCTATAGGTTGTAGGCTGCCAGTACAGACTTATATCAGTTATTTATATAATAATCTAAGTTATATGTATTTATATTGTGCACCTTTAATGGCTCCTTTATCTTTTAATATGGAGTTGAGTTGATCTTGTGCTCTTCACTTCATCCTAAAAAATTCTCTTTGGAGTATTTACTTGGTTCTGTCTGCTTGTTTGTTTTGGAACTAGGGAGTCAATCCCATAGTCTTCCACATGTTACACAAGTTCTCTAGCACTGAGCCATATTCCAGCCCTTATTTGGTTGGTTATTTGGTTGGTTGTTTTCTTTGTGACACGGTCTGACCATGTAGCTAAGGCTGGCCTTGAACTTGTGATCTTCCTGCCTCAATACCTGAAGTGTTGAGATTATAGACATAAACTAACACAGCAAAAACATGAAATAAGTGTTTGTTTCTTTTAGTGCATGGCATTGATCATGGCTAGGGATTAAGTCTGGGCAAGAATTTTACTACTGAGGTATGTCTCCATACCTCACTTAGATTTCTTGAAGGGTTGTTTGCCAACATCATATTGGTTTTGTGTACCTAAAAAGTCTTCTTTTTTGTATGTCTAGATTTCTTGAAGGGTTGTTTGCCAACATCATATTGGTTTTGTGTACCTAAAAAGTCTTCTTTTTTTGTATTTCTAAAAGACATCTTTTTTTTTTTTACATTTTATATATTTCTTTTTTTCTATGTATATAAGACAATATGTGCATGCCATGATGCATGTGTAAAGGTCAAAGGGCAGACTGTGGGAGTTGGCTCTTTTCTTCCATCATGTGAATTCTAGAGATGGAACTCAGGTCATCAACTTTGGTGGCAGTGCCTTTACCAGTTGAGCTGTCTTTCTGGAATCAGATACAGAATCTTGATTAACAGTCTTTGTCTTTCAGTACTTTAAGAATGTCTCTGCTGCCTCCTAGCCTTCATGGGTTCTTAAGAGAACTCAGCTATCTATTGAGCTTATTAGACTCCTAATACCAGATGAACAACATCTTTCCTTTTGTTTTCAAGGTTTACACCCTCTCTTTGACATTCAAGAGTTTGAGTGTGACATGTCCAGATATGAGCTTTTGAACATGTGTTATTTACATCCATTGGATGTGAGGATGTGTAGGTTAAAGTATTTCCAACAGATTTTTTTCTTCAAATATCCTTTCTTTTCTAGGAATGATATGTTATGTTTAATTATGTCCCGCAGATCTTTGCATTCCTGGTCTTTCTTCATTGTTGTCTTCTCGCTGATGCTCAGACCTGGAAATCTCATTTGGCCTACTTCAAGTTTCCCGATTTTCCCTTTTGTGTGCCCCAGTTTGCTGTTGTATCCTTCCAGCGGACTTCTTATTTTAATTATACTTTTCAACTCCTAAATGTCCACCTACTTCTTTTTAAAGTAACTTGTATCCCTTTATTATTATTGCCTACTTAATGAGACATCACTCCACTTTCCCTTGGCTCTTTAAAAGTGATTTCCTTGGTTCTTCAACTATATTTTAAATCGACTATTTAAATTCTTTATCTGGGTAAGTTCAACATCTAGGCTTCCCAACAGATACTTTCTATTGATTGCTTTCCCCCACCTTGTGCTCCTATAGTTTCTTTTATTTTTGCATGGCTCTTCACCTTTTGTTGTTGAAACGGGGAGACTTCATAGAACACAATGTAGATGCCCCAGACACGAGCTGTTCTTTCCTCCCCTGGATGTGTTCTTTGCTTTATTGACTTCTCTGAATATATTCTGTAAGGTATATGGTGCTGAATTTCTTCTCAATTACTTTAGTCAATGACTGGGTAGAGATTTCCTTAGATACTTGGAACTTGTAAGTTATCCTGTCGATGCAGAGGAAGTTCTTTGTGTATGCTCTCAAAACTCAGCCAGGCAGTTGGTTACCTGCTGGGCTTTCATTTCATGCTTATGCAGAGAGAAAGTGTAGGACCCTTTACTGGGCCTGGGCCTGAGTGTGGGCACTTCAGAGTCCTGCAAGCATATAGTCTCATAGATTCCCAGTAACTGGTGGGAGCTTTCTGAAACTCCTATGAAGCTTCTCATTCTCTAGTTACTCAGTTTAACATTTTTGTTTAGCCTATTGTTCTCCCCAAATTTTATCTGCCACTAAAGTAGTCCCAAAGTTTCACAACTGCTTGTAAATGCCTTGACAAACATTCCCCAGAGAAAAAGACTCAGCCAAAGGCCTTCTGTACAGCGTAAGTCAAGAGTCAGATAATAAAACAGCCTTGCACGTGGAGTCTTCCGGAGACTCACAGATAAGAAGAGTAATGTCAATTCTTAGGCCTTGAAGGGCATTTCGCCCCATCTGCTCCTCCAGGCTGTCAGGATGATTTCTCACCATGGATGTGGGCTGTTGGTTTCCAAAGCTATCACAACATTTTAATAAGGAACATGGAAATGAGGCAAGAACCCTACAAGGTCATTGCTTCAACTCACAGTTAGCCTTCTTTCTTTGTGTATGTGTATGTATGTATGAATGTATGTATGTGCATATGTGTGTGCACTTGTGGAGGCCAGAGGTCAATGTTGGGTGTCTTGTTTTCCATCACTTTTATGTCTCTCTCACTGAATCTAGAGCTCACTGATCTGCTATAGACCCGCTGGCCACAAAGCCAAGGGATCATCCTGGCTTTCCCTCACAAGCTCTGGGCTAAGAGGCATATGCACTGTGCCCGACTTTTCACAAGGTACAGGAGATCCAAACTCAGATCTTCATGTTTGTAGAACAAATGTATTTTTAAAACCAATTGAGCCATCTTCCTAGTCCCTTAACCTTCTTTCTTAAACAAATGATCCCTCAATTACTACAAGTCTCTGACTAATTACAAAAGTTCCCCCATCCAGCTGTGGGTGGAGCTGGGGTGCAAAGCAGAGCCTGGCTGTGGGACTGGTGTGATGTACCAGTCTCCTCCCAGACCAAAGCATTCCTCCCTGCTCCTTAAAGGAAGTAAACAACAACACAGCTTCAGGAACTCCCTAGAACTGACCAGATTCACTAGGCCCCTCCTACAGAGGATTCAGAGCCTTGCTGCCAAGACAACTTTCAGACCAGCTGAGCTGCAAAGATTCTGAGAGGAGAAAAGCTATGAAGAAGATTTAGACAAGAAGAGCCACCTGGAAGCGTTTCAGACTCACTGAGGCACCTGGAAAGAACACTCTCCAAGTTGTAGAGCTGCCTGCAGGCTGTGCAGTGTGCTCTAGCTTGTGTGAGCTGTCTCCCATCCTGGGGTGGGCCTTGGTGATGCACCTGTCTTTGAGTCATTTCTGCTGCTGTGAGTAACCTCTCCCTCATGTTCCTATAAGTAACTCCAATAAAACTCATTGGTTCCCCAAGTTGGACTTTGTGGGTATCTGTACTTTGGCCTGTCATGGGTTTCCTGTCTGCGGTAACCAGGTGTGTTTCGTTTCCCCAGGAAAAGTTTTGACATATATATATAATATATATATTATATATATATTATATATTTATATATATATATATATTAGTTTCCAGCACATGAAATAAAAGATTTTCTTTAAAAAAAAATTCCCATTCCTTTCTTGACCCTACAAGACCCAGATAATATTTGTTACCTCGGACTCCAAGTCTCATTCCTTGAGACCTTTGAACCTGCTAGTCCCCCTGCCTACGGCATCACCTGACTCCATTCATCACTGAGTCTCTACTCAGATAACCCTTGTCAGTGTGGTCTTCTTGGCTAAAACACACCCCTGAACCCTGAACCCCTTATCCTTCCCTGGTGTGCTTTCTCCTTAGGATAATTTTGTTACAGAAGCCACTAAATCCATTTTAAAACACACCAGTCTGAATTGTTATTCTTTTCAAACTAAGTCTCTATAAAGACAGGGCTCTATCTGTCCTGTCAATCAATGGCCTGGATCTGGGTTACTCAAGACCCTAAATGATAGCAGGAAGCCTTCCCTTGCTGGCATTGTCAGAACAGGAGTGACAAGCAAGGTCACCCACAAGGAATGAGAACACTGTTGCAGAGGAGGCTAGCCTCTGCCCATCCCACTTACCTTACCGTCCACTTAGGTTTGACCCAGTGGGTGAGCTATGTCTTTTTCTTTCTTTTGATTAGAGTCCAGCCAGGCTGGGTCCTGTCTGCCAGGCTGTCTGAGCAAGGTGGAAACTATGACCCTGCTGGATGGTCTGGAGTTCATATGCTAACGGCTAGAAGCCATCCCTACTCCATCCCTGCCAGCTAGTTGCCATGACCCTCCACCACCATGCCACCTGCCAGGCCTTTCCCAGGCTGCTCCGTCTGGAAGCTTGGCAGCCATGCACTGCCCTGCAGAGTGGAAGAAAAAGAGAAGGCACCATTTAGGAGATGAGTTCTCCAACTCTCTGGGGTAAATGGGCAGAGGAAGAGATTCTGTCAGGGAGTGAGACCTGCCTGGGTCACACAGACATTCAACAGAATCAGTCCTTCCTTTCTTTGCCCTACAAGGTCCCTGGTAATATTGGGGTTCCCTGTTATTACTTCTCTGACCTCATGGCCCATTCCTCTGCACTCTGGCTACACATGTCAGACTTACCGAAACCTCAGTGTGCACTTGCAGTTCTAAACCATATCTGGGACATCACCTGATTCAATTACCATCTTTAGATCTCCATGTGTGGTGGGTTTCAGAGCATCCTTAAAGTGCCACTGCCTTTGTGAGTTTGGTCTGCTACTCAGAGCCTCTCTCATCATGGGATGTACAAAGGATGGAATGAGGGAATCCAAAACAAGGTACCTGATGGAGGGTCCTGGTGAGGATGCTAAGGAGCCAGGAAAGGGAGTAAAAAGGGAGTGAAAACTTGCTTATACATCATGAGCCTCGTTCTAAGCAACTAGTGACAGCAACTAGGAAGGGAAATTAGTTAGTAGCCCCATTTTACAGAGGAGGAAACCAAGACCCAGAGAAGCTGAAAAGTGCTCCATTTGACCAGGATAAGAATCTGGAATCTCCAAGCCTGTAAGCCTGTCTCTTATGCTTGATGCAACCCCCACTCCGTAGATTATAGATAACTCTAGCTGTGTAAACTCTGTCTTATCTGGTAGCATCTTTTTATTTCCGTTGTGGAAAAACAGAGTTGGCTTTATAATTCAATTCCTTTAGATCATTATAACATCTGTGTAGTTCCCTTCACGGTTCTAACAAGTGAAGTAAAATCTTACAATGTAGTTATTTTCATACTCTGTAAGAGTTATGATCTTAGTTCTTTCCCTGACAATTGTCTTTCAACAGCGCCGTAGACACCAATGGCTGATTCTTACAAAAGCAGCCAAGAAAACCATCACCTCTCTCCCTCCTGTTCACCTTCAGTGATGGGCCCGGAAAGGATGTACTTTCAGGAGCAGAGCATCAGGATCCCTTTAAGGCCTGCCTCTCCTGAAGTCAAATGATGTGCAGAGCTGAAGGTCGTGATATGGACAAGCCTCTTGGGGTCTTGTGGACCTCCAAGGGTTCAAACCACATGAAAGAATAAAGCAGTATAAAGATACATGTCCTGTCCCTTTCCTGAGCTTTTTGTATGGATACGGGTGCCCTCTAGTGGCTTCCCACGCCTCTACATGGGCCTTCCAAAGTCCCTGCAGTTGGAGAGGCTTTGCATGCTTACACTTATTTCTCTGTTCATGCTTGGGCTCTTCCCTCTTCCTAGCCCCTCATGCCAGCCTCTGATGAAAGCCTCTCACCAGCTGAGGAGTCAGAATTCCAGCATACAAACACTTGTTACCAGGTTGCCACTGAGAAATAATATTCCTTTCATATGCAGATAAAAGTAACAAAGAACCAGGCTTATAGCCAGAGCGCACATGGTCCTGAGTTGGAACTCATTCCTTTTCTCAGACTGCTAACTTGGTTTACAATAAGGCATCCTGTCTTCCTGCATACTGGAAATGTTATCGGTGGTAATCCCATCAGGTGCCCCTTGGGGACCACCCTTTAAATGTAGTGTGTTAGTTAGGGTTTCCAGTGCTGTGATGGTCACACACAGCTTGTTAGAGAAAGGGTTTGCTTTGCTTACACTTCCACATCACAGTTCACCACAAAAGGAAGTCAGGCGAAAGCCAGGAGGTAGGAGCCCAGAGGCAGGAGCCGGGAAGCAGGAGCTGATGCACAGGCCATGAAGGGGTGCTGCTTTACTGGCTTGCTCACATGGCTTGCTCAGCCTGCTTTCTTATAACACAGAGGCTTGCCAGTTCAAGGGTGTACTGCCTGGAGTGAGCTGGGCCCCTCCACCTCAATCATTAATTGAAAACTCACTGCAGGCTTGCACACAGGCCAATCCAGTGGGAATATTTTCCCAGTTGAGATTTCCTCTTCCCAAATGACTCCACCAGAGTCCAATATATGACACATCCATGCTCTCGGGTATGCTTTACTTCTGAAAATCTCTCTTAGCTTAAGCTTATGTTAAAAATATCTTTATTAAACCTAAACCTAACCCTGCTTTATAAACTGTCTAGTCCTGAAATTCTTTTCTGTTCGGTCCATGATAAAAATACTTAAAAGTCTACTCAGGCTGCTGAGGGTGACCGTGGGAAGCTGTGCTCCTGTGACCATATGCCACACCTCTGAAGTCTCAACATAGGGCCCATTGGCATTCTGAACTGGAAGGGAGTTATCAATTGCCTGAGAGTCCAGCTTCCTACCTCACACCCCCGTACCTCCTCCTCTCCCACACACACTCATACTCTCCACTCACACACCCTGTCCCCCCGTGCACATTTAATCCTGCTCCAGTTGGACATGGTCTCAGAAGATGCAGCGATATACAGGAGCTGGGAAGCTAACTAAAGGGAGACTTCATTTAGGCAGCCTTTGGGAAGTCAGCACCTAAGATGGGATGGGACTTTTTGGTAAAACAGCTGGATTTGCTCCTGTAAAATCAACTCATTGATTCCCCCAACATGGACTTGGGTAGAATCATGTCTTTGGTATGTTATTGGTATCCTATCAGAGATGGATAGAAAGAGATTCCTTGGGTAAAGTGTTACACTACACAACTGTTTTGTAAGCACTTTCCATAGTAAATCCCTTCCTGCTGGATGTGGAACAACTAGGATTCTCATTCAGTGATGGGGTGCAGGAATGGACTGGCATAACCATTTAGTAAATGCATTTGTAAGTGTCTGATAAAAACAGGCCAGTTTAACACTATGCAATTCCACCCAAAGGAATTTACTTAAGTCTAATGGAAGCATATGTCCATACCAAGACTGGTACAGGAATGTTCACAGCAGCGTGATCCATAACTGGCCCATGGAAACAGCCCAGATGTCTATCAGTAAAGAAATGGATAGATTGGCCATCTATACAACAACATTATTAATCAGAAATAAAAACAGAGAAAAGATTGACACCTCCATCAGGATAGGCAAATCTCAGACATGCCAAAGAAGACAGACTCAAAAGAATCAGATATTTCTCATTTCATGCACAGAATGGGGACTCCAAGAAAGATGCTATCAAGCAGCAATGAATACAGTTTGCTAACAGTCTCCAGCTGTGTACTCCCAGAACAGCCCCTCTCTCTTCAGAAGCAGCCTGGGGAGCACGGACCTCAAGGACACTTAAGATGTTTGTAAAAAGATGCTCTTAGCAGGTGCTGGGAAAATAGCTAGGCTGGTAAAGGGCCTGCTGCCCAAGCATGAGGACGAAGGTTTGATTCCCAGCATCTGCATAAAAACATCAGGCATAGTGGTATACAGTTACAATCACAGCACTGGGAAGGCAAAGACTGTAAAATATCTCAAGCACTGATCAGTCATCTTACTGAATCAGCAAGCCCCAGTTCCCAGTGAGGAACTGGGATTTTTGTCTCAAAAATCAAACAAAGAAACAAACAAACAAAACAAATAAAAAAACACCAAGGTGGACAGCTGTTAAGGAATGACAGTAGAGGCTGTCCTCTGGTCCCCAACACACACACACACGTGCACATAGGTGTGCATACATCAAAATATGCATACAGAGAGAGAGGGGGGGGGAGGAGGAAAAGAGAAACATAAGATACTATCAAATAAAGTTAAAAAAAAAGCAACCTACAGAAAGGAAGAATATTTGTAAATCATGCAACTGATAGGGAAATAACACTTAAAACACATGAAAAATCTGAAAAGCAATATGAAAACAAGCCAAGACTTTTTTTTTTTTTTTTTTTTGGTTTTCGAGACAGGGTTCTCTGGTCCTGCTGTCCTGGAACTCACTCTGTAGACCAGGCTGGCCTTGAACTCAGAAATCGCTGCCTCTGCCTCCCAAGTGCTGGATTAAAGCGTGCGCACCACCGCCGCCCAAGCCAAGACTTTAAACAGACATTTCTCCAAATAAGAGCCACCCCAGAAGATGTTCAGATCACAAAGCATGAAGGAAATGCAAGTCAAAAGGACAGTGAATGCCATAATGACACCTAACACTGTGTAACTAAAGAAAAGAATATCACCATTACGGTGACTCCTGTCTGTCCAGATGTGGCCAGATTGAAACCTTTATGCACTGTATATGGGAATAAAAAGCAGTATAGGTCCCAGATAAATAGTATGTTTGTGGGGCCAGGTCCTCAAAAACTTAAAAATAGGGGTGGGGATGTAGCTTATTTGGTAGAATTCTTAGTAGCACGCACCAAGCCCTGGACTCCAACCTCCAGCATCACATAAATTAGGTGTGGTGGTACACACCTGTAATTCCAGCATGCAGGAGGTGAAGGCAGTCGGATCATATATAATGAGTTTGAGGCCAGCCTGGGATACATAAAACCCTGCCTTAAAGTAATCAAAAATAAAAATGTTATATGATTCAGCAATTCTCTTTCTGGGTTTAAACCCCTAAAGGCTTGGAAGCAAAGTAATATGTGTACACCATGTTCATAGCTACGTTGTCCACAGAGTCAAATCCATAGAGATAGAAAGTAGAATGGTGGCTGGGCAGTGGCGCACACTTTTAATCTCAGCACTCAGAAAGCAGAGAAGGTAGATCTCTGTGAGTTTGAGGTCAGCCTGGTCTACACACACAGGGTTAGTTTCAGGACAGCCAGGGCTACACAGAAAAATCCTGTCTCAAAAACAACAACAAAACAAACAAATAAAAAAAAAAAGACCCCAACCACAGATAAAGAAAGAAAGTAAAGAACAGTGGCTGCCACCCACTGAACGAGGAGGATGTGGGAACTTATTGTGTAATGAGCGGAGTTTCAGTCTGGCAAAATGAAAAGCCTGGAGCTGAAGGGTGGTCATGATTACTCAATACAAATGCCCTTGGTGTCACTAAATTGTGTGATTACAAATGATTAGGATGGCAAATAAACTCTGTTCTGTGTGTTTGGCCACAATAAAAAAACAATATTTGAAAAAACTAATAGTGTTGTATTAAAATTTTATTTCAAAAGAAAGCTGTTTTCTCTTAGTGGCAATTACACTGTACATCCAGTGGTCAGGGGGATGAAAGTCTTACATTCCAGTCAGCTGTTGGGTCAGCCGTTTGGTGGACGTAAAGAAAAATATCTCTTATAGAGAGCTCTCTGGAAGTCAGCAGCTGAGCTGAAGCCAAAGAAGAAGGATGCTCGTTGGACTCCTCATTGCTCCCACTGCCTGACCTGAGACCATATCTTAACAGTTTCCAAGGGAGCACAGAGCTTGGAATCTGCACATTGCTATCACTTGGCAACCGGGAACTGGTGGCTGCAGCCACCTACCCGTTCTTCCTATTACCCTGTGCCCTTACCTGCCATGGGCCCTTTTCCACCCAGGTAGACAGGGCCTACTGGGGGGCCAGGGAGGCATCTCCCACCTGCTCCCTGTCTCAGCTTCTCCCAGGACTCCCAGGGCAAACTGGAACCCTTGCTGATGTAGGTAAGTCTACAGAAACACCTTGATGGACCAATGGAGGCATAGAGGACTTCTAGTCCAGAGAATCTTCTCACTTGTTCCCATGGGTGGAAGATGCTGGGGACAGGATGGATAGAACACAGCCAGGCCCTCAGGGGACTTACAGGCTGGTGCAGAAGACAGAGCTTAGCTCTGTTCTTTCAATGTACTAATGCCTTTTCCAAACTGACTATTGAGACACAGACTTTCTGAGGCACAGATCACCCTTAGCTGAGGTGGGAGGACCACAGCAGAGGTCATGTCCTGTCTGTCCCAGCAGTCACCAAGAAGCACCAGAGCCACTTCCTCTAAATTCTGTAACTCTCTACCTGAAGGCTTTCCATAATTCTAGACGTAGCTCTTACCTGAGTGAAGCACTACCTCAATTCCCTAATCCTGAGTTGGGACATCTCTGAGATCTTTCATACTCTGTCCTCACTGTTTGCCAGCAAGTGTGAGTTCCAACTGCTCTCAGAGGCTTCTCAGGTACCTCCTTTAGTTCGCCCCTCCTGCTAAGTCCTGGAATCAGCTCTGAGTGGAATAAGCCACTCAGGCTCCCAACAGGATCTCCCGTAGCCTAGGATGGCCTTGAACTCATCACCAATTTGAGATTGGCCTTAAGCTTCTTATCCTCTGCCTCTTCATCCCAAGACCTGGGATTACAGACACAAACCACCATACCTTCAGTATTGGCTTTTGTGGGAAGCCAGGCTAAGCCAGGCAATGGTGTATAAGAGAAAAGGTAAGTGTAGGAGCTGCAAGCCACAATCAATGGTATGCAAAGCAGTGTGGAACCAAGGGGTAGGGGCGAGAGAACTGGTGACTTAGGAAGCAAGACCACATTGCCAAAAGACAAAACAACAGCAGGAACAAGAAAGAAAGAATAAGTAAAAAAACAAAACAAAAACAAAAACAAAACCTTAAAAGCACTAATAAAGCTGACCAAAAGTCCAGCCTGTGTTTTACTATCATCATGAACCAGCAAGCCTAATGTACTTCAGTGATAAAATCCTCCTCCTTACTGGAGCTGATAGCTTTGTCTGCTGCATGCCTGCCACATTGGCACACCACCAAACTCCTATATCACAGTGTGGAGCAGCGGCTCTCAACCTTCCTGATGCTGCAATCCTTTAATACAGTACCTCCTGTTATGGTGACCCCCTCCAACCATCAAATTACTCCATTGCTACTTCCTAACTGTAATTTTGCTACAGTTATGAATCGTAATATAAATATCTGATTTGCAGGATTTCTGATATGCAACCCCGTGAGGGTTATGACCTCCAAGTTGAGAACCACAGGTGTAGAGAGTAGTTAAAGATGAGGAAGTAATGAGAGGGGCAGTGTTGATTCTCCAGTTATGCAGGGATAGTTACATTCCCCACCTTGCCTTTGCAGATGCTATACTCTTTTATAGGAGCATTTCTTCTTTATTCTTCCATTAGAGTTCTGTGCAATTGGCCATTTCTTTATCCAAGAAACCCTTCCCAATACTCACTTGAATCATATACTTCCTGTGGGCCTTGTGCAGATCTCTAAGCACCTCCAAATGACAGATTTCATATGGGATTGCTTTTTGACTGTTAGAAAAAACCACTACAAAGTTCCATCAGGACAAGATCTATGGCTTGTTCACCTAGGCATGAGAGCTGAGCGAAGTCAAGGTTATTGTAGCCAGGAGATCAGGGAATGAAAGGACACTTGGAGGTGACATCAGAAAGGCACAGGGCCTGTGGAGTAAGAGGGTGACAGAACTAGAGTGAACTTGCCTTTGTGGTGGGAACTCTGGGTAGCTTGGGCCTAAGGAACATGGTCTTGCCTGTGTTTTTCAGAATCTCTCTGGTTATAGGGTGCAAACAGTTTAGCAAACAAGGCTGATGCCAGGCAAACAAGCGAAAAGTGACAATGGCTTGGGTCATGGTACCAACCAACATAGGAAATTTTATTTGACTACAAAAAAGTATTGGACTTCAAGAAACATGGAGAAACAACAGGTGGTTAAAAAATCTTGATGGAACAAGTGGTTGATATTTATTAATTATCTCATGGGGTGTGGTCAAAAGCTGTGTTTTCTTGGGTGAAGTCATTTCAACTCTTTTTCCGATCTTTTTGTCACTTGCAAAGTGAGGATGGGTAATAGAATATATCCCATGAATTTGTTGAGAGGGGATGTAAAGGTTTTGGCACAGGATTTAGCATGCAATCAGCATACATATAAATGCTATCCTAGAAACCAAATTACCAGTTGCCAGGAGCACCTCTATTGCTCATTGGCTGATTGTGACACGATTTCTAAATCTATGTAGTGGTATAGTACTGTCATCAATACCAACTGTATAAGATTGGATCTGGAGAGTTCGATAAATGCATTAAAATTTAGCATGTAGAATAAAGTGCTATCAGGCAAGCACTAAAGACATGTTAATAAATTACTATGAAAGCATTTATAGCAGATTGCCTAAATTCTTCCCCGGCCTAGTACACACTCCACTTCGCAGATGAGAAGTCTACTGTAATTGGCAGTAGGCAGTCTCTCCCCAGGAATTAACAGCCTGGCACTCAGCAGTTGGTCTTGTAGGTAGACAGGCTTTAGGATGCTATGCCCTAACTCGCGCGCTTCCTAGCGGAACCTTCTAGTTCGGCGCTGGTGTTTCTAGTCCGGAGCGCCCACAAAGTCAGCAGCTATTTCCGGTGCGGGTTTCTCCGTTTCCGCGTTTCCGCGCAGGTGCAGACAGAGCCGAAAGCAAAGGCAGCATCCAGAGGCGTCGCTGCTGCTCGCAGTCCGGCTTCTCTTAGGCGGTGCGGCTTGCTGCACAGTCCCCTCCTTTTCTTCCTTCCCCACAGAAGCCGCAAGCATCCATGGCGGGCTTGGAGGTTCTCTTCGCGTCGGCCGCGCCGGCCATGACCTGCCCGCAGGACGCACTCGTCTGCTTCCTGCACTGGGAAGTGGTGACAAACGGCTACTATGGCTTGGGCACCGGCGACCAGGTACGCTGCGGAGCCGGCCTGGGTGGAGGGGAGTCTGAAACCAGAGGCCCAAAGGCCTGCTCTGACCGTGCCAAAGCCAGGGCCCGAGGCTTCTGACGCCGCACTTTTGCGCGCCTGGCGCTGGTGCCAACAGCTGGCACAGCGTGTGTGTGTAAACTCCTGAACCGGAAAAGCGTCCCGACACAGCTCAGCAGTCGCTTAGGCCGTGTTGTGTGGATCTGACAGAAGACAGGCTAGTAGCTTCTTCAAGGCCCTCATCCAACAATTTCCTCAAAGCATCTATCACACAGTTGTGTCGTGGAATACTCAGCGTTAACCACTCAGCTCTACATCTGGATCCAAGCACGGGTGTGGCAGTGACTTTTGACCCACTCAGCCATAATCTTGGACCCCTTCTTCACCACTCAGTATGAAGGATCAGCCACAGCCCACTCATTACACAAGTACAGTCCAGACTACTAGAAACAGAACCTAGGTATCACTTCCTAGTAACTACACATAAACCTTGACTGTAAGCGTCTTCCCTTAACTGTCTGCACCAGAATCCCAGCCACTCTCCTATCTCCAGATTCAGCCTCTTAACCAATGATGCCTTGCTGACACCTCCTTAGCATCACTAATTCTGTGCCCTACCATTCTTCTTTTCTCTGCCCTTTCCTCCATCAGAGGAAATATCCTCTCAGCCACAATCCCCACATAGAAACATTTGGGGACTCGAGACTCTAAGCCAGTCCCATTGTGTCACTGTCTTGGCACTAATAACTCAGACCAATTCTGGAAAGAAGGATTCCCTCACCCCTTGAATCTTATGGTGAGATTTTAATCTTCCTCATTTTTAGCTGCATCAGTTCCCAAACCCCTAAAATATTTTAGCTTCTTAGATATCTGTCAGTCTTAGGACATTTTCTCTCCTGACACAGCTTTATGGACCCCTTCTCAGACACACTTAAACATCCTGAGCGTTTAACCAGGCATGGCCCTGCTGTGTTCCATTCCTGTTTGTCCTATATAAGTAAGAACTCAGATCACTGAGCCCCTTTCACACTTTACCCCCATCAAAAGGAATCAATACACAAACTTTTTTATTGATTTCTCTCCTCTCCCCTTTCCCATCTTCTCTTCTTCCACACCTCAAGTAGCTCCTCAGGACTAGAAGATGCAGGATCCAGACATCTTTGGGAAGGACAAGGAGCCTAGGGAATGGGAGTTTTGGAAAGCATTGCCTGCTTACCATCTGTCTACCTCAGTACTAACTCCAGCATGCCTCTAGAGGGGACACTGTTTGGGTTTCAGACTAGAATTCTGTGTTTGTTTCTTACTGCTCATTCTCCTGAAGTCCTTTCAGGGATCAAGTTGCCCTCCACTCTCTGTGGATGGATATGCTTTTTCAGGGTAGAAGCTTAAAAAAAAAATTAATTAAGAATTGAGAGGCTATTAATTTATCTTTAGAGAATTTTATTTTCTATCCTGGGGCCAGCAAACCAGTAATGCTTGCCAGACTCAGAGGGTCTTTGTGTTGTCTCTAGCTGCCTCCTGCCACCCACCTTCTGTGGGTGATAAGAGGGAACAAAGCATGCACTTGACTATAATATCGACTCAGAAGTTCAAGAGTGACGCTGTTCATTTTTTCTTTGGTTTCATTTCTAGTGCTATAGAGCTGGGCTTGTAATATTTGATTTCAAAAACTTGTTTGTTGACTTGAACAAAGATCAGGCATTGATTGGTCTCCTTATTGAGGACACAGTGCTCCCCATAAGAGCTCTGTAGCTGTGTGAGATGACGTCAGTGGAGGGCCATGGAGAAGGCCATAGATACAAGTTAGGAAATTTGGCTTTGTGTTGTGAAAATCTGAAGCTTATAAAGAGAAAATGACCCGTTTGTGTGTGCAATGTTGGTTGGTTGGTTGCTTTCTAGCCCAGAGGCTCTTGGGTAAGTGGCCATTAAAGAATGTTTCTAGCCTCAGGATTCTGCCTAAGAAGACAGTTACCTTTACCTTCTTAGGGCCAGTCTGTCTGGGAAGGATCTCCAGCCTGACCTTCTCTAACCTTCCATAGGTCTCAGCCCCTCTTAGGCCTTAGAGTTTTCATCTGAGAAAGTTAAATGATACAGACATATACTTTGGTTACCTGCCAACCATAGCCTTCTGGGAAACTTGATATTTTATATCTCGGTGCAGAAGGCAGCCACATGATGTGTTGGGCCTGTCTGGCTTCTGTTTTCTGTGGAGCATCAGTCTTACCACAGTGAGGCTGTGAGCTTTACCTAACCCCAGCGATTCTTTCTTGCTCTGGAATGAAGGTGTTGAGCAGAACAGGTTGTCTGTAAGCTCAAAGAGCTTGCTGGTAGGGCCAGTGCTGTCCATGTAGGACAAGAGAAAGTCAAAGGTCTTGACTGAACATGGGTAAGGCCTGCCAGCCCTGCCTTAGACACCACTAAGTAACCCTTGAAATCCACAGCATAGTAGGAAGTTACCCAGTAAGGCAGGAAGGTTTCTCAGGGCTGTGGCTAGTTTCAGTTTTGTTTTCTTCTTACTCTCCTGTCTCTGCTGAGGCCTCTTTCCTTGCCACCTAGCCAAGTTTGATTGGGATTCCTCTGGCAAAGGATTTCCAAGCACCAGGGGTGGACCTTCTCCAATGTTCTCTATCTCCAGTGTTCTCCTTCCCATCCACCATGTTCTCATGAACACAGCTTCTGGTCATGCTATTCTGTGTTGACAATATAATGTGTGCTTTTTAAAGTTTGTTGTTTTTTTTTAATAAATGGTATTGGACTATAAACTTTTTCCAACTCTTCCCACTCCCCCTGTAAATTCCCACTTCATGAATTCTCCTTCTGTACTCCACTCATAACCCACAGAGTTCAGTTAGTGCTTCCTGACAGAATATTGCTTATCTTGGTGACTTGCTCTTATAAAGGTGGTGTTTGAGTGCTGTGTGCATGTGTCCAGAGGAGAATGTTTCATAGAATTACTCTTTCTCCTGGCTCTTTATTGCCAACACACACAGAGACATACATACATATAAAGTTTTCTCTAGAATACTATAATTAGTTCTAGTGTGTACCTTCTGACTGCAGTGTAATATGCCACTGTCAGCAAAGTGTACATTTTACCTCTGTTTCAGCTGCTCAAACTCCGACTGGGATGAAGGTTGACATTGCTTATCAGGCTCCATGTTTCCACAGCTTCCTTCTAGGAGGATGTTTGAATCTTGGCTCATACGCTAACCTAATAGTACTAAGTACTGCTAGATGGAATCCCAAAGGGCTTGTGTAAGTTTTAATTCCTAGAAGTAGTGTCTGAAGGTTCACTCATGCCTAGTCAAACTCACAGCCATAGGCTGGTGGGTGTGTGTGACCTTTATTATTTTAGCTGCCCTGTGATAGCTAGTAAATTTGAAAAAACAAACAACGTTTATATGGTTAGCTGCTCTTTTTGTTGTTTGTTTTCCAAGCCTTTCCTATGTCTGGTTATTAATTCTTGTTATTTGTGCTTCCTTTTGGCTCTAGTGTCTGTGGTTAAACAGAAGCTCTAAGTAGCCTCACAAGTGGCATTGTTTTAGTGGTCCTGTTTAAGAACTTTATTCCCTACCTGAAAGCTTGTTTCACTGTGACTTGGGACTATTCGCATACTTTAATGTATGAAAGAGAATGTGCTGGTTGCTTGGGGGTTTTTTTGTTTGTTTTTGTTTTGTAGGAGGTGGGGGGACTTTTAACACAAACTAGAGTTATATGGGAAGAGGAATCTCATTTGAGAAAGTGTCTCCATAAGATTGATAGTAAGATAGGTAAGTCTATAGGCCATTTTCTTGACTATTGATTGATGAGGGAGAGACGGCTCAGCTCACTGTTTAGTTTGAATTGGGGTGTATATGAAATCAACCTGAGCAAGCCAGGAAGCAGTGTACTTCCATAGCTTTTGCTTCAGTTCCTGCCCCCAGGTTCCTGCCTTGACTTCTTTCTATGATATATTGTGGTGTACAAAAATAAATTAAATAATGAAGTAAATAAAAATAAACCCTTTCCTCCCCAAGTTGCTTTCGGTTATGGTGTTTTATCACAGCAATAGAAGTCATAACTAAGACAGGGAAATCTTAGAATTATTAAATAAGGAAAGAAAGGAGACTATCACAGTGAATACACAGATACATTTTACACTCTACCAGATTGGCAAAAACAAACAAGTAGATAATAGCTAGCAATCCTGCAGGCCGTGTGTAGAACTGGGAGCTTGCATATTACAAGTTAAGAGTGCCTATCACTATTTGGTACACAGTTTGCTTTTATCTTATGATTGTTCATCCTCTGAGCATACCACATGTGTGCCAGAGGTGTACAGCAGCGTGGCCATAGCAGCATTGTTTATAATGGGAAAAAAATCAACTTCCAATGAACTTCTAATGTCCATCAGCCAGTGAAATTATAAATCATAGCATATTCATTTGGTGCAACACAGTATAGTTGTGTATGTAGATCAGTTACAGAATGCTAATCACCTTCCCCAAACAACATTGGTTAAAAAGGACAAGGGTTGGCCCAAGAAGAAACATAGTCTCTCACTGAACCTGGAGCTCAATGACTCAGAAGACTGGCCAATTAGCTCCAGGGAAGTGCCTCTTCCTCTACTCAACACTACACCTGCCTTTGATCTGGGCACTAGGAATGAAAACTCAGAACTCATGCTTCCAGGGTAGGCACTTCACCCACTGAGCCATGTTTCAGAAAATAAGGTGGAAAGCAACTGAATTCAAAAGCATTGGAATGGATGGATGGGTGGATGGATGGATAGATAAGTTTGTATTATACTTGACTATATATTTAGTTTATTTAATGTTTATGGTGTTTTGTCTTCATGTATGTCTGTGCATCTTGTCTGTCTGGTACCTACTAAGGCCAGAAGAAGGCACTAGATCCCTTGGGACCGGAGTTACAGATGGTTGAAAGTCTCCATGTGGGTACTGGGAGTCAAATCAGTTCCTCCAGAAGAGCAGCCCAGCTGAGCTGCATGTATAGTAATGTGGTGTGAAGGAACATTCTGTGAAGGAACACAGACTATTGGCTGTGCACAGGCTTTAGTGAGTAATGCTCAGTGACTGATGACACTGAACTTCCTATGCTAGCCAGGACTACATAAGTATCTGTTTTAAAACTTTCAAATCTTGTTTGTGTGCTGCATATGGGGTGTATATAGTCATGATTTGTATCAAACCACCTCAATCAGTTGGAGAGTCTCTGTTAGGATCTGTGCTTTCAGTCATTTTGTGATGCTATTATAGATAGCCCATGGTGTGAACTGTGGAAAATACTGCATTTAATTTCACATTGGTCTTATTCTTGTTAGGATGGTAGAGTAGAGAGATGATTATTAAGCCAAGGCTGTAGTTATTTTAATCTTTGGTGGTTCTGGGAGTTAGGTCCTCATACATGCTAGGCCACACTCTACTACTTAGCACTATTCCTAGCCCATGGCCTTAGCTTCTTGACAGGTTCCTCCTGTGTTGTCATCAAGGCAACCACATAGCTGAATAAGAGTGTTAGTTCCCAGACCTCTAACTAGCTGTGTATCCCTGGACACATGTGATGGGAGGGATGGGATTAGGTTATGGGTAATATGTTCCTTCATAGTTTTGGGTTCTGAGGCCAAGATCTTCCTGTTCTCAAGCCTAGTATCTTCTCAGCCAGGTCCCAATGATAAGAAGTCAGAACTACTGCCAGCTAAGTGGAACAGCAATAAAGAACTGTATGCCCTCCGGTATGAGTCTAAGGATGGAGCCAGAAAACTCCTTCTGAAAGCTGTCTCTGTGGAGAATGGCATGATCATCAATGTGCTGGTGAGTCTGAGCTAGGGTTCTGCCAATGGTGTGGGACTGAGATACCTGTTTAGAAACTCATTTTAACAGTGAATTCAGAAATGTCCCCAAAGTTTTTACCTAGCAATTCCACTGGGCATTTGTCTCCTGAGGTGAAAAACCACAGTAAATGTAGAAGAGCTTTGTGCACAAAGGTGTTGATTGCCTGTATTATACAGAAAAGGAACTCCCTGTCCACAGCAGTGCTCACTCACTGACAACACAGGAGATAAAGACTACTGTAGTCCCAGCATCTCTTTTAGTTTCATAAGTAAGAGACATTCCATTTCTTGCTCTGGAGACTACCCCCTCCATCACATACATTATACACGTATATATACTCTCTGCCATCATTCCTTTAGCCTGCCCCTCACCCCACCGTGCGCGCGCGCGTGTGTGTGTGTGTGTGTGTGTGTGTGTGTGTGTTCAGTTATGACTATCTACCCTACCCTCCAGACACATCATTTGGTACATTCCATGTCTTGTATTTATGTACTTATTTGTGCTCTGCTCTAATGCTTGTATTTCCCCCTGAACTGTGAACACCTTGAGGTAGATGACTTTCTGTTCCATTTTGTCTTGGTTGCATGTGTGCACAAAAGTGTCTGGCTGTATTATTTGTACTTGACTTTTTCCATCCAACGTGTTTGAAGGTCTTTACATAACACAGATAGATATAGCTCATTCTCTTTCATTACGCTACATTACTTAACTGTCCTTTCCCTTATTGATGAACATTTAGTTCTTTCCTAAGAACTGGGTTCTTAGGTGCAAACAATTCTTTAGGTTAATTTAAACAGATTAAAAGAATGGAGATAGCCCATTAAAGTAGGTTCAAAGCTAGGCTTCCAAAAGCAGTACCCCAGACCCTAGAAACCACCGTTGCTTGCCCCTTCAGGCTGGGTGTCAGTATTCAGTCTGCAGTGCTCCATGCTGTGTACTGCTCCCTTCCTGAGCAAGATGCCTGCCCTTAGCTGGGTTTGTGTTCCTATGTTGCTCCAGATTATGGCTGTGTATTCATTGGATACCTCAGTTCCTTGCCCACCTTCCCCTGTTACCAATAAACTGGAAAATATACCCCATCTCTCATTTTCTGTTTTCACTTTTCTAGGAACATGGCACACAGCAGGTGGCAGACTTGACTCTGAACTTAGATGATTATATTGATGCAGAAGACCTGAGTGATTTCCACAGGTACTTCTAAAGGATGTCTTTTCCATGAGAAAAGGCAGAGGGACTCAGTAGCAAGAAATAAAGAATGGTATCAAAGTCCCCGGAGACAAGTATGGTCGACAGAAGAACTTGCCCTAGGCCCAGTCAGTTCTCAGTTCCCTCTCTTTTACATATTTGTTTGTTTCAAGACAAGACCCTTACAGAAAATGTCTCATGAATTAAAGTCATGCATGTAAGAGTCCACAGATGCTATAGTGGCTACAGACTTGGGACTAGGCTAACTGCCTCAGTCAAGAGTAAGATCCCTAGGGGCCAGCAAGTGGGCTCAGTGGGTAAAGATGCTTGCTGGTAGAGGTGCTTGTGCACAGGCATGATAACCCGAGTTCTGCCCTGAGTCCCGTAGTCGGCAGGAGAGAACCATGACTCTGCAGATTTGTTTTCTGATCACACATGTGCCATGGCCTGCGCGCGCGCGCGCGCGCGCGTGTGTGTGTGTGTGTGTGTGTGTGTGTGTGTGTGAGACACTTTTAAAAAAGTAGATTCCTTATTGAAAGTATGCTTAAATCAAGTATGTCTTCATTCTACTCCCAGTTGGTTTTTTTTGTTTTGTTTTGTTTTTTTACTTAAGAGTCAAAATTTAGTTCCTATCTGCTCAGTGTTCCCACTGTTGTATAGCACCAGAGAGGTACCTCGTTATAAGCCATGTACCTACACACATTACCTCATGTTGGGGTCACTCTTAGTGTCGTGCAGTGTGTGAGTTTGGGCATACATACAGTGGCATATGCAGCTGTTCAGTGTGATAGGGCACTGTTTTACACTAGCAGCATCCTTGTGTTCTTCCTGTTTGTTCCCCTCCCCCGCTGCCCTGGAGAAGCTTTGATCCTGTTGTCTCTGTAGTTTTACCTCTTGAGAATGTCAAGGTTGGAAAAGGAGTCCATACAAACTGTCTTCCCAAGCCGCCGTGCTGCTCTGCATTCTTGCTGTCAGTGAATAAGGAGAGCTTCTGCTGCCCACACCCGTGTCACCGTTTGGCAGAGTAATAGTGGCTTTGCATTGTTTTAAATGTAGTTCTCTAGAGGCAGGGTGTGGGTCATCTTTCTTGGGCTTATTTCTCTGTAGTTCTTTAATGAGACTGTTCAGGTCCTTTGCTCAGTTTCAAATTAGGTGGTTCCCTGTCTCACTCAGTGTTAAGAGTTGGTTGTGTACTTTGGGTGGCAGTCCTTCACTGCTCACTTCTCTGTGTGTTCTTCCCCATTTGTGGAGACATTCTGCTGACTTCTTAATTTTGAAATTTGTAACCTATAGACGAGAGACAGTTTGCAAAAATATACAGTGGATACCCATTTAGCCATTATCCAGATTAACCAATTTTTAATTGTTTCTTTTGCTCAATTTTCTTTGTTGTTTTATATTCTTGAACCATCTGAGGGTTATTTACAGACTTTATTTAAATTTAATGTATTTAATTTGTCTAAATTCTGCAGCATGGAATAACTGTGTGTGTGTGTGTGAGAGAGAGAGAGAAAGAGAGAGAGAGACAGAGACAGAGACAGAGAGAGACAGAGAGGGAGGGAGGGAGGGAAGGAAGGCGGGGTGGGGGAAGAAGAAGAACAGCTTCAGGAGTAAGTCCTCACTTACAACAGGGTCTCTCTGTTGTTTTGCAGCTGTGTACACCAAGTTAGCTGGCCTACAAGCTTCAAGGATTCCTCTATTTTTTTCCCTATTTGGCTATAGGGTCAGTAGACTTGCAGGTACATGCTACTATGCCTGGCTTTATTGGTTCTAGGGTCCTCACACTTGAGAGGCAAGTGCTTTATCCTTCTTCCAACACCCTGGCCTAAACTGTCTCCTTAGACTAGCAGTTTCATAAGAATATCATCTTTCTCAACTTAAAACAATGATCATACTTGGGAATGTAGCATCAGTATATCATTTAAAATGCAGTCCACATTCTGATTTCTGCAACTATCCCAACAGTGTTCTTCAGAGTTAATCTTTTAGAATTTTTCTTAATCCGCCTAAATATTTCCCATTACGTTAATTTTTATGTCTTTTTAATTAATTTTAACTAACATAGTTCCTAGACATTTTTTTCATTTTCTTGTTTTTTCAAAACTTGAAGTAAATGTGTGTGTGTGTGTGTGTGTGTGTGTGTGTGTGTGTGTATGTGTGTGTGTCTATGTCTGTAGGGATCTTGCTAAGTAGGCCAGGATCCCTCAACCTCCATGCAATTTGTTCTCCATTTCTAAAATTTTTTCACTTCAAACATTTTATATAAATAGAATTAATATGTAGTCTTGGGCTTGGCATTTTTACTCAGCATAATACTCTTGTGATCCATCTAAACTGTAGTGTACTTTACCTGTTTGTTCCTCTCGTTTACTGAGTATACTTTATGTTGTATGTACAACAGTTGATTTGATCACTCGATGGTTAAAGGATAAGTTAAATGACTAGATTGTGTCTAGTTGGGGCATTCACAGATATGGGTGCCATAGCATTTGAGCACAGGCTATGTGTGGTTGTGCTTCTTATTTCTATGTGGAAGACCCCAGAATGCCATCATAAGTTCATATTTGGTTCAGTTTTGATGTTTTCTGTACCATATACATCCACTCTTGTTCTAAGTGTGCCCACTTCATCTTGTTCTAGCATTTTATTTTATATTATTTGTTGAATGTGCAGTCATCTCCAATTGGGATCATTAATTTGCATTTCCCTATTAGTGAATGAAGTTTTGAGGTGTTTTGTCTTTTTGAGACAAGATTTTCTTGGAAATTTGTCATAGGCAAAAAGTTTCATTTCTCACCTTTTAATCGCTGTGATTTTCTTCTTTTCCCTGTTTACAGTGCCTGTAGCTTCCAGCGTTGTTAATAAGAATTGCCAGAGAGCTTTCTTGTCATGTTCCCACAGTTGGGGTAGAGGATTCCGTTTCCACCATGGATTGTATTGTTAACTATGGCAGATGCTCTTTTAGTGAGCTGAGGGCTGTTTCCTATATTCCTAGTTCCTTTTATCATGAGTGCATTTATCATGTTGTTTTGTGCTTTATCAGTTGGTATAATTACCTGATGTTTATTTCTTATTTGTTAGAATGGTGGGTGACACTGATTTGTGGATATTAAACCTGTCTTGCCTACCTAGAATAGATGGGTTTGGTTATATTGTATGATTTGAATATATTTTTAAGCTCAATTTTGATATTTTTGAGAGGTTTTTGTTTGAGTTGGTAAAGAAATTCTGGTCTGTAATTTTATTTGTTTAGTTTGTCTAGTTTTGCTATTGACTAGCACTGGCTTCCTGAGACAGTTTGGAAGAGCTCCCACCTGTGCTTCTGAAAGTGACTATTTTTTTATAGTGAAAGTAAAGCTTTGTGACTAGGCTTTACTGTCTTTATGTCTTGAGACATCTCTTTGGAGGCAGGCTACGTATTAGTTAATTTTAAAAATACCATGACCAAGGCATCTTACAGAAGAGTTTATTTGGGCTTTTGGTTCCAGAAGGCTAGGGGTCCATCATGGACAGGAAGCATGGCTACACGCGCAGGCTAGAGCAGAATGCTGAGGGCTTACATACTGAACTACGTGCAGGATTCCAAGAGAATAAGCTGAGAATGGTGCATGACTTTTGAAACCTACCCAGGTGACACACTTCCTTCTGCAGGGCCACATTTCCCAACACTGCTACCAACTTGGACCAAGTATTCAAAACTGCCGAAACCATGGGGGACATCTCATTCAGAACACTACAGTGTGGGATCAGCTTTTTCCTCTTTGATCCTTGCATCCTGGAGATAATTGAGTTCCTCAAGTTCAGAGATGTTTGTTTTGAGCTCTGATGTGGTTCCATGTGGTCAGGGAACACTCTGTAGGATTTCAGGTATGGAGTTTGCTTTATGGACCAGGACGTGGTTCATTGTAAAACTGCCAGTTTTTAAGGAGCCCTAAGTTCTGCCCACTTCCTGCTGCCTTATCTGGCCACCACAGCTCAGCTGTAGCTCATGGTGCTTATTTCTCTCGGTGAGAAGGGACACCTGGTAGGGGCATCCTTCCCAAGAGCTGGCTGAACTAAGCCTCAAACCCTACCTTCACCCCAGGACCAGGAACTTGATTCATCCTCCCACAGAGCCTTTCCTTCCATGACATGTGATGAACACATAATGAAGCTGAGGGAGGGGTGGCATGAGAACAGAGGAGCAGCCAGTTCAGGCTGTGCCCCTACCCTCACCTCTTTCTGATGGGGTGGTAAATGAGGAGGGGCAACTCAGATGCCTAAGAAACATAGGCCCAAATCTCGGAGACAGCGTCAGGCTGTTGCCCCCCTCGCCCAGGTCCGCCGGACGGCCCGTTCCCACCATAGTAAACAGGCCAAGCGCAAGGCCAAGACTTCTCAGGGCCGTCGCCGCCGTCTATGCCTTCAGAATACTGTACATGAGATTCCCAGCCAACTGCAGGAAGCTGATTTCTTGTCTCAATCCTGCAGGACCTATAAGAACAGTGAGGAGCTTCGGTCTCGGATCAGATCTGGAATTATCACACCTATTCATGAGCAGTGGGAGAAGGCTCGTTCAAGCAGTCCCCCTCGGGAGTTCCCACCTGCCACTGCCAGAGAGGTGGACCCACTCCGGATTTCCTCACACCATCCTCGGCAGCCTACTTGGTAAGTATGGAGCCCCCAGTGTTCAGCGCATGCGTCCTTGGTAGGATCCCACTTCCATCCTATCCTGCTGTTGACCCTTCCCTGATCCCCAAGTATCTTCAGCAGACTTGTTGAAAGTATTGGTGTGTAGAGGTGAAAAGTAGAAATGTGAGTAGATGAATGAGTTCTGGTGCTACTAATAGTTACTCTGACTACCAGCATTCTAAGCTGCCTGTCTCCTTTGCCAAGCTCACACAGCCCCTGTATGTATAGGAGTTGGAGGCTGTGCCCAAGTGAATCACAGTTACTCTTGTGTGGAGCTGTGAGCCATACTTTTGTGGGAATGCATAGGGATAGAATGTCACCCTGGAGGTGATGCAGCCCCAGTGTCTTCTCCATTTCACTGCATTTTGTTGTATACCCTCACGTCTGACAGCTTCAGAAGATGGCCAGAGTAGCTGCTATATGAATGAATGAATGAATAAATGAATTCCAAGGTCTTTGCAGATTAGTTTAGCAGCAGTAGTCCTGAAGAATTCTACTCTGATGGAGAAGACCAGGGAACTGTAGTCTATCTAGACAGCATGTCCTAATCTGGAGCTGACAATATGGTTAAGACAGGGCTTGGTATTGTAATAGGGAAGCATTCACTGTGTGGCATATAATAAGTACTCAGTGTCAGCTACCATTGGCTTTTTATGTTGGCTAGGAGTTGTATACTTTTGGTTAGTTGACATAGGTATCCAATTAAATTCTTATAATTAATAATTGGCAAGTCAGCTTAGTGAAATCTTTTAAAATATTGGCTCCTATAGAGAGAATGAGGAACAACAAAAAGTACTTGAGAACTCTAGGAACTGCTTGTGCTGTAAAATCTACTTATTTCATGGAAGGGGACAGGCAATATGGCCTGCCTAAGGTCACTAGCCACTAATAAAGAAACATAGTCAAGGTTGGGGTCCAGGTATCTTCATTCCCACCAAGTGCCCTAGCCATGGTCTCAGTATGCTTGCAAGATTTAAGACTAATTGCTGGACAGTTACCAAAATGGATTTTTTTAGACCTGAAGCAGATAACCCCCATCACTGAATAGTTGGAAACAGTGCTAGCAGCCTCTGCCCCTTCACACATGATGCAGACCCGTTTGACCTCTCACCTTCCACACCTTCATTATCCCTGCCCCACACCTGGAAACCGCCACTCTGCCCTCACACATGGATCTATTTTCTAAAGTGTGGAGTGACCTGTCTGGAACTTGTCAGGGATGTTGGATATATTCAGCTAAGAGTGTAGCTGGAGAGGTTAGTCTACTGTAATGGAGAATGTCAGGTGAATAGGGACTTCGCTGTCCTGAAGGCTCTGGATTACTAACAGCTGTCCCTACTTAATTCTGTACCTGTATGTGCACGCGCACACATAAGAAGAAGAAGAAATTAAAAAGAAGATAACTAGATTCCTTTCCTCTCTTCTTTGCCTGATAAAGGGAAGGTTGTTTTGTTTTGTTTTTTTTAAATCTAAGCCTAACTTTTTGTTGTTGATCTTTTCAGTCTAACCCACTTATGCTAGCTCCATCTGTCTGCAAATAGTCAGGAAATTGTCTGCCTCAAATCATGTCCATTGTTTTGAAAACAAATTTTCCTATACTTATCCAGTTTCCCTAAAAGTAAAGCTTTAGTATAAAGCTCTTATTTAGGTCATTCTAAATTTATTTTTGATCCTTAACAATCTGTCTTTACAAATGATTTTTACAGTTTGTGTTCTGCATCTTCTTAATAGTCTTGTTTATTAAAATGTTAAATATGTCTTTTTTTAGTATTTGCTAGTTTATTTTACTAGTGTGCTATGATTTTCCTGACCTCTATGCATGGAATATTTCAAGCCTTTCAGGTTTTCACTGAAAGCCATACATACTCCTAATTCTGTACCTATCTGTGCAAGCACACACAGGAAGAAGAATTAAATACATTTTAAAAAAGAAGATATCTTGATTCTTTGTATTTGGTTTCCCCCCTTTTTCTCTTCCTTTTTTTAGTGCTAGAGATGAAACCAAAGGCCTTGTGCATGCTAATGTGTGCTGTACCACTGAGCTACACTCAGCTGGATTCTTATTTCTGCTTGTGTATTCAATCATTAAGTGATGTGGGTTTTGTTGAAGGTGGCACAGGTTTGGGGGATAAAGAGTCATAGTGTTGCCGCTGTAGTTGGCAGTAGGGCCTGAAGATGAGGTAAAGTCTCATGCAATAGCCAACTTTATTTAGAGCATCAGACAATTTATACTCAGGGTTAAGAAGAATCACATATATGGTGATCAATCACAGTGATAAGCCGTTCATGGCAAAAAGGTGGTTTTCCATGGAGGCTCATGAATAACAACAGCTGAAGTAAACTCCTATCTGCTACACCTATACCTTGGAGGAACACAAAAACACATTCCAAAACCAATTCTGTTTTTCAGAGACACTGAAGTCACAAGACTCTTGTCCTCTGAGACTTTTCTCACAAGTTCACAGAATTCTCACACGACTCTATTCTGGGGCTATGTTCTGACAATAGAGTAGGAACCTTTCGAGATATCCTCTGTAGTTACTCTCTGTTGTTACACTAAGCACTGATTGACAAGTAGTAATTTTCTTTGAGTTAGTTGCAGTATTGAATTTTCATCTGTATCAGTGAACTTTCTGTGTCTGCGTATCATGTCAACCCTTTGAGTGAATCTTTTATCCATTTTATTGAAAGATTATTTGAACATTTGGAAAACACTAATTCTGAGATACATAGATCTGCTGAAAGCTCATATGTTTTATTTAAATATATCAAAAATCATATTTAAAACTTACTAATATCAAAAAGTACTTGGATTTTTGTCACACTAATGGTGAATACAAATTTCCAATTTGCTAGTTTTTACTTAAAATTTTTATTTTCTGCTGGGCATGGTGGCACTTGTCTTTAATCCAGTATTTGGGAGGCAGAGGCAAGTGGATTTCTGAGTTTGAGGCCAGCCTGGTCTACAGAGCAAGTTCCAGGACAGCTAGGGTGGTTACACAGACAAACCCTGTCTTGAACAAAACAAAAAAAAGTTATGTTTTCATTTTCTAATTGGTAACATATACTGCCTATTGTTTCCCTTGAGTTAATATGTTCCCTCTTTTGACGAAAGTGTCAAGTATATAGTTACATCTGAATAGCCACAGTTCGTTATTCTTTCAGGTAAAAGATGGTTTTCATTAAAATATATCTATTCTATTTATAGCTAAAAACAGTAGCACATACTCTTTCTAGAAGGGCTTTAGTACATGTTATCTTCCTCAGTGAATCATAGAATATAAAAAGACATGCTCAAAGATAGATATTAGAAAACATCCTTGAGTATAGTTAATATACCCAGTAAGACTTTCTTGGAAAAAACTAATTTTTCCTTTGCAAGTAGATGTTAGTTGAAGATAGCTTCTTGGTTAGGAATGGGGAATTGTGTCTCAAGCTTGAACGTGTGAGTAGGCCCTGCGCGTGCTGCCGCTGTCTGTGTGAATTCATATGTACATGAGTCCTATTGTTTCAGGAAGACAGTTTCCCTGGTGTTATCCATCCCCTCTAGCTCTTGAAATCTTTCTGCTTCCTCTTCTGAATAGCTCCCTGAATCCCGAGGGCAGATATTTAGTGAAGATAGCCCACTTAGCACTGAGTATTCCAAAACCTCTCACTCTCTGAACATTGTCCAGTTGTGTGCCTCTGTTTAGTTCCCATCTACAAGAAGCTGCTTCTCTGATGATGGCTGAGCAAGGCACTAATCTGGAGATATAGCCAGATGTCCTTGTAGGTCATTTTATTGCTTTGTTTCTTTAACAAAACAATCATTTTATTTGGTTTTCTCCTAGACCCTTGGCCTATTTGTCTCAGGTTCTTGGCCACCCAACCCTGTCAGGCATGGGTCCCATCTTGCAGAGTGGGCCTTAAATCCAGTCAGAAAATGGTTGGTTACTCCCACATTTGTGCCACCATTGCACCAGTACATCCGATTAATTTTTTTGTTCTTTTTGTTTTGTTTTATTTTTTGTTGTTAATTTTTTGTTTTTTGTTTTTCTTAGAATCAGAGAATCTTGAATACTTTGATTTTTTTTTTAAATCTAAGGATAGCAAATTTAGTGCAATAATATTCTTATATCGACTATTGGCTTATTCTGCATATTCCAGATAACATACTGTAGTGGTTTGTATATGCTTAGCCCCAAGGAGTGGCACTATTAGAAGGTGCGGCCTTATTGCAGTAGATGTGGCCTTGTTGGAGTAGGTGTGTCACTGTGGGTGTGGGCTTTAAGACACCCATCTTAGCTGCCTGGCAGTGAGTATTCTGCTAGCAGCGTTCAGATGAAGATACAGCACTCTCAGCAGCTCCTGCACCATGCCTGCCTGGATGCTGCCATGTTCTTGCCTTGATGATAGTGGACTGAACCTCTGAACCTGTAAGCCAGCCCCAATTAAAGGTTATCCTTATAAGAGTTGCCTTGGTCATGGTGTCTGTTCACAGCAGTAAAACCCTCACTAAAACACATACTCCATGTGTTTACCCTCTTAGATCTGTCCTTTTACAGATAAAGAAATAGATTAATGTATAATGTACAATTCTTCATAACCAAGAAGAAACAGAACTCTTGTGTTTAGTAATAGAAGGATATTGAACACTGCTTATTGAACTCTGTATGTAACAGGGATCATGCTGTAGTAAACACTATCCTTTAATCTGTATGGCAGCCCTCTGAAATAGATACTGTTGTCTGTATTTTGTGGAAGAAAATCCTGGTCCTGGAGATTTCATGGCTTACCGTAGGTCATACAGCTGTTAAACGGTGAAACTACAGTTTGAACTTGAGTCTCACTCAAAAGGCTTTGCTTCTTCTTATCCTTAAGTTACTCTCTGTATCTATCATATGTCAGGCACTGAACTAGGGCTCTGGCAGTGTGTGATAAGATATGCCCCAGTAGTTAAGCAGTTTCCAGTTGATGAGGACTAATTGCACCTTTCACTCTTATCATATGTCTTTAAAACAATGACAGAAGTATGCCTGAGGTACACTGAAGCAAAGAGAGCAGTGATTAACCTGAAGGACTGAGGAGAGCAGGCAAGAAAGAGAAACTTCACAAAGGCAATGCTTAGCTATCATTTAAAAGTATATGGAACTGAAGAGATGACTCAGTGGTTAAGAGCACTTACTGCTCCTACACAAGACCTGGGTTTAATTCCTGGCACCCACATAGTGACTAACAGCCATCCATAACTTCAGTTCCAGGGAAACCAGTGTCCTCTTCTGACTTTTGTGGGCACTAGATATATGCATATATATGTTCATACACATAAAATTTGTCTATTTTTTAAAAAGATCAGTACAAACTTGATGCTATTCAAAGTGATTAGTTTTTATGATCAAAGAAACAGTAAAGCCAGTGGAACTATGAATCCTCTTTGGGTGGGAGTGACCTCTACTAGTGCTAGCTCAGCAGTGGACAGACAGCATGTGCCTCAGAGCTAGGTTTGATCCTGAGATCATGGGAGCCATCTAAAGGCTTTAAACATAGTGTGGTTGTAAAGCCCTTTACTGATTTTTTTCACACTTCAAGGAGTCTCAGAATATGACAGCTATGGTTCTATTCAACATAGTTAATATTAATTGAGCCTTTACTGTGTCCTGAGTAACCATATTAAGTGTAAAGATAGTATCAGACATAATCTTTTTAATTGCCAAATAAGAGAAAGGGGATAGGCACTGTTATTACCTGCATAGAAAAGTGAGGCACAAAAGGTGACCCAGAGTAAAGCAGCTCATGCGTGTTGGATTGAGATTCGGCCCTTTTGTGTTCCTCTTTGTGACATGTGTATCAGCAACTTTTTCAGAAGTGATGATAATGGTCTGGATTAGTCCAAGAACAAAAGCCTGGTTACTTAGGGAGCATGGGCTGTGTACAGCTACTACACTGAAGAAAACCTCTGCCTGTCTCCTACTTCAGTAACTGCTAACTGTTATGTTGCCTCAGGTAAAGGAGGAGTCCTGTGTTCATGCTTTCTTATTGCATGAGGCCTCTTGAACAGTGGTTCTCAACCTTTGGGTTGCTACCTCTTTGAGGTCAAATGACCCTTTCACAGAGTCACAGATCAGATATCCTGCATATGACATATTCACAGTACAACTCATAACAGTAGCAAAATTACTGTTAAGTAGCAATGAAATAATTTTATGGTTAGGAGTCACCACAACATGAGGAACTGTATTAAAGGGCCGTAGCATTAGGAAGATTGAGAACCACTCCTCTTGAGCCTCCCTTCTCCTCTGTGAAGGAATGTTGGTGAGTACAAGCTTGTGGGAATAGCCATATCATGCCAAAGGACAGTAAGAGGCTGATGCAGGCAGGAAATCAGGGAGGGGTGACAGTTTCTGGTAGAGTGTATGGAGCCGAGATACTCATTTGGAAGCATGCCTGACTGGGCGTAGAACCCAAGGATGATGCCAAGGATGATGCAAGTGTGTTTCTAGTTTCTTCACTGCTGTCCATTCTCTGAGGCTGTTCCTATCATGATGCCCAGGCATTGGTGGCATATGCCTTTATTTCAGCACTCAGGAGACAGAGGTAGGAAGATCTCTATATATTCAGTGCCAGCCTGCTCTATAGAGCAAAGGCCAGGACAGCCCGGGCTACACAGAGAAAGCCTGTCTCAAAAACCAATCAATCAGTAAAATAGCAGAATTTAAAACAAACAAGCAAAAAAAAGTTGGGGATGCAGAGACTTTGTGACAGGTCCCTGCCAGCCTGCTATAAAATCTTTTACTCCAAGTCCAGAACAAAGTGTGTTTGCCTTGTAGTGAGGCTGGGGAGTACCTACTCGATATCACTGATGGCCTGAGCATATGTTACTGGGATGGGCAGTTTTGAGTATACAGGCTGTCTGGTGGCCCTGGCAGCTCCCCTCCTTTGTTCTGTTTCTGCTTTTCCTCCTCCCCACACTGGTTGAGAGACAAGAGTGGAAGTGGTGGTTCCTTGGGAACCTTTAGTTATGCCCTTCACTCATTCTCAGTTTTGCTCTGCCATTCTCAGAGAAGGAAGAACTTAATCCTTTGGAGGAAAAGGGGAAATACTAGCCATTGCAGAGATTTATGGCCAGTGGCCATCCAGCAGGCTGTGGTGCAAAGATTCACAGTAGACAGTTGGATTGAAAGTGTGCAAGGACTGTGATGAACAGAAGGTGGAGAAGCACGTACCACACTCTGGCTCCACCTGAGCGGCTTGTACACTTTAGCTGCCAGATTTTGGTTTTGAAGTAATATTTCATGTATCCGAGTTCTTGACTCTGATGTAAAAGTATGACTACAATAGAACATATCTAGAGGTTATTTAATAATTTATCTTTATTCAGGCTCTGTCCCTTATTGTTTTAACTTTTTAAAGATTAATTTTTTTATGTGTTTGTGCTTGTGTGAGTGTATATGTACCTCATGCATGCAGGTGACCATAAAGGCCAGAGGAGGTGTCAAATCCCCTGAAACTGGAGTTACAAGTTAGTTGTGAGCCATCTGATTTGGTGCTAGGAACCAAACATATGTCTTCTGTAACAGTAGTATGCTCTCTTAACTGCTGAGCCATCTCTGCTGCATCGGTTTTAACTTATAATTCTTTATTTTATGTATATATGGGTGTTTGGGCTGCATGTATGTATACCATGTATGACTTATGCCCATGGAGGCCAGACAAGGGCACCATATGTTCTAGAACTGGAGTTATGGGTACTTGTGAACCATGATGTGATGCTGGGAATTGAACCCAGGTCCTTTGGAAAAGTAGCCAGTGCTCTTAATCACTGAGCCATCTCTCCAGCCCTCCCATCCACCTAGTTTTACCTTTCATTCAACTCTTCATATTATTTCCAGTTTAATGTGATCAGTGTTAATCTCTGCTAAGGACCACTTTCAAGTATTCCTTATGCTGTGATCTTATGAAAGTTTCCTCCTTGACTGGGGTTCAGTGTGTCTCCACTGCATGAGCTGCAAGCCCCTGGGAGCATAGGTGCTTGGCTGCTCTGGGAATTGTGGTAATTGTCCTTGTTTGTTTCAGGCGTGATCCCCTGAGCCCATTTGCTGTCGGGGGAGAAGACCTAGACCCTTTTGGGTGAGTATTTCTGGGGAGGCAGCAGCAATATAATTTGCTCAGTGACTTGCAGCCCAGCTCATCCCATTTTAGAGCTTTCGTCAGCCTCCCTTTGGAGTGAAGGAGGTAGTTGCTTAGTGGCTGAGGAATCATTGCTACTTTTTGTGCTCTGCCATACTTAGAGCAGCTCAGAGAAAGAACCTGGACCCTCCTTTCTCCAAAGAAGGATCACAGCCTTTCTGGATAAAAGTCATAAGGATGCAAAAGGAAAACCACACAATGGGCCACAGGGTGTAGAGTAACAGCTCAGACTATTTAATGGTTACCTTATTCCACAAAGGGAGTATCCTCCGATTCTCATCCTGTATCCAGCAAAGTTCTATAGCCTCAGCTCTGCACTCTGTTCTCTGAGTGAGTCAGATGAGGTTTAATTCCTGCTGAAGAGTGACCCCACTTTTAGCATCTCAGTTTTAGATCATAGAACTCACTTAACTCCAGAGTGGCTCAGACAGTGACCTCAGCATGTAAGGAACATTAGCCTATTCATCCCAGCTTGAGTGCACAAAGTCAGGTCTGTGGAACTCAGTGAGGGACAGAGAATGTCAGGAGCCAGACTTGGGCAGCCCACAGGCAGTTAGCAGCTGTGCTGAGGCCCTTAAGGAAAGAGCAAACTCTCATCGTGATCATGATGCTATTACTCCTAGACTCAGGATAATACTCTGCAGAGCAGGAGAGTTCTGTATTGATCCTGGCCAACTCTAGCTCCGGTTCTTTACCAGTTGATCTTACTAGGTGTAAGACATGGCAGAGATCTCTATCCTTGTGGGCTTACAGAATCCTAACAGAACTTTGTATGCTGCTGTAGGCCCTTTGGCTTCAGCAGTGCACAACTTTGTGTGCTCTTTGTATTCTTGCTCGCTTCTGACTTGATCTCATGTGTCTTCCTGGACCTTCTAGAATAGTCATGCTGGTCAATTTTAATTCGCTATACACCTGTCTCCCTTCTTCAAGGTCAGTGAGTCTCTGTAACATCTGCTTACCCAGCTTCCTTCCTGTCTCAGGTGTCAGAGAGGTGGCATGATTGTGGATCCCCTGAGATCTGGCTTCCCAAGAGCACTTATTGACCCATCCTCAGGCCTCCCAAACCGGCTTCCTCCTGGTGCTGTGCCCCCAGGAGCTCGCTTTGACCCCTTTGGACCCATTGGGACCAGCCCATCTGGGTAGGTATTCGTTCAGGTATGCTGAGAGGTGGGACTTGATGGCAGCTCAGCTTAGCTTAGTTCAGCATTGGAGCCTTAGGTATCTGACTCCAGGCACAGTTATGCTGCCTCCCTGGAGGCTTCTAGGAGTTCTCTCCTCACCTTCTTCCCTTGGTGTTTTAGTTATCATTGCTCTGATGAAACACCATGAACAAAAAGGATCTTGGGAGGAGAGAGTTTATTTGGCTTACACTTCCACATCATGGTTCATCATTAAAAGAAGTCAGGACAGTAACTCAAAGAGAGCAAGAACTTGGAGACAGGAGCTGTGCAGAGGCCATGGAGGAGCGCTGCTTGCTAACTTGTTTTCCCTGGCTTGCTCAGCCTGCTTTATTACAGAACCCACCAGCCCTGGGGTGGCCCTACTCACAATGGGCTGAGCTCTCCCCTGTCAATCACTAATTAAGAAAATGCTCTACAGGCTTGCCTATAGCCTGATCTTGTAGAGGCATTTTCTCTCAATCAAGGTTCCCCCCTCTCAGATGACTATAATTTGTATCAACTTTATGTAAAACTGTCCAGCACACTGGTGACTCTGCAAGGAGGATTCAAGGAAAGAGATAGTTATGTCAGTAGTCCTTTAATAGATGAGAAGGGCAAGGCCAGGATACTGGGTGTTTGAGCCATGGTAAGATTTAGTTCCAGGCCATCTGGCCCTAGAGTTCATGATCTTAAACTCCATGTCCCTCTGTGGGCCTGCCTCCTCCATACAGGGCGTGTTTTCCTGTGGATTCAGCCTCACCCTCCAATTCACTAGACCCTCTTTACATTGCAGACCTAACCCTGATCATCTTCCCCCACCGGGCTACGATGACATGTACCTGTGAAGGCCTCAAGAATGTAACATCTCAGCCTCCCTTTTACTCTCCAGGAGCTATCACCACTGACCCCATCAGCGTCTGTGTTCTTGTGGGCTTGGGGCAGAGAAGGCTGCCCATGTGTTTGCAGGCCTGCTGGGGTTGCATCCCCAGCCCTTGTCAGAGCCGAGGTGCCTGCTGCAGCACCCCACCAAGCTGCATATAGGTCCCAAGGAAAAATTAGTGTGTCTCAGTCACCAGCTCTTCCCCACTTCCGAGGGAGACTCCGGCAACATCAACCCTCCACCCGATGCAGTCGCGGTCACAGCGCTATAAGAACAGAACGCATTTTGGATGTTATTATTAAGAACCAAATGTCAATACAGAATTCCTGTTGCCGGTCTTCCACTCTCCTTTTTATGTTAATGCACAAACTCTTAAGAGTTTGATAGTTCATTGGACTACAGGATTCCTACAAGGGCATTCTTCTCAAGCACCCCCTCTTTCACAAATTACTCTTGCTCCTAACATCACTAAGATGAGCCCTCCCCTCCCCCCAGGCTTTCTGGGTGGAAGTGTGACTAGAACCCATGAGCCACAAGGATGATTTCACCAAAGCAGGCACACTAGAAAAACTGCTGTTTCTTCCCAAGGACATAGTCAACCAGTTGTTCCTATCTGTGTAGCCTGTTGACTATCTCCCTGGGCTGCAGTGGCCTGTAAGTAGAAGAAGAAACAGAACAGACCTGTAGGCTAGTTTCATTTTCTCCCCATAGTGACGCTAAAGAAGTCCTTTCTCTTAGGAGTCTACCTGTGAAATCAGAGGTGCCTTCACTGGAGCTCTGTAATGTGTCTGTGTAGATAGGAATAGCCCTGGGGACTGGAGAAGAGAAAAAGAAGTCAAGTTGCATCTATAACTGCTCTTCTTGTCCTCCTGGGGCTGACAAGAGCATAGGAACATGGGTCCAGCCAGGAGGAAGGAGAGCCCCTGTCTCTGGAAGCCTGTGTCCAAGCTCTCCCAATCTGTAGAATTTTCTAGATCCTTTAAAGCCCCAGCCGACAGGCATTGCCAATGCTCTCCCACTGTGCTATAGAGCTGGGAAGAGCACGATGGAGTAACCGTGCCAGGAGACACCAAATCAAAGCACTAAGTGCTTTGTTCCACAGCCAGCAGCCCAACCATGTGTGGCTCTAGGATAGATGGGTAGATAGACTGAACTGACAGGACCAGGGTCAGTCTCAGGGGGAGGTGGACCTGGGGGTTAAGCTAGCATGAGCAGGTTCCCTAGCTGTTGAAGGATCCCATGGGTCAGGCACTGACCACCTTAAAGGTCTAGAACATTCTGTGCTCTGAAGCCACAGACCAGGCAGAGACAAAGACAAAACATTCATTGTGCATCAACTTCATCCTTGAGGGCTGGCAGATGGGATGTTTGGGTTTTGTTAATTGGGTACCTGCAAAAGAGCTTAGGGCACTTTGCTCATTAAAGCATCCCTTATTTATGTAAGGAAGCATTTAAAGGATCAGTGGCTAGAATTCTCCAGATAGGTTTGGGAAGGTAGATAACTTGGACTGATTTAAGGAAAAGATAAAAATGGAAACATTTTCCCATTGGGCTTTTTAGTAGCAAAGGTAAAAAGATAGTCATATATTAGTTCTTTTTTCTACAGACAAAAGGCACAGTGTTTCTGGAGAAAGGACTGGTTTGGTTTGGTTTGGTTCCTATAAGTCTCCTTACATAATATCTCTGAGAAACACAGTATCATAGATGTGGGAAGCCTTGAATGGTGTCTCCAGGAACTTCTGGTCAAGCTGCTGGAACTTGCCTGGGTCTCTGTCACTCCTCCTAGCTGTGTATAGCCAACAGCAAGAGGGAATGTTTCAGATGTATGTCCTATAGAACCTCCAAATTGGAGCCTTTGCAGTAAACAAATAGCACCTTACAACCTGGTTTTTTAAAATAGCTTTATTAAGAGAATTTACATAGCCATGAAATTCACTCTTTTAAGGTACACAACTCAGTGGGTTTTGGGGTATTCACAATGCTGTGCATCCAACCCTAGATTCCTCCAAAAGAAATATCCCTACTGGCAATCACTCCCATTTTCCCTCCCCCAGCCCAGGCAACCCCCAATCTGTTTGCATATTCTGAACAGTTTTCATAAATGACATCACTCAATGTGTGGCCTTTGTGTCCAGCGTTTTCCACTTTTCTGTCTTCACTGTTCATGTGATTGTAGTATCAACATTTCCTGTGGCTGTACGATCATGGTATAGCTATCATATTGGTTAATTTCTCAGTTCATGGATACTTGGATTGTTTCTCCTTTTTGCTTGTTAAGTTGAATGCTGTTAACATTCATGTACAAGGTGGGTTTTGTTGTTTTGCATGGGCAGATGTTTTCAAGTCATTGAATGTATCTGGAATGGATTTTCAGGGTCCCATGGTAACACTTTATATTTTTTGAGGAATTGCTAGTGTTTTCCAAAACAGCCACACTATTTTCATACCAGAGGTAGTGCTCCAGTTTCTCCGGTCCTCACCAACCCTTGCTTGTACCCAAACTAGTGGTGTCAAGTCATGTCTTGTTTGTATCCTTGTCCTATTTGGTTTTGGTTTTTAATGGAAAAATTTGACCAAGACCATGCAGAACAGAGGCCATAGCAGCTTGCCTTTGGGAAGGACTTGTGGCTTTGATAACAGCCACCTGGCAGTGGCTATGACTTTGGGGATGCTCTGGGCTGGCTGTGATACATGAAGGTCTTTTCTCTGGGGAGATTCCTGAGACCTTTGGGCATCTAGTAAGATTCACAGTGTCATTTTCACTTGGTTTGAAATTTCATAGCTCATCCAGTGGCTTACAAATAGAATCAAGGTCTACTTCTAAATCATTGTCTTTGGTGCTAAATAAGACCACTCATACTATTTCTAGGATACACCGGCCCACATCCCACCTTCTCTTCTTGGCTTGCTGTCTTTTCTATTCTTAGAGCTGGCTGGGTTTTGCATTGCATTTTCTCCTCAGTCATGAGCTTCAGCTAACCTCCAATCTAAACCATGAGTCTCCTAAGACCTCAACCCCAGGAATGTATCAAGTGTTAACTGGAGCTGCATTCCTGTGCTAGAGTTAGTACCTGTTGACACATAGCTAGAGAACAGGTAACACATCTGTACAACCTCCCTCCAGAACCCAACTTCCTCATGACTTTGTCACTGATGACCTTTTGTCATTGATCCATAGCTGTCTTTGCAGGAGGAAAACAAATCCATGGATCACTTCATATTCTCTGTCACCCAATTTTGTACATACACTTTGGTGCAGTTCCTTTAAAGACAGATCCCACCATCAATGACAGTCCCCCAGGCATATCCTCACCTTTACCTGTCAGTAATACTTGTTTGCTTGCTGACCACTGTTCATCTCTAGAACAGATGCTCAGAGGCAGACATCTTAGCCACCAGACGTTTTGCCCTTGGGATGCCACACCCCACATCACTTTGCTGGGCTTGACCAGGAATCTGAGAACGGGTCAAAAGGCAAGCATGGCAGAGAGTGAGAGTGGGCAGTGAGGACTGGCAAGGCTGTGCGTGGTAACTGTCCAGGTCCTAGAATGCATCAGGAAATCTAAGCACCTCACTAAGGCAGTTCTTGTGGAAGCCGAAGGCCCGTCCTCTCCTCACAACAAAGGACCCTGGGTAACCACATGCACAGTGTCGTTCCAAATGAGCTACATATAGCAAGTGCTGGGAAAGTCACAGTGTAATGGTTCAGAGCAACTGAGTAAGAGGGGCCAGTCTGGAAGGTCAGGGCAGCAAATACACATTTAACTTAGGGGCCAGATAGCTCGTCACCATGGTCTGAGAAGTAAAAACTACAATAGCAGCTGTCCAGGCCTGTATCAGAAAGTGAATGCCTTGTCCTGTCACCTTGTGCCCACTCAGCTCACGTTCAGGTTCCTAGTTCAAGGCTCAGTGGACTGACTTCACCTGGTTTTGAGAATCTGTCAGCTCTCAGACTCTAGCAGCCAGAGGTCCTGGGGAAGCTTCTGTGCTCTTTTTCCATCTCTGCCCATTGGGATGGTGCAGTGAAACAGCTCTGCTGAGCCTCCTGTGATCGTGGAATAACAGTGTGGATGGGTACCACACCGTTGCTTGCCGCGGCCTCACTAGTTCCTGAGACTCGTGTATGTATACAGTACATCCTGAGCCCCAATCCACAGCTCTAAGCAAAGACCTTCAAGGTCTTGTTTGCAAACTCCAGTTGTAATTCACAGATCACATGGTTGGAGAACAGTGAAGGGAAGTCTTTCTATTCAGCACCACCAACAATAAAGTCTTGTTAGAAATGAATAATCTCAGGGCCCACCCCAGACTTCTCACTTTAATTATTTTTATGTGTATGAGTGTTTTGCCTGCATGTATGTTTTTGTATTAGATGCATACCTGGTGCACACAGAGGCCAGAAAGGGCATTAGAGCCCCTGGAATTGGAGTTACTGGTAATTGTGAGCTCTGCTGGGTGTTGAACCCAGGTCCTCTGGAAGAACAGCAGTTACTCTTAATATTGAACCTTATCCCCAGGCCCAGTGAGCCTGCCTTTTGACAAGTTTCCCACCTTCCATGTGCACACTGGATTTGAGATGTTCAAGTGCAGAAATAGCCCTTTACCTCCACCTGGATATCAGGAACAAAGAACTGACTCAGCTTTAGTTGATGGCATACATGATTAATGAATTGATATTTTCATTTTTTTCCTGGTTGTACCCTTAATAGACACTCCATTCCCTTCACCATATGGATCATTCAAGCATATTTATTTCATAAATGTCTTTAAACAGTTGGGTGCCCTTGTGAGATAACATAATCTTCAGTTCATTAATCATTCAGCCTCACTTCTAAACCTAAGAGGGTTAGGAAGGTCTGGTAGTTTGACAGAAATCAAATGTGGAAATGGCTCCAGCACATTATTGGTTCAGCCTTCCTCATCTGTGAAATGGTGTTACCCCTGCCTGTGTGATTGCTGGAGAGTCTCACTCAACATGTCTTATTAAAGGTGGTGTGAGCCCAGTGGGTGTCAGCAGCTGTCATGGAAGTCATATTGGTGAGAATGGTTCTCAAAGACAAAGGAAAGGAACTCTGGGCCAAACCAGTGCAGGAGACAAGTGTCTCTTTGGTACCCACAATAGGCACAGCTTCTTCTGCCAGACTGTGCTTACTACAACCTGAGGTGACGAATAGAGGAATTAGTCATGGACACACCCTTGAGGGGTGGCTCAACTAAATCAGCCCGGCTCTAAAACTTTTCAGTAGAACTGTACCCAAACTTGACATGAGCATGGTCACCAGGCAAAACTCATCCCAGAATCTGGAAAAAGTCAGGACCCATCTGAGAAGAAATTCTACCTAATCCCAAGGATGGGCATAGACTGAAAGGGACTGTTTTCCGGGTGTTCCTCATGTACCTGAGCACGTAACAGCTACTGCACCAGTTGAACCCAGGTTAGAGGTGACACCACCTGGCACAGCCTTCGCTCTGCAGGAGACAAGCCCAGTAAGCTGCTTCGAGGGTGAGCTAAGGGGTTCTTCTGGGCCTCAAAGCTGGATTTGGAATCTGCTGGCCTTGCCACATAGCCCCAGCTGCTGCTCACCTTGGTTCTCTGGGGTTGGCACTATAGAAGCTACTCTGCAGTAAACCAAAAGCTAGTCCATATCAGATGCACGAGAAAGATTTCCCCAGCATCACAGAGCACAGAGACTGTCTTCACATCCAAGGCCTCTCTGCTCAGTGTGGACCAAAACAGTCACAAGAACAGGCCAGTTCTCTTTCCTCCTAGCTAGCCTGTTAGGAAGCACCACGTCAATTCAGCACCCTGGTCAGCACCCACCCTGCGTGGTGCTGGGGAGACCTCTAACTTCCTAAGCTAGACTATTTTCCAAGCCAGGACAATCCAGTTCTGGAGGTAGGCAGGCATCTCAGAGTGGAGAAAGGACCTAGCCCTCTTCTTGATCCCTGACACCACTAACTTCTCAAGCCAGTGCTTTCATCGTGGAAATTCTCCAGATAAAAAATAGAACTGAATTTAAGACAGTGGATATTCCTTGGGAATTCTGGACATAGCAGCTATTCAAACCTGCTGAATGGATGAACAAGGATTCCCGGGTGGAAACGGTGGGGTTCATGTAGTCCCTGCCTGCAGTCAGGAAGTGCCCACCTTCTTAAAGGCACCATCTCTATGAGTGATTTTAATAACCCCCAGGGAAGAGAGTTGTACATTTCTGGCCTCAGCAAATGACATCTCATTGACTATTCCCTTGACCTCACCCACAGTGCTCACCTCGCCACATCTTTTTACCCACAAAGTTCATCTGACCAGTTGCAATCGATAAAAGCAACAGCTGGCCAGGGCCAGAGCAGATACTCCCCTTTAATCTTACCACCACTGTCATGGCCATCTACTGTGTCCATTGTTACCTGCAAAACTCTGCAGACATGTGCATTTGGGCTCCTGCTTCAGTCAGGGAAAGAGTAGGGACTACTAGGAGCAGCAATGGTGACAGCTCACCTCTGGGCACCCAGCCCCCCACAGGGAACTTCAATGAAAGAAAACGTGAACACAGAGGAATCAGGCAAAGGAAGCTATAAGAAAGAAAAGAGGGGATAAATTTTGCTGAATGTCATTGGCCCTGGAGTTAGTACTGACCTAGATGCCACACCTCCCAGGAAGAGATTGGCATGGCAGCTGCCTTCTTTTCCTAGCCCTTTGTTCCCCTGGGCCAGAAGAATGGGTGAGTCTTTTTTGATTTTCTGCTTTTCCTTAAGCCCAGGAGACCAGCAGCCACCACTTTAACCTCAGAGACTCAGAAATCAAGTGGGAAAGAGCTGCTAAGTTGAGGCATGGAATCAAAGCCATGTCCCATGGCTGGAGTAAGGAAGGCCAGGGTGTGTGCAGTGTTGCCTCCACAGTACATCTGATATAGAAGAATCTTCCAGACAAACCTGCAAGTATAGGGAGGACAGAGCCTGTCACCACATTACCACACTCATGCCTGTACAGCCTTCTCATAGGAGCCTGCATCTGTCTCTCCTAGATGATGAAGCCTAAGCACTCACTGTAGGCCCCACTGCACACTCCTCAGCCACCAGTGCTACACCGCCTGCCTGCCTCATCTCTCACCCGCTGCTGGGGCCTGAACCTCTTGGTCACATGCCTGTCTGTCTCTGTCTGTCTGTCTGTCTGTCTGTCTGTCTGTCTGTCTTCTTCTCTCTCTCTCTCTCTCTCTCTCTCTCTGTGTGTGTGTGTGTGTGTGTGTGTGTGTGTGTGTGTCTTTCTGTCTCTGCACCTGGAGTCCCTACCACCAACTCTTCACATCAGTACTTCCTGTTTGTTTAAGATTTCCATTAAGCACCCTTTTCCAAAAGAACCTTCCTGACCCCCACATCACACAGGTCTCCCTCAATCCACCTACACACACACACACGTGCTGGCACGTGCACACACACATGCACAAACTGCTTTACATTACAGCAGAGCCACACCATCCTGCACAAGACAGCTGGGGCTGCGTGCATGTATTGAAGGATAATGTGAACAATTGAGATAACAGCTGATATTTACTGAGGAATTGGGAAATTCAGGGCACTGTGCTAAGTGCTTTGAAGACATATCTTTTACTGCTCACCAGTCTTAAGGGGAAGGTACTGTGACTAGCACAGCCTCTTTCCAGGAGAAGAAACAGACCAGGAAACACTGGTTCACCGCCAAGCCCTTACACTGATGAATCAGCCTCCATGGACCTTTGGGGTTTTGACTATTGTTCCTATGAGATTCACATAGGCACAATACTCCAGCACTGTGTGCTACCCTCAGTACCATGAAGGTACTGTCCATCTACTTGGGACAAATGAATTTAGGAAGAATGATGTAGGTAAGAGGATGCATAGGGACTCAAGGGCAAGAAGGTAGAACAGACCGAAAAGCCAGACTCTGCCCATAAAGACCTTGGTTCTCCTCAAATGAGCAATCTGGAAGCTTAGGTGAGCCTCAACTAAATCTAAGTAACTCCATTATGCTCCATCTCAAAAGATACCTAACTCCAGGCAAGTAAATGTTAGCATACCTCCTCTGATGGGCACGCCCTACCATTCCAGTTCAGCCAACACCTCAGGAAGCTTTCTCCCAGATGAGTCTAACCCTGAGGAAACTAGGAGAAAGCCAACACGCCAAATGGGAGAGATCTCCCACCAATATCAGGCCTACTGGCATCCCACTTCCCCTCAAACAGAACCTCACCTCTGGCTTCTTCAAGCCTCCCACCTTTTGTCCTGCACTTTGTGTGCTGTCACCCACAGAAGTAGTAAATAGCACAACATGGCTCTCCCAGTTCCCAGCTCAGTCCCCTTTCCAAGCACCAGGGTTCTGGACTCCCCTAAGAAAGGAAGCAGGAAGGGAACTCTAGAGGGGATGGATACTGGTCTGTTGCTGGGAGGATGGCATGCTAGAGGGGAAGAAACCATCATCAGTTTTCCAGAGGATGCCCTGGTTTAGAGCTCTGCAGCTAGAGGGTGAGTCCTTGGCTCCTGAGCAAGGTCAAATGAGAAAGCCGCAGAGGTGTTACACAGGGTGCATTGCTCATGAGTGTGTGTATGCACACACTGCCAAGGTGTATACAGGGTGCATCTCTCGTGTGTGTGTGTGTGTGTGTGTGTGTGTGTGTGTGCTAGCTCTCATGCATGCAAACACTGCAGAGGTGTATACAGGGTGCATCACTCATGAATATGTATGTGTGTACGTGTGTACTCGTGTACACACATAGACATTTGAGTGTGCACAGAAGTGTGTCTGTTGGGAAGAAGACATTTGAAAGAAAATCTCTACGAAGGTGAGGCTATTCCCATGAAAAGGGGCAATGGTGGTGGAATCAGCCATCAATCCCTGTTGGTTGGGAAACCCAGGCAGTACATGCAAGGAAGCAGAGGCCATGACAGTTATGGGCCCAAAGATCTGGGCCTAGATACCCCAGGGCCATGGATGAGCAAGAGGAGTTAGGACTCATATTCCTCTACTCCCAGCAAGTATCTCCCAGGTTTGGTATCACTGGGCTATGTCATGGCAGGACTGGGAAGAGGCACCATTCTCTATCAAGAAAACCCCTGAAACAAAGCTAAACAAAGACCCAGAGATGAGGTTCCAGCTACAGAGCCCACTGACAAACCACACCCATGGGATCTTCTCTCTCACTTATACTGACTCCAAGGCAAGGAGGGCTCTGGGAAACTGGGCAGAGACTGTGGGGCTCCAGGATCTTGCATAGGCTACCAGCTGCCCTGACAGGAATAGAAATCTTTTGTTTCATCCTTTCCTTCAAACATGAATGCTGTTATATATGCCAACCGTGTTTCTTACCTAAGGAATGTGGTGTGACTCTGTTAGCCCACTCAAACAAAAAGGTAGGGTAACTTGCCCACACAGCTAGTAAGTGGCAGGGTTCCAATTCAAACCCAGATCTTACCAGTTCTGAGGTCACTATCTGTTGATACAATGAGAAAAGCAAGACTTGGGGGCCTAGTGACCTATGGGATGGCAGAGGAAGTTCTTAGAAGTGAGGCAGGCATAGTCCAGCAACCACAGGGACAACTACATCTAACCCCAAAGAAACCCACAGGGAAGTTCTCAGCACTCTTCATTCTTCCCCAATGACTTCCTAACCCTCAGTCCACCAGCTGGGAGAGCTCAGCTGTAATCCTGGGAAATGCTTTCAGCATCTCTCAAATGTTCTTAATTCATGGACAAGGCACTGACTGCCTTGATCCACTTACATGTGGCTTCTAAAAAAGTTTTCCTATAGGAATGCAAAGCAGGATCCTCTGGCTTGAAAAAAAAAAAAAACTGCTATTCCTTATCTTCTAGCAGATTTAGTCCCTAAATACATTTCATCATGTTTAAACTCGTCTGAATGGACGGCTCCAGGCATATACTCTCAGTAAGCTCGGTGGCCTAACATTTCCCCCTTTACTGCCACAGGACTCCATATAGCTTGGATTGATGCATTTATTATCATCATGGATTTGGGAAGCTGGGGCCATCACTGGCAATGTCTGATTTTACTGTAATTCACCTAGATTGGTTCCTGCCACTTAGTCCAGTATTTCCCTGCTCCAGCTGGGAAAACTGACATTATCTAAAGAAGCCCTGGGCTTGGGACCTTTGGCTCTCCTGAGCTTTGTTCTTTTTAAGCCACACCCTCTCTGCACCATAGCAGAACCTCCAAAGCCAGGCTGCACAATGTTGTCCCCTTCAGCCCTCCCCCAGCCCTCTGCTCCAGGCAAAAACTGCCAGCATGAGCAGACATTTGATCTGTCTCAGAAGCTGTGATATTATACTACCCAGATGTTCAAGCTGCCTGAGCTGAAGGTTTCCACATAGTCAGGACATCTCCAGCTATGGATCCTGTGCCACCCCATATTCTGGCACCCTTCCCCCCAAACAACTAGACAGCCAGCTACAAAGGAGGTCAAGGACTCAAGAAATGATCCTTTTAGTCTTCCCATAGCCTAGACAGTATGTGCTCTGGAAGTCCTCGGGGCCCCCTTTGACTGGACAGCACCTCCCCCAAATGTCTGCCATGATCTCCTTGCCCCCTAATGCCCACTTCCATTGCCAGAAGTTCAAATACACTTTGGAGAGGCCCTGGAAATATTTCACCTATGAAAGAATGCAAATAGCAACCCATGTGGCTGGGTATCCAGGCCACTTGAGTGTACCTGAGTTCTCCCCTGGTGACTGGCAACTGAACTTTACCAAAGGCAGCTGGACATTACAAATTCAGCCTTAAGGAAAATCATTTTCTGCTACTAGAATGAGATCATTCCCAAGTAACATCCCACTGAAGATGGAAGGTAATAAGGTCCCAGCATGCTCACAGAAACACAACCAAGTCCTCATACCCTGATGCCCAGGAGAAACTGTGCTTAGTAAATGTGCCACTGCAGAAAATTAGCCACTGTAGGAAATCAGGCCCCAAGACCACTTCACAAGGTGTCAAATTTTGCTCACCTGGGGTCTGTCATGAGACTGCTGTTCCCTGGCCATGGTAGTCACCAATGCTAGGCCAGCAAGTGGCACTGACAATGCCAGTCCCTACCAAATACCCTCATCCCTTGAAGGATGGCCAGAGGCAGACTGGCTTCCTAGTCCCAGGGCAGTTGTGGCCCATGCTGTGACACCCAGTCCTACTCCTCACTGCAGAGACTGAGCAACTGAGGTCTGGAGAGGGGAATGTTAGGTTTCAGCCAGTGGGGTGCTGCAGGGGGCTCACCTCAGAGCCAACTTTTCCCACCACCATGAAGCTAACTCTACCCTAGATGGTCAGGTCTGAAAGGTGCCCATACATCATCAGTCACCCAACACTCTCACTTGGCTAATGAAGACAGTAGAAGTCTCAGAATTCCCCAAGGCATGAAGAATGGAGGCCACCTTTCACATGACTCCCGACCCTGAGAAATGCCAAGTAATCCCATCTTCTAAGAGCAGTGGTTTCCAAAATGTATTTTTAGCAGCAGAAGCCATCCTCAAACAAAGCCTTATGCAAAAAACTTCAAGCTGCCAACGCATCAGCAGTGTTTGCCTGAGTGATGCCTAAGCCAGGCCCCAGGCTGCCCCCACCCCAGCACCAAAACTCCCTCCACAGTGCCCTCTGTGGATGTCACTTTGAAGGCCCCAGGTTTTGGGAACCTCCAAGCTCTGCAGCTAAAGCAGCAAAATAGGGTGGACTCTTCCTTAAGAGCCCTGGGTGGTATAGCCGGTCTCTGAGACTTGGACAACCTCGTTCTCTACTAGGACCTGGCCTCCGTCCCCAGTGAGCTGCCTCATACGCAGGTTGATGGAGCCGTAGGTCTTTCTGGATCCCCTGCCAGGGACAAAGGTCTGCCTGCGGTACAGCTCACCCTTGCACAGAGAGACCATGAGCAGCACAGACAGGAGCATGCCACCCACTGTGAGCAGCCCGAGGCCCGCAATGATGCATTTGTCCAGATGTGAGCCCAAGCGGGCGTAGTACATCTCTAGGCGTTCCATCTCCCTTGCTGTCACTGTGTCAGGGTTGACTCTGGCCTCTCGGGGGATGGCGTATGCTGTCACCACCAGGAGGATTCCGCTCACCAAGAAAACCAGAGCAGAAACAAAGCCATAGTCCACTGGGCGGCTCACAGGTTCCAGGCCTGGTCCCTCCTCTGAATGCAAAGAAAGATCATCCCGCTGGGACCGGGACAGTGAGGGGACACCTCCAGGGGGACTTGGGGAGTTACCCAGTCTGGCATCCCCAGGGTTCTGGAAATGAGTCTCCTGCTCCTCAGAGAAGAAGCAGGCGTTCTCCACACCCATCCTGGGTGCGCCACTGGGCCCTGCGGGGCTGGTCTCCTTGGAACCTGGGGACCATTGCTCAGTGTCTTCAGTTCCAGACCAGGGGGAGATGCCATTGGAAAGAATGACCCCAGCTCATCCCTTGGCCCCTTGGCAGCTAGAAGAGAAAACAGAATGTCAGTTGAATTTGCCTGCTGGACTCAACTTCGCACTTGTCCCTAGTACAGTTGTGGGGTGCTATGGACAGTAGAGCAATGTGACCCATGCTAGGGTCCCACCTCACAGTGACTGGTGTACTCATGCTCTCTTGGCCTCCATTTCCCCATTGACCAAAACCCCCAGTGACAATACTAATGCCACTCTCTACTCCACAGTGCTAATAGAGAGGTTGAGGTCACCTCTGTGTAAGAGTACCCAGTAAGTATTAATGATGGATTATCACTGTGATGATGGAGGAATTTAGAACGGCCATGAGGTCCGTATCACAGCCTCCTTGCTTGTGCTTAGGCAAATGCTTGAGTTCCTCTGCAGAAACAGTGTTCTCATCCGTAGTGTGGAAAGCCTCTCTCACAAGGCTGTGTGGTAAGGACTTCATCAAGTGATGCTCACTAGGCCGTGGCCAGTTCGGCCAACAGGCAGTGTTGTATGAACATGTGCCAGGTGAGGTGATGACGTAGGTGTGGCAGACACAGTCAAAGGGTACGGGCACTAGTGGGTGGAAGCCTGGTGTGGGAGTGATGGCAGGAGTGGGAAACTCCCTAGCAGCCAGAGGATGGGGATATTCTAGAGGGGGAAGAGGGACCCCAGAGACCAGCTGGGCCAGTGCACTCTAGAGGACTGTGAAAGCCAGGCCAATGAGCAGCCGAGTTGTTGGCTCAAGGAGGGCTGCAATTTGTGTGGATTTTAGAAGGTGGCAGGTCAGATGCATGGAGGACAGGGTCCAGGGGTGGTGACCAGACAAAGAAGGTAGATATGGAAAGCCTTGACTGAGGTCAGAACCACATGCCTTTGTGTAAGCATGCAGGGGTTGGGAGGTGGGGACAAAGAGGAGTCACTGTCAAACACCTGGACACATGCCACAGACTCACTGCACATGTACACTTGTGTCAAAAGGCCACCAACCTATAGTCATCAGCCAGACTGAGTTCACTAGAGTTCTGCTTATTTCGTTTCCAAATCTATTCATTGAGTTTTGGTGAATCAGCTGCATACATATACACACATATGTATATATGTATATGCAACTCATTCATCAAAATATATGTATATGTGTGCATATGTATGTATATATAGATTCCATACACACACACACACATGCACCTCTTAAGTTTTGAGTTCCCATAGGGAGCAAGTGAAGTAAGTCCTCAATGAATATGTATTGCTGACATGGGCATGACCCCATATTGAGGATCCCAATGCCTCAGTCCCATGGGAATGGCAAAGCCCTCCCCACATGAGGCTCAGAGGCAAGATAAAGCTTTTCTAAGGTCCAAATGCAAATGTAGGCAGTGCATGCAGAAAATGTCCACTTTAGCGTTCTCTCTCCCCTACATGTTTATGGCCTGATGACTTCCCCTACAAAAACTGCTCCTACCAAGATTAGCTAAACCTGCCTTCTTGTGTAGCTGTATATAATAACCCTGCCTTCTTCCTTAGCCATATACAACAACCCCACCTCCCCACATACAATAAACATGCTGATCTCGGACTACTGTGGATTCTCCACCAGAGAGCCCAGACCACCTGAACCCCAGCTTTTCTGCATGTCGATGTGTCTGTCTTTTCTTCATTCCCTTGGTACCCCAGTCAGGTCAATCCCCAAAGCATGTATATGCAGCAGATACCCATTCCCAACGTCTCTTGCAAATCTGACTGCCATGTTCCACTATCCCCTCACAACACTGACCTGGCATTGATGATTGGGCTCTTCCCTTATGTGGCTCTGAACTCTTCATACATACACCTTCTTGGCACATATCACTTCTGACCCCACAGCAGAAGCACAATGTCCCATACATACTCTGATGTCCCGAGGGCACATACATCCACAGTCCTGGCACACAAATGCACAGGCAGCGACAGACAGCCTAGATGTGGAGTGGTTCTCCTGCTCTGATGTGTCTGTACACATGAAAGCTGATCTCTGCATTCCCTAGTCACTCTCCAGTGTTTTGTGGGCGCCTGTGTTTCTGTGCAAACACGAGCAAATAACTGAAGTGATGGTAAATGAGATGAATGAATGAATGAATGAATGAAACTCCGAGAGGCAGAGGTGAGAAGTCTCTTTGACTTTCCCATGTGGACGTGTTCTCTTAGCAAACACACAGCCTTTCATCCCAGTTCAAAGGCTGCTACTGCTTACAACTCCTTTCTATCTCTGTGTTCCTCCTCTACCGTGTCCGTTTAATACATGCTGAGCACTGGCCACTTGTTAGACTTTCCTGTTAGCACCTCACTCAGGAATAGCTCAGCTCTGTCACAATTTTAGAAAACACAATCAAGACCCCATGGTATGTATGGGGACCAGGGACCAAGAGTTGAATATATGTACCCCAAGAATCTCTGTTCCCTCATACTTGTAAAACCCACACAATCCCCCTTCCTTCCCTGACTCTTGGAGCCCTCACTTGAGACAGCAGGCACGGGCATGCTGATCTCTCTGAATCTTCCTGGGTCCCTAGTCTCTTCTCTCAGTTCCCAGAGGATGGATAGAAAGGAAGGGAATGTTAGTTGGCTTTTTACTTTTGGCACCAAAAGCTACTCAGAGCCTCAAAGTAGGTGCCACTTACGGCCCCCACCCATTAAGCCCTCAGCAAGCCTGAAGAACGTGGGAATAGTCCACCACACCTTTCCTAGACCGGTACATTAGTGCCTCCATACCCCAGAGGATTTCTGGGGCATCCAAATTCTCAGAACAGGATTCTGTTTTACCCAAAACTTTTTCCTTAGGATGCCTGAGTGAGGGAGCAGACACAAGGAGGCTTCCTCCCTCTAATAGCTTCAGAATGTCTGTTTCTCTCATAAGATGCTTACTAAGTTACTAAAGGGCATGCCTATCAATTACCCAGACATTAGCTCACACGCTCACTTACACACACACACACACACACACACACACACACACACGGATCACACTCCAAACCTGAAACCACACCAGTTATTGTAATTGTATCTGCAGCCCTATAGTTCCTGAAAGGCAAGCGTCCCCTACACCTCCCCCCACCCCCCGCCCTGTTCCATACTCCTCAGTGTCCCCGGGACTGTTCCCACAGCAATGCCCACAGACCCGGGAAGTAAGTGTGACTCACAGACCCACGGGTCACTCTGGTAGTACTCACAAGAGGGTAAAATCGGGAGAGAGAGAGGGCGGAATGAGAGAGGGAGGGAGAAAGGGATGGAGACTACTACCTCTAGCACTGCTGAGGTCTAAGCAGGATCCACCCTGACCTGCCTAAGTCCAGCACTCTCACCCATAGCGCACGCTGATACCCCGGAGCCCGACACACTGCCAGGCTGGGTGAGGCTTCGCAAACCCAATCGATAGACACACGCACTCGTAGTACACAAAGCCTCGGGCGCGCAGATGCACACACGCAGGTCCACGCGGTTAGACCCAAAGTTCTGCGCGGAAAGCCCCAGCACCCGGCCTCCCGCCTCCCCGCGCCCGCCGACCCGCAGTCACACCCCCTGCTCCTGCCCTTGACCACCAACGCCACGGGCCAGAGCAGGCCAGACCCGGCCGGTCAGCGCTCGCAGAGGGGCGGCCCTGGGAGGCTGGGGCTCGGCGGGGCCGACGCGCTCTAGGGTGCCCCGGTCGCGTGTCCTTCGGCGGGCCGCGAGGTCAGGCGAGCTGTCCTTCGCTGCCACTCCCCGCCTCGGGCCCTGCGCCGGCGGCTCGCGGTCGGCGTGCGGAGCCGTGTCGGGCCTCCTCAGTCTCCGCACGCCAGAGCACAGGGCTCCGGGCGGCCGAGGGTGTGCGCAGATCCTGGCCCGGCCGCTGCCTCGCCCTCCCCGGCTCCCGCCCCCTTCCCGGTCCGCCCGCAGCGGCTGCCCGGGCGCACGTACCTGCTCGCGCCGCGCCGGGCTGCGCCGCGTCGGCCGCTGGGGGGCTCCGAGAAGGAAGGGACAGGGTAGGGAGGGAGCGGCGGATCCTGGAGCGACGCCGATCGAGCTCCGCCCGCGGCGGGCGAGGGCGCAGGGAGAGTTAGCGTGGGGAGGGAGGCGGAGGCGGCTGCGGGTGCCCGGCCCCCGCCGCCCCTAGAGCCACCTCTGTCTCGCCCGCGCGCGCTGGCTGGGGAAACCCGAGGCTAGGAGCCCTCGGCGCTCGGTGCAGGGGCGGGGCGGGGCGAGGGAGGGGCGGGGGAGAAGACCCCTCCCCCATCTCTGGGGAGACCCTGCAGCACCCGGGGGGGGATGCTTTTCCCACCCCAGGTAGGACCCAGGATCCTCTTCAAGGTCTATAGATCCGAAGTCTCGTCGTTGCGTGGGGTTCGATGGCTCACGGGCGCCACGTGAAGGCAGAAACGAAGCCTCTACCCACCTCTGTTTCTGATGGGTGTCCTTCTGGAGCATTGTCCACGGCACGCACGCTCTTGAGCTCCAAAGCCACCTGCAAGGCCCCCTTCTGCTGGGCAGCCTGCCTGGCTTCCTCACAGACACGCTGGGGTTCCTCCGTCTAGGCACTCCTCTGACCTGTATTGAAGTGGAGCCCGGTGCAGGTGTACAGGTTTCTGTTTTAAGGGGAACTTCTTTCTCTTCGGGAGGAGGGGGCAGACCAAGCACAGAGAGGTCTGGTGAGGAAGGAAAGGTTATAGTTTCTAGGAAGACTTCGTGGCGAGCTTCAGGTAGGTCTTATCAACTTTCTGGAACTCATTGTCCACCTTTGTCCAAAGGAACCATGACTGCTGACTGAGGACTCTGCCAGCCTGAGCGGAGGCCATTCTGACATCCAGGAATACAATTAAGGTGAGAAATGCCTGCCCTGGCACCTCACCTCTCTCACTGGCGAAGGCGAAGGCTCGCAGGTCCTGCCCAAAGGCATTCAGTCTCACCCACCAGGAGAGCAAAGGTTGTCTTGGAAGCCTTGTGAGCCAACAGGCCCTGTTCTGAGCTTCCAGAGTTAAACAGGCCTGTCTGCCTCTATTCTTTGAGAGGCCTGAGCCATTTGCATCTCCACAGGGAAGCTGGCAATGGTACCAGATCCTGTGTAGTTCCATCTCCACCCCTCACAGGTGTATGACCTTGTGCAAACGTCTCTCTTTACGCTTGTTTTCTCATCTGTAAATGGACTCGGGAAAGCTATGAGATCGGGAAAGCTAGAGTGTCCATCCATAGTTCCTTCCCTGTCCTGTGTAGTCCTGCCTCACAGCACATCCTCAGTGGTCACCCTGTTCCCTCACTTCCCTCAAGTCTTTGTCCCACATGTCACCTTCTCAGAACCACCTGCCCGGGCCATCTTCTTAAAAAGAGTAATGCCCTGGCACCCTGCATGTCTTTACTCAGAATTTCTCTCTAAGGTCTTCATCAGCTCCTGATAGTGTATTTCTTTGCTCAGTGTCATTTCTGCTTTAAAATAAGTAACAGGCTGGGTGGCAGTGATGCAGGCCTTTAACCCCAGCACTCTGGAGGCAGAGGTAGGTGGAACTCTGAGTTTGAGGCCAGCCTGTTGTACAGAATAAGTTCCAGGACAGCCAGTGCTTTACAGAGAGACCCTGCCTGGAAAACCAAAACCAAGACAAAACAAAAAAGAACCAAGTATATATACAGTACATGCTTTGTCTGTTTCCCTCCCTGGTGTATCCCCAGAGACTTAAAAAGAGCCAACATGTAGGAGGCCCTTGATATATATTCTTTGCATAAAGAATTGAGAGATGCACAGCTATTCTTTGAGCTCATGATGTATGCTTGTAAACTAAGGAGAGCCCATCCCTACCCTCAAGAAACTCCAGTGATATTCCAGAAGGGATACACACAGGTAGTGCTGTAGCTGCAGTAATGACTAACAAACAAAGGTAAACTGTGCTGTATGCATCACAAGCAGGGTGCTTGCTTGAGTCTTGGGGATGGGTTAGCCTTTTTAGTAGAAGAGGGGACAGGGCCAAGATGGGCACTTGTATAGACGGCAAGTGTATAAAGAGCAAGGAAGAGAGATCCAGCAGAGGACTAGTGTGGACAAAGGCCTTGGGACAGAAGGGAGCACAGTGAGTGTGGGCATGGAGAGGTATGGTCACAGTGGGAGACCAAGGTAGGAACATGGCAGGGCATGGGGCTTGAGGGCAAGAAGGGTGTTCTTCTGTTCTCAGAACATTGGGAACTCATGTGAAAGAGTCTGGGTAGAAAGTTAGCCAGCCTCCTTTCCCCTTTTCCATGTGAATTTGACTTTTGGCTGTCCAGCTCAGGGCTTTTGGTTTTACAAGGCCAGAAATATATTCCAGGTTATTGAGCAACACTGTTTAGACAAGTGTGACTCCTGTAGAGAAAGCTAGCGTGACCCACACAGCAACAGATGAGAATTGGAGATGTCAATATGAGCAGCTTAATATAGATGTGGATGAGTATGTATAGAAATATTTACAGAGCATTCATGCATGCTTCCGGAGCCACGGGTTACCATGAAGACATGGCCAAGTCCAAGAACCACGCCACATACAACCAATCCTGCAAATGGCACAGAAATGAAGCCAAGAAATCCCAGTCACAAAGATAGGAATCTCTTAAGGGGCTTGACCCCAAGTTACTGAGGAACATGTGGTTTGCACAAGAAAGACCTGCAGATGGTGCAGGCAGACACTGTGAAGGCAATGAATGCACGTGCAGAGGTCAAAGTAAGGCCCTTGTCATATTAAATGTTGTGGATAGCCCCAGCCTTGTATTTTGATCCTAGTTCCCAGTGGATAGCCCCAGGCTTGTATTTTGATCCTAGTTCCACCCTTCTGGGAGGGGCTGCAGAGGATGATTGAATCTGTACACAGACGACATCTTGTAAACCTTCTGTCCAATTAAAACCTGTAAAATAAAGACTAGAGCCAGAGATTGGGCAGTAGAAGGGGAGGCGGAGAAAAAGGCTTAGGGGAGGAGAGAGTGAGAGGAATTCGATATAAAAGGCAGAGCAGAAGAAGAGAGAAGGAGTCGTCCTGGATGCAGGGGAGAAGAGAAGGAGTCGACGAGAGAAGCAGAGATAGGAGCAGGAGGAAGCAGAGCAGAAGGAAGCCAGCGGTAGAAGGAAGCTGGCGGTAGAAGGAAGCCGACGACGACGGAGGAGCCGGAGCTGGACAACCACTCGGCCTGGATAAAACTGCAAGTTATAAGGGATCTCATAGCCGGGGATTAGAGTAGTGTAGTGGTAAATCTGCCCAATCCAGGCGTACAATTTATACTATAATTATTGAGTTGTGTCTTCCTTTGACTGGTCTCCTTCAGGTAGGAGATCCTACAGCAACAAATTTGGCGGGTTTAAATAATTACTCTTACTACAATTAAGCCTAAGACAGTTAAGTCCAAGATGCCAAAGGGCCCCAGCTGCAAACTCAGCCGTCTGGCTTTCATCGCTCACTCCAAGCTCATATCATGCAGAAGCAGTTATTACTCTGCATGGCCAGGGATTGCAGGCTACGCCAAGCAAACCCCAAGCTCAAACCAAGGCTGCGGCCATAGCTCTAGCTCAGGCCCAAGCTTCAGCCCCAGCTCAGGCTCCCAAAGGAGCCCAGGCCCTGGGAAGGCCCCATAGGAAAGGCTCCTGTCTGCCAATATGAAGGCAGATGGAATTGTGTGACACGCCTACACACTATTTGCAGGTAGTCAGTGCCCTATGGGATTTTCTTTGAAAACAATCTTGTGGCAAGATCTGTTTAAAAATATTTACAGAAACGTGCATATACATGAGTTCACACACATGTATTTCTTTGCTAGAAACAATTGTACTCCATAGCAAAGGACACACCTAACACAGAGATCTTGGTTTCTCTTGTGTGTGTGTGTGTGTGTGTGTGTGTGTGTGTGTGTGTGTGTACCTATGGGAGTTCGTTCTCTCCTTCTGCCATATAGATCTTTGGAATGAAACTCAGGTTATCAAGCTTGGAGGCAAGTGCTTTTCTGTCTGAGCCTGAGAGCTTTGGTTTCTAATACTATTCTTCAATAAAAGGAACCAGGACTCCTTGGAGCAATGAGGGGAAAAGTATGTAAGATGAATCATAAAATAAATTCTACACACAGGGCTGGAGAGATGGCTCTGCAGTTAAGAGCACTGGTTGGTTTTCCAGAGGACCCAGTTTTGATTCACAGCACCGACATGGCAGTCAACAACCAACCATGTATAACTTCAGTTCCCAGGGATCTAGTGCCCTCTTCTGGCTTCCATAGGAACTAGGTATGCATATAGTACATGGATTACATGCAGGTAAGATACCCATGTACATGAAGTAAGATAAATAAATCCTTAAAAATGTTTAATTTAAAAAAAGAAAGAAAAAAGACTGAATACTGGCAGATGTGGTGGCACATGCCTTTAATCCTAGCATTTAGGAGGAAGAAAGGTGGATTTCTGAGTTTGAGGCCAGTTTCAGGACAGCCAGGCTACACAGAGAAACCTTGTCTTAACCTTCCCCCCCCCACACACACACAAAGAAAAGCAAAAAGAGATACTAAACACACACACACACACACACACACACACACACACACACACTGGTGTGATCATATCAAAAGACACGGGTTAACTTAAAGTGCTGCCAGCCAAAGCTGGAAAAATAATTAAGCCACAAATAATATAGTGATTCTGGGTTGTAACTGAAAGCATAACATAAATATTCCTGACTTCATCCTGATATAAATATCAGAATGGACCAATGAAAAGATAAACTACTGCACAGTATTATATCTGTGTGGCCCCATGGTCCTCAAAGCATGGAACATAATGCCCCACCTCAGGCATTGATTGTACCTAGTAGTGGCCTTTCCAAGAGTGTATATGGAGAAAGGAGTTATGTAAGAACCTGAGAAATCTGGTGCACTTACCTGGGCCAATACTGGGTCCAGGTCCATACTAGTAGTCAGATTATGGTACTAGTGTGCACTCTTGTTATGAGGCAAAGAAAAAGATACTTTAGTTGGGTGTGGTGGTGCACAACTGTAGTCCTAATATTCAGAATGTTGAGTCAGGAGGATTGCTGTAGGTTTAAGTTTTGCCCTGTCTCTTTAAAAGGAGTGGGGAGGGTAGCTCACTGTCTAAGAGCATTTTCTGCTCTTGCAGAGGACCCAGGGTTGGTTCCCATCTCATATACATGGTGACTCACATCGGTTTATAATTCCAGTTCCAGGGGATGAGATGCCCTCTTCTGGTCTCCTCAGGTACCAGGCACTGCATGTACACAGTGCACATACGTGCATGCAGGCAAAACACTCATACAAAAATCTTTTAAAAATAACTCCATCACAATTAACATTTTCATTGTCCCTTTACCTTTACAACACACAACCTCAATCTCATCATGTGATCGCATAGCTTCTGAGCCCAAACTAAGGACCAAGCTATGAAATACTTGAGCAGTTCCCTTCAAAACTGTAAAGGTTGCCTTAAGACAAGGGCAGTCTGAGAAACTGCCACAGGCCAGAGAAGCTTAAGGGGGAAAGTAGTAACTACATACATACATGTGTCTTGGGATAGGAAAGGGTTAACATTGAAACTATAGCATCAGAAGAAAGTGTGAACTTTATAATGCTAATCTCATGTTGGTTCTTACACTGAAACAGACACACAACCCTAATTTAACACTTGGAGTGAAATATACGAGAATTCTGTACTATCAAGCCCCTCCCCCTTTTATAAACAACAAAAATAAAATAAAATAAAATAAAATAAAATTGTTACCAGCAATGGAAGAACACAGCTATAATCCCAGCACTTGGGAGGCATGTTAGAGAAACCTTGGGTAATAACAGAGTTAGTTGATTAATTATCATTTTCTAACAATAGCTGGTAAAAACTATAAGTACCTAATGGGAAGTTATACTTTGGGCTTCCTGAACATGGGGACTTATATACCTGGAATAGGTCCCAAGAGACATGAAGTCTTTCAGCCAGGAGTGGGCCTGCACCCACTCTTGGATTCTATACTGCTCTCAAGAAGTACTGTTCTGCTGGACACAAGGATTTTCTTCACAGCAAAGCATGATAACACATAGAGGTCCCTGTTCTACATCCTCCTGAGAAGTCAATGCCAAGTGTGACCTAGTATCATCTGTAGATGTGGGTACCAAGTTGAATTAACAGCATCCCTGGGAATGATTTGGTCAGACTTACATTGTGAATATCTCCTTCCAGGCACTTCCACAGAATAGTGAGGAGATCAAGAAGAACAGGTCATGTGGGTAGTTTTTGTGGCTGTGTTGACAAATAGCCAGTTCTCAATTAGCTGTGATTCTGTGAGAAGACTCGTAAAAGAGAATGAGGCTCTTCTGGAGAACACTAGAGCATCACTTAGCGGTCCAGAACTTTCTGGAGTAGTGGGAATGTGCTATATGGGGATACATAGATGTTTTCGTTTTCTTCTGCTATATTACAAATTACCTCAAAACTTCCTGGCTCATGTTTTTGAAGTCTGGGACAGCTCCATTGTCTTCTGTGTGGTGCCAGCAGGTAGCATAGAGATCTGGGAGCTTTCTTGAGTAGCTCAGACTTCACCATGTATCTGTGGTTTGGTTCTCACTGTCGTCCAGGAGTTTCCATTCTTTTCCACACAGTTCCTCCATGTGACCAGCTTGGGCTTCCTTACCTGGCATGATCTTGGGGTAGTCAGAAACGTTATAGAACCCTCAGCCTTCCCAAGAGTACAAAAGAAGATGCTTTGAACATTTTAGAGTCAAGGCATGAAACTGGCTCGCATTATATCTACTGCATTGTGTTGCTCACTGTAGCTTTGAGTCAAGAAGAGGGATCTACATATAGGTGGCTATGAACATGGATCACTGGATACAACTGAAGTAACCTCTCCTGTCGTTCATACTGTGTGTGTGTGTGTGTGTGTTCATTTCAAGACACAAGTGCTTATTTTAAACTGTTTAAGAAAAATAATGGAATCCTGATACTAGCACTATCATGGATACATTGCTTAGAGTAATGGCAAACAGATGCTTATTTGAAGCTGATGCTATCAAGACTGCTGTTCGCTCCTTTCTCCCACTGGTATGGAGTCCTTGATGGTGTTTGGCACCCTGAAAGAACTCTATTTCCCAGCTTCTCTTACAGCTAGGTATGGCCAAGTAGATGGTAAGCTATTAAAATATCATTACTTTGAGAAAAATGAAAGTTCCCCAATAGGAGATAGATATGTTCTCCTTGTCTTCTTTTGTCTTTCTTGCTGTCAGGATGTATATATGTATGCTTAGTGGCTGGTGGTTAATTAATCAATCATCTTGAGATATTTGTGTAGGACAACAAACCTGAAGGAACCTGGATCCCAGATGAACAGAAGGAAAACAATACCTGGAGTAATTTCCCACATTTCTATGTATGAGTAAAATCAACTTCCACCAGCCGTTCCTGTTATTTGAGGTTTTCTGTTACTCAGGAGAACTGTTCCTGTATGGCAGACTCAATTTCAAGACCGTATAAGTAAATCAAACTGAAAATGGATGGAAAAGTTGAGAAAGAGTCATAGGATAAGGCTGAAGTTTAAAAATGCAGATCTGCTCTACCAGGCAAATGTTCTGGGTGAGAGAACAAGTCTGCAGGACGCAAAGACCAGCAGCTGACACAGACAGGAATCACCCAGTGAGCCTAGGTGAAGGGAGCAAGAAAAATGCTCCTAAAAAAAGTATGCTAGAGGTCCGGAGATGGTTCCTCGGTAAAGACCTGCCGTGCAAACGTGAGATCTGGGTCTGATTAGATAGGAGGCAAAAAGGATTATCTCCACTAGTCAACTAGCCTGGCCTCCGCATTTAAAAAGGTAGAAAATGAGAACCCACACCCAAAGTTGTCTTCTGGCCTCCTCACGTGAGCAATATGTGCAACAACTACCACACTTTGTCACTTGGACCATCTTGTCTCATAGATGCTGTTAGGATGTTATAAACCCCATTTCAATGAAGTAGAGACACAGAATAACTAATAAATGTTTCCAGGATCTCAAAGCTGGCCTCAAAATCAGACTTCAAAGATGAATATGGTAACTAATAACTAATGCCCTGGGGCTGACCTAAGAGGATGACCTACATGCTATCCCCAACCCTACTTGGCTTATACTTTAGAATCTAGAAGTGTTCATGACTAGATTTTATCAATAGCTTTTTGTCCATTCCAACATAGGCCTGACTCCTGTTTTTCCTGGGGGCACTAATGCTCTGCTGGAACAAACCCAATGTCACAGCCATGGGATATGGCATAGGGTTGGAGGACAGGAGTTGGAGGTCACACTCAAGATCCTAGGAGAGTCCCCTTCACAGACACATCCAGCTATACCTTATATGGAAAAAGAAAGGTAGGAAGCAAGGGAGTGAGGGAAGCTAAGACCCATGTCCCCAGCCTCTGAAAGAGCAAGTGCCTCCATCCAACAGTTCCTTGAAGCTAAAGACCTTGCCATCTCTCATCCAGAGATGCACACTGCCCAGAGCATCAGATTAACTAGACTTGGAGCCATGCCCCTGGATTTAGATCAATCGGCATGCTGTCCTGCTGAAGCTGAGACCATGCTTGCTCACCAGAGTCTCCACCACTCAAAAGAGCACACATACACACAGAGTGCACACATGGAAGTGGATGGGCTAGGTCATCCATGCATATATAGGATACTCATGTACAGCAGTGTATTCAGAAAGACGTGCAGAGGACTTGCATACAGGACATGTGGGGACAGAACATTGTCTTATCTGAGAGCTCACATCTTCAGACACAACCACAAGACACAGAGCAGAGAGATAACTGGAGACAAGATAGGCTTTTTAAACCTCAAAACTGCCCCCAGTGACACACCTCCTCCAATGAGGCCACATGTCTTAACCGTTACGAAGTAGTTCTACCAGCTGAGGAGCAAGCATTAAAATATATGAGTCTAGACGGGTGGTGGTGGCACACGCCTTTAATCCCAGCACTTGGGAGGCAGAGGCAGGTGGATTTCTGAGTTTGAGGCCAGCCTGGTCTACAGAGTGAGTTCCAGGACAGCCAGGGCTATACAGAGAAACCCTGTCTCGAAAAAACAAAAACAAACAAACAAACAAACAAACAAACAAATATATGAGCCTATGAGGGCAATTCTTTTTCCAAAGACCACAGTGTTCATGGGGGAAGATGTGTGAACATGTCTATGGAGGTCAGAGATGTTTACAAAAGCAATCCACCTTGTTTCTTGAGTCAGGGCCTCTTTCTGGGCCCTGGGACTTGCCAATTAGGCTAGACTAATGGCTAGTGAGCTCAAAGGATCCACCTGTCTCCACTTTCCTAGTGCTGGAGTTACAAGTGTATGTGCCATGCCTGGTCTTTTACATGAGTCCTGGAACTTGAATTCTAATGCTTACACTTTCATAGCAGATACTGTACTGTCTTTGTAGTCCTTCATCTGCTACTCTTGTATCTTGGCTTTCCTGTCTGCTTAGTGACAGTCAAAGAAGTCCTCTTTCTACTATGGATGTCACAAAGCTATTGTAAGGACCAGATTTGGTCATGACCATGCAAACATATGGGAGAGAATAAACCATTAAATCTATAGGTAAGGGGGTTATGAGAAGGACTTGGACTGGGGAAACCAAGGGACTTGGCTTCTACTCTAGCCATCTGTCAGGTTGTAAAGACACTGTCTGTACTCCTGTTCTTAAGAGATTCAAATAATCATGTCTTCAATAAAACAACTTATTTCTACTGCAAAAAATCTATTTGGCAGTCCAGGCTAACATGGTAGCTTCCACCTAAAGTAGGCCTGAATTCTCTCTATCTTTTAGGCCAGATGGCTGATTCAGCTCCAGCCTTAGCAATGTCTGGAAGCTGGTAGAAGGTAGCACTGAGGTCAGGGACCAGCTCCTCTCCATCTTTTAAGAGCATAAGCCAGAAATTGAACATATAACTGCCATTCATAATTTATTAATCAGTATTTAATCATGTGACACCCATACATTCAGGGAAGCATGGGAGATGTAGTTTTTCCCATGAGAAAAGAAAGGAATGGATACTAAAGAATAATGTGTGTATTTAAAATAACATTCTTATTTATCCTTATGTACACAATGCATACCAACCCACAACCTCTCTTCAGTCTCCTCCCAGATACCTCTACATCCCCTCCCAACTTCATGTCCTCTAATTTGATCCACCAAGTCCAGTTACTACTATTCACATGTGCATTTGGGTGGGGTCATCCCCAAGTGGGCAATCTATCAGGGGTCACTTCATCAAAAAGAGTGGCCCCTCCCTCTAAGGGTGAGGCCTCAGTAGTCCCTCCCACATATATGCTAGGATTTTTAACTGGCTTGCTCCTGTGCAGGTAACCACAGCTGCTGAATTCACATGTGAAACAGCCATGTCATACCCAGAGGGCAGCATTCACCACTCTCCTCCCCATCCTCCAGTTCTTCCGCTCTTTCCACCACCTCCTTAGCTGTGCTCGCGAGCCCTGCGGAGATGATCAAGACTGATGTGCCATTTATGGCTGACCTACAGTTGCTTAGTCTCAGCATTTTGAATAGTACTGCCTCTCCGTGTTAACCACTACCTACTGTGCAGTACAGGTTTGTATATGTAAACGCAAATATAAGACATTTAGCAAAACAACAACCGTAGTTCCCCACCCACCCCCAGGGCCTATGACCTCTCTAGCCATGGGGTTTGCCTGTGTTTACAATTCCAGGCATGAGTTCCCTCCTGTAGAGCACAGCCTACAATTTTTGTCACCGTGTTTTATTTTCTTGGGCAGCCAGTACTCCATATGAACTGTAGATTTTTCATTTGAAAATTCAGACATTCGTTTTATGCCCAACCACTGATGTGTGCATATATCGTTTGTTTGTTTGACACAGCATCTCAGGTATCCAGGTTGGTCTTGACTGGATGACACTTATTTTCTGGTCCTTTTCTCTCTACCTCCCCAGTGCTGGAATTGCAAGGTACCCAATGCATACAGTGCTAGAGATCCAACTCATGCCTTTTTGTATACTATGCAAGCATTCTGCCAGCTGAGCTAGTTGGCAACACTAAGGTCTTGAAGGGCATAGGAACCCTATAGGAAGACCAACAGAGTCAACTAACCTGGACCCCTGGGAGCTCTCAGAGGCTGAGCCTCTAACCAAAGAACATACACAGGCTAGAACAAGTGCCCCCTCCCACATATGTAGCAGACATGCAGCTTGGTCCCCATGTGGGTCCCCCAGTTACCGGATTGGAGGCTTTCCCAAAGCTGTAGCCTGACTAGGGTATCTGTTCCCCAACAGGGCTGCCTTGTCTGGCCTCCGTGGGAGAGGATGTACCTAATCTGTCAGAGACTTGATGTGCTAGGGTGGAGGGATACCAAGGGGGCACCACCCTCACAGAGAACCTCACAGGTAGGGGTGTGAGGGGAGGCACTCTGTGAGAACCAGGTGGGGAGCAACATTAGAGAGAGGGGGGAGGGAGAGAAATTTTAAAAATAATAAAAAATAAAATAAAATTTGAGACACTCTCACATGTTCCAGCCTGACCTTGAACTTGTTGTATGTACATATAGCCAAAGACGTCCTTGAACTTCTGATCCTCCTGCCTATACCTTTCTAGTACTGGAATTGCAGGCCTGCACCCCAAAACCCAGTTTTCAGTTTTTAGAGTGTTAGAATTGGAACTCTTGGCTTTCTTAATGCTCTATCAGCTGAGCTGAATCCTGAGCTAAAGTGAGATTTTGAATCTGTTGATTGTTAATAGTCTCTCTTATCAGATGGATCAGGGGCCGAGTGAGCAAAGTGCAAGGACTTGCTCACTCAGTGCTCTGCCCCAGAATGCATTGTGGGGTCTGACACACAAAACTCACCCTGATGTCAGGGAAGATGAATGGGAGACCATTCTGGCTTTAATGTTTTCCTCTTTCAGAAATTTCAGTTCTTTGCCTGTCCGGGCATTCTGGCTCCATGTCTCCTCAGCTCTATGTGCCAAGCCTGTTTGAGCCTAAGAAGTAAAATGTTCTCAGGGCCAGGAATCCTTAGTGGGATTAAAAAATAAATGAAAGTGTAACAAACAAGTTAACCACAAGAAATGACTTTGTGGGATAATTAGACATCGGCTGTGGGGGCCGAGTGCAGGGCGCCAGACTGTCACTGCCAAGGACTCCGGCTTTCCATGCTGCCTAGGGCACAGCACACTGGGCTGGAAAGAGCCTCTCTTGGCCCTCCACCAATTTAAATAGACCAAAACCTACCATGCACTGGTTAGGGAAAATCACTCTAATTCCAGCTGTCACCACCTGCTGGAGTGATCCTTGGGAAATTGTGCCTCTCTGAGTTGCAATTTCCTGTGTTGAAAGTGGTCAATGACCAATATATCTTTAATATATTACAAAAGTATTACACTATATTAAAATATATGATAGAGTATATGCATCATATATACTTATATATAACAGGAGCCGGAGAAATGGCTCCGTGATTAAAAGCACTAGCTGCTCTTCCAAAGGACATGAGTTCAGTTCCCAGCACCTACACCAGGCCTCACAACCATCTACAATTCTAGTTCTAAATGATCCCACACCATCTTCTAGCCTTAGTGCATACTTCTTGCACCTAGTCCATAGACCTGTATAGACAGACATACATTCCATACACATGAAATAAAATATTAAACTTTAAAAATATAAATAATAATGGTGCCTAGGATGCAGTCAGAGGTTCCCATACCTTCTCTGTTTTCCATAGTCTTGTCATGTTAGAGACCAACTCACGAGTCATACCCATGGAAGTGCCCAACAGTGATTTATTACACCGTTAGGTTCAAGTGCTTTAATAAGAGCTATCTGCAGAGTATCTGATAGATAACATTACATCTCTCCCAAGCTTTTAACTGATATGTACTATCTCTGAGTTTTCTATGGTACTTGGGGGTGCCTTGGCACAAAGTTTGGGCTCTGCCATCTCTGAAGGTTTTAAAGATGGAACAAAGCTGTCTATGCTTATCAAGGGCCCAGAGTAGAACATCAGTCAATGGTTGTTGTCTCATTCTGCGATCACCTTCTCTGTCTTCTGCTACTACCTCACCGCTCTGCACCCTGTCTCCAGATCCTTCCACTTCTTGGTTTCATTTGGTCATCTTCTTTTGGGCCCTTTCAAGCTAGTGGCCCTACTCCTTTATACACAAAGCACAGTCCTTTGCCAAGATATCTTTGTAAATGGATAAACATCTTTGCTCTCAGCGTGGATTTGGTTGTACAGCTTACCTTGCCCAAAGGTACGTGCAGAGTGGCCATGTGCCAGCTTCAAGCTCGGGCCTTGAAGGAACTTTCTGTGGCCCTGCTGCTCCTTTAGTTTGTTTTGTTTTGTTTTCATTTTCAGACACAGTCTCAAGTAGCCTAAACTGGCCTCCAACTCACTATATGGCCAGGAATGACCTTAAACCTCTGATCTTCCTGTCTCTACATCCCAACTGCTGGATTTCCAGATGTGTGCTACCATGCCTAGTTATTTGTAGTGCTGGGAGATCGAACCCAGGACTTTGTTTCTGCTAGGCAAGCATTCTATCCACTGAGCCAAATCCCCAGATCTTTCTTAATATCTTACCTTTTGCACTGCCAAGAGACCATGTCTAGAAAGGCAGGAAGATGGCAGGAGCCCTGTGGAGCAGCCTCAGACCCTCAGGTTTGTGGCTGGCAGCAAATCATCATCCCACCAACCCACTAACTTCTGTATGAGAATAGATGATTGCTATAATGTGGATAAGCGCCCTCGAAAGACCAATGAGTAGAGACCTATCAGGAGACAGGCGAACCTTGAGCATTTGAGGCCTAGAGGACAGCTTTCCAGTCATGTGAAGGGAGTATTAGGACCCTGGTGCTCTTTTGCATGCCTTCTCCTACATGGCTGTCACAAGATGAACAGCCCATTCACACACGTGTGCGTGCACACGCCCCACACACCCTGAATGGTGTGCTGCCTCACTACAGCTCCAGGTAACAGGGACAACTGACCACAAACCCAAAGTTTCACAACTGAGCGAAAATAAACCATTTTAAGTCCATTATCTCCGGTTTTTGTGATAGCAACAAAAAACAGATTAGTGTGGTTGTTAAGTAAAAGCACGGTGTTTTAGAGACGTTTGTTACTCAGTGCTCTCACGGCTGTGCCTAATTCAAAATGAAATCAGATCTGATTGGCTCACGTGGTCACCACCCCCAAACAACTCTATGAACATCAGCCACCATGAGCCAAAGATCTCCTGTCCACTCTGCAGGTGGCAATGGTCGACTAAAGCATCCATGTTCCAGAAAGTTGTCCATTTCAAGGCTATGTGGCACAAAGTCTGGGAAGAATCATTTCTGGCCCCCATGTTGAGAAGCCTGGCAGATACGGTCAGCAGCTATTTTTCAGAGCACTTTGGTTCACACACATGACAGTGGAGCCAGAATAGAATTTGCAGAGCAAATTTTGTCTGTGTACTGCCATCCAAATGCATCTTGGGATGTAAACCCCAGAGTGAAAGAAACATGATTCTCCTAACAATCCACTTTAGGAACTTCCTGTTGCAAAGCTGGATGCAGGACCCAGGCTCCAGCCAGCATAAGGTCCTTTTGTGTGCCTTGTAGGCCTCAACCGTAGAAGGAACTCAGGTCCACCCCAAGCCACTGGAGCCCCCTCAGTGTTTGCTGGATCTCCTCAATTCCCACTGCATCGAAACCAAGTATTGACAGAATTCTTAGCCACAGCATCCCCAGTGTCCTTTATACTCACTGTCCTTGCCCTGTTGTTTGAAGCCAAAATAGAATCCTCTCCTCTCCTTGACTTATAGACATTTACTTGAATCTTTTGTATTGTTTGCTTTGGCGTACAAAAATTCTCAGGTTCTATTTCGAATCTCCTTTGTTAATATAGTGTCATTTTGTTTTCAAATTTCTTTTATGTTTATATTTTCCTAATATGTTTTTTTTAGACAGGGTCTCACTCTGTAGACCAGGCTAGTCTCTAACTCACAGAAATCATCTTACCTCAGCCTCCTGAGTTCTGGGACTGGAGACATGTGGCACCAAGCCAGGCTTTATAACACTTTTCTCCAGAAATTCTTGGAGGAAGACAGGTCCCATCCCATTGTGGTTGGTGTCTGCTGACTCTCACTAACATGGAGAAGTTTCCTTATGTGTGTTGTCATTGTGGGTCCTGAGTGGATCTGAAGGAGCATATATCTGAGGGTATGCTGTAATGGCCTGAGCCGAGAACACAGAAGGAATTCATTTTGCCTCTTTCCTTTGATCTGTATCTAGGTTCTGTATCTAGAATGGCTGTGTATCTCCTGGCTTGGAATTTCTCATTCATGTGGACAGAGTGCGGTTTTGAAAATCCTACATGAGAATACATCCCATTTATTCCCACTGAACGTGAGTTTTGGTTTTGTTGGCTTCCATTTGGTAGGATATCAACTCCAGCAAAACAAGGGCATTCTCTCTCTGGTTTGGAGCTTCTGCTGTGCCTGGGGCAGACCTTGGCACACAATAGAGATTCAATAAGTGTTTATTGAAAGGGATAATGAAGGAATATCCTCTCTCAGTGTACTGTGAGAAATAAATGGGGAATCAGACAGGACTGGATTTGCTTGCAATCTGCAGAGTCCAGCTCAAATGGCCTCTACTGTCTCACTGACATACAGATGGTGTCGCTAATTTGGTAACATCGTGGTTTCCAACCTCTCCTTTTGTTGGCTGTCATCTTACTGTGGCTAGATGGCTACTGAAGCTCCAGGGATCATAGCCACATTCCAGACAGATGGAGATGACAAAAAAACAAGAGTGAAGAGGAAACAGCAGTAACATTTCCCAGTTTTTAGGACAATAAAGATGTTCTTCATGTGTAAGAGCACATTTCTGCTTTGGTTTTCCTGTGGAGAGCCATTCACATGAGCATCCAGAAGCTAAGGGTTATGGAAAGTCAGCATTTCCTTCATTGAGACTCCACAGGTGAGAAAGGGAAGGGTAGGAGACTGGGATCACAGAAGGAGTATCGGCCCCAGAGAATATGTGGACGGCCCACTCTATATAGGAAGCATAAAGAAACCCAGGAGACGTAGCTGTGCCTGTTGACTGTCACTGGCCTCACTCAGCCTCACAACTCTGGCATGCCTGTTGTCATCAGAGTCTCTGACCTTCTGGAACTATCTTGCATGCAGATATCTGTACCCCTGGTTCCTGTTTCTTCTCTTCTTCCTTGTTTTGTTCAAAGCACTGAAGCTTAAAAAAAAAAATAAAAAACTACATCTTTCAACGTGAACCACGTCCTACTCTCATTAATTCTACCCTTGGGGACTTAGCTGCCGCCTGAAGGAAACTGGTGACTAATACAGTTCAAAAGTCCCCCCTGGCCTGTAACCGCTAAGGACTCTAAAGGACACTGAGATGGAAATGCCAGGAAAGCCAGCTCCAGACCTTGGGCAGACCCTCGAGTGGCTGAGGGAGGAGCTGGTAAGCCTTTTCTTTTGCCTTGTCATGTCTCCAAAATATGTATTTTTAAGGTTTCTGGACTCTCTCTCTCTGTCTCTTTCTGTGTGTGTGTCTCTCTCTGTCTTTCTCTCTGTCTCTCTCTCTGTCTCTGTCTCTGTCTCTCTCTCTCTTTCTCTCTTACTTCCCAGGACCTCACTGGTTGAGATAGGGGACTTCAGGCTGAAGTTTGGGCTCTGCAGACACTTTATCTGAATCAGCCACACAGAGTACAATGGAATTCTTAGGTACTGGAAAAGTGGGTCATGGCCTATATAGGAGACACTGGGTGCTGGCCAGAGTGGTTTTAGCATTGTACTACTGGGTGCTGGGACTGCACCCAGCTCTGTTTCTGTGTGGCCTCTAGTTAGTGCCTTTACCTCTCCGAGCATTGGTTTCTTTAATCACAAGATGAAGGTAACAATAAAGCCAACATGATTGGGGTTGTTCGAAGGTTGTGAGAGATGCCTGTCATTTATCTTATGAATGCTTGGCACTTACGTTTAAACCTGACCCCTGGGAGACACCGGAGATACCCAGAACATTAGCTGGACAAACAGAGGAACCAACAAAGGTGAGAGGGAAAGGAAGGCAAGGTGGGGCAAAATTTATGCTGAGCTGGCCCAGCCATGAGTACTGAAACCAGTTCCCACTGCAGAAGGGACCAGAAAGAGCCAGCTGGCCTGTGGGACTTCCTCTCAAGTGTTAAAAACCAACTATGCCTCAGAGGAGCATGCAGGAAGACATTTATTTGTACATGTGTTTCTGTTCCCTGTTCCAGCTGGTAAAGGCTTACCCATGGCTCACTGATTCTCCTGATTATCTATGCCATGCTACCTGGGAAGCCGGGCACCATGCCTTTCACTGTAGTGTTTTCTCCAGGTCCCCAAATAAAGAGGCATCCCAAAATATGTGTGCACAGCAGCCAAGAGGGACGAGACTGTGTAGGAACACCAGAGGAGAGAGGGAAAGACAGGATCATCCCAGTAGACCTTTGTGGTTTGCTAGGCAACAGGCCAACTGGGAGGCAACCCTGACAGGGTTTCTCCTGGGGTTGGGGTCACAGCTGCTGTGGAGGCTGCGTACAAGCCACAGCACCCCACAGCACAGCTGGCTTTCCCAGCATACAGACTCGGACTCATCTGTAAGATGGTTGGGTTGGGACACACAAAAATAAAAATGACTTTTCCTTTTACAGGGCTAAACCTGAACCCCAGGTCAACTCCTCCTCTCTCTTAGTTGCTGTGCACACATATTTTGGGATGCCTCTTTATTTGGGGACCTGGAGAAAGGACCACAGTGAAAGGCATGTTGCTGGGCTTCCCAGGTAACATGGCATAGATAATCAGGACAATTAATGACCCACGGGTAAGCCTTTACCAACTGGAAACCCCAGGACCTTGCATATAAAATGTTGTACCATTGAACCACATCCCAGCCTCTTAAACACTATTTTTAGTGGAAGAATAATTTTAATAATTATTCCTTGGAAAGAGAGACAACGTTTGAAAATCTCTTACCTCACCCCCAGCGGTGCTAGAGGTCATTCCTGGGATTCTGTGTGCCTGAGTTACTTCCTCAGCTCTTGAACATCTGCATTTCTTTTTTTATTCATTTTTATTGGATATTTTATTTATTTACATATCAGATGTCATCATCCCCTTTCCCCATTTCCCACCCCCCAGAAATCCCCTATCCCATCCCCCCCTCCTTTTTGCTTTTATACCGTTTGAATTACATGCAAGTATTAAGGTCAGTTCTAGGTTGAGGATCTAGCAATACAATAGATGCAAATAGTCACGGAACAAGCAAGACAGTAAACACCAATAGTCAAAGAACAAGCAAGGCAGTAAACAAAGTCCTGTGATCTTTTGAGGTGGGAAGATACACCTTTGGTACAGGCTATACCTCTGGTAGCTTATATAAAGGACGTGGAAGAAGGAAGCTTGCTCTCTCTGCCTGCTTGCTGTCACTCTCACTGGCAAGTCCATTTCTTCACCGGCATTAGTGCTTTGCTTACTTCTTCAGGAGGCTGGCATAGTCTGAAGATTTGGATTTAAAAGAGACTTTGGATTTTTAAAGAGACTGAATTTTTAAGTGTTTAAATTTTTTAAAACTGTGAGACTTTTAAGTTTGTAAACTGTTTTCTATTGTGATGTTAATATCAATGTGTGATCTCGGGGATGAGCAAGAAAGGAAAGGTTATGGCTCAACAGTGTGTCAAGTTTACAAGAGGTCAGTGGCGCTGGCTGGTTTTATGTCACCTTGACACAAGCTGGAGTCATCTATGAGAAGGGAAATTCAATTGAGAAAGTGCCTCCATCAGATCTGAGACATCCAACCTTGTGGACTAACAACTACTGGATTCTTGGACTTTCCTTTGATAGACAGACATTGCTGGGCTAGCTGGATTACAGCCTGTAAGCCATTCAATTAAATCCCCTTCAGATCCGTTCTATAAGTTCTATTCCTATTGAGAATCCTGACTAATATGCTGATTATTTGTTTGTTACCATAAAAATTAAAAGATATGGTGGTGGTATCTATATCGTCTTCAGAGCATATCTTCCAATTCATTCTGGAAAGGTGAGTAATTTGCTCTTGGTTTCCTAGATTCAAAACTGAGTCTCCAGGGGAATATGGCATCTATGGCTTGTGCAAGGAGGTAGGGGCTTGAGACGGGAAGGAGACTGATGGGCACAGACAGACTCTCACTCTTCCCTCCTCTCTCCTAGGCTGAGATGCAGATCCAGGACCAGCAGCTGCTGCTTGCACTGAGGCATCTGCACAGCCTCCTGGAGGAGCTTCGAGCTGAAAGCACCCACTGGGAGGACACAAGGCCCAGCAGAAGCACATCGCCTTTCCGAGCAAGGCTGGGATCAGAGGGCAGGGCCTGCCAACCTGTGCCAAGGCAACTGACCCAGCTGCTCCGAGGGGAAAAGAGCAGGCGAACCTCGCTTCCTTAACCAATCAGAGGATGCTCATCAAAACCCTCCTACCACTAGTATAAAATGTGTGTTGGCTGTGTGTCCTTGAATCTGTCACTTCTTAACTGTCTCTGTCACTTGCCTGTGTGTGTGTGTGTGTGTGTGTGTGTGTGTGTTAAATTACTGGAGGCATACATGCTTTATAAGTACAACCCTGTTACATAGCTTCCAGCAAGTTGTCACCATAGGTGATAATCCTAGCTCTAGTAATTTTTCACGGGGCAATTGTTAAAGAAAGATTATGATGTGCAAAGAGGGTTACCTACTGTTGCCTTGGTGAAAAATCAGAACATCTGTAATGACTTCCTGATTATTTTCTGTGTTCCTGTTAGGCCTTCTTGGCCCCTTTTATCTAATAACAAAAGGTCCTGTTGCACCATAGATCACAGAGATGAGCATGTCAAACATATAATTCATGATGGCTCTAATATTGTGATTCATGATTGGCTTAATTCACAGGCATGTGACTCAACAAAGCCAACCACAATGCTTCCTTGGGATTGCTATCTGGATACTGCCAACCACACTTCCACAGTTAGTTTGATTTCTTTTAGACTGTTTTGATCTTTACCAGTAAGCAGTGTAGGGTTAGACTCCAGTGCAAGAGGTGAGAGGAAGAACTGGCTCCTTTGTCCTCTGCAGTATCTTAGAGGTCTCTTGCAACCCTTGGTGTCACCCACCAGAGCTGCTTCACCTCATAAGGTGGCACCAGCTCTCTCTAAGTACAAGGCCCAGCCTGGGGGCCCCTTCTAAGCTCAGACCCTCCCCGCTCAGATGACTACAGGCTAGCTCTACAGGGCTCCTGTCTGTGTGGCTTAAATGTTAACTCTTCAGCTTCACTGTTCCCTAGCACTGAAGGTGGTAGACTCTTCCTGTAATTGTTAGCTTGGAGTTCTTTTTATAACTTCTCATCTACTCAGTTAACTTTATACTTAGTTAACAATTCTTTGTATTAAATTCTGTGTTCATTTAAAAAGAGGACGTATTGGGAACGAGCAAAAGAAACTTATTCTAAGTACTACCATTTTGTTTTCCGACTCCATGTAATCATAGGCAGAAACTAAATTTAAAGTCCTAGGCCCTAGGGGAGCTGAGGACTTCCCAAGAGCTGACCAGCTTCTATTATAAGGAAACAATTGTCTAAGTCTAGACATCTCGGGACAACTTGTAAGTGAAGAGTTGTCTGAGTCCAGACATGTCAAGGACAACGGCTCCATCTTGCTGGCAGGGTCAAACTGAGTTCACGTTCCAGACCCAGGAACCTACTCCTGTCCTGATTGATGAAAACTCTCTTGCTCCAACCCCTTGTGTCAAAATATGATTGGATAGCGCTACAGCCTACCCTGCTCCCCCTTGCTTTGTGGTCTCATCCTTTAAATATGCTGTGCAATTTTGCTTCAGGGTTGCAGTTCAGCTCCTGAGTTTGTTCTGTGGCATTGATTGATCAGTAGTGGCTTGATTACAATAAATTTTTTGTCACTGCGTTGACCTGCTGTTTGAGTTATGTTGGATTAAAACAGACCCTACAACAGAAGGTAGAAAAGATGTGACTTGTCTCTTGCCTGTCCCCACGGACACCATCTTTACTATTCTTGCCAAAACAGCTCTAACTACTCTAAGGTTTTTCCAATGCATAAAAATGTCTAGGATGTGTAAATCGAAGAGGAGACCCAAAGGAGGGGATTGTTGTTGTTTATTAGAAGCTATAGGGAAAGTGTTCACTAGCCCCACCCCTAACTGAGGCTGCAAGGGGACAGAGAATCTGTTTCCTTTAAGTCTGTGAGCTCTGGGAAGTCATCCCAGTGCCAGTGGATGGCCCCGTGCCCATGAGTATATGGGCAGTATAAATTGGATCCTGTGGGTATTAAAATAAAATTAAAATTAAAGACGTGAAGCTAGAAGGAGGTTATGGTGGGTTTTGGAGTAGTTAGGAGGAAACCTGTGACTGAAAATATACTGAATGAGTGTATAAAATTTTCAAATAACTAATAAAAAATTTTTTTTTTTTTTTTTTCGAGACAGGGTTTCTCTGTATAGCCCTGGCTGTCCTGGAACTCACTCTGTAGACCAGGGTGGCCACGAACTCAGAAATCCCCCTGCCTCTGCCTCCCAAGCGCTGGGATTAAAGGCGTATGCCACCACTGCCTGACAATAAAATATTTTTTAAAGAAAGAAACCTTAGCCCAAGATGAGAGTCTAGCTTCACCTGCAAGCACATCACATGTGACACTTGGTGCTTTGAATCTAGCCAGAACTCAATGTTATCAATTGAAAAATTTACCAGTATAGTCAGTAATGGTTATAATCCAAATACTTGTAGAGACTGAGGCAGGAGGACTGTATAAGATCTAGGTCAACTCTGAGTTACATAGTAAGGACTAGGATGATGTGACTCAGTGGCTTAGCACTTGTCTCGATTTGTGTGTGGCCGGATTTGATCCTTAGCATCACAAAAGGAAAAAATATTTTCACATGTTTGATCCTGACTACAGAGATGGTTGTTGTCTTAGTTAGGGTTTTATTGCTGTGAAGAGACACCATGACCATAGCAACTCTTAGAAGTTAATTGGAACTGGCTTACAGTTTCAGAGGCTTACTCCATTATCAACATGGCAGGAAACATAGCAGCATGCAGGAAGACAAGATGCCGGAGAAAGATCTGAAAGTTCTACATCTTGATCTGTAGGTAGCAGGGAGAGACTATGAGCCATACTAGGTATAGCTTGAGCACATAAGACCTCAAATCCTGACCCCACTGTGACATATTTCCTCCAACATGGCAACACCTCCTAATAGTTCCACTCTCTATGGGCCAAGCATTCAAATGCATGAATCCATGGGGTTATTCCTATTCAAGCCACCACAGTAGTTAAGATTATTTTTAATTTAATTCCAACCCCACCATTTCTTGTATGTTTGTGTGTGTGAATATGTGTGATATCTATGCACAAGTGTGCACATTTGGGTGGAGGCCAGAGATCATGGGGCATGTCTTCAATAGCTTCCCACCTTAGTTTTTCAGACAGTGTCTTTCTATGAGCTTGGAGCCCAGCTGATTAGCAAGTGATCTCTAGGCAAGCCTCTTGTCTTCACAGGGATTACAGGTGTATACCACATTGTCTACCTTAAAGAAAAAAAACCAACTGTGTGTTCCTGTGTTTGTTTCCATTGGCCACAGAGGTATGAAAGTAGTGTTGAGGTGACCATAGAGGGATTTGGATCCCTGTTGTGTGAGAAAACTTTTTCTGGGGAGACACACACAAATGTTTATTCACCTCAGATAGGGAATTCATGATAGACCGAAGTACTGATACCACCAGAGTCCAATTTGGTGAAGCAATGGCCTTTATTGGGGTTTCTTAGAGGATCATGGATGAGGGGTTACTTATGGAAACATAAATGACTCAAAGACAACTGTGTCATTGAAACTCAACCCAGCATGGGTGACAACCCACAAATCTGGGAACCCGGAGCACACTGCAGAGCCTGCAGGCAGTTTAGCAGATTGGATTGTCCTTTCCAGTGCTCCAGGTCTTACCTCTTCCAGGAAGTTCAGGTGGTTTCTGGTTTTGCCAGGCAGATGGTCTCAAACGTCTTCTTGGCAGTTCACCTTCCTTTGGTCTCAGAGGAATTCTCAACTTTATTGTTTACTCCTACAGGGAGGAGACCAGTAAATCTGGTCAGTTATAGGAACTTCCTGAAGTTGTTTCGAGTTGTTTAACTTTCTGTTCAAGGAGCTTCCTGCAGACTAGATTATTTCAATCTTGGAGAAAACTGTTACACAATTCCCCTAAAGCTGGAGTGGCTGGCAGTTGTGAGGTGCTTTACCTGTGGAGCCAAACTTACAGTCTTCTGGAATGGCAAACATACTCTTAACCACCAAGACATCTCTCTATCACTCCTGCTTTTTTAAAAAAAATTTTTTTGCTGGGCAGTGGTGGCGCACGCCTTTAATCCCAGCACTTGGGAGGCAGAGGCAGGCAGATTTCTGAGTTCGAGGCCAGCCTGGTCCTCCAAGTGAGTTCCAGGACAGCCAGGGCTACACAGAGAAACCCTGTTTCGAAAAACAAAAAAACAAAAAAAAAAATTTCTTTTTAAAGATTTATTTAGTTAATTTATGTATGTGAGTACACTGTCACTGTGTTCAGACACACCAGAGAAGGGCATCAGATCCTATTACAGATGGTTGTGAGCCACCATGCGGTTGCTGGGAATTGAACTCAGGACCTCTGGAAGCAGTGCTCTTAACCACTGAGCCATCTCTCCAGCCCCACACTCTTGTTTTTTTACATTGATACTTGAGATTCAAACTCAGGTTCATGCTTATGTGGCAAGTACTTTATGGACAGAGCATCTCTGCCATCCCCTCATTTTTTACATTTTGCTCTTAAGTAGCCCCAGGCTCTTTGAGCTTCATTCACCTTATCTCCCCATGTATAAAAAGAGGATAAATATAGCACTTCTCATTTATTATTGTTCAAATGAAGTGGAGCCATTCATATATTTTGTTTGATACATCATTCCACCCTGGAAAGACTAATAATTGGCAACTTATTCTCTTGCTGTGGGGTGCATTCCATTGTCAAGACAATGACAAATGGACATGTTTGTTAATAACTACCATCAAAAAATATACCCGCCTGGCTATGCAGAGGAGAAAGGACAGTGGTCTCCATGTCTAGTGACACTGCTACTACTCTATGCCTGTTCCAGCTTCCCATAGCTAACCCACAGATGAAAAAAAAATCTGCTTTCCCCACCTCCACACTTATCTTGGAGGTAGACCCAGAGCTCTGCAGCTGCTCCTCCGAAAGATATTTTCCTGCTGGAAGACTCTCCACCTAAAACTGGTATTTAGTTCTGATGCAAGGCCAGAACAGACTGAGCCCCAGTGCTGTTGGAATGGAATAACATTCTGAGCACCGGTTGCAGAAGGCTGGGAATTGAGTCCATCCAGATCGGCTAGTGAGCACCAGGGGGAGCACATAGCTCATGATCTTAGAAAAGAAAAGAGAGGGCCTTTGTCTACTAAAGCAGCAAAAGCAGGTATGAAAAACCACCCCAAAGAACCAACTCCTGGTTTTGTTGATATTTTGTATCGTTCTTTCTGTTTCTACTCGGTTGATTTCAGCCCTGAGTTTGATTATTTCCTGACGCCTACTCCTCTTGGGTGTATTTGCTTCTTTTTGTTCTAGAGCTTTCAGGTGTGCTGTCAAGTTGTTAATGTGTGCTCTCTCCAATTTCTTTTTGTAGGCACTTAGAGCTATGAGTTTTCCTCTTAGCACTGCTTTCATGGAGTCCCACAAGTTCTGGTATGATGTTTCCTCATTTTCATTAAATTCTAGAAAGTCTTTAATTTCTTTCTTTATTTCTTCCTTGACAAAGTCATCATTGAGTAGAGCATTGTTCAGTTTCCACATGGATGTGGGTTTTCCCTTGGTTCTGTCATTATTAAAGACCAGCCTTAGTCCGTGGTGATCTGATAGGATGCAAGGGATTATTTCAATTTTTTGTATCTGTTGAGGACTGTTTTGTGACCAATTATATGGTCTATTTTGGAGAAGGTACCATGGGGTGCTGAGAAAAAGGTATATTCTTTTGCTTTAGAATGAAATGTTCTATAGATATCTGTTAAATCCATTTGGTCCATAACTTCTGTTAATTTCAATGTGTCTTTGTTTAGTTTCTGTTTCCACAAAGCTCAAGTCCAAGTGGATAAAGGACCTTCACATAAAACCAGACACACTGAAACTAATAGAAGAGAAAGTGGGGAAGACCCTCGAATACCTAGGCACAGGGGGAAAGTTCCTGAACAGAACACCAATGGCCTATGCTCTAAGATCAAGAATTGACAAATGGGACCTCATAAAATTGCAAAGTTTCTGTAAGGCAAAGGACACTGTCAATAGGACAAAACGGCAACCAACAGATTGGGGAAAAGATCTTTACCAATCCCACATCCGATAGAGGACTAATATCCAATATATACAAAGAACTCAAGAAATTAGACTCTAGACAACCAAATAACCCTATTAAAAAATGGGGTATGGAACTAAACAAAGAATTCTCAACTGTGGAAATGCGAATGGCCGAGAAACACCTAAAGGAATGTTCAGCATCCTTGGTCATCAGGGAAATGCAAATCAAAACAACCCTGAGATTCCACTTCACACCAGTCAGAATGGCTAAAATAAAATCTCAGGTGATAGCAGATGCTGGCGAGGATGTGGAGAAAGAGGAACACTCCTCCATTGTTGGTGGGATTGCAAGATGGTGCAACCACTATGGAAAACAGTCTGGCAGTTCCTCAGAAAATTGGACATATCACTACCTGAGGACCCAGCTATACCACTCCTGGGTATATATCCAGAAGATGCTCTAACACATAACAAGGACATATGCTCCACTATGTTCATAGCAGCTTTATTTATAATAGCCAGAAACTGGAAAGAACCCAGATGCCCTTCAACAGAGGAATGGATACAAAAAATGTGGTACATTTATACAATGGAATATTACTCAGCTATTAAAAACAATGAATGTGATAAATTCTTATATAAATGGATGGAACTAGAAAATATCATCCTGAGTGAAGTAACCCAATCACAAAAGAACATACATGGTATTCACTCACTGATTATTGGATTTTAGCCCAGAAGCCTGAAATACCCAAGATTCAACTCACAGACCATATAAAGCTCATGAAGAATGATGATCAAGTAGGGGGGGGGGCTTCAGTCCTTCTTAGAAGGAGTAACAAAATACTCAAGGGTGCAAATATGGAGACACAGTGCAGGACAGAAACTGAAGGGGGGACCGTCTACAGACCATTCCACCTGAACATCCATCCTATGTGCAGTCACCAAAGGTAGAGGTTGATGTGGATGTCAGGATGTACATGCTGACAGGAGCCTGATATAGCTGTCTCCTTAGAAGTCTGCAAGAGTCTGACATACTCAGAGGCATATGCTCACAGCTAACCATTAAACTGATCATGAGGTTCCCAATGGAGAAGATAGAGTGAAGGCTGAAGGAGTTGAGAGGATTCGAGACACCATGAGAAAAGCAACAATCCCAACCATCCAGAGCCCCCAGGGTCTAAACCACCAGCTTGGGAGTGCTTAGGGAGGGACCCATGGCTCCAGCTATATATGCAAGGGAGCTATATATAAGTGGAAGAAGAGATCCTTGGTCCCATGAAGGCTAGATGTCGTGGGGGGGGATACTCGAGGGTGGGGAGGTGAGGTACGGGGGAGGGTGGGTGGGGGTACACCAACGTGGAGGCAGGAGGAGGGGGGAAGGGATAATGAGTTCCTGGGAGGGAGGGGAGAAATGGGGTAAGGAGAGAACATCTGAAATGTAAAAAAAAATTCCAATAAAAAATTAAAAAGAAAAAAAGAAAAAACCACCCCAGTCTGGCATCTAGGGTGACAACGTGGTTAGATCTCAGGTACAGGAAGAAGAGCCATTCAATACATGAACCTCATAGTGGCTTGAGGAGGCAAGGCAGGGCCGATATTAGACTAAGGATAAATGATCAGGTTGGTTCTGGGCTTGAGCCATGCATGACACCTGACCTAGCATGTATTCATATGTAGAAACTGCCCCAAACTTTAGATGACAACAACAATCATTTTATCCACAGTCACTCTTGGCTGTTGTAAACCATCTGCCCTGGGTCTGGGAGTTGTCTGGGCTTTACCCAGTGGGTTTCCCTTTGAGGGCATTGGATCCCCTGGAACTGGAATTATAGATGATAGAACTGGGAATAAAACTCCGGACCTCTGCAAGAGCTACAAATGCTATTAACAACTAAACTAGCCATATATATAATCCAGCCCAAGTATTCAATTTTCCTATGTTTCTGTTTGCTCTCTGTAGAGATAATAAAAGAAATGACATCATAGGGTTCTTGAGCAAAAGCAGTGTATCGACACATTCCTGGCACATAGAAAGAACTCAGTGTATTTTTGTCATTATTAATAGTAATGGGGACCAAGGAGATGGGTGAGTCAATACAGTGCTTTCCATGCAAAAAATCTAGGAATAAGTTCAATTCCAGTACGCACATAAAAAGCTAGGTGCACTCGTAGACACCTGTTTCCTGATGAGGTGGAGAAAGAGGATCTCTTGAGGTTTGCTGGCCAGCAAGTCTAGCTGAACCAGCAAGATCCAGGTTAAATGAGAAACTCAGTCTCAAAAAAAGTAAAGAGGAGAGAAATTGAAGAAGACACCAGATGTTCACTTCTAGCTTTCACACATATAAACATGTACACACACACACACACACACACACACACACACACACACACACACACGTGACAGCTACCTTTTCTTTTATGTTTATTTATTTTATTGGGGGCAGTACACACTCATGTGGGGGTCAGAGAACAACATTCAAGAGTCAATTCTCTTCTTTCATGATGTGTGTTCCAGGGATGGAACTCAAGTTGTCAAGCTTTGTGGCAATGGCTTTTATCCACTGAGCCACCCATTGACCCTGACAGCTACAACTTCGAAGGCAGTTTGATTACAGTGTTTGAAGGTACAACCTTACTGCTTGTCTTCAAGTCCAAGTACTGCAGTTTACTAATTGTGTGCTGTTAGGCAAGTCATTAAACACCCTACCCCTCAGTTTACTCATCTGTAGAATAAGGCTAACACTGTCTGTCCCCTCAGGTTGCTGTGAGGAATAAATACAAAGCATTCACACCAGTGCCTGCCACCTAATAAGGATTGCATAAGCACCATACAAAACAACTCACTGTCTGCATCAATCATCTACTCTAACTTCCAGTACCATGCACAGCAGCGGAATGTGTCATGATATTATTGAATGGAACCCAATCAACATCTCTGAAAGACTGACTTTACAGCCCCATTTTATGGGTGAAGGAACTAAATGGGTAACACTAAGTCTCAGTCCCAACTCCTGTCTAAACAGAGCTCTTGCCATACTCCTGAAGCTCTCTCATCAGAACACTGTGGGGAGGTAGAGGAGGCGGTGCCAGGAAAGCAGGGTTCCTGCCCTTTCCTTCGTTAGCATCTGGGGCAAAGCAGCCTATGGCAACTGTAAATGACACTGTAGGATAACAGATGCTGGAGCCAGAACCTGGTGTCCCCAGCCATGTGTGACTGTCCTACCCTCAGTGCATCTCAAGATCTATTCCGAGATGGCAATTCTACCCTGCTCTCCTCTCTGTCTGTCCAGTTTGCCTTTCCTAGCCCTCAGTTCTGCTCTTTCACTGAGTAAAAGTCTGTTTTCCTAACTCAAGATCAAAGTTTTGGCCAGGCTAAATCCCTCCGGGACTCACAGGGAGAATTTGTCCCTTGTCTCTTGCTGTTTCTGGCCACTACAACCTGTAGCCTGGACCTGAGGTCACATGACTCCAGTTTCTGCCAGTCCTCTGGAAGCTTTCCGAAGTGGATTTGTGAACTCCCCTGTCTTTCTCTCATGTAGCAGCCAATGGAAGAGGTACTGGTTCATTTTAAAACTACTTGTCACTAGGATTGACACAACCCATATGCAGGAGGCCCCAGGCCCTAGTCTTTAGAATACTCTCTATGGCCTTGGCTTAGAAAGCCCCTAGTTCCTAGTAGAATCAAAAGTTACATTCTGAAACTGTGAAAGTTAAACATTTCTTCTTTTAAGTTGATTGACTTCAATATTTTGTCACAACATTGGAAATTTTATTAATTGACTGGATGATAATGGCTCTATATTAATTTTCTCCATATTTTTGCTGACTAATCATGACAATGCTTTTGTTGTCCTGTTTTCTATAAAGAATCTTTGTCCTACAAGGCAAATTTTTATGTATGGATAATTTAACAGTTTCTTTGTGTTGTAAAGTTTAATGACATGTGAATTCCTATGACTATTGTAAATTTGGGGAAATCACTAAGCCTCTTTCCTATTGGAACTCTTAAGTCTTACTGTATAGTGACTAACTCTAAGCATTCTTTCAGTGGGCAGCACATTAAGCAGTTTATTTTTGATGCCCACATTGTAGTGCTATATTCTGAGCTATCTATTTTCTTTATCCATACCAGCATTTCAGGGAAAAAATAAAAAAGCTTAAATACTTTTTAGTACATTTATGATTCATCCCCCATGCCTTTTGTTGGGGTGGGGCAGTCTCACTATATAATCCTTTATGACCATAATTCACTATGTAGACCAGGCTGGCCCCAAACTAACAGAGATCCACCTCCCTCTGCCTCCTGGGTGATGGCATCAAAGGTATGTGTTTTCATACTCAACCCTGATTCATATTCTCTCTCTCTTTCTCTCTTTCTCTCCTCTTCTCTCTCTTTCTCTCTCTTCTCTCTTTCTCTCTTCTCTCTCTCTGTCCTCTCTCTCTCTCTCTCTCTCTCCTCTCTCTCTCTGTCTCTCTCTCTCTCTGTCTCTCTCTCTCTCTGTCTCTTTCTTTCTCCTTGAGATGGGTCTCTCTCTATGTAGTCATGGCTGTCCTGGGACTCTCTATGTAGTTTAAGCTGGCCTTAAACTCACAATAGTCTCACAAGTGCTGGAATTAAAGGCCTGCTCCAGCATTCTAGTCCTTCCTTTTAATTAATTAGATTATTAAATGAACAATAATATATTCATTATTTTGACTTGGAATGTATCTACTTCTCTCTCTTTTTTTTTTCTTATTAATACAGTATTTATTTGTATTCTCTCTGTCAAACCCTGAGCCAAGCACTTTCCCCAGACTTCTTGGGGAGGTACAGGAAAATGAACATACTGGGCAGACGAGACACGAAAGAACTATGGGAGGTGGAAGTGGAGACGGCTGCTTCACATGGCAAAGAGGATGAGAAAGGCCACCATTAGACAAAAGAGCCCCATGGCCTCTGAGAGGGCAAAACCCAGAATCGCGTAGGAGAAGAGTTGTTGCTTCAGAGAAGGATTCCTGGCATAGCCAATGATGAGACTCCCAAAAACAGTCCCAATCCCTGCCCCAGAGCCAGCCACCCCAACTGTAGCAGCCCCAGCTCCGATGAACTTGGCCGCTGTGTTGATGTCCCTTGAAATGGCGCTGGTTTGGAAGCTGCGGCTAGGATAAGTGAGGTCAGAAGCCGCCGGACTGCCAAGCTGCTGTGGTTCTCATCTGTTGGCATCTGGGGTCGCTTCAACTCCACTGCAGACAGCGGACGACTCAGCAGCTGAGAGGTGCTCCTGATCAGGGAGCAGGTAGAGACGAACTTGGAGCAGGCATACATTTTCAGGGGTGAGGGGCCAAGGCAGGAGAGCTACTCCCAGGGTAGAGAAGACAGAGAGGATATCTACTTCTCTTAATGAATTGCTATTTCATTATGTTCTGCAAGACCTCTCTTCTATAGGCATCGGATATTGCCAGGACAGATATTCCACATAAGATGTGACCTACTACAATGATTTCACACAATAAACACTCTTGCTGGTTGCTTATAGTATTGCTACATGTCGTGCTCAAGAAGCACAAGTCTGTGTTTTGGTTGTGTTGTTCTTGTTGTTGTTTTAATTAGAAAGGAAGAAAAATATATGCTACATCAATAACTGTATATGCTGCATTGCCAGAAGATTCCTGCTCTGTGTGTACATGCACATTTATATGCACATTCCTGCAGGTGAATATGAGTATGTTCCTACCACGACAAGTGTTTGGAGGCCAAAGGAAAACCCCAGAAGTGAGTCCTCATCTTCCTCCTTTTTTGAGACAGAGTCTCTTTTCTCTTTGTTGTTTTCCAGGCTAGCTGGTCTGAGAGCTTCTGGGTATTCACCTGTCTTCACCCTGCATTCCTGTGTAGGAGCACTGGAGTTACAGACACTTACATCATGCATCCAGCTTTTACGTGGGTTCTGAGGGCTTGAATACAGGCCCTTGCTACTGAGCCCTATATTTCTGGCCTTTGTGAGAACCAAATCTTCTATGTAAATTATTATGTCTGATGATGAGAAGCAATCTGTGGATTAGCTTTCAATCTTGTTTCCTGCCCTGTGTGCACACTGCTGATGACCCCTAGACCCTCATTCACATGGAGGTTGAGTCAGCTTAGTGGGTAATAGTTGTGTTTTTAGAGGCCATTTTACATAAGGATAACAACGACTTAACCGTAGAGGAGAACTGACCCTAATGCACGCATCTCATTGAACCTAAATTCAGTGTGCACTAACTCTGTCTTGGCTGCCTCCCTTGATTCACCAATATAGTGTGACAGGAAGTTGGAGTGGAAGACGATATTGATCTTAATGGATTACAGTTACATATAGTTCCCATAAAGCTTACAGAAACACCCAGCGGTGGTGCTGTAGGCAGTATCAACAATGTGTCCCAGATATTTGCATCAACCCCGAGGAGGAAACTCGGAGGTAAATTTGAATATGAACCCTGTTTCCACCATCCCCAATCATGTGACCTTGGACAGGTTTTGTTTCCTTTCATATATTTCCTTACTCCACAGAAGGGAAAACTATTAATTACTTGTGGTTGTTTATAGAGTAAATGAAGTAATCTATGAAAATGTCCAGGAAGGAGCCTGGGCCATGTTTATAACCTCATACTGGATCTCACTGTTTCAGGATATATTGCTGATATTTATGATAAAGCTCAAGAGAATTAAATTAGCCTTGGATTGTTATTTTCCTTTATGATTTTCCTTACACTTAAGCAACTGGCATTAGCTACTAATAGTTATGATAATTCAGGCTAAAATTTTTACTGCCCCCAAAGGAGAAGAGGATGGGTCAATATGAATGAATGATACTTTAAATAATAACAGTAATAACAATATCCAATATTTGTTATGCACTTATAAGTGTAGGTCCTTTACATTCATCATCTTGTTATTCGTTTTGCAACACTTTTATTATCAAAATTTCTATTTTATAGGTGAGAAAAACTGAGGTTCAAAAGGATAATGTCATTTTTTCAGGAACCTCAAGTGTGTCAGGGGCAGCAAGTTGACTATGGTGACTCCATTTGGTACCTCAGATGAAATTTCTCTTGCTGAGTAGAGTGCCAGTTACTGTAAGGAGAAATTTATGAAAAAGCAATTCCAGAAAGAAAAGTAATTCAAGGGAAAAGTAATTCAAGGATGTGGTCTCTTCACAATGGTCAACCTGACGTCATTATTTTGCTAATCACATATTTTGGTTTTTGAAACTATCTGCTTGCAGCTGCAGGAAGGGAACCATGGAGACTTTCCAAACTTGAAGTGGTTTTTCTTGCTTAAATATGTACCCTAAGAAAGGCTTAAGACTGCACTTGAGTCCCCAATATTCAGGTATAGTCACTAGCTGGCTGAAATACAGACTTTGAATTGGCTCATAGATTTGTTTGAGTGGTCTATTCTAGTGGGAGCCCTGCAACACAAGCTTGTAAGTGGAAGTGGAAGTGGACGTGACAGTCTAAGAGAGTTCTGAAAGATCTCACCTTTCACAGTAAGACCAAAGTGCCTAAGATCTGTCCCTGCTCTACCCTTGCACTTTTGCAAAGATCTATGATTTTTATGTTTGTGTATGTGTAGTCCTGGTTGTTTGGGAGCTCGCTAATGTAGATCAGGCTGGTGAAGAACTCATGGAGATCAGATGTAAGCCACCACCCCTGGCTCAGTTCCCAGAATTCAAGCACAAATCCTTAGCAGGTTTATATGGGATGCCTCAGCACTGCCTTTTAGCCATATGTTACACCTGAGCCTCTCCAGCCTCTCTTGGCCTACTCCTGCAGTCTTAATCTCTCATACTTCATCTTACATCCTACACCTCAGCTTCTTCACCATTCAAGCCACACCCCTCAGGCCTCGCCCTTCACTAGACCTACTCAGCCCCGCCTCCTCACAATTCGCCCACCCTCACGCCCCGCCCCTCCATACCTGCTCCTCCCACCTCTCGTCACACCCTCACTACTTCTCTCAGCGCCCCGCCCACCTCTCTCCCTGCCCTTTCCACCTCTTGTCACAAGCCTCACTAAGCCCCGCCCCCCGTGCCTCCTGCAGCCTTAACCTCTCAAACTCCAAACTACATCTCACACTCCGCCCCTCCACACTACGCCTGTCACGCCTTGCCCCGCCCCTCCACACCACGCCCCTCATGGCTTGCCCCGCCTTCCACACCGCACCCCTCCCACCTCTCCTCCAAACAGCACTCCTCACTCCTCAGCCCCGCCCCACCCCGCCCTTCACGCCCCGCCCCCTCACATGCTAGTTCCCTCTCACAGCCCAGACCCGCAGCCGGCAGCTTCAGGAGACGCCTCTGGGATCTTCACTCTGAGACTCCACACTGAAAGCAGGGTGCGGCCAGCCGGCCGGGAGCCGTAGGAGGATTGGGTAATTTGGGGAACCCTTGGACCATGCCTGGCGACTCGGTAGTCTCTCAGCTCCTGGCGTCAAGCCCCTGAGGCCCACCTGAGGAGCCGACCTGGTTCTGCAGGTCTGAGGGCTGGGTTTCCCACAGTGCGTGATGTCTGTGGGAAGCTTGTGGCAGCCCGGACGTCCCAGCCACATTCCCAGCATCCCTGGCTGCCGCTTGGCCCTCCGCCTCTCCACCCGTGACCAGCCTCTCAACCTCTGTTCTCTTCTCAGGCCCTCATAGCCCTCCCCTCAGGCCCTTACCCTCACCTCAAACTCTTAGCCATCAGGCTCCCTTGCAAGGCCCCTAGGCACCTGCCAGGTCACACCTCCTGGGCTTCCCTTCCCTCTCTTCCCTTCCCTGGATGGGTTTCCAGGAATCTGTCCCATCCCCTGCTCTGCCTTCCTTGTATCAGCCTTGGCCTTCTCTTACATGAAATAATCTGTGAAAAAATACCCTGCGCCTTCGCCCTTGGGGTATCGGAGGGATGGGGATGGGGAGTGCATGGATGTGGGGGGCGGTGAGCGGTGAATACATGCTCAGTAAACCAGGGTCTCTAGAATGTAAACTCCCAGCGTTTGGCTTTTAAATTTTTATTTATTATTTTAATCTAGTACCAAAAATTATTTTTAACTGTCTCTCACTTGGGGGCGTTTTTTCTTAGGTTTGTAGTTAATTCCAAGGCACCAAAAGGAAGTAGAGCCATCGCAGGGCACAAGCCATAACCAATAGCAAAGAGTCTTCCTAGGGACTGTGGTTTGTTAGATTGCATAACCTTTAGTTTGATTCTTGCAGTGGAAATGGTCATTGATCCAAGTTGACCTAAGTTTTTAATTCTGTGGCTGACCTTGTGTTTGTCTCCATTTTGGCACAGTGTTCCCTTTTACCAAAACATTCAGTAGGAAAAAAAGCTAGTTCTGTGGTGGCGGTTTCAATGACATATGAAAGTAGTAATTTGTACTCCCAAGTCAAAGTGATATGACGTCTTTCTTCATTTTTTACTTCGAAATAGAGCTTTAGTTTGTCGTCAGTAGTATAGATTGTAGAAGTATCCATTTATTTCCTGCCTTTTATGTTAAGCAGAAATTCTAAGAGCCTTACTTCAAAATACTGAAATTAAATGGCGATTTCTTTTCTGACTTCTGATTATTTTTCTGTAGTTTCTTTTCTTTTTTAATTGTATAGCCCTTTGAAATTCTGACATTTTAGCTTCAACATTAATATATATATATAGCCAGGCATGGGGTACATATGTATAATCCTAGCACTTGGAAGCAGAAGCAGAAAGTTCAGGGGATCCAGACGACCTTTGTCTATAAACAACCTATCTATAATGATGATGATGAACTGTAAATAGTATTTAGCATCCTAAAGAGAACAATGTGGTTACATACTTGGATATAAATTAATGATCCAACATCAAATTCTTAATTCTTAGGAAACAGATGACCTTAGTTTTGTCCACTTTTTTCATTGTATCTTCCCTGTTTCTATCTCCTTTTTTTCCTAGAAATCTTGCCAGGGGCCATTCCTGGCTTGCGGGGCGGGGGGGGGGGATCTTCTTTCTTCTTGAGACAGTGGAGGGGGATGAGTGTCATCAGGGCGCAAGACTTTATCTTATAAGATATTTAGAGGTGCTGTATAATAAAAGTTTACTTATCTAAGTTACTATGCTACTGTAGCTGACGCCTTCCGTGATCCTCTGAGGCCAGAAACTTCAGTTTCTGGCACTTAGTACTTTATCCTAAAAACAGCAAACAAGTAAATAGCCTTTGTACTATCTCAGTATAAAAATACCTTTGTATTATCTCTATATACCTGTGAGTCTGTGGCTCAGGAAGAAAACACACTTAGAGAAGTTATTAGAGAATTTATTACTAAGTGAAAAAGTTTCCTATGAAAGCTATCTAAGAGGAAAAGTGGAAAGATCCTAAGTGGGTAAAAGGAAAAAAATCTAATAAGGGAAAAATTCTAAGGGAAAACTTCTCCTAGGGAGGGAAAAGGAAAGGTAGGAACGACTGAACCTCTCTTTGTCTTTGTCTTCGGTACTTATACATCTTTTGGAATATGTGATCATATGTTACAAAGTTCATCACAAGTTCATACCAAAAATCAAATCATAACTTGAAATAGAAGTTTACAACAGAGAATGTTTACATGCATATCTGGCTAAACATCCATCACCTGTCTAGCTCCACAGATTCACTGAAGGTTTAAAATCATAACTAAGTTATTAGTGAAGTTTTGTATAGATAAACTCAGGCAATATTTTATCTTCTGTCCTAGCACTTATAATAAATTGTTAGTTCCCTTTAATGACTGTTGGTTAATTGTTTTACAACCTCTTGGAATGTGTTCTGAATAGGAGAAAGTCAATTAGCTGGTGACACTTGGGAGACTGGCAGAATTCTCATCGCAGTTTTGACTATCAGAAAAGAACCTAATAGCAGTCCCACTATAAAAGAGCTTAATAATCACTGATACAATTTTAGGAATTCTTATAGGATCATCATTAAGACTTAAGAAGTCATCTGTTTGTCTGTATGTCATCACTATAAGACAGTACATCTTCATGGATCTGCAGAGATCTGCTCGAAAGGGATGTGCTATTGCTTAGTGATTGTTATATATGCTTAGTAATAATAGGAAAAGCATATTAATATCAGGAATATTTCCTAAAAAAGAGTCCCTTACAGCCTTGCTGAATAAAGGTGCACCTGAATAAAGGTCACAGATTATTAATAATCCAAGGCAGGCCTTTTCAGGATGATCACCTGCTAGTTATTAGCTTGTCCATTATGGCTCCTGGCAAAATCTATATGTACTTATTTTACTATATTTATAAGAAGATAAATTATATTCTGTTTCTAATGAGAAAATTAATAACATCGTATTAGGAGATAATTTGAGTATTTTTTTTCTTTTTTTTTTATTGGAAAATTTTTTTTACATTTCAGATGTTCTCTTCTTACCCCATTTCCCCCCCTCCCTCCCAGGAACTCACTATCCCTTCCCCGCTCCTCCTGCCTCCACGTTGGTGTACCCCCACCCACCCTCCCCCGTACCTCACCTCCCCACCCTCGATGGGACCAAGGATCTCTTCTCCCACTTATATATAGCTCCCTTGCATATATAACTGGAGCCACGGGTCCCTCCCTAAGCGCTCCCAAGCTGGTGGTTTAGACCCTGGGGGCTCTGGTTGGTTGGGATTGTTGTTTTCCTCATGGTGTCTCGAATCCTCTCAACTCCTTCTGCCTTCACTCTATCTTCTCCATTGGGAACCTCATGATCAGTTTAATGGTTAGCTGTGAGCATCTGCCTCTGAGTATGTCAGACTCTTGCAGACCTCTAAGGAGACAGCTATATCAGGCTCCTGTCAGCATGTACATCCTGACATCCACATCAACCTCTACCTTTGGTGACTGCACATAGGATGGATATTCAGGTGGAATGGTCTGTAGACGGTCCCCCCTTCAGTTTCTGTCCTGCACTGTGTCTCCATATTTGCACCCTTGAGTATTTTGTTACTCCTTCCAAGAAGGACTGAAGCTCCCCCCCCCCCACTTGATCATCATTCTTCATGAGCTTTATGTGGTCTGTGAGTTGAATCTTGGGTATTTCAGGCTTCTGGGCTAAAATCCAATAATCAGTGAGTGAATACCATGTATGTTCTTTTGTGATTGGGTTACTTCACTCAGGATGATATTTTCTAGTTCCATCCATTTATATAAGAATTTATCAAATTCATTGTTTTTAATAGCTGAGTAATATTCCATTGTATAAATGTACCACATTTTTTGTATCCATTCCTCTGTTGAAGGGCATCTGGGTTCTTTCCAGTTTCTGGCTATTATAAATAAAGCTGCTATGAACATAGTGGAGCATATGTCCTTGTTATGTGTTAGAGCATCTTCTGGATATATACCCAGGAGTGGTATAGCTGGGTCCTCAGGTAGTGATATGTCCAATTTTCTGAGGAACCGCCAGACTGATTTCCATAGTGGTTGTACCATCTTGCAATCCCACCAACAATGGAGGAGTGTTCCTCTTTCTCCACATCCTCGCCAGCATCTGCTATCACCTGAGTTTTTTATTTTAGCCATTCTGACTGGTGTGAAGTGGAATCTCAGGGTTGTTTTGATTTGCATTTCCCTGATGACCAAGGATGCTGAACATTTCTTTAGGTGCTTCTCGGCCATTCGCATTTCCTCAGTTGAGAATTCTTTGTTTAGCTCCTTACTCCATTTTTTAATAGGGTTATTTGGTTGCCTAGAGTCTAATTTCTTGAGTTCTTTGTATATATTGGATATTAGTCCTCTATCGGATGTGGGATTGGTAAAGATCTTTTCCCAATCTGTTGGTTGCCGTTTTGTCCTATTGACAGTGTCCTTTGCCTTACAGAAACTTTGCAATTTTATGAGGTCCCATTTGTCAATTCTTGATCTTAGAGCATAGGCCATTGGTGTTCTGTTCAGGAACTTTTCCCCTGTGCCTAGGTATTCGAGGGTCTTCCCCACTTTCTCTTCTATTAGTTTCAGTGTGTCTGGTTTTATGTGAAGGTCCTTTATCTACCTGGACTTGAGCTTTGTACAAGGAGATAGGAATGGATCGATTTGCATTCTTATTATTCTGTAGAATTAATGTTCTTTTTTTCTTGCAGTAAAAGAATACCAAAAAAGATTTCCTTATCAAATTTAAGATATTTGTTTTGTGTTCTTTCTAGTTCTTTAAATATAACTAAGGAATACAGGCAACATGTTCTATACTCATGTGCTTATGAGTAAACGAGGGCCATTGGCCAAAATATGGCTTGCAGCTCACTGGGAGAAGAAACTCACAAAGGCCCATGTGTTTGAGTGTAATCTAGAGATAACCATTCAAAAAATTATTTCACCTAAGGTATGTTACTGATTAAAATGATAATTTGTATTAACCATGGCTGCTGTAGAAGACTGAAAATATGTTTTCAAGACAGTTTTGCTTCTCTAAACATTTTATTCCCCCAAAATTATTATCTGTGCAAAGACACTCTAATAGAGCATTTAAGTGAATCTTTGCTGAAACTTTCATGGCTTTCTGAATATGTAAAAATAAAAGTAAATTATTTTATATGGTGAGTTTAAGAGTAGTTTACTAAGGGCTCGATGCCCTAGTGTGGGGAGGCAGGAATGGGTGGGGAACACCTCATAGAAGCAGGGGGAGAGGGGATGGGATAATGTGTTTCTGGAGGGAAAACAAAGAAAGTGGATAACATTTGAAATGTAAATAAAGAAAATATCCAATAAAAGATGTTTTAAAAAACAGAATATAACACTTGCTTTTTGAAGAGAAATTATGATTTCCTTAATTTTCAAAGAACAGGATTTACAAACCTAATCTTTATTTTTCTAATGTTTTAAAAATCACTCAAAGGTGAAAATTGCACTCCGAACTTCAGGACACCTTCTTTTGGGAGTTGTTCGAATCTACAACAGGAAGGCAAAATACCTGTTGGCAGATTGCAGTGAAGCATTTCTTAAGATGAAGATGACATTTCGCCCAGGTATACACACAGTGTTATTTTGTGTCACTATTGATTCCTTTTGGCATTTTCATGTTGGCAATCTCTTTTAATTGGGAGCAAACTGTAATTTCAGGTGAATATAATGAATATATACTTCATTTTGACTGAGTCTTAAGATTCCATAAAGATAATTATATTCGTTCTTTTCCTTTGTTTGTAGAAAATAGTTATGCTTCCAAACTTGTTTCATTTCTGTTAATATAAAAATGTACTTAAAATCATCACAATTATATAAGGAAGTGATACACTCATTTTTAATAGGTTGTTTAGTTTGCCATACCTGGTTTTTATTTTACTTTATAAGAACAAAATTGACAAAATATAAACATAGTATTCTTGAGAGTCTTAAATTGCATGGTAATTATGAAGTATTATCAAAATTCCTAGACATTCTACAGTGTTAGATGTTTATATGTGTTAAAAATATAGCCTAAAATTTAAAATTTACACATACATCATTTCCTAGTCTTATCATACTAGTTTAAATAAAGGTCTTTCCTCCATCACTAGTCTTCAAGCTCCCTAAAGGGAGAATCTTTATCATATACATTTTTCTAATCCCTTATAGTACCTGTGTTAGTGTCTTTCATATCCCATCCCTTCATCAACATTTGTGGACTCCAACTGATAGCTCTTTTTTTTTTTTTTAATCTTTCTCATTTAAATAGTTTTAGAGTCTTTATGTAGATTTATATGCATACTAACTATGTTTTACATGCTCATTGACTAGCTATGTATCACAAATAATTGTTGATTCTCATGCTTTGTGCTTGACATGTTGTTAGTCTTTGGAATACAAAGACAAGCAAGATAAATAGTTCTTTTTCAGTCAGAAGAGGAAATCAGATAATGAAAGTGTTTTTAAAAACTTACTACAATAATTACAGATTATCATCATGCAGAGATTAAAGGCATGTGCTACTGAACCCATTAGTGACCATGCTATAAAGGAAAGAAGGTCTACAATAAAAAACAAAAAGAGTTCATTTTAGAGGATAGTTGGAGAAAACCTTTGTGAGGGGATAGAAGTTAAACTCACACTTGAAAAATGAGAAGTACTCACATACATAAGTAGTCCCTGAGGGATGGCAATATAGGCAAATGAATCTATAAATACAAATGTCTTGAGGTGAAAAAGAAATACTTGCCCTTTTCAGGGAACCAAAAGGCTAGTGTGTATGTGGAATCTAATGTCTCCTTAGATGACATAAGTATAAGGCTACAGGGTTACTTTATTCATGCTTAAATCTTTAAGCATGAGAGTTATCTGATCCATTTACTTTTGGCAACTGTTACTATGGATACTTCATAAAATAATAGGCTGCTGAGAGGCAGGAGTGGATATAGGAAAGCCCATGAGAGATGACAAAGATTTAATTGGAAGTTTAATGTTTCGTAAGCGATCACTGCTTATTGTGTTCCTTTTTCATTGTTTTCAGGACTGGTTGACCTCCCAAAAGAGAATTTTGAAGCAGCTTACAACACTATCACATTACCAGAAGAATTTCATGATTTTGACATCTACAATATGAAGTAAATTATTTTGCTTTCTTGGTGTTTTATTGTTTTCATATTCAGATTTGATGAAAGCAACTTCAGCTAGAAAACAACTGAACAAGTACAAATGACAGAGGCTTAAATTGCAGTGTGAAATTCCAAAATACAAAACCAAAAATGTCTCATTGATTGAATGTTGATTGTAGTATTGATAGTATGTGTGTTCATCTAGTAAATGTTTGTTAAATAAATGCCTTTCCTATAGCAGGCACAGCTCTAGCCAGCGAAGAGACAGCAATGAATAAAATAGTGCCTGGCCTGATAGATAAATATTAAGACAAATTAAGAAATAAATATAAATAATAGGATCGTTAGGAAAGGATTTTCTGATAAAGTAAGAACACAAGCCTGGAGGAGCTAAGGGAACAAACCTATACAATAACACAGAAGAATGTTCTAATGGAAATACCCAGTGAAGTAAAAAGTCTCAGAATGGGCAAGAACCAAGTGGAAAGGCGATAGCACAGAGTCCATTGGACATGTTCAGGAGCAGCAAGAATGCAAGTGAAATGAAGTGGAATGAAGGGAAGACTGAGTAGTAAAGAAATGAGGTCAGAGAAAGAGCAAGAGATGCAGGTGACACAGTTTGCAGGCTACAATAGGGTTTTTATCTTGCTGGAAGAGGATGCGCAAGAGGGTTTTCAATGGAGAAGAGAGGAGTGACCAGATCTCACTTGGTCTCGGCATACTCCCTCTGGCTATTTCACTACAATGAGGAAAGAAGGGAAAAGAAAGCCTGTGAGATTACTGTAGTAATCCTTATGAAGTAGTATTGGACCAGTTTTCAAACTTCACTTTATTAATGTAGTAGCAGTCAAATTAATGAGTATGTATAGAAGGCAGAGTAAATATGATATGTTGATGAATTAAATGTGGTCATAAAGAAATAAAGAATGACTATTTAATTTGGGGCATTAAATGGAACTACCCTTTACTGAAACCAGGATAACTAAAGGATGAAGGTTGAGGAAGGAGAGAGAAGGAAGTAAGTTAGGTTTTGAACAACAGAATTTGGGTCTGAATTTGTGTCTATGTTTCTCTAATTTCATGTGTTGAAACCTAATCCCCATAGTGATGGTACAAATGGTGGGAACCTTTGAATGTGATAAGATTTTGAAAGCTGAGAGCCCTCCTTAATGGAGTCAGTGGCATTATGAAAGAGGCCAAGGAAACTTCCTTACAGTTCCACTATCTGAGGATACAGCAGGAACGTGCTGTCTGTGGGGACGTACTAGATACTAAATCTGTGATGCCTTGATCTTGACCTTCCCAAACTCCAGACCCATGTGCAATGAATTTCTGTTTATAAAATTACCCAGTTCTTGTCAGAGACTTGACAAAGGAAAGCCAAAGTTAAGATGCTATAAATTCAGAGTCTTTGTTTCCTGGTTCATAGAAGGCAGTCTTTCTACATCCTTACCTGGTATAAGATCAAGATGATAGTGTAAGGCCACACAAATTCTGTTCATAAAAGCAGAGCCCTTATGACCTGGTTACTTCTTAGAGGCCTTATCTCTTAATAGATTCACCCTCGGAAGTAGCTTTCAGTATCTGGACCTGAAGGGAACTCAAAAATTCAATCCATAGCAAGAGTGACCATCTATTCAAATGTACAAGTAAGATAGTGACTGGAAACCACCACTGGATTTATTAGCCTGAACATTACTTGTTCAGATCTAGATATGTATGTCTTAAAGCTCATGCTCAGAAAAATACTATTGACAAAATAAACACTTTTTATCTGTTTTTAAGTTTTTATCAATAGTTTGTAAAACCACATTGTTCTGCTCATATGTTTCCTAAATATGTTTCTCTATAGTGATATTGATATTTCAGAGCCCCTTGCTCAGAACCAGAGTAGACCAGAGGAAATCACACTTAGAGAAGAATATAGCAATGATCTACTTTTCCAAGCTGGGAGCTTTGGTGAGAATATTTGAGAAACTAAAATTATAAGATGTCATCAATTATATTTGCATTTTGTATGAAAACAGTGGTAGTAGAGATAACTATAGAATGTATATTTTCATGTATAAAAATCGTCTTCAAATTTTCTCTTTTCTTTTGTCCTAAATACTAATACCCAGTCTTATGGTGAATTTATTTTATCATTGTGCAACATCTTTTATGAATTTCTATTTCTTAAATTTCTTATATATCAGGTGCTCTAATAGACAAGAACAGTACTAAATTTAAAGATAGAAGTTCTGGAGCTGAAGTGATGGCAAATGCCTATAATCCCAGCTAGTTCTTTATAGTAAGAGCCTGCTTAAAAAAAAAAAAGTAGTTTCTGCTATCAAAGGAGATACTCAAATTAACAGCTGGTATACTTAATATATATATGTATGCTGCATAAAATTTCTTCAAATATATTTTCTTCTGTATATGATGGTCATAACAGATTTAAGTCAGCTTGAGAGTAAGGAAGGAAAAATGCTACTACACTAAATAATTTACAGTTTGATTATGAAACATGAAATGATTTTTGAAATGTTAAGCTATGTTTGAGTAAGATATATGGGTTTTGGTTGTGTTTTTTGGGGCTCTTTTTGTTTTTGTTTTTGTTTTGTTTTTTTTGTGGATTTGTTTTGTTTGTTTGTTTTCAGGACAGGATTTCTCTGTGTAACAGCCCTAGCTTTCCTGGAACTCACTTAGTAGACCAGGCTGGCCTCAAATTCACAAAGATCTACTTGCCTCTGCCTCCTGAGTGCTGGGATGCCTGACTATGCATATGTATTATAAATGAGGTGATGAGGTGTAATCCAACTATTACGTCTGGCTTTTGTCTCATGTCATATTTACACACTTCCTGTATTACTCTACAAGGTTCATGAGAATGTTGTGTTTATCTTTGAGATTCTTTCAGTGTTCACAGCACTGACCATAGGAGAAGGATGACCTGAGCTTGTCTTGGGACAGGGGTGTGGAGTCATGCAAGTAATGCTTGAACTTCATCCCTGACCTCTGTTTCCTGTCCTTAGTCCCTTCTATAGTGATTGCTCTCTATTGTGTTTCTTAATCTGTGGTGAAGGACACCTTTATAAATGTTGTCAGTTTCCAATCTGTGCTGTATTTCATTTTTGTGTAAACTGAGTAAATTATTAGATTTTAAAATAATCATTAGAAAAACTAAAAATCAGAAATAAAAATCCAAGTCTATATTTTTACTAGTCAATATATACAAATTTTATATAATATATATAAAATTATCCTGCTGAGTTACTATAAAACTTTTTAAGTTGCTATTTATTCTTGGTAAGCCTGGTATTTGGCTATGTATTCCAGGCTAGCCTCCAATTTGCAACAGTTCTTTCTTCAGCCTCCCAAGTATTGGGATTATAGGTATGCATCACCATGCCTGGGTATTAAATGTTGTTTTTCTTTAGACATGAAACTTTAGGATTATTTTCAGTTCTGCTTTCTGTCAGCTTCATGGTAGTGCTCATTGATTTGTTGTTGCTGCTGCTGCTGCTGTTGCGGTTTGGCTTGGTTTGTTGAGGTAGGGTTTCTCTGTGTAACAGCACTGGCTCTCCTGCAGCTCCTTTAGTAGACAAGGCTGGTCTTAAACTCACAGAGATCTACCTGTCTCTGCATTCTGTGTACTGAGATTAAAGGCATGAGCCACTGATTGATTTTTTTAAAAAAATCTGAACTGTCTCTTATATCTTCTTTCTGCTTCTTAGCTGCAGTATTATACTACTCTCCTGAAAATCACCCTTCATTTTCTTCCCATATTTTCACATTTCTGGATGAGTAATTGTTTTTAAGTTCTTTGCTTGTCCACCTATCATCCCTCTGCCTAAGCACTTGTGACAGTTATCAGACCCCTAAAATTCCGTTGTCTCTCCTCAGCGCCCTCTACCAATTCATTATCTCTCTATTTGTTTTGTCTTAGCCTCAATATTGGCGTTTTCCTCTACTGAGGCATATGTCTTACCATCTAACCAATACAACTTAGTTTTTCACAGTGCTCTATCTAATATAACTCAAAAAAATGGACGAACATGTTAGTCTATCAGTAGTCCTAGGTTTAAATCTGGACTTTTTCTATCAGTTTGTGTGTATGCTCAGCAGATGACCTAGCTGAGCCTCATGGCCCTGTCTATAAAGTTATGATCCTGATAGCAATATCACAGGTTATTTTCTTTATTCTTGCCCTTTGTTCTCTCCACCAGTATGTGATTTTTCCCTTCAAACCTTAAGAAATATTTAATATTAGTATTTTCTGTCCTAGATTACAATATAAAATTGAAGGTTCTGATTATTTCTTCTCTATAATCTCTGGATGGATGGATAGATAGATGATAGATAGATAGATAGATAGATAGATAGATAGATAGATAGATATTCAGTCTCACTACTTAACCATTCTTACCTGTTACTCAGATTGACTTGCTGCGCTTCCTGAGTACTGGAATTATAAGTGTGCGGCACAATAACCAGTTTACTCTCATACTTTTGAAATGTTCAACACGCGGAATTTAGTGTCTGTTTCTAAATGTTATTCTCAGATTGACTAAGGCTGGTTTTCATTTTAGGACAGAGCTGCACCTGAATGATATAAACATGTTCTTAGTTCTTTCTCAAACTGTCATTTAGTCCATTTAGCAAATATTTAATCCACTCTGATGTATGTCTATAGATTCAATATGGGTGGTACTTCACTATTTTTTTTACTGTATAATAATTAACATGGTTTATTGGAAGGGAGAGAAGACCAACATCTGATCTCCAGGGTTCAAAATCATAAACATAATGATTGTAAAATCCAAAGGGTAAAAAGAACATGCCAGAGCTAACTCTGGGTCCTCTGTAGCTATCAGTATAACCTAATGACAAGTTAGATCTGGCTTCAAGCCGTTCAGTGATGTTCTCTTGTTTGTGCAATGAGAATTATGTCTTCTGTTACATAATATAATTAACCAAGTGCTGAGTTAATGTTAGCTGACTGCCTGTGTTCTTTTTAGTATCCCATTTCCAACTTCTAGTATATTCTATAAATATTTACTGAATGAATATTATAAGCCCATTCCTTAATATTTTAACATACTTTTCTTTTTAAGGTAGGGTTTCTCTCAAACTGTTCAAGCAGTTGTCTGTGTAAAATGATATGAAATAATACTTGGTCAAACAGAGTGTGACCAACAAAATGTATAGGGAATAAATTTACTCCCACATAACTATAAACTCTACTGAATGCTCTGGCATTTTCCCCATTCTATTGAGAGAACATTAAACTTGAAATCTAGTCTATGTTGATTAACTGAGTGTCTTCTATTAGATAATTCAATAGTTTTAAAGCTTTCCCTCATAGAATAGGATGAATTATACTAGATGGTATCTGCTTCCTCTAACTCTAAAAGTATATGTTTGTATGCTTAGCTTGGCACTAATGATATGGATTTATATAGGGGATGAACCTGAACTCCTCAGAAGACATAGCTTCTTTGATGACAACATATTAATGAACTCCAGTGGTCTTGTAGTTGAACATAGTTCTGGAAGCATCACTGAGGAAAAATCTTTGTTCTTTGACAATGGAGATGGATTTGGAGATGAAGGAGCTGCAGGGGAAATGATTGGTATGCTTTCTGGCTATAAAAATTAAATATTTATTTTAATCAAATCACTGTAAAGTAACTGTTTTGTTTCATTGGATTGAATTTTCATATACATATCTGTGCTTGTAAGCCAACTTATTTTTCACATACGTTTTCAAAGTCTGTAGTATTTTAGGCTAGGCCTAAGTTAGTAGCCATTTGTCTCTATAGAAACTATTTTATTTGTATCCTTAAATTTTGGAAAGGAGAAGTGAGATTAGTATAAACTTCACAAAATAGACTATCTAGGTAACATCTATATAGGTAACTATATAGGTAACATCTTCTTTAATACAAATTGTGGAATCGATATTCTTCTTGTATTCTTGTATTCTGATTGTAGCATTTTTATTTAAATTACAATATTAGTATAAAATATACAATTCAGAGAGACACTGAGAAAACAAAAGTATGTGTTTTAAAGATTATTAATTATATGAAATACATTTACAGATTTTTTTCCAGGTTGCAATAAAAGTCTTATTAACAGTCAGGCATAGCAGCTCGTATCTGTAATCTTAGTGTTTGGGAAGCTAAGGCAGAATAATCATGAGTTTAAGGCCAGTCTAGACTATATAAGGAGTTCTAGGTCAGTTCACTACATAATGAAACTCTGTCTCAAAAAAAAAAGAGAGAGAGAGAAGGGAGTAGGGAGAGAAGAGAAGAGGGGTCAGAGAAAGAAAGAAAGAAGTGTGGTTATCCTGTGTAAACCAGGCTTCTTAAACTTTTTCCACCCACAACCCCTTTTTGCGCAAGAAATTCCTATGTGGTCCTGAGTGTATAGGTATATAAAATATGTATACAAAGGGCTGGAGAGAAAGCTTAGTGGTTAAGAGCACTGATTGCTCTTCCAGAGGTCTTGGGTTCAGTTCCCAGCACCCACAGTAAGGCTCACAACCACCCGTAACTCCAGTAAATCTAATGCCACCTTCTGTCTTCTGTGGATACTGCATGCATGTGGTGCAAAAATATTTACAAGCAAACACCCATACACATAAAATTTAAAAATATATTAAAACAATTTTAAATGTCTATACAAAGTATTAATTGAAAATAAATTAAAGAAATGTATACTATATCACTTTACCACTTGTTAAAATAAATATGCACAAAATTGAGATGATGCTTATTTACTTACATCATTTTCAGCTTTTTCAGGGGCGATCAATATTTCAATTTTAGAATTTGTAATGCTGAGTTTGTAACACTGATTTGCATAAGTAGTCATACACGATGATATAAGCATGTTTAGCTATAATCTAAGAATGTGTTACTTTATGAGGAGATATGATAGGAAAGTATTAAATGTATTTACTATAATTAAGCCATGTTTCTGTTAGAACAGAAAATGCTGTACATAGTAAAAACAGTGAAATTCGTAACATACAGTAATCTTGAATCTGTGCCAAGACATATCAGACAGTGCTTGTGGCACATGATATGTATGACACATGATAGCACACACAGTGCAAAGTGCACATTGTGCGTTCAGACCCAAGGCCATGGTAAAGCAGTGCAATGAAGCATGGGTGAGCGCTGCCAGAAATACATTTGATTGTTAATTAATTTTCCTTGTTGCCAGAATTTTCACATCATGCTACCCTTCCTAATTCAGTTATGTGACTCTATATGGAATAAAAACAAATAGTTAAAGAAGCTGGAGTAAATTGTCTTATGTAAAATAGTGATAGTAAATGTTTACTGAATAAAAATATTTGTTTATGCTTTTAAAGATAATCTATTGCAAGATGAGAATACCTTTTTAGAAGATGCATATTCAAACAAAGAAGTTTCTCTGCTTCCTGAGCTTCCCAGTAGTATAATGGGTATGTTGAAGTTTTTTGCATAGAAAAATGTATAGATGCTGATGTTCAAATCAAGGCAGACCTTGTAAGTTTCAGCAGCACTGCAATGAAAAATATTGTCCTTCAAATTCTTTTTATAGCACAGGAAGTTAGATTCTAAAATGGTAGTTAACCAGGACTGGCTTTCATAGATCACATTTTTTCTTCCTAAGTAGTATGCTTTCAAATCCTAAAAAATAATATATGCTTTATGGGAAGAGAAATTATCACATTATATACCTTGACCATTGATAAATAATTTGAGAGAAATTATGTTTCCAAATGAGCATATTTTCCTCTACTTGAAATTCTTATCAAAGTATCTCAGATCAGTTGAGGTCTTTAAGATAGTACTTTTTCCAGAAGAATTTAAAGTCTAGTTAACCTCATTTTTGTTTTTCTCAATGTTTGACGTTACATTTGCTTTCTAGCACAGTAATCAAAATAAAAAATATAAAAAGTATTGACCAATCAAAATTTAGCTATGGTTCTTTGTAAGTCCATTGATGGTTCAAACAAACATAAATATTTTGGTTGTCATAGAAAATTTATATTGGTAATTTTTTTTTCATTTCTGCTGTGACTGTAGCCCAGTCTGAGATATTTCATATGTAAAAGAGGGCGATGTTACTTGACATTCAAATGTTGTAGGTCCCAGACCATTTATTACTGAACCTCTTTGCCACTGTTAAAATTCATGATTCTAAGAATTTACTTATCATCCCAGCTAGCAGTATGTTCTTAGTTATTCTTTATTTCTCATATTCTCTTATAATGTGAAGCATAGTCATATGTTTTTGGTTTTATGGTGATTTTATTAGTAGAACCAGGTGATTCAGATGACCAATATATACCTGAAGATGAAAAAATAAATGAAATAAATTAGTACCAAATGAAGAAGAAGGATTTACTCTTGACCCAATTGATAATTTAGGTAAGGGGTTTCATGTTTTTATTTTTATCTTTGGTACCCTGATATCTTAATTGGTTTGAGATATGCTGGTGGGGACTAGCCAAGCATCCAGTTTCCCAAGGAGGACAGCAAAAAGGGATATAGAGTCAGCAATTGGGACCAAAAGCTGCTTACTTCTGGCAATTTAACTCCTTCTTGCTATTCCAGGGCCAAAAGCTACTGACTTCTGGCAATTTAACTCCTGCTTAAATAGCAGTAAAGGATTAAGAAAAAAGCTTAGTTACTTGGGCTCTTTTCTCTTTGGCTCAAGGGACCCCCCTTTCACCAGGCAAGAGGGTCAAATATATACTTCAGTTCTCTCTCTCTCTCTCTCTCTCTCTCTCTCACCCTCTCTCTCCTCTCTGTCTTGCTCTCTCTTTCTCTCTCGCTCTCTCTCTCTCTCTCACACACACACACACATCAGGCCTGACCACCTGTTTCATCAGTTTTACCAGTTCACATGCATACTAATATACATACACATACATGCATGCATATATACTTATATGCATACATATGTATATACATACAGACAGAGATATATACATATATACATTTGGTGGATGGAACAGAGCCCCAACAGCCATACTTTGCTTCTTTTCTCAGCCTTTTTATACCTTCTTAGACAAAATTCTTTATAAAATTAAATCATAGATAAAATGTTACACAAAAGGGGAGTTACAGAAAAATATCAGTAGTAAGTTCAAGGAAGTTTTTCATTCCATAAGCTCATTATAAGTTCAAAGCAACAGTTTCACACGGCTTTGCTCTATCATAATGCACACCTGTGGCTCCATCCTTGGACTTGACCTAGAAAGAATATTTTCCCTTAATCACAAATTTGTCTCAAACCCATTTCTCTTCTTAGTGTAATTTATGAAAACTCATTGTATTCCTTATTATGCAGACTTTATTTACTTTCTATTCTATGAGGAGATACATTCTATTCTTGATCGTATTACGTTTTTCTGACAAAAAAACTAAAACCATCTCCTTACATTTTCTTCCTAAAACTATTTGAATCAAATTAGGAATTCTATAAACTCATTAATTCATCCAGACAGCGTTAATTTATGAAAGTTCATCTTCATGTTGACCTGCAGGACATTTGCCCAATAGGTTGGGCTGATGCCCAGGAGTCATTAGTCTAATAGTGACAGAAAAGCATGCCAGCAGTGAGAAGCAATCCTGGGATGAAGTCTCTGAGACTGTGCCTCTCCAGATTGCACCCATCACAGCCATGCAGAATGGTGGGCCAGCTCCAGGATGCTCACATGCTTGCCGTAGCCTTTCCCAGATGGCTTCTGTCAATATGTAAACAATCCATAGAACACTATAGAAGGCTGCCAGCATGGTAATAGCATTGGGCATTAAATAGGAGAAGAATATGAAAGAAATCTTAGATAATTCTTCCATCACATTTAGTCTGATTCAAATCATAGGTCCAGTTTGGAAAGGTGGAAACTTAAAAACTGACTTCAATTCAAAGTCTTTTCAGTTTTACTAAATAAAAGCTGGACCTCTGCATGGCATGGAATTAGCTACCTACTTTGAATTCATATATGAATTTCAGTGTAGAGGGTGAAATACACGAGAGAGATACACACTAATATTTTGAGACATCCTTTTACACATTTAAAAATGAAAAGCTCCAGATTCTTTAACAGCCCTTTCCCTCTTTGCCGTGTTTCTTGAGTTGCCCACTTAACAAGTGAACGGTCCCTCCTAAGCGTCCTCAGATACCTTGAAAATGTACCAGCTCCTGACTGTCAAATACTCTAGCTTTGCAAAAACTTTACAAAGCATATTTTCAGAGAACAGAAATATTCATTTTCTTCCCACTGCAACCCTGCAGATTATCTGTGACTTTTAAGATATTTATTAGCCAAGAATATCATTTTACAAAATATTCTAAGTCCATTTATGCCTGTTTCTCTCTAGATATTGCTGACAGAAGGAAAAGAAAAAAGAGGCGATTGCTCATAGATCAAGTCAAGGAGCTAAGTAGCAAGACTATGCATAAGCAGCTCACGTCCTTTATGGACACTCTCATGGTGCTGGACCTTGCACCCCCCACACAAAGACTGATGATGTGGAAGAAAAGAGGAGGAGTGGATACACTTCTGTCAACTGCTTCCCAAGATTTGATTAATGATGAATTGAAAATGGTAATTGTTTCCATCTTTTTGCATGAATATGATGTTTGTTTATTTGTTTATAAATAAATATTTCTTCATTTACAACATAACTGAACATGTGGGAAAAAGAAACCTTTATTTTAAAACTTAATTTGTTTAAAAAATGTATATGAGTGGCTTTTACTTTTATTTTTTTCTAGAGACTGAGTCTCACTATATAGCTCTGGCTATCCTGGAACTCACCATGTAGACCAGGCTGACCTCAAATTTACAGAGATGTTCCTGCCTCTGCCTCCTGAGTACTGAAATTAATGACATGTGCCACTATGTCCATCTTGGAAAAAAAGTATATGAATAGCTTTTACTTTTTTAGCATATGGGCTTGTGCTTTATTGAATTGCTTTAGTAATATAAAATTGAGAGTAAAAATGTGTTGTTAACAGTTGTTTGCAAAATGCTTCCTGTCCTCTGACTATAAACTTGCAAAATTGACACAGAAGGAATCAATAAGGAATGAAGTGGGAAACCAGCACAATCCAGGTGAGACTTCCTAGTTCTGTTAATGTCAAGGGGAAGGTTGCCTAGACAGAAATTGAGTTTTATGTTTCAGAATGAAAACTGGCTTCAAGTCTCTCTTTTCAGATATCTCTATCTATAGAAGAATATCTTAAGTTAAAATATTACCTTAGTATAGCAGTTTTCTGCTTTTCACATTAATTTCTGCCTCAAGACTTTACTGAAATGATGAAATATAGGCCAATTCTGATGTCACAGGCCTGAAATCCTACCTACTAGGGTAGAAGGATTGCAACTTCAAGGCCAGCCTGGGTTACAGAGCAAGTTCAGAGCCTACCTGGCTCTGTTTCAAACTAAAACATACTAAAAAGGGCTTGTGGTATAGCTCAGTGTAGAGTACTTACCTAGAATATGTGAGCCCTAGGTTTAATCCCCAGTATCCCAGTATCCTCGCCACACATATACAGAAGATGAAATATATATATATATAATGTTCTCCCTCTTAGCTCCTTCACTCCAAAGGCAGTATTCATAAATTCTTTAAAATGAAAGTCTCTGTGTCTGGTAGAATGTTTCATTTTAAAATACGCTGAAATATACAGTGATAAGACTGGTGCTTAAATAATATAACTACTCTGAGACAGATATCACTGTCTGTCTACAATAAAGTTCACAGAATGTTAATAGCCACTCATTGTTGCGACAGTTATAAGGTAATTAAACTTATGTGATGAATAAGTCTCCTCTTCCCAGTGGCCATTTCTGAAGATATTAGGTGTACAGAATAAGTACACCAGGATGAGCTTAAACTATTCCTGTTGTCTTGTGAGTGGATATGTGAGAGTGCATGAGGACGGATGGACGGAAGATGGCGGGGAGTGGGAATGATAAGGGAGCAGAGGGGGAAGGGAAGGTAGAAATTATGTGAGACTCCGGAGTGTAAGAAAGTCGTGCACTCCTTACTGTGATTCTTGGGTTCCAAGTGACTGGTCAGAAGCTTTCTTTTTGAACAGCCATATGCCAGTTCAAGTTTGAAATGCACGTTGGTAACGTTTTCTTTACTTCCTTATAATGAAGAACCCTCAGTGATGGAAGAGCCAAGTTCCCACAGTGAGTTAGGTCAACCCCAAGATTGGAAGGATGTAACTGATGAATCTGTGGGTAGCTTTCAGGAGATCATCGGCATGAATATTAACTCTGAGGTGAGTTAACCAGACAGAATCATAATTTCATACTGAAATACATTATGTGACATAATAAATGAGTGATTTGCTTGAATCTGCTTTTATATAGAGAACCTTTCTAAGCCCTACACTTCATGAGTTTCATGGTCGCTTAGAACTCTAGCCAGATCCTTGTATATTGTTTCCTACCTATCTTTTCCCTCTAAGAATAACATTCTCAACTACCTTGACCTTTAATTTGAAAGACTATCTAAAAGTCTATGACCAAAACAAAGTAATTCTGTCACTTTGAAAAAAACAGGAAAACTAAAATTTTCTTCCAGGACAGTTTTTATTTGAAAAGCTTAACTATTTAAAAACTGTACTGGCTGGTTTTGTGTGTCAACTTGACCCAAGCTGGAGTTATCACAGAGAAAGGAACTTCAGTTGAGGAAATGCCTCCATGAGATCCAGCTGTAAGGCATTTTCTCAGTTAGTGATCAAGTGGGGAGGGCCCAGCACATTGTGGGTGGTGCCATCCCTGGGCTGGTAGTCCTGGGTCCTATAAGAAAGCCAGCTGAGCAAGCCAGGAGAAGCAAACCTGTAAGTAACATCCCTCCATGGCTCTGCATAAGCTCCTGCTTCCTGACCTGCTTGAGTTCCAGTCCTGACTTCCTTTGGTGATGAACAGCAATGTGAAAGTGTAAGCTGAATAAACCCTTTCCTCCCCAAATTGCTTCTTGGTCATGATGTTTGTGTGGGAGTAGAAACCCTGGCTAAGACAAAAACAGAAAAAAATTAATGTTTTAAAATATTTTCTCTGCTTGGTGTGGAGGCGCATGCCTTTAATCCCAGCATTTGGAAGGTAGAAGCAAGTAGGTCTCTGAATTTGAAGCCAGCCTGGTCTATAGAGTCTCAGGACAGCTAGGGCTACACAGAGAAATCATGTTTCAGAAAAATAAAATATTTTTTCATTTCTCACTTAAGTATTATGGTCTTACTGATAAAAGAAACCAGTGCTTTTCAGGTCTGTTCCGTCATCATTGTAATTTTTTTTTCTAGCAAAGAAAGGTTTTTATTGGGAGGGGGGTAAAAAAACACACGAACAGCAAGGCACAGTTAGAAAGATTCCTGAAAAACAGGGAAGGGAGAAACTTGGGAAGCAAAAGCCCTCATCAGTGTATCTTGATAACCACTCAGGGAATTCAGAATTAACCCACATTGAAACTGGATGCCCAGAGAAAACAGTTCTAGAATATACTAACACAGAACACGTTTTACTAAATACTTAATAATACTGAATACCAATACAGTGAATTGCCATGCTATCTGCCTTTTAAAGGCTTGGGAATTTCCTAGAATACAGCTACTGAAATTCTTTTTTGGGTTTTTTTTTTTTTTTTTTTTTTTTTTTTGGTTTTTCGAGACAGGGTTTCTCTGTGTAGCCCGGGCTGTCCTGGAACTCACTCTGTAGACCAGGCTGGCCTCGAACTCAGAAATCCGCCTGCCTCTGCCTCCCAAGTGCTGGGATTAAAGGCGTGGCGCCACCACCGCCCGGCACTGAAATTCTTAATAGGAAAACTTGTTTAATTTATGATTTGAGAAAAAAAATATCAACTTCTTATTTGCAAAATAGATTTTTCTCCATGTGCTGGACCAGTTCTTTTGCCTCTTATTCCTTCATACTAGTCTGTTCTCCAATCTTCAGTTCTAGTCTTACCTTGTTTTCAAAAATGGTGAAGAAATAGAAAATGTAGTAAAGTATGGGCACATACACAGTGAGCTTGAAGGGACAGAAAATGTTGATTCTGTTCAAGCATTTAAAAATCTCTTAAATCAATTTTTGTGTACAGTGACTAAATTTGACATTATTTAAAATATAGAATATTTATAGATATTGAAAAGAGAGCATGATTAGGCTCTACAAATGTATATGCTAAAGAATAAAGGGCAATGCCTCCTAGTCACTAAAGTATTTAAAGCTGAAAAGAGTGAAGAACGTATATTAGGAAGTATTTCTGACTTACTGAAGGTCAGAGGTGGCAGCAGGGGAATGGAGCTGAGAGACAGGTTAAGGGTGGAAAGGGGCCAATGCCTTAGAGCCGTGGGAAGGGAATGGTGGAGAGCAGACCATTTCTGGTCGTCTCACATTCTCCGTCTTCCCTTGTTTTGGCTCCCCTTCTGTCTGTCTGTCTGTATTTGTTTCAGTGTGCACTCTAGTGGCCGAGTCCTGTCACCCTGGGTAGGGATGAGTGGCCACAGCACTCACTGTCACCCCCTCTACTTGCCCATTCTGGTTTCTCTCATGCCACAGAAGCCTGGTGCTGGCCTGAGTAACCACTAAATGCTTCAGAGGGAAGCGATCTCAGGAACCCATCAGCAGAGGCTCACAGTGGAGAGGAGAAATGCAGAAGTGGTGTTCAGGGTTCTTCATTTGTGGGTCATATAGAAAAATAATATTTAAATTAGGAATCGATTATCGTAGGCATCTCAGAAAAGTAAATTTGAAAATATAATTAGTACATTCAATTAGTTTGAGAAATGTCACTTGTTAATAAATCATTTAATCAAATTGAGCTGTTAATTTTATAACCACAAGCAGAATTACCTGTAACTTCTGAATTTTCTTTAGCAAGATATTCTCGAAATGATTTCTGCAGTTGCTGAGGGATCATCTTCAATGAATGCCTCCTTGGCCCAAGAAACTTGTCCAGCTGAATTGGTAACTATATTTGTAGCCTTTGGGTGACTTTTTCATCTGTAGTTAATTATTTTTAGATTTAACATAATTTTGTTCTAGGGCAGATTGGTACCCAGGGGGGGCTTTCTTTCTCAGAGGGGAAGGGGACTGGGGAGATAGGGTGTGAGGGTGGGACTGGAGGAGAAGAGGGAGGGGGCTGTGACCAGGATGTAAAGTGAATAAGCAATAACATTAAGGGAAATATTTTTTTAAAAAAGGAAGAAATACTATTGTGGCAGCAGTTGATACATACAGAAATCTGACATGTGATTCTTTTCTTTCAAACATTGTCAAAGAGAATTTTTTTTTTTCTTTTTTGGTTTTTTGAGACAGGGTTTCTCTGTGTAGCCCGGGCTGTCCTGGAACGCACTCTGTAAGACCAGGCTGGCCTCGAACTCAGAAATCTGCCTGCCTCTGCCTCCCAAGTGCTGGGATTCAAAGAGAATTCTTATTACAATGATCTCTATCATCTGTAATGTCATTCTTCTTTCTTAATAGTTGCTCAGATTACACAAGTTGTTCATCTCTGGTTAGAAAAGAATATTTAAAATATATTTTTAAATATATTAAAATATGAAAAAATAAAATCAGAAAATGAAAACTGTCTGCTCAAAGGGCCACATTTTGATAGCAAATCGAAACATTTGACTTACTAGCTCCCTATGCATTGGCGACTACCTGGTGTATGTGTGTGTGTGTGTGTGTGTGTGTGTGTGTATTGTTATATATGTGTTATATATATATATATATATATATTTATGTTTTTTAAACATTTTTGTAAAAATTTCATAGGCATGAGTGTTTTGTCAGTATGAAAGTACACCACATACATTCCTGATGTTCTCAGGGGCCAGAAGAGAGTCTTGGGTCCCCTGAAGCTGCAGTTATTGGTAGCTGTAAGCCACCTATGGGTGCTGGGAACTGAACTCAGGTTTTCTGAGTGCCATCTCTCCAGCCCTTGAGTTACTTCTTTGAACCTTATTCCAGAGCACTGAAGGCATTTTTAGCTTAAAGAAAATTTTCAAAAGTTTAGTAAATACTATCAAATCACCAATTAAGTCCTAGCATTAACTTATTTATTTATTTATTTATTTATTTATTTATTTATTTATTTGCATGCGTATATGCCTATGTGAGTTTATGGGCACCTTGTACATACAGGTGACTGAAGAGGTCAGAAGCCTGGGGTTACAGATAGCTGTCAGTTACCTGACGTGGTGCTGGGAAATGTAACCCAGGTCCTCTTCAAGGGCAGTAAGAACTTTTGACTACTGTGAGATATATATATATTATATATATAATCTCCATCCTCTTAATTTGTTTCCTTGTTTTGTTTGCTATTGTGTATTACGATCCAGCCTAGCTTAGGAATGCTAATAAAGTATGTCAGAACTATATGGCTTCTCATCCACAGCCTGCTCTGTTTCCCTTGTTATTATTGTTTTTATCAGACAGATCAATACCTCCTCTGTGCCGAGATCCCATTCTCAACTGATAAGGTGTAGTTTGTAAGAAATTAGACTAAATTCTTTGTAAAACTCAAGTTTTTAATACTGAGCTGTCTTTTGAAGTAAAAAGTTTTAAAAGACAGAAGAGTAAATCGAGTCAGATGACAGGACAGGCAGTGAGTTAGCCGTATATATAGACAAAGTGCCTCAAAATCTGAAAGGTCTCTTAAAACTATTTTTCAGGGTGTTTATGTCATCAGCTAAGTTCATATAGGGGCCTTGCAACAACAGATTTTCTACAGTTTTTCTATTTACTCCTATCACGAGAGTTCTGATTGGCCAGACTGAAAATCCTAGCCAAAAGTGGCTGACTTTGCTAACTTTACTGTTCAAAGTACATAAAGGCATGCATCACCAGTAAGACTGCACAGTCTCCTCCGTTGAATCTCCTTATCAGAAGACAGGCATGGAGGCAAAGTACAAAGTTGCACAGGTTTTTGTTATGTGACAGAACTTTTGTTGGAGAGATACAACATAGGTATCTGCTCACCCCAGACAGGGAACCCACAATAGACTAAAGTACGGACCAAAGTCTAGCTTGGTGAACCGATGAGTTTTATTAGCTTTCCTGCAGAGTGGAAGCTTTAATCTCTGGTGCACTCTTAAGCAACAGTTGTCCTGTGTTTGTGTCGTTCTCCTCATCAGCCCATACATTTTTGGGCAGGACTCTGTTACAGTTGTTTTTCTGTAGTAGCAAATGCAATGCCTGGTGCATAGTAAACATTCAATAAAGTTTGCTTAAATGAACTATTTATCAATTATTCAAACAGGAGTCATCAAGCAGCAAACAAAATACTGATACAGAAAAATGGAATCAAAGATTATTTCAAACATTAAATGAGTTACGGGTAAGATGGCATTTTATTTTATTTGTTGACTGTGTATGCAGATGTAGTACATTACACATGTATATGCACGTTCTAGTATGGGATACATGTATGTGCAGGTACTTGTGTATTGGAGGCCAGAAGTTGATATCAAGTAGCTTCCTCAGTCACTATCCACTTATTTCCTGAGGCTCGCTGAACTCAGAGTTTGCTATTCCAGTCAGTCTAGCTAGTGAGCTTGCCCTGGAGATCCCGTACCTCTGGCTCCTGAGTGCTGGGGTTACTGGCCACCAGACCAGCACTCAGCGGTCTGTGTGCAGCATGGCGGTGTGGTGCAGCAGACTTGAGCTCCAGGCCTTACACCTGCACAGCAAGCCCTTTACCCACTGAGCCATTTCCCTAGCCCTTTATCTTTATTCTAAAGTAAATAATACATCAGTTTGAGCATCTAGATACTTATGGAGACAAAACAATTTTTTATGTTTTGTTGAGGACAACAAAAGTTTTCTGGCATGAAATGGTTCTGGGTAATAGGCCCTGGGTTAAATATGGAAGAAAAAGGTTATTAAAGGATGACTATCAGTTTCTGTTTCAAAGATTATGTTAAAAAAAAAATCAGTTTCCACTGAAGCTTCCTAGTGTGATTACAGTTATTTTCATCTAAATGTTACAGTTGTGTTATTTGGTTTGTTACCTCTTTTTTAAAAAAATGATTAGTTTTCTCTATATGTATGGGTGTTTTCCTGCATTATGTCTGGGCAGTGTGTGCATGCAGTGCTTGCAAAGGCCAGAAGAAGACATTGGATCACCGGAAACTAGAATTACAGATGGTTGTAACATTCCATGAGTATGAACCTGGTCCTAAGCAAGGGCAGCCAGTTCTCCTCACCACTGAGCTCTGTAGTCCTTTATTACATCACATTATTTCCTTGATGTCTATGTAACTATCCATAAATTTTTTTCAGATTCTTTGGCAATGTAATAAAACACACTGACCCGTCAGTTCCCCACCTTCCCCTCAGAGATAATCCTCTTGCATCTCATTATACTCTTGATCTAATTCATATTAGTTACTCTATCTCTCCTCCATGGCTTTTCTCTTGGAACAGTCCTTTATCAGAAACATGGGAAATTCCTTGTGTCTTCTTAGTCTCTGTATTCGCTTTGATCTTTTATCTGAAATCTTTCCTGTCAGTACTATACTCATAACTTCTAAAGATAAATGGTGTATAGCAGATAGCAACTTTGCAAACAATGCCTGGAAATTTGTTTGTTTTTAACTTGTACTTGATTGGTTGTCTACATATAAAATACTTTATCTGATAAAGTTTTGGGACATGTCTAGGATTCCTGTGTTGTTATTGAAGTCAGGCACAGCACTGTTTCATGATCATCTTGGCGACCTTTACTTTCTCTTTAGAAGCTCTTAGACCATCCCCCCCCCCCCACACACACACACACAATGCTCTGAAATTTCATGATGATGAGCTCTGAGGGATTTTTGTTTTAAGTTTACTGTATTGCCCTAAACTGGGTATTTTTAATCACTATTTTCATATTCTAGGACTTTTAAAATTTTGGACTTTCTGGTGCTGGAGAGATAGCTCAGTGGTTAAAAGCCCTTGATCTTCCAGAGGACCCACGTTTGATTCCCAGTATCAACATGGTAGCCTACAAGTATCTGTAACTCCAGTTCCAGGGGATCTAACCCTCTCTTTTGTCCTCCAAAGGCACCAGACACACACTGTGCACAACATGCATGCAGGAAAAACACCCAGACACATAAAATACTTTTAATTAGACTTCTTTCTTGTTGGTTGTCTGTTTTCTCTTCTTGGAGAATTTATACATCAGATAATGGCTCTTCCTTATTTATTCTTTTGTATAAGCACTTTCATCTTTATATTTTTTTCTTTGTATTTTTACAGTCTCTAAAGATTTGTATCTTTAGATACTTTGTATCTAAAAACTTTGTGTATCAGTTTTTAATAAAATTTGCCTTATGTTTTCTGAGAGTTTTGTTATTGTTTTGGTTTAGTTTTTAAAGTTATTGACTATTTTGGTTCATATAATCTTTATTTAATTTTTAAAAACCTTTATTGAGGTATGGTTGATAAGAAACTATACATATTAACCTATTGTTCTCTATACTTAGTTTACTGTATTAAATGCATTTGGAATTATTTTCACATATGAAAAACTATCACCACACTCAAAATAATGAACTTACTTAAACTCCTCCAATGTACTCACATCACTTTATTCTCTTGCCTCATTCTTCCCATGAGGTAAGACCCACTCCCTTCCCCAAGGGACCACTAATATGCTTTGTTCGCTGTCATCCTAATCACTTTTTGTGTTCATAGTGAAAAACTTTAGCTTCAAATTGTATTGATTTCTTTGGCCTTTGTATTCACTTTCTATAATGAATCTTTCTAATATATTATTATTATTTGCTCTTTAATGTTAGAGATTTTGCTCAAGTATCTAATGATGGCTGTGTCCACAGTGGACTGGCCCCTCCCACGTTATTCATTAATCAAGAAAAAAAATGCCCACAGACTGCCCCAGATCAATCTGATGAAAGCAGTTCCCAGATGTTCCTTCCTCCCAGGTTGACAAAAAGGACAGAGTCAGGCCATCTTGCTGTACATTGTGGAGCACCACTTAGTCCCTGTTTATGGTTTGATGCTTTTTCCCTCTTCAGTATCCATGTCCCAAGCACAAAGCCTCAATAGTTGATATTTGCAAAAATGAAACCTTCTTGCCTCCTGCTGTGTGTGGGTAGTCTCTGGTCTCCGTGGAGCTGCTGCATTGTTAGAAGGTCTGACTTCAGTTGTGCTTTTAATCTGACCCCAGGTTTTAACCACTGAGCTCTAATGACTCCAGTTCCCAAGTTTCCCAGGTTCTGTACCTCAGATTGGGTTGTTCATTGCTGACTTTCTCACTGATACTTACTGTCTTAGCTTGGGTTTCATTGCTGTGAAGGGACACCATCAGCAAGGCAACTTCCAAAGGAAAATATTTAATTAGGGCTGGCTTACAGTTTCAGATGTTTAGTCTATTTTCATGGTGGGAAGCATGGCAGTGTCCAGGCAGACATGGTGCTGGAGAAGTTGCTTAGAGTTCTACACGTTGATCTGCAGGCAACAAGAAAGGAGACTCTATGCCACACCGGGAATAGCCTGTGCATATAAGAAACCTCAAAGTCCACCCCTACAGTGACACACTTCCTCCAACAGGGCCACAGCTACTCTAATAACAAGGCCACTCTCTATGGACCAAGCATTCAAATACATGAGTCTATGGGGGCCATTTCTATAAAACCACCACACTTGCCTTTCTCTATTTTGTGGGTCAACTGTATTTTCCACTTTCTTGATCTTTCTCTTGTTCTCGTTATTTGTTTCTGTGCCTTCACTTAGAAAAGTTTCTGAAGGGAACATAAATAAGCTCACACGTTCTGTCTTGTATATCTGGCACCTTAGGGTATTCTTGTTTTGTTTTGTATTTGGTTAATGTTGGTTTTAGAATTCTTGAAGTCAAAAGGGATGTCATGGGAAGAAAAGGTCATATAATCCACACCTGTCTCTCAAGGAAGGAAATGAATGAAGGTTGGGTATGCCATTTTTAAAAGGTTACTAATGCTAGACTATGCATGTGGTTGAGGTATAACACAAGGAAGTATTTTCCCTATTAATGTATCAAGTACTTTATACTGTCAGAAACTTGTTGGCATTCCTTGGCACATCTTACAATCATCCAAGGAGTGTGATAGGTATAAGGATACTGGCAAGTATTTGGGGCAGTATTTCTAGCCAAATAAAAACCCTACTTTTGTAGGAATGCAATTCCAAATCTTAAACTTCATTAAAGGTGTTACCTTCTGCCACAACACTGTGTTGTATCTTACTTATTTCTAGTAGGTATGCAGGCATCATGTGACGACTCCAACAAGGAGATGTTTATGTAGCTACATTCCTCTGCCACTGAAGCCTACAAATGCATTACCACATTGACCCTGAAAGTTATTTTACAAGCATCTATGATGACTTTAAGGAGAAGACACACAATGGGCTGATTATTCATTAAATGTGTAACCTCACAAAGTCCTGTGGGTTTTTCCTGTTTGAAATACTAAACTAATTCTACTTTCCATAAGAAATACTTACATTAATGTCACTTTTAAAAACTAACATTTATATCACACATAGATTTGTATAAAATTAGTTTTGTGTGCATTTTCTCAGTATACGTTTTCTCTCAGTGACAGTTTTTTAAAGCTTATTGGAGTCCTTCTGTTTTTCTCTTTAAGGATATTATAGTTACTTACCAAGAATTGCACTATTTGTTGTTCATAACACATCCACAGACTGCTGTGCTTCTAATGATTTTGTTCCTCTTTTCTTTTCTCTTTTCTAATTATTTTCCCAGGAATTCAACAAGATGGGAATGCAGTCCTTTAGCCTGATAAAGCTATGCAGAAATAGTGACCGAAAAAAGGCAGCTGCCAAATTTTATACTCTTCTCATCCTGAAAAAACATCGGGCTATTGAGCTGAGCCAGAGTGCTCCCTATGCAGATATTATAGCTACAGTGGGACCAATGTTCCATACGATGTGAGAGAAATCCACAGCACGCGGGTTATACCATCACAGGCACTTCTGCGGACTGCAGTTTGATGCAGAAGCCATCTGAAGTAGCTGATGGTCTGATCCATTTCATAGACAGGCTGACCTCCCTTTTTCTATCTAGAGGTCAGAACAAACACAACCAGAATTGGAAACCTATGTGGAGACAGTTATTTTTTTTAACTTAGCTGATTTTAATGCATGGCTTTTATCATTGCCCTGATCTGAATGTTGTATTTAGGTTGTGTTTAGGATACATTATAAAATACCCTGTACCTCCAGGAAACATTTAAGGTTGTTTCTAAAACTCTGTTTTACATTGGGTTACTAAAGTTTGTGGGACTAATAAATAGTTGATATTTTCTTACTTGTAGATATTAGTTTATTTGATCTACTTTGTATCATTGATAGTGCCTAACTCCCTGGTAATCTAATAAACAATTATAATGAGCCATATATACATATATATATATATAGAGAGAGAGAGAGAGAGAGAGAGGAAATATAGATACAGATATAAAGATATATTCAACTATAAGATGCAAATAACAGAATTGTTTTAAATATTTTTTATTTTTAAATTAATAAAAAAATTGGTTTCTTGAGTTTTGGTATACAGCTCTAATTATATATAATATATATATTAGAATACACACACCACAATCTAGACATAGTCATATCACCTTTTAAAACAATCTTTTAGGGTTATCACCTTGTGGTAGTTCCCCCATTCTATAGCTGGCTGCTGTCCTCCATGACTACACTCATGTGTCTTTGGGAATGTTGTGTAAATGGAATTATATAGCATATAACCTTCTTATATAAGTGGAATTATATAGCATATAACCTTCTTATATAAGTGGAATTATATAGCATATAATCTTCTGAACTGGTTTCTTTCACTCAGTGTAGTATCCTTGGTATGCATCCAAGTTCTTTTCTGTATCAGTATTTTGTTCCTTTTAAGGACTAAGAAGTATTCTATTGCCTGCTTTTATCCAGTAAAAGACTTTAAGTATTTCCAATTTTGACTATTACAGAGCTGTAAGAATATGTAGTTTTATACATATAAGAGTGTTTGTTTCTGTACAAATAGCATTTTTGAGTCATATGTAAATGTATATTTAACTTTATAACAAATGATTTGCCAGAGGTTACACCACTTTACATTTACTCTAATAAAATATGAGAGCTTCAATTCACGTGTGATTTTGTTTGTTTATTGATGCAGGGTATCACTATGTAACTGTGGCTGGCCTGGAATTCTATTTTAGACCAGGTTGACCTTGAACTCAAAGAGATCACCTGCCTTTACCTCCTAATTGCTGTGTGAAGGTATGTCCCACCACACTTGTAGGCTTGATAATATTTTTGTATCTATATTCCTTTTTAAACCAAAATTTCTTTATATAAAATAATAAGATACAATCTAATTTTTAAGATGAAATTGTATACAGATGTATTTATAACTATGCTAAGTCAAAAGCTGTACAATAATGAGAAACATCAATGGGACAAATGTTGACACAATTGAAAACACTCTTGAATCCCCCTGTGTCACTGAGCATCAAAACTCATCTATCAGACTAGAGAGATGGCTTAGGGATTAAGAGCATGGCTGAACTTCTAGAAGACCCAAGTTTAATTCCCAGAAGAATCTCAACTCACTGGACTCTATTTGCTATTCTTTTCTTTCTCTTCCATGCCTTGGGTTGTAGTTGGCATTTGTGTTTGCATTGTTTTTCATTCATTTCTAAATCGACACAGTTTTTAGGGTTGGAGGTAGTGGAACGGGCAGGAGATGGGGAAGGAGGAGCATTGTAGCCGAATCAAATCGTAGAGTAAGGACATAGAGTTGAAGAACAGAACCCTGGAGAAGGTGACAGTTCTTGCAGTGGCTTGCATGTAAATGAGGAGATTGAAGGTCTGAAAGACACTTTAAAAAGAACTTGAGTTTCTCAGTTGGTTAATATAGAATTTAGTTATTAGCTTTGCTTCCCAGCTTAAATCAACTTGGAAAGTGAGAACATAGTGGCAATATAGTATCCAGAGTCTATGTCTAAATCTTACCTACCTCAATCTGAGTGAAACTTTTTAAATGAAAGACCCCAGCACAGTAGAAGCTTTGCAAAATCTTTAAAAATTGAAGTTCTGACTTGCTTAACTGAGGCCACAAACCTGGAAGATTACAGAGAAAGTCTTTTGGAATTGCTGCAGCAAATACATAGGTGGATTCTGTCAGGAGGATAATGAAGCACCAGATTTAGGGAGGATGAAGATGAAGATGAAGCTGGACCTGAAGTTTATGAAGAGGAGAAAGAGGGACATGAAGGAGGTTCAGAAATGGGAGGTGTCAGCCGAATACTTCATGAAAAGAAATTCAGTGGGAGAATTATACGATGAAGGGGAAGAGGAGGAAGTGGAAGGTCGTCTTCAGGGAGAGAAAAGGAAACTAGATGCTAAAGATGATGGAGAGGAAGAAGATGACTAGCTCATTCTAAGATGAGATTGCCTGATGCTCCTGGGAATGCAGGGGAGTGATCACATTTTTGTTTCTCCACATATGATGGCTATCCCTATAGAAGATGATGTGTAACATTTTATGAGAAAAGTATGGTTTTGCTATTTTCACCTTATGATTCTGATTAAGATTTATTAGTTGATTAATCATAATGTATGTAGAAAAGAATTTTCATTGACTCTCCCACTGTGAAATTTTCTAGCATTGTATTTAGTGTCTTAATTTTTAATTTGTGTTTACTGATCAGATGTTTTTAGTTCATAATCAAAATGTAGTTGCTTTTTACACAAACACGGTTCATTTCATTTCATAATGTATTAAACTTGTTTATGATTTAACAAATTACAGTCAGCTGCAATATGAAATGACAACAGACTCCTGAATGATAAAACTGATTGATTTTTTTTTTTTTTTAGACATGAGCCAGAAATCTTTAGTTTGAAAGCAGTTTTGGGGAAGTGGGGCTGGGAGTATTGAGAGCTTTCTTGTTACAAGTTGGAAAATAGAAAGAAAATAAAGATTCTATTGAGCAGCATAGTTTAAGGATTTAGGAAAGTTCTATTCAGTGATATTGTTTGAAGCTTTCATGGTGACTGATAACATTTTATTTTTTAAAAGGAACCCTGTTTATGTAAGTCCAGAGACTTGCAGGTGAGCTCTTTCTCAGGCTGTGGATGTTGCCAAGAGTTGGGATTCAGGTGTGCATTCTTCACTCTCAGCAATTTCTCTGCCATCACCTTCCATTCTTGCTTCATCTTCTCCATATCTCAAAGAAAGCTGGCAAAGTGTGAACACACAGAAAACTATCTAATACCTCATGTTTTATCTGTCTGGGTTTCAAATACGTAAGGTTCAAACCATGGAGTCGCTGAGATACCGTGATTATTGACTGTTGGGAAACAGGTTCTCCTTGCTGTATGTTTTCCTTTGCTGACAACACGTGAGGCTGTGTTGGGACAAACCAGCATGTGCCTTTCTTGGAGGTCAGAAAAAAAAAAGTATTATCATATGTAATATTGATTGGAACTTGATGAGTGGTTGGAGGCCTATTTGTAGATTGATGGGACTTATTTCAGGTGGTTATAAAAATTGAAAAATATTTAAGGTAAATATGTGCTTGCTTGTATAGCTGCCAAATAAATGTAAGGAGACAGCTGCATCTTCCTTTTGGCCCCAGAGGTTCCATGTTCATGGCAACTTTAAATAATAGCCATTAAATTGTGTTTTCCTTTTGTATATCTAAGTTTTTCTTTTAAACTAGTGCCAGCAAATGAATTGAAATGAATGGTTCTCTATCAGAACACATGTAAATGACTCAGTAGCATAACTGTTGCTTTTTAAGATGAATGAGCTGGTATTTTAGAATAAAAAATATAAAGTTATTTTCAGAGAAGCTTTGAAGTTTGTATAACTGACTGAAATAAAACCCTGTGATAAGAAGCAGACCGCGCCAGCTTCAGCCACATGGTTACAGCTTTAGAGTCAAGGGTACAAGAAAGGGGCTGTGGAATCTTCCTCCGTGACTAGAGGAAGCTGTGGAGGCCAGATGTGTGTCAAGTGTCCCGCATGGAGGCCCAGAGAAGCTGTGAAGGTGAAGTCCAGACTTTGCTGTAGACTGTGAGATGCTGGAGATGCTAGAGCCGTGGGATATCTGCCAAGAAGATCTGTGGACCAGGTATGGAACCAGAGCATGAGAGAGAAGTGTGTTGCAGTCAACAAAATGGAAAGGAGCTGGAGGTCTGAAATACACTTTGACATCAAACATAGAGATGCAGAATATGAAATAATATATATATATATGTGTGTGTGTGTGTGTGTGTGTAATGTTATTTGTAGAAACAAAAACTAGAAAATTATCCCTGATGGTGTTCTGCTATACTCACAGGTCAGTGCCTAGCCCAGTCGTCATCAGAAAGGCTTCCTCCAGTAGCTGATGGGAGCTGATGCAGAGAGGCAGCCTAGGTTGAAGGTCTCCATCTGGGTCCTCTTGTCAGAGCTTGGGGAACCCCTGAAGAAGGGGGAATTGGAGCCAGAGAGGTCAAGGATATTGGGCGAGTACAGGCCCATGCACAGTCAACTAAGTAGGGCTCATGGGGGCTCACAGCGACTGAAGCAGCCATCATGGAGCCTGCATAGGTCTGCATAGGTCTTCTGCATATACATTATGATTGCTGGCTTCGTGTTTTTGTGGGACTCCTAACAGTAGGAGTGGAAGTGTCTCTGATGTTTTTGCTTGCTCTCGGGATCCCTTTCCTCCTACTGGGTTACCTTATCCATCCTTGATGTGAGGATTTGTGCCTGGCATTATTTTGTATCTTATTGTGCTGTTTGGTTGATGTCCCTAGAAGGCCTACTCTTTTATGGGGGGCGGGGGGAGATGCTGGGGGTGGATCTTGGGAAGAGAGAGGTAGCAGGGGACTGGGAGAAGTGGAAGGAGGGGAAGCTGCAGTCATGATGTATTGTATGAGAGAATATTAATATAAAAAGATGTCCCCTTCAAAAATTCCGTAAATAATGCCTTTTGAAAACTATAAAGTTAGTTCAATTATTATTAAGGTACCAACATCATTCAATCAGTATCTCCAGATTTGTACCCTGTATTTCCAGGTGCTGGCCTACTGTGACTATGAATATGACCCAACACAAAATAATGTACTTATTTACATTATTATGAGATGTGAGAGGCGCCTTTTAAAAACTGATTGTGAAATTCTCATTGGCCTTTGAAGATAGGCTCTGGACTGGAACAAAATATTTTCAAAATATAAGTATCTGATGAAGAATGTGAATCCCAAGTGGGTAACAAACTGGAGCAACTCAGTAAGATCTATAGTGACTTTTCTAATGAACAAAATATCTGAACAGAAATCTCACCAAAAAAAGATATATAAGGGTTACAAATAAACAGAGAATGACACCACCCTTGATCATTAGGAAAGACAAATGAAGGCCATAGAAAGGAACCTTGATATGCCTACTTGAATAGCTCAGGCTAAAGGTATCTACTGAAGAAAGCAGTATCTATCAACAGCAACACATATATATATATATATATATATATATGTGTGTGTGTGTGTGTGTGTGGTGTGTGTGTGTGTGTGTATGTATGTATATCACATATTATATATACATACATACTTACATATATACTTACATACACACACACACACACACACACATACACACATACATGGAGTGTTACATAAGTGTACCAGGCCTAGGTCCTTCCCATGCATGTTCTCTGGTTGGTAGTTTGGTCTGCGTGAGCCCCTATAGGCCCAGGCTATTTAATTCTATAGGTTTTCTTTTTTTTTTTTTTTTTTTTAATTGGAAATTTTTTATTGGAAAATTTTTTTTACATTTCAGATGTTCTCTCCTTACCCCATTTCCCCCCTCCCTCCCAGGAACTCACTATCCCTTCCCCTCTCCTCCTGCCTCCACGTTGGTGTACCCCCACCCATCCTCCCCCCGTACCTCACCTCCCCACCCTCGAGTATCCCCCCCCCACGACGTCCAGCCTTCATGGGACCAAGGATCTCTTCTCCCACTTATATATAGCTCCCTTGCATATATAGCTGGAGCCATGGGTCCCTCCCTAAGCGCTCCCAGGCTGGTGGTTTAGACCCTGGGGGCTCTGGTTGGTTGGGATTGTTGCTTTCCTCATGGTGTCGCGAATCCTCTCAACTCCTTCAGCATTCACTCTATCTTCTCCATTGGGAACCCCATGATCAGTTCAAGGGTGCAAATATGGAAACACAGTGCAGGACAGAAACTGAAGGAGGGACCGTCTACAGACCATTCCACCTGAATATCCATCCTATGTGCAGTCACCAAAGGTAGAGGTTGATGTGGATGTCAGGATGTACATGCTGACAGGAGCCTGATATAGCTGTCTCCTTAGAGGTCTGCAAGAGTCTGACATACTCAGAGGCAGATGCTCACAGCTAACCATTAAACTGATCATGGGGTTCTATAGGTTTTCTTGTAGTGTCCTTGATCTCTTTGGCTCCTTCCATCCTTTTTCCCTCTCTTTTGAAAGATTCCTTGAGCTCCACTAATGTTTGGCTGTGGTTCCTGCAACTATTGAGTGCTGAGTGAGCCTCTCAGATGGCCATTATGCTAGTCTCCTATCTGCAACTGTCTTAGTTAGGGTTTTACTGCTGTGAACAGACACCATAACCAAGGCAACTCTTATAAGGACAGCATTTAATTGGGGCTGGCTTACAGATTCAGAGGTTCAGTCCATTATCATCAAGGCAGGAACATGGCAGCATCCAGGTAGGGATGGTGCAGGAGGAGCTAAGAGTTCTATATCTTCATCTGAAGGCTGCTAGCAGAATACTGGCTTCCAGGCAGCTAGGAAGAGAGTCTTAAAGTCCACACCCACAGTGACACACCTACTCCAACAGGGCCACACTTTCTAATAGTGCCACTCTCTGGGTAGAGCCTATACAAACCATCACAGCAAGTATTGCAGATTATCATTAATAGTGTTAGAAGTGGGCTTTCTAGTGGCATGAGTCTCAAGTTGGGCCAGTCATTTGTTGGCCTCAATCTCTGCTCCATGTTTAGCCATGCATATCTTATAGGACAAACTGTGAGTCAAAGGTTTTGTGGCTGGGCTGGTGTCCCCATCCCTCCATTGGAAGTCTTCCCTAGTTAGGAAGAGGCCACTTCAGGTTCCATATCCTCTATTGCTAGAAGTCTAAGCTAGGCTCACCCTCATAGATTCCTGGGAATTTCCATTGTCCAAGGTTTCTAGCTCTTCCCAGAGATTTCCCCACCACTGATTCCAGTTCTATCTCCCTCCATACTCCCCACACTTGATCCCTCCTGTTCCCCTCCCCACCCCTGCTCCCACCCAGTTTCCTCCCTCCATCCACCCTGACGTCTATTTTATTTCCCCCTCTTCATGAGATTCCGGCATCCTTCCTTTCATCCTCTCTGTTACTTAGCTTCTTTGGGTCTGTGAATTGTAGTATGGTTATCCTGTACTGTATGGCTAATATCCACTTATAAGTGAGTACATACCATGTTTGTCTTTCTGGGTATAGGTTAGCTCACTCGGGATATCTTTTCTAGTTCCCTTCATTTGCCTGCAAATTTCATGATGTCATTGTTTTAGTAGCTTTGGATTCCTTTTATTGTGTTCCATAAGTTTGGGTATGTGGTCCATTCATTTTCATTGAATTCTGAAAAGTCTTTCATTTCTTTTTTTTTTTTACTTCTTCCTTGACCCATTGGTCTTTGAGTAGAGAGTCATTCAGTTTCTGTAAGTTTGTAGGTTTTCTATTGTTTCTATTGTTGAAGTCCATCTTTAATCTGTGGTGGTCTGAAAAGATATAGAGGGTTATTTCAATTTTCTCATATCTGTTGAGACTTGCTTTGTGACTGACTATATGATCAGTTTTTGAGAAGGTTCCATGAAGTGCTGAGAAGAAGGTATATTCTTTTGTGTTTGGGTGAAATGTTCTGTAGATATCCATTAGGTCCATTTGATTCATAATGTCTGTTAGTTTCATTATTTCCCTGTTTAGTTTCTGTCTCAATGACCTGTGCATCAGTGATTGGGATGTTGAAGTCTCCCACTATTAACACAACTACAGCTTCTACAACAAAGATTTCTTTCTCTGTTGGGGAGAGGGGTTTGCAAGTGTGGACGGTTGGGACAAGGGGAGGGGGAGATGAGTGGGACTAGGGTGCATGATGTGAAATTCACAAAGAACCAATACAAAATTTAAAAAAGGGCTGAAAGAGATGGCTCAGCTGTTAAGAGCACTAACTGCTCTTCCAGAGATCCTGAGTCAATTCCTAGCAATCACATCGTGGCTCACAACCATCTGTAGTAGATCTAATGCCTCTACTGATGTATCTGAAGACAGCTACAATGTACTCATATAAATAAAATAAATAAATCTTTAAAAAAAAGAAAAGGTTCATTGCCATATCATATCCATGTTGGTACCTAGATGTTGAACCAGAGACTCAAAAATCTCTGGAACACATCCAGCATTGTGGGAAGCTTGGTGGCCACAACAGGAGACCAAGGGTTCCAGAGACTGGGGCTGTCCTTAGCAGGAACTCCTTTGGGTTTGTGTAAGGGAGCATGACCTGATGGCTTTCAGGATGGCAGCAGTGGGCAGCATGGTATTGTCAGACTGTGAGTCTGATGGAGCTGAGGTGGGACAGGAAAGACCTACAGTCTCTTCTGCTCCTCCTCATGCCTGTGCTGGGTGAACTAACTTTCAATTTTCTCCCCCTTCAGTTCGAGTCTGGCAGCAAGGAACTTGCAGCTTTCCATGTCAAGGTCAGGGTCGTCTCAAAATGTGTCTTTAGTCCCAGTCCTTGTGGCCCTGAGGACTTGGGATACAGGAGTTTTAAGAACTCTAAGATTCTCCTATCCTGACTACAGCAAGTTTCAGGTATTTGGGGTAAAATAGGACACAATGGGAAGTGTTTCCTCTTCCTTAGGAAGTGTAGCAAACATGGGTTGAGTGCTATTAAATTGTAGTGATGTAATAAAAACCTTATCAACAGATGTAACTGTCAATGTCACCAGTCAGAACTGCCAAACACATTTTAAAACTCAAGAAGAAAAGGATAGTCTACTAAGGTTCTTGGTTAGCTGCCATTTTTGTTGCTTGTCATGCTTTTCTTCCCGGGCTCCTGTGCCTTTTGTTTTCATCCTTTTTTAAAATTATTTGTTTTATTTATTTATATCCCAAATGTTGCCCCCTCCCGATCCTCCCTTCCCAGAGGATCTCCCCATCTTCCCTCCCCTTCGCCTCTGAGTTGGTGACCCCTCCTCAGGCATCCTCCTTCTCTGGGGCATCAAGTCTCTGCAGGATTAAGCGCATCCTCTCCCACTGGGGCTAGACAAGGCAATCAGTCCTTTGCTACACATGTGCCAGGGATCAGCCCCAAGCAAGGCCTTCAGTGATGCTCTTAGCTTCCTCTTCTCTTAAAATGTCCTTGTTTTACTTTCATTCTTGAAAGATGTTACAATCTGGTTGACAGTCCTTTCAACCATTCCTTAAGTTTGTTCTGTTTTCCTTTGGCATCCATTGTTTATGAGAAATCTCAATGGTACAAAACATTATAGAATTAATATATCTTTTTCTCTTCCCTTTCAAGATTGTTTTCTTGGTTTGGTGCTTATTAGTACAGAATAGTATTGCATATATCAGGGCTGTTATTAGGGATTCATCAGAAAGCCACAGCTGAGATCTGTATTGCTCTATTCTGCCCTGCTGCCAGCTTCCCACACGTGCACCTGGAGCTAAGGGTGGACCCATTAAGAGACAGAAGCCAGCAGGTGTTCACCTCCTTCAGAACCACACCCACTCTTCCACCTGCCATTTCCTGCTGTTCCAACAGCCACTGCAGGATTGCCTGAGAACTGAGCTGTGAGAAGATGGAGAACGATTTGAAGAGAGAAATTACCCACACACATACCGAGCATCACAGGCCCCTATTCCTGGATCTCAAGGTGGAGCAGAAGGGGTTGTTTGGGAGATTTCTTGTGCTGGTTCCCAGTTTCAGAGTTTGCTGTCTGGAGCCCAGGTTGGAAGATATCCAAGGAAACAAAAATGCTAAGTTCCTGCCACTCCAGTGACTTAAACCTCACAGACCTTCTTTAGTTAGCCCTGGTTTTGGTTTCCCTTACGAATGCTCACGTAGCTCCCACGTGTACGTATTTTGTTCGAATTTTCTTGCTGCATTCAGTGAGAGCAAGTTGCCTACCCAGAACTGGAATAAAAACTGGTTTTGAAACTGAAAAAGAAAATCTAAATGTTTCCTAATTAATACAAAACAAACTTACTGATTTCTTTGGAATAATTTGATCTTGTTTTGTGTTTGTAACCCTCATTTGTTGCCATTTCCCTTATACCTAAACACGGATCCTCTTCTCAGTCACCTGCTTCTGAGGCTCAGGAGAATTCTTTACTGGCTGACACCATTCCAGATGGGAGTAGTGTGGGTGGAAGAGCTCTCTTGCTTTGGAGACATTGTTACTGGAGTCTTCTGGAAAATGTAGTCTTCTAAAGAATAAGGGAAAAAAAAAAAGAAGATGATATGGAATTAGATAGATCACAATCTTAGACATTTTCTCCCCATAAACATGCAATGATTACATGGTATTCTTTTGTCTTGCTTTAAGTATGAAGAAGTTATTTGTTTAATTTAGGTGTTCATTAAGACAGATAAAACATGCCATCATTAGCTCTCTGGTGTCGTATTAGGGGGTTGTTGTTGGTGGTGTGTGTTTTGGATTTTTTTTTTAATTTCCATGACCTTTCAATTGCAATTTACTGTTCTTTCTACAATTGCTCCTTTTGTATTCTTCACAGTGTTATATAATATAATGTTGGCCCTTTGACAAGAGAATTCAATTTAACTGGAGATTTAATAGAGAGAAAGTGTAACAAATGCCCCTCAACTAGCCATTTATTGCTTTACAAAAATAGAAAAGAAAGAAAGAAACCCTGGTAGATTTCGTAAAAATATAGTCTATAGAAAAAGATTTGGGAAATGGAAGAGCCCCATATTACCAGGATGCTGAGTTCCTTTCTGAGCCAGCAAAACGACACCTGGTCAGACATCATCTCTCTGCTCTTAGCTCTTGGCATTCCTTTCTACTTGGGCTACTACTGGGCATGTGTGCCCCAGGTAGGTGAGGGCCGAGCGATGGCCGGCGTGCTTGGGGTACTAGAGTGTGTGGGGGTAGTCTCCAGCCTGGGCACGAGCCCATTCTGAAAGCTTGAGTAGTTGGTTCTGCGGTGCCAAGTGAATTTTGCTATTACGACCTACTGGAGAGCCGGTTCTTTTAGATTCTTGGAATCTTCCCCTGCCTGCTGGGTTTTTGAGCACAGGAAGGGTGCTCCCCTGTTCTGTTGACTGACCTTTGAATAAAGGTGGGGTGGAGGGTATCCTCAAGTGTCAGAGGTGTGGGCTTTCTGCTTTGCCTTTATTTTAGGCGGTCTAACTAAAATATGTAGATTATGTTCACTAGCTGCACAGAATAGTGGAACGGATGCCTGTGTGGTTCTGGCACCAGTCCATCAGCTTAGCAGGACCTCCTCTCTCTGGAGGACTGGCTGAGGTTCCTGCCAAGCTTAGGACAAATGGATAATTCTCTACATACTCAGTCCTGTCCTAAGTTCTAGACTCTTTTTGGATCCAGTGCTGAAAAGTCTTAACAGGTTGTTTTTGATCTAATTGATCAAACTGAAATGTAGATAAAATATACAATCTACTCATCCTGGAAAGCTAAGGTTTCTATCTCATTAAAATCTATTGAGGTTGCCGGGCAGTGGTGGCGCACGCCTTTAATCCCAGTACTTGGGAGGCAGAGGCAGGCAGATTTCTGAGTTTGAGGCCAGCCTGGTCTACAGAATGAGTTCCAGGACAGCCTGAGCTACACAGAGAAACCATGTCTCAAAAAAAGAAAAAACAAAATAAACAAATAAACAAACAAACAAACAAACAAATCTATTGAGGTAACTGAGTCTAAACCAGAAAGCTATTGATTCAACTGGTTATAAAAGATCTATAGGAGTTAAATGCTTACTCCTGGCTACTGGGAAGGCTGAGATAGGAGGATCACTTGAGCCCAAGAGTTTTGAGCCTATAGATAACATGACAAGATCCTGTGCCCATAGAGTGGAGTCATGGGGCCTGTTCCAGAGATGACCACTTGTAGATAGAGGTAATGTAAACTGGGAGTAAAGAGGTAGTTGAATGCTTGCAGGCACCGATTCTGTTCTCGGCAACTGCATGGCACTTCCAGTTCGAAACTGTCTGTAACACCCTCTCTGGCTTTCAGGCATATGGGTGGTGCACAAACATACATGTAGGCCAATACTCCCACATAGTAAATAAAAATGAATCTAGAATATAAATAGTAAATTCTAAAATGTTTAAAATCACATAAAATGCTTACTTAACATAATACCTGGAATGCAATGAGCATTCAATAAATTTTACTTATAAGTTATTATTGTTGATACCATAATTATTAATTCTGCTTTGCTCTTGGTTGCTCTGTCTTTGGGCAGACTGACCAACCTATGAGAGTCATAATTTCTTTACTTCTGTCTTATCAAATAAGGTTGGAATTTGTCTGTATTATAGCACAGTGATTTCACTGTTGTTATTTCAGGATTTAAGGACCAGGGTTCAAGTCACAGTATAAACTGGGCCTTGTTAGTGGATCATTTCCCTAACCCGTTCTGAGTAGCATAGCTGTAAGATAGAGCAGGATCTGATTAAGTTTCTTCCAAGTGCAATTTATGATTTTAAAAAAACAAAAATTTACTTTTCCAATGCTGGAGATCGTCCTGGGGTTTACCACTGAGCTACTGTATCCCAACACAACTCTTCCATTCTGGTCTTAGGCTGGCGTCCTCCGACTTTGTTCAGCACAGTGTCCTTAAGTCTATGAGGATAGGCCAGCTCATTTACTTCATGGCTATGCAGAACCAAGCAAAGAGGCTGAGAGTCAGGGCTTGGTGCCCACTGACCTTGTGTGTCCCTATTGTCCCATCACTGTGCCCTTTTCTCTAGTTTGTATGAGGAAAGGAAATAGTTGTTCATGTTAGGATGCTTCCTCCTGTGGAACACAGCCTAAGGACCAGGGCTCCCCATGAGAAGATGAGGCGCCCCTGTAAAAGAAGCCCTTCATCACTGAGAATACACATTAGAAAATGGCAGAAATCTGTAGACAATGGGGTGCTAAGAACAGTGGGGTACAGGAGGAGCTAGAGCGACCAGAGCAAGCTTCAGGGCGATGCATTTGGACAACGCTGCTACAATGCAAAGGTTGGACTGGATGGCAGAGGTTTCTTCACCTGGTCAAGGATCCCAACCAGCACACCATGGTGACACAAGCCTAGCACAGAGGCAGGAGGATCCTGGGCAGATGTCTCAGTCCTCAAGAGCCTGTCCTGCTGTCCCTGCACATCAGTTTGTTTCCAGCATCTGTGCTGTGGCTCTCAGCTACCTGTAACTCCAGCTCTAGAGGAACCAGCACTTCTTCTGGACCCCACAGGCAAGATCTGACCTATGTGCTCATGCTCACAAGGACAGGCACATCATTCAAAATAAAACCAAATCAGACAAAGACTCCAACAAACCTGCCAGAGGGCCACAGGCCTTACTATAGGGGATCAACTGAGCAGCTCATACTGTCTGTTCTAGCACAAATGGGTTTGAGGAGGGGACAGGCTGAGTGCGGGAATCAGCACCTAGTCAACTGCTGCAGTTCTCCCTTCAGGGTCAGTTATGGAGGTGACACTTTAGGACTGAGGTTTGGGGGGACATCATATCACTGTATTATTTAAGGTGGCTCTGTCACTCTATTCTGAGCTGTGCTGGATACTCTATTGTGGCAAAGCAGTATCCTTAAGGCTGGATTCTGGGGAAGGGATCACTTACCCTCCAGTGTCTGGGACAAGAAAAAAAGAGGCCAATTGTGTTGTGTGATTATAGAGGTCTCGTCTGTTGGCTGGGCCCCAGTTTCTGGCCTTCCTGCAGCAACACTGTCCAGTCACTGTGGAGACTTTCTACCCCCACACTGAGGTGCTTTGAGGGATGGCTGCAAACCATCTTTCGAGTCCTCCTGCAGTCTCAGCCTGTGGTCCCTTACCGGAGGTAAGAAGGGTCAGAACCAGGAACACAAAGCTGCAAGTATCTAAGGGAAACTGATCCACCTGTTTAAATGAAGGCAGTCTGTGCCTCAAAGCATGAGGCTGGGTATATGGAAGGCTCTCTCCTTGCACCCACACAAGGTTAATCATTCATCTGTCTACTCTAGCTGCTCACCCTACTGTTTTATATGAAGAGTGCCTTCAAGTGATACCCATGACAAAGCAGCAGAGCCTGTGGGTGAGTCAGAGGGTAGAGCTCCAAAGTGCAACTCCTAATAGCATTCTTGTATTGCAATCTTTCCTAAATCCCAGTCAAGTTCCCCAGACCCCAGATGGAGGCCAGTTCCTTCTAGACTGAATTCTTTCTTATGGCTTGACACCCTCTTCTGGAACACAGAAGTCATGAGTGGCGGTTGCTACCAGATAAGTGTCTTCTCTGCCCTGTGCGGTCTTCCCTCCCCTCCTCTCCCTCTCTTTTTTCCTCCTTTGGCCTCTTCTCTCTTCTTTCTCTCTCCTCCTCCCTCCACCCCTCTCATCTCTCGTCTCTCTCTCTCTCTCTCTCTCTTCTCTCTTCTGTCTCTCTCTCTCTTCTCTCTCTCTCTCTCTCTCTCTCTCTCTCTCTCCTCTTCTCTCTCTTGTGTGTGTGTGTGTGTGTGTGCGTCTCCCCACTGAAGACAGAAGAGGGCATTGGATCCCCTGGAACCAGAGTTACAGTTGTGAGCTGCCCAGCGGGTGCTGAGACAGCATCTCTCTAGCTCTTCTGAAGGAGCCTTCTAGTTTCCGGTCTATGCATGTGCTGTCCATGATACTTGTGCTCTCCTATAATGAGTCGCCAGCAATGTCCTTCCCTGTGAGGAAAATGAGCCTCTGCATCCTGGTCAACCCAGGGTTGTCCCTGGAGAAATAGACCTATTGGCCTAATCTTTGATTCCAATTATCTGTCCATGGACTTGAATTAAACACGAGAAGGGCCTTGTAGAGGTCTCTAAGCATCAGGTACTAGAGTGTACTCAAGTAAGTAGCATTTGGTGTCCTTAATCCTTCTGTCCCCCAGCCTTTTGTGGCACTGGCCTTATCCCATAGCCATTGACTCTATCCTGTGGACGTAGTAGACACAAACACAAGATTCTCAGGGTTAGGCTTTATTGGATACACTGAAGGCTAAAGGAGGCTTTGGGTGCTTCTGGTCTCTTCAACTAGGAGAGAGCAGACTCCACAAGGGGTTCCCAGGGTTCAGGGCAGGAGAACACACCTGGCTTCCGGCCAGCCAGCCCTTCAAGGTGTCTCTGTGCCAGGTAGGGAGGGTGGGGTTTGGAGGGGGTGTTCCAGAGGATCTCCTCTGCTCTGGAATTAAGATGGCGACTTTCGGAGAATAGACCTTAGGGACACAGACCTCTTTGAGACAGAAGGCCTGGGCTCTTGGGACACAGTGGCCTGTCTTCGCTTCTGAAGTAGAGACCTGGAACACTGGCTGGGTTTTGGTGACTGAAGGTCTACAGACCGGAGGCTCCTGATCTGGAAGAATGTGTCGGTGATTTGAACTGATGCCTGGGTTGCAGGCTTTTGACTCTGGAGGGCCTCTACCTTGGGCTCTACTATCGCAGGACTTTTTGTGAACACCAACTGCAAAGCCTTGGCCTGTCCCCGAGGCAGGCGGAGGCTGAAGCCAATGCCCATTCGGAAAGGCCCAGATACCTGGCCCTTGGCACAGAATTTTAGTTGAGGGAAGGCAAGCAGCCGGGGTACAGTCTTGTATTTGGTGGTGGGGCAAGACGGAGTTCGGGGCTGGAGGCACACTAGACATACGGGGTACTCCAAGACCGGGGCTGGGTCGGATGTGCCTAGCCACATGCGCTGCAGCAACTCTAGCTTCAGGTCTAGTGCAATTCTGAGGCGCCCCACATGGTCCACTAGGGCTTCGATGAGGGCGTCTGGGTCCTTGAATTCTGCAGGGTCCAACTCGCTTGGCACACATCCCCCTGTCACCCCAGAGGACCTGATGCTTCTGGATGGAGGGCACTGCCCTGCTTGCTGGTTACTCTGAGTCCCTGGAGAAGGTGAGGTGGGGCTGGGGGGAGTGATCGTGGAGCTTTGAAAGTCCTGGAGGCGGGAAGGGGACTGGTAGGAGTGAGGAGAGGAATTTTGTAGCTGGGAAAGAGAGGAGGAGCGGGTAAGAGGGGGAGAGAGACAGAGCTGAGAGTTGCAGGGAGGCGTGGAACGGGAAAGAGGGGTGTTTTTCACCAAAGTAAGTATAGTTTTGGGGAAAGCAAGAAGAGGATCTTGAGAGAGAGGAAGAGTAGGGAAGAGGAACAAAGTGAGAATTCAAGTCCGTGGTGATGGTCAAAGGAAAGTGGAAAGAAGGGGAGGTCTGATGGGGAGAAAGAGATGCTAAGTTGGGTGGAGGGGAGTCCACAAACTGTGAGAGGACCTGAGGGGGACCCTCTAGGAGTGCTGTGGTCTGTAGCCGCACCTGGTCCTTGTTTTGAGGCAACATTGCCTTGAATCCAGGAGGGAAGGGGATGGGGTGACAAGACCAGTGGTCAGAGACATCTAAGAGTCAGTGTGGGGATCTCTGAAGCCAGTTGTGGCTGGTGGTCAAGACTGCCTTCTGTGCACAGTGTGGCTGCAGCAGCCTCGTTCTGCTGCAGGCATCAGCAGCAGGCCAAGGGGACATGCGACCTCTTCTACCTGGTTGTGGTGTGCTCAGTCCAGAGCCTGCATCTAAGCTGGACGGATGTATGGAGACGCCGAATGAGAGCTGTCCCTGGGGAGCTGAGGGATAACCGAAACTCTCTGGGAGGAATCAAGAGGAAGACACAGCCTGTAGGACCTGCGGAGAAAAAGACAGAGGTCAAAATGTCAGGATGATTGGATTCTTCTGGATTGTGTGTCAGGGGCTCATTTCCAATGTGAACTCAAGACCCTCAGTGTGAGGTCTTTGGATGTAGTTCAGCTGGTAAATTGTTTGCCTAGCACGCAGGAAGTCCTTAGCATGATCCAACACCACTTAAAGGTGGCATGCTGGCACAAGCCTGTAATCCCTGTGGGAATATAAGGAGCTCGAGGCTAGCCTGGGTTCCACCAGTCTGTCTCAAAACAACAAAGACTAGCCGTTTGTCACCTTTGAGGTCGGAAAATCTGGCAAGGTGCTGTAGAGAAGGTTAGATAAGTGGAGATTATGGCTGGAAGGAGGGAGGAACTGAGGGGAAATGGACAGCGAGGGCCCAGATGGGGAAAGGACTGGAGAGGACTGTGCAGTGCTTTACCAACGTGCGTGTCTTCCACCGTTTCAAAAGACACTTCACCAAATAGGGGACCTGGAAGAGAAAGCAGAGTCATGAAACAGTCTATCTACCCTCCTCCAGCCCCCACACTCTGACCCCTAAACTGACTCTGACCCAGTATTCCAGTCTGAGCGGTGCCCTCAGTCCTTTTTCTGGTGCACAGAGCTCTTCTGTGGTACAGGATTTTGTTCTAATCCTGACACACAGATTTTGTAAGCATCCTGGTATCCTGGCATGCTGGTTCCCCTGGCCTCTTGTCACCCTCACACCTCAACCCTCAATCCTCCCTCAGCCTGGCCTTGGCTGAGAAGGATTATCAGAGCCAGTGGCAGCAAAGTAGGGCCAGCTGGTAAAAGGCTCCAAGAGTCTGAGGCTTTGACTAAGGGGTAGCGTTGCTGCCCACAGTGGGAGCTGAGGGGCTCATTCCCTGAAAGCAGCGCTCTCTCTCTGGCATCAAAAGCCTATGTCACAGAGGTCAGATAATGACATCATAGATTCTGCCTTCTTCTCGCCCTCAATGCTCTGGGTGTTTCTCAGGAACCTGCAAAGGCTGTTTTGGTAAAAATTTTCAGGTATAATTATTTGATATATACCCACAAACCTAGCTCTGCTTGTCTGCTCTTAATATTTACAGCTCTCATCAATCTCTAGGAGGCAGGACTGAGCCTCGCAACTTCCTCATTGGCTTGCTGTCTGAGGGAAGTAACTGTGCTCCGTACCCTTTTGTCTTTGGAATATTACTGTATATTCTAATAGCTATTTTTAAAGATTTTGTTTATTTGGATGTATGTCATGTGCTTGTATGTGCCCTTGGAGGCCTGAAGAGGATTGAATCCCCTAGAGCTAGAGTTTTAGACACTTGTGGGTTGCCTGATATGGGTGCTAGGATCTGAATTCCAGGCCTCACAAGCATCAAGTGCTCTTAACCGCTGAACATCTTTTCAGCCCCTTATCTGTTTTCTTTTTCTTTTATTAAATGGTTTATTTGCTTATTTTATGTGTATGGGTGTTTGACCTGTATGAATGTATGAGGGTGTGTCTTAGGGTTTCTATTGCTGTGACTACCAGGGCCTAAAACCAAGTTGGGGAGGAAACTTATACTTCCAGATCATAGTCCATCACTGAAAGAAGTCAGGACAGGAACTAAAGCAGGGCTGGAAGGAGGAGCTGATGCAGAGGCCATGGAGGGATACTGCTTACTTCCTATGGCTTGCTACCTATGGCTTGCTCAGCCTGCTTTCTTATAGAACCGAGGACCACCAGCCCAGGGATGGCACCACCCACCATGGGCTGGGCCCTCCCCCATCAATCTCTAATTGAGAAAATGCCTTACAGTTAGATCTAATGGAAGCATTTCCTCAACTGAGGCTCCTTTCTCTCTGATGACTCTAGCTTGTGTCAAGTTGACACACAAAACCAACCAGTACAGGGCATCAGATCCCTTGGAACTGGAGTCACAGACAGTTGTGGGCCACCTTGTGGGCTCAGGGAATGGAGTCCTCTGGAGGAAGGGCTAATGCTCTTAATCACTGCACCCTCTCTGCAGAAATAGCTATTGTCTTAACACTGTGTGGTGTCTGTGTTGATGTGTGTGAGTTAATGCACATGTGGGTGTCTACATGTGAAAGCTAGAGATTGCTGTCAGATGTCTTTCTGAATCGCTCCTCCACTTTAGTTTTTGAGACAGGGTCTCTCACTGAGCCTGGAGTAGCCTGGCCAATGAAGTCTAGTGATCTGCCTGTCTCTTCCTCCCCACTGCTGGGTTCTAGGAAAACAAAGTGTTTTCATGTGCTTATAGATTGCTTATATTCAAATGATTGGCCCATTATTTAATTGTTTTTTGTCACTGAATTTATTTTTTAAGTTTTTATGTGTATGGGTGTTTTGCTTGCATGTATGTCTAAATGTCCTATGTTCATGCCTGGTGCCCTCAGAGGCCAGAAAAGGGCATCAGAGCACTTGTGACTGGATATACAGATGTTTGTGAGTTGCCATGTGTGGGTGCTGGGAACTGATGCCCAGGTCCTCTGGAAGAGCAGCTGGTGCACCTACATGCCAAGTCGTCTTCTCCAGCCCTTGCAGTAATTCATCGTATGTGCATAGACACACAGCACACAGCACACACGTGGATGTAAAAGGGCAAGTTGATCCCTCCTTCCACCATGTAGTTCCTGAAGTCATCAAGCTTAAGGCAAGTGCTTTTCCCTGCTGAGCCATTTTGCTGGCCCCAGTATTTTTATTGCTTGACTTTTTGATTCCCTGAAGCATTTCCACCCCAATAATGGACTATAATAAAATTAGAAATGAGTACCTAGCACGGCCTGTGTAAAACTGGAGAAGGGGGAGCTGGGGAGATGACAAAGTGCTTCTTGGACAAGCATGAAGCCCTGAGTTTGGATCCCTGGCACCCACATAGAGCTGAGCACAGTGGCTCACACACATCTCCAGGCCCCCAGCCCTGGGTGGCAGAGGCAGGTGGATCTTGGAGGCTTGCTGGCCAGCCACCCTAGCTGAAATGATGAACTCTAGGGTTAGTAAGAAACTCTCCATAAATAAATAAGGAGGACAGCAATAGATGCAACCCCCTGACACTGACCTCTGACCTCCACATGCACTCAGGGCACCATCTCCTCCATATCCCCTCCTCCCACACACATACACAAGAGGAGGGCACTTGTAAAAGGATGCGTAGGGCTGGAGAGATGGCTCAGTGGTTAAGAGCACTGACTGCTCTTCCAGAGGTCCTGAGTTCAATTCCCAGCAACAACGTGGTGGCCCACAACCATCTGTAGTGGGATCTGACGCCCTCTTCTGGTGTGTCTGAAGATAGCTACAGTGTATTCATATACATAAAATAAATAAATCTTTAAAATAAATAAAGGAATATAGAGGTTGTGTCCTGGCCACCAGGACTGGCAAGACCTGAGATCTATGCACAAAGATCCACAAAATCTCAGATAAACTGGGCTGTTTGGTTACCCTACTATTTAAGTCTTTTGAGGACTTGTTCACTATATAGGGATGTAAGGACCATAATTTGAAGATTGTTTATATTTTAGTATTTGATGTCTTTTGCTATTCCTAATGAGCCTCAGTCAACCATCCATGAATTTATACTACTATGATGTCTATTGAACCCATATTCAGCTGAACCAACCAGGTGATTAAAAGAGGCTAATTTCAGACCCATTTACTAACCTTCAGGGAGGAGAGAGGAACTTGACACTCAATTCAGTCACCAATAGCCAACATGTGCCCATATGATGAAATATTCATCTAAAAAAAAAAAAAACCCTAGACAATAGGATCAATGAACTCCTGGGTTGCTGGTCTCATGGAGGTACTGGATGGATGGTGCGCCCAGACAGGGCGAGGAAGCGCTGCATCCCTCACCGCTCATCCTTCACGTACCTTGCCCTGCATATCTCTTTTCTTCGGCTATTCCTGGGTTCTATCCTTTATGACAGAAGAGAAAGCCTAAGGAAGATGGAACAGAGTTCTGTGCGCTGTTCTGACAAGACCGACACAGGAAATCATGGGGACTTCTGGTTCCCAGCCTGTTATTTAGAAGTACACATGGTCAGGACTCAATGGAGACATTGGAGACGATCCTTTAGGATCGGTCCCTTTGATTTATGGGATCCAGTGTGAATACCTGTGGGTTCCTGGTGTTAGAAATTTCACTGAATCGTTGGGCACCTACTTGGTGTCCGAGAATTGGAGATGTGTCTGAAAACACCCCACATTTGGTTTTAGAGATGTCAGAAGAAGCAGAACTTCTCACTGTGTGAATGAGAAGCAACTAGGCAAACTCCAGTTCACACTGGCCGCTTCTCTTACTGTGTGTCCATTCCTGTTCATAAGACACTGTAGAGCAAGTGAAAGGAAGGTCTCTAAGCATTTGGCAGCCAGGCTGCAATGAAGCCGTTTCAGTTCCATGGTCATTTCCTGTTGTAGATATTATCTACCACATACTCTTCCCACCCAAATCCCTCCAACTCTAGGCAAGAACATCATGTGCTATTTCTTTTGAACATTCTACTGCAAATGGTCGTTGAGGGGATGGACAAACACGCTATCCAGAGTTGGCTCAGAGAGTTTGATCCTGGTGCCTTTTCTTCCCTCTTGTTTTTGTCCTGGGGTTTGGGGGGGGGGTGTCACGTGCTCTGTGGTGCCCTTGTGCTCAGAGGTCATCTTTCAGGGTTGGTGACCACTTCCCACCTCTTCCCCTTACTGAAGTGTCTACATATTTATCACTGAGCCAAGCAACTTCCTCCTGTAGAGCTGATAAACGACTTGAGTGTGTAAATAAACGTGCCCAATTCTCCAGGGGTGAAAACTCCCAGCTCTACCTGGTAGGACTGCCCCTTGGCTGAGACTGAATATAAGGATGTGTGCATCCTTACCCTCCCAGCCTGGCTGTCTACCAGGATCACCTCTTGTAGAGAGAGATGCCTGATTTTGTTCCCAGTTTTCATCAGAACCCTTTGGTGAACAGTTGCCTTTTGCTTTTGTTTATTGGCCAGAAATCACTTGATTCTGAAACTGTTGTGAGAAGACAAGTTGAGAAACTAAGTCACATGGTCAGCCCACAAGGCAGAGGTCAAGAGGGCAGAGGTCAAATGGACAGCCCACAAGGGCAGAGGGAAGAACAGATTATCTTTATTTTTTGTTTGTTTGCTTGCTTTTCTTTTTATTTAGTGTTTTTCAAACAGGGTTTCTCTGTGTAGCCCGGGGTGTAGTCTGGCCTTGAACTCATAGACATCCACCTGCCTCCTGACCGCTGGGATTAAAGGTGTGTACCACCAACCCTAGAAGCTTATCTTGTTTTTGAGGTACAGTCTCTCTTTTTATTTCTGCACCAAGCTGTGTACTGTAGTCTAGCTGGTCCTTGAGCTTCTCATGTCTCAGCCTCCTGTCTCACCATAGGAATGTGGGACTTTGGATGCTTTTTTTTTATTTTAAAACATGGGTCCAACTCAGAATGTTAGGATTGCAGGGTAAGAACCTTTACCTGTCGAGCCTTCTCTCCAGCCTCTCTCCTCTTTTGGAGTGGTGTGTGTGTGTGTGTGTGTGTGTGTGTGTGTGTGTGTGTAAGCTGCTTGAGAAACTACCCTGAGCATCCTTGGAAAACTTATGACTGAAAAAGGTGCCGAGCAACCACAGATAGGCAAATGTTCAAAGAGAGAAAACAGATAATTTCTAGAATTTGAAACCTGAAAATTTCTAGCTGCTGGTCGACAACATTTTCAATTACACTAGTAAATGGTATGGAATGCCTTTAGGAAATGGCCAGAGTGGATTCAAGAAAGCAATGTGTGACTTCTGTTCCCCCCTGGTTTATGTGTTGTATCAGCAGGAGAGCCGATGTCAACATGTGTTTTGTGTTGCTATAAAAGAATCCCAGAGACTGGACAATTTAATGAAGAACAAGAGTGTTTCTAACAGTTCTGGGAGATCTAAGGTCAAGGGTCTGTATTATGGTGAAGGTTGGCTGGCTTGCTTCCCTCATCCTCCTTCCCCTCCTTCTTCTAAAGTTTTTTTTTTTTGAGACAGGGTCTCACTATGTAGCCTTGGCTGGCCTGGAACTCATTATGTAGACTAGGATGGCCTGAAACTCCTAGATATAATGTCATATGTCACCTTTATATGCTACTGTGCCTAGCTAGGGTTTCAGGGGTTTTTTGTTTGTTTGTTTTTTGGGTTTTTTTGTTGTTGTTGTTAATTTGGTTTTGATTATCTGAGGCAAGGTTTCTCTGTGTATCCCTGGCTGTCCAGGAACTCTCTCTCTGTAGACCAGGCTGGCATCGAACTCACAGAGATCCACTTGCCTCTGCCTCCCACATGCTGGGATGAGTCACCTCAGGGCACTGGGTTGTGCTACCAGGCACACAGAAGAACCAGTGAGGTGGGGCATGCTCAAATCCCAGGAACCTCAGAGATCCGAGGCTGCAGGAGTGGAGTTGCTCCCTCCCAACCTTTCATGCCTGCTGTGGAACAGGTAACCATGACCACCATCTGAGAGGACCAGCACCTGGAATTCTCCATGCCAATGAGGTATCTAGATAGCCTTACCCTTCAGCCAATGACCTTCTTGGATATTCTCACACCCTTCCCCCAAAAGGTATATAACCCCTGGTTCACCCCTATGCATCTGTACCCACGCCCAATAAAGCATATGAACAAGGAAAAAAAGAAAAAGATTTGATTAATAAGGAATAGAAAAAAATTAAAGTAATGATTCTTTTCATAGATATTATGACTATTTACAAAGCTACTTTTGAAATAGCAGGCCAGCAGTGCGGAGTCTTAATGTAAATTAATGAAGTTGCTTTGCAAATTTTGTTGGAAAACTCAACGTGAGTAGAGAGTAGAGGGCACCAAGTTGAGCTTTGCTCTTAGTTTCAGCCAATATTTATTGATCACCGTCCATAAGTTAACTCTATAACTATAGCTCTCTTCCATAAGTTAACTCTTCCATAGTTAGTTCTAGATGCTGGAGATATAGCAAGAGGAAAAATGTTCTTTCCATCATAATGTGTACATTCTATGGGAAGTGATATAGATTATCACAAGTAGTAACTAACTGTCTTTTTTCAATTACAGATAATTAAATACAGCAAAACTCAAACATAAATGCATGGGGGGGCAGTTGCTGGGGAGATGGCTCAGCCACTCAAGTGCCTTCCAGTGAGCATAGAAAACTAAACACCCATGTAAAAAGCCAGACATGGCAGCACCAGTGTGACTGAATCTGTGAGTGAGTCCCAGCCAGGTTCATTGAGTAGACCTTGTCTCAAAAACTAGGGTGGAGAGTGGTTTTTACAAAAACCTCTGGTGTACACACATACACCCATGCACACACATGAATCTGTGCACACACAGCAAGAACAAGTGACTGAAGGAAGAAGTCAACCTGCATTCTGTAGGTTGGTTGGGAAAGGAATATTACTTTTCTCAGGACCGTGACCAAATCTCTGATGGAAGGAAACTTAAAAAAAATGGAAGGATTTATTTTGGCTGTTGTTTGAGGGAAATACAGTCCATCATCTCAGAAAAGACATGACAGAAAGCTTATGGTAGCATTGTGTACTCAGTCACGAAGCAAAGAGCTTCGAGCTCTCAATGAGCTTTCTCTTTTTACCCTTTTTATCCAGTCTGGGCCCTAGCCCACATCCAAAGTGGGCCTTCCTTCCTCAGGTAAACCTCTCTGAAAACACCCTCACAGATGCATTCAAACATAGGTGATTTCCTAGGTGATTGTAAATCCAGTCAAGTTGACAATGGCAGAAGATCTCCCTGAGATAGCAGTGTCTGAGGAGAGACTTTGAGGAATCAAAGGATCAAACTAGAAGTCTTGGTTGTTCCAAACTCATGGAATAGCAAATAAAACCTGGGGTAGAGGCTCAACAAGGAGGAATTTGCTGAGAGCAAAGTGGGTGACAGGTAAAGTCACTTAAGAAGACACCAGAGAGTTGAGGTGAAATAAGACCAAGATAACAAGGTGAAAACTTCCCAGAAGACAAAGGTGAGCAAAGGCACAGCTCATCAGAAAGGGCTGGTTCAAGAAGGGAGCCCCTTCCTACCGCACCCAGTGGGCAGGCAAGAAACCAGGCCAGACAGTTAACTTACGGCAGTCAGAAAAGGGAGGGCTAGAGATGGAAATCCAGTTTCCTGGCCTTTGTGGTCCCTTGAGCCTTTTGATGTCAGGTAGAAGGCAGGAAACAAATCCACAATAAGGATCACTTAGCTTTATATTGCCCATCTTTCCAGCTTACTGTTTTAATACTGCAAAGGATAACATTTCTTAAATACCTTCGGGTATTAAGATTCATTTTTTTTTTTTTTAAGGCAAGAGCTGTTCGCATTAAAAAGCTCCTGTCACTAATTGGTTTCGGGGGGTCAAAAAATGTTTTCTAAAAGAGTCCAGGTAATATTACTACTTAATGTGTGCCAGGAAGTGAGATACTGAGGCCCAGAAGCTGAAGGGATAGACACCCTTTGAAGTTCTCCCATCCTCCACCTCTGCTCAACAGCTAGTTGGAAGTAATAAAGGACCCCAAGCCTGCTTGTTGATGTCTTGGCTCCAGGGCTCTCAGAGCGAAACCAACTATCTCTTTAAGAAGGAAAGTGAAGACGGGAGGCTTACGCAGCTGCCGGCGAGCTGCCGACTGGCTCATCCCCTCCATCCACCTCTCCTCCCCCGCCCTCCACCTCTCCCTCCCGGCAGCCCCAGCCCCTGCAAGCACCCGCTAGCCACCTTCAGCTGGGGCTCCGGAGAGCAATCCGGCTGCCCTCCTGGGGCAGCCCAAACCATGGAAGCCTTCGCAGGTGATGACAAGGACCCCGGGGACCTCCGGGCCCACCGCCCAGCCTCACCCGCCGCACCCAGGAGTGCAACTGCGGGGGTGCGGGGCGCCGGCCAAGCACAGGAGCTGCCCTAGCCCGCGGCGGGCAGCGTGTCCTCCGAGCTTGCGGGCTGCGGCCACCGGAGCTCACCCGCCCCTGTCTCTCTCTTCCCCACCGCCGCAGGTTGCTGATCACCGCCAGGCGGCTGCTGCAGCGACTGCAGAGGCGCTGCGCCAAGCGGCGCGGGAGTCGTGCGAGCCGGCGGGACTGCGGAGGGCGAGTGGACCCAGGTGAGGAGGCCGCGGCGGAGCAGGAGGGGGCCTCCCTGGCTCCGCAGCCGCCGGAGGCAGCTTGAGACCGCTTGCTGCGGTGCGATCCCGTAGGGGCACCAGCCGAGGAGGGGATTAACCTGACTCATCCCTAGCCTCCCTCCATTCCTCTACATCCTCGTAAGCACCCCTCTCCCTAGCGTGAAATTTACCAATTAATTAGAGGATGCTGATTTCAGTAGGGAAGACGCCCAAGGTCTCTCTTTGACGTCTAGTAGGTGGGTTTTAGGGGACTAACCCTTCGCCCTTCCTGTTTGTTTTTCTCTTCTGGCATTCCACAAACATGTGAGCTTCTCTTTGGAACTGCACACCCACCCCAAGGTCAGGAGCCAATGACTGCCTTTCTATCTTGCCCACTGAAAAACATGAGCCCTGCAGTAGATCTGGCAGAATTTCCCATGATCCCTAGAGTGGGAAATTTGCCTCAGTCTCCCTGGAGCTTCCGTGATATCTGTTGTTTTCTCTTTCTGCTCCCTAGCAGGGAGCCAGACGGCTTGCAACACCTGCCAGCCTGAAAACTCCCCACATTCCCCTGCCTTAAATCTGCAGGGGTGGAGAGGCTGGTCACATGCTGCCTGTTTCCTTGGCCTTCTCTGCCCAACTGGGGTACAGACTTGGGTGGGCTAGAGGAGTTTCCCAGAAAATGCTGGTCCCTGCAAGTTGAGGGGTGTAAGGAAGTGAGCGAACCTGAGGTTCTGGGCCTTAACTTGCTGGTTGGATCCAAGTAGCCATCTTACTATTTTTTGGGTGTGGGTGTCTGTCTGCTTGTCTGTTCAGTGCAGGGGCTGGGCTAGGTGATCCGTACAATTTCAATATATCCATTTGAGCGTGACTTCAATAACTCTGGAGACTTGTCTATTAAAACCATTCAAGTTTAGGTCCTTGAAATAATTGGGGTCCCCTTAATGAATCTCTTTTGGCTCTGGACTTCTAGAGTGAAATGTTGACCTTGTGGGTCTCACAACCTGGAGAGGCATCAGAGGATTCTACGGTGATATCCCTGCCCTGACAAATTACTTCCCTTCCCCAAGCCTAACTCCCTCACCTGTGAGCCTGCCTGCTCAGAGTTCTAAGGGTGACGTGAGATTCATATGGAAGCCCTTGAGATAACGGCTTGACACACACACAGTAGATTTTCAACGATTCAGAATTTGAGGGCAAATTAGGAGAGAGAGGTTCTTCCTTGGTCCACCAGACTCTTCCAGAGCAACCAGGAGATGAAAACATTTTCATCACAAGAGCTGTGACAATTCTAGCAAATGATGGTTGCTTGCAGTCATGCGTAACCCAGCCATGGGCTTGGAAGACCCTGTCATCCATGCGTGGCATCCCACAGGGACAGAAGCACATGAGTCTTGAGTGCTGGCAGAGAGCAGGAGCCAGGCTTGCAGATCTCAATCCTTGTCTTCCCTAGAATAATCTCTTCTGAGGCTGAAGCAAGAAAGTCAAGTTCTGGGGCCCGTATTTCCTATTCTCTATTTCCTTCCTGTTGTCATTTTCAGCCGACCAACCATCCTGTCTAGCTCTAGTTTATTCCAGCAAGGAATACCATAAAGGAGGTTCCCAACAGAGTGGGGTGGAGCTTTTGCTGCAGTACCAGTTAGGTCAAAAAGTGGGATGCACCCTCCCATCCCTTCTGCCCTAAATCCCTGCTAGACCATGAGCTCCTCCTGACAGAGGCCCCATCTTTGCTTCTCGGTCACCAGACTGGCCCATGACAAGGCATAAAGTAGGTGCTTAATAAGTGTTGAGTTAAATACATTTGAGAAGATGATGCCTCCAAACCAGCCATATTGGGGAAAAAACTGTGGTGAGTTGGCTTTTAAAGGTTGGATGCTGCATGGGGGTTGGTTGCCATCATATTGAGAGTACTAATATTCAGATTAGTATATATTGAGATTACTAATAATTACTAATGCAATATACTAATGGCAATAATTATTGCCAGATGTGCCTGAGAATTTGAGGTTGGCAATCAGGATCCAGAGGGCACTGGCTAGTGAGACATGACTGGAGAGGATTGGAAAGAGTGATTCCAACCATGTGTGTGAGGGAGGGGGGCTGCACAGGAGAGCTAACCAAGCTAATACAGAAAGCAGTAGAAGGTCAGAAGACCCAGGCCCCAGACTCCATCCAAGTGCCACCTCAATGTGTGACCTTGGGCTTAATGTTTTTAGTATTTGTTCATCTCCACCTATGTACTGAGTGGGCTAGATGATCCCTGAGCTTCTTTGGTTCTGAAATTTCGTTAAATAAAATTTCACGCTGTAGATGATCCTTATTGTATCTGCTAGGAAGAGAGGGATGGGGCTTGGAGAGATGTGGGATGTGCCCAGGGGTGCCCAGGAAGATGTGATCTGTCTGGCTCGGAAGCCTTGTCTCACATATCCTGCTGCCTCCCACCTATCCCCTGCTATGGCATGTGTGTAGCATGTGTGTGCACAGCATGCATGTGTGTGTGTGTGTGTGTTCAGAGCCAGGAAAGCTGTGAAGGATCATGAGGGCAGATCAGGCATCTCCCCAGGATGACTGCTGCAGAGGGTGTGCTGGGCTGAACTGAGGAGTGTGTGAGTCAGGGCTGCGGAGCTCCTGCCGTGAGCTCTGCTTAGCTGATGGATGGAGGGTTCCCCTTTCTCAAGGAGAACGGCTTGGGTCTGAATGACAGCCATGACAAATGTGCCTTCTGGGTGCTCCCGGTGCGATATCCTAACATGGTTTCAGTTATTTACTGCTCAGACCATCATAATGTATAGAATCCATACATCATTTTACCCATTTTGCAGTGAGGATGCCAAGCAGACAGGCTGAGTGTTGCCCAGAGCTGGACAACTAAAATACTATAGAACCTGTCGAGTATGGAGTTGGGGACACAACGGCTTGGGGGTCAAGGAAGTGCTTTTAGTTTGAGCCCTCCCTTAGACTGGGTCACCTTGGGTAACCAGTCTCCCTCTGAGAGACAGTGTCCCCACCACTCAAACAGATGAAATGTGTTGGCTGGCCCTGAGTCTAAATGTGACCCTATTCCAGCACAGGGCAGAGGGATTCTGATAAACATAATCTGGGAGTAGAGAAAGAGTAGGAGATGGTCCTTCCCACCCAGTGAGTTAAGAAGACCGAGAGAGAGCCGATGCCATTAGCATCTTTAAATCCTATGCTGAGTTTGAGAATAATGATAAGATTCTTCCTGGTCTCAACAGTGTTGGAGGCCTGTGAGTTCTTTTCCCCAGCAGCTTAGAAGGTGGCAACAGAGTCTGAAGGACTCTGAAGTTATGACCACTCTGTAACACTGTTCAGTTGAATTATACAGTTGTCCTAGGTGGGTCAGACCTTCTCCTGTCCTTAGAGGCTTCTAGAAGCAGGATCTGGTAAGTTTGGTTTTGTTTTTGTGAGACAGGGTCTCAAGCTGGCCTCAAACTCAGAATACTCTTGCTTCTGCTTCCTACATGCTGGGATTATAGGTGTGTGCCACCACACTTGGAAGAAGTGTGACTTTTCTGTTGTTACACTCTGTCTGTGACTACCCAGAAGCTAGTCTTTTTGTACCTTGTGTACCCAGAAGACACTCTATGTAGTGTCTGTGACTACCCAGAAGACACTGTATATAGTGTCTGTGACTACCCAGAAGATTCAAAGCCTTTCCTCCAGACAGTTCTCAGTGTCTCATACACGAGGAAGGACCACTTACCTTGAGAAGTTGAGTCATTGCTCAAGATTTCTCAAAAGGGCAGGGGCCAGAACTATCCAATAAGAACACGCATTTCTGAATCATGTGGGTTCTTTCTGTGTCTAGGCCACCCAGGCCCTAGGGGTGGGCAGCTGGTGCTCAGTGCTGGTGACACTGAGCCAAGAGTCCTTGCAGAAGTCTGTGTTCCCAGGCTGCTCTACATCTCTTAATGGATGGGATATTTATGAAGTGTTTGTCACATGCCCGACACTGTTCTCTGAATTGAGGTGCTGAGCCAACCCTAAAGGAGTGTCTGGGAGGCAGCCTGATACAGTGGAAAGAGCCAGCAAGAGGAGTCCAAGACTGGGACCCACCCTGTACCTTGCTGTCCACCCGGTGCCAGGCCTGATGTCAGGCCTCTTCTCTATACCTGCAGAGTGAGGGTCAGAGCTTAGCCAGGCAGTGGTGGTGCATGCTTTTACTCCCAGCACTTGGGAGGCAGGGACAGGGGCAGGGGCAGGGGCAGGGGCATCTCTGGGTTCAAGGCCAGCCTGGTCTACACAGAGAAACCCTGTCTCAGAAAGAGAGAGAGAGAGAGAGAGAGAGAGAGAGAGAGAGAGAGAAGAGAGACAGACAGAAACAGAGACAGAGAGACAGACAGAGAGACAGACAGAGAGAGTCACAGAGACACAGAGACAGAGGTAGAGATGGTCAAGGGCCCTTCAAGCTCTGATGGGCTAAGGGCTTCACTACTGTTTTCTTCTGGGATCACTTTGGGGCAGGGATGGGGGGAGGTGGAGTGGATAGGGACCAGGTACCTGTAATTTGAGGAAGACTCAGATAATGTAACAAGAGGCTGGAACAAACGCTCTGTGGATTTGCTAGAAGGATAATGTTTGGGAATGGCTCCGTTCAAAGGCACCTCTCGAAAGATAGGATGCTACAGATATAGATAGATAGATTCCCGTGTGTTTCAGTTTGGGTCAGGAGGAGCATCAGGAGCCTGCTGTCATATGGGGACAGGCTGGCTACCTAGCAAGGACTTGCGTTCACAGAAGTCTGCACTGTTGGGAGTCTACCCTAGTTTGGCCAGCTTTTTATTTTGCCAGATAAGGACATTTCAGATGATACCCAGAGTTCTGTTCACTATCATATTGTAAGAGAAGAGCCTCTGACACCTCCCAGGCTCTACTACCAGAAAGATACCGCTCAAACTGAGTGTATTTTTCTTTTTAAAAACCTTGCTGTAGCCTGGGGGCATAGCTCAGAGTAGAGCACTTGCCCACCATGCACAAATCCACGGAATCCTTCTTCAGCACCACAGATGACAATGATGATGATGATGATGATGATGAAAAAGTACATTTTATAATTATTTTATTTTTGTATGGCTGCACTATGGTGCATGCCTGGTGTCTACAGAAGCCAGAAGAGAGCATTAGATCCCCTGAAACTGGGGTTACAAATGATTGTGAGCCACCATGTAGGTTCAGGAACTCAAACATGGGTCCTCTGTAAAACCGACCAAAGCTCTTGACCACTGAGCCATCTCTATAGCCCCATAATGACACATGTAAAAGGCCTTAATTCATTATCCATATTTGCCTTAGTTTATCTCAGGCAAGTATCCTTGTGTTATTGTTGGCCGGAGTCAAGCTGCTTGGATTTTAATCCTCATTTTGTTTCCTGAATCTGTTTCCTTGTGTCTAAAATGGCAATAATGCTCTCTGCTGAGGTTATGAGAGGGTCTATTCACCTATAGAAGCCAAAGCAAGGGCTTCCCTCCGATGCAGTTCTGTACAAAGGCAGAGCACAGGCTGGGCTGTAGTGCTCTCTGGAAAGAGGTAGTTGCTATCTCGCTCTGCCATTCTTGGCTGCAGGAATGCCAGCCCAGTCTTCGAAGATCTGGTGATCTGTAAGGCAGAAATCTGGAACACTCTTATGACGATGCTCAGCTTTAAAAATGTAACCAGTGAGGTTACGTTTCAGGTGCACGTATTTAACTGTGTTAGGTCACTGGTGACCTCTGACCTCTGAGGAAGCGCTTCACCGTGAGGCACACAGTGCCCAGCAGTTGCTGGCTGATCTATGGAGAATGAAATCGTCTGGGAAGGCAGGCTCATGCTAGGGTAGGCCCATTCTGCAAAGCTGGGAAGTCACCTTGCTTTGGCAGCTTGCACTCACTGGCTCTGCCTCTGTGACTTCCAAGGCCCTGGTTGAGGCCCCTCACTTTCAACAGCACTGTCAGGACTGCCTGGGGACTGGGGCTTCCGGTACCCACTTGAAGCTGGCCCTAGCTAGGCTTCCTACCACGGAGGCTCCAGAAGCTTAGTCAGCAGCTTTAATAGGGGGTCTTATTGAGTTGCCCGTGAAGATTGACACAACAACTTGGAGACTTGAGGGAAAGCACCTGATGAAGCAGTTTCTGTCTTTGGAAGCTGAGGTACTGCTGCCCTCTGCTTGAGTGGAATATGACCTGGTCAGCCAGCAGGCAGTCTGTGTGCTACCCTGTCACGTGGCCACTCGGGAAAGTGGGCTCTGGTTGCAGAGGAAACCTAGAGTGTTCTACAAGAAGGGCCTCGGAGGAGCTTATACTTAGCAGGAGGAAACCCAGGAGCATGGTTTTAGGGCCTTCCAAGATTCAGATGAAAGCCACTGATGACAGTTGCATTCTTGTGGCCCCAGTTAATCAAATATTCATCAAGTAACTTAATGTGATAAGACTCTATTCTGGACATGTCAGGGGAGGCAAAGATACAACTATTCATTTACATCCATTCTACTGAGTGTCTGTCTCAGGTCCAAGGTGTGTTTCCTTTCCTTGGGGAGCTCTCCAGCCTGGCTGATTGATGGATGGATGGATGGATGATGGATGGATGAGGGATGAATGAATGGATATACAGGGCCTGCTACATAGAAATGCTACTAACAGGTATGTGTTCTGGATATGCAGCCATGTTGCAGTTGGCCTGGGAGATTTGGCAAATACAGATGAAAGGCAAAATACAGACTGGCTAGAAGAAAGGGAAACAGCTAAGGAATCTAAGGGCACAGGGATACTGGTCAGAGATGGAGACATACTTATGTATTTACCAGACCATGGCTGGGTCCAGTCTTCAGTCCCTGCCTCCCAAAAGACCAAAAGCCCTTTATCATAGGTGATCCACACTTTATATGGAAAACACCAAGGCTCAGAGAGGGGAAGCAGTTTGTCCAAGATTACATAGCTGCCACGTAGCAGAACCTGCATAGTTTTGACATTGAGGCAATATTCTCCGTCTAAGTACCTCTGGGTAGCTATTGATTGGATGACCACATGGGCTAATGTTGCTACTGCACAGGTAAGCACATTGTCACAGTTACGAAGATGAGACTTCTAGAGGGAGTTGGCCCAAAGTTTTATGCTCAACATAGCGGGGGTCAGGACTCTGATCTCCTGCCTGCCTATACTGTGGAGACAAAATAGCACTTTGCAGGGGATCTTCTGCAGGTATTCAAAGTCATAGGAGACAGACCGCATAGCACTGAAGGCAGAGCCTAGCCCAGCACTTGCCAAGTGTCATCAAGGGAGGCAAATTCTAGCACCGACCAGAGCACATTCTCACTGTTAAGGTGAAGGTAATAACTAACTAGCAATAAGGTGGCATGCTCGGGGCTGGAGAGAAGGCTTGGCAGTTAAGAGCAGGTGCTGAGGCCAGGCAGTGGTGGCGCACGCCTTTAATCCCAGCACTTGGGAGGCAGAGGCAGGCGGATTTCTGAGTTCGAGGCCAGCCTGGTCTACAGAGTGAGTTCCAGGACAGCCAGGGCTACACAAAGAAACCCTGTCTCGAAAAACCAAAAAAAAAAAAAAAAAGAGCAGGTGCTGTTCTTCCAAGGGACCTGAGTTTGGTTCCCAGCACCCACATCTGGAGGCTTACAACCATGTGTAACTATTTCCAGGGGATCCAACACCTCTAATCTCTGAGAGAGCCTACACACAGCTCTATATTATTAAAATAAAATAAATCTACAGGGGTAAAGAGATAATGTGTCTATATTCAGAGCTCGCCTCTGGCATCAGGGCTGATCACACAGGCCAGGATGTCCTAGAGGGAGCTGCAGAGATGACATGGTACTGAGTGGCAGCCGAACCTGACTCATCCTGCAATGCAGAGGGTCTAGAGTCCCAGGACAGGGCACAGTGGTACAAGCAGTAGGCACCAATCCCATTCCTAAGAGGAAGAACAGCTGTCAGCTGGTATTTCCAGGAAGGCCTTCGAGGAGGAGGACCTAAAATTCTGGCAGCGTAATGGCTGAGGGAGGGGAGAGAAGGAGGACTGAAAAACAGATGAATCCCAGCTTGGTGTTAGGTCTCAGGCTCCCAGCAAAGGGCACATCCCTGTTCCCTCTGGCAGTGGAGGCGCTGGAAATCCTGCATCTGCCCCAAAGCCTCACAGGAAAACCAATCTGGTGCCGTTGTTCTCATCCCCACACATCCCTCTCTTCCTTGTACTGTTCACACACACACCACCTTCCCTTTTGGAAGTAGCAGACTTTGGATACTGAGCTAAGTGTGAGCGAAGGCTGCTGAACGTCACCTCTGCAGTGAGAGACAATCGTGTGACAAAGGACACCTCTCTCACCTTTGGGGTACTGAGCCTGTGTTGAGAAGCCTCTGATCAATTCTCTGAAGAGGCTGTGGGAGCTCCTCACTATTTATGATGATCTGGCTTCAGAATCAAGTCTGACTCGATTCCAGGTCTGCTATTTGTTAGCCTGAGATTTGAGGCACATCGTGTGAATATCGTTGGCCGTGTTCTCATCTACCAGAGAAGGACCAATTGTTCCTTCCAGAGAGCAGATGGGATGCTCTCCTGAGAGCCTGTGTGAAAAGGGCCTAGGGTGTAGCAGGTAGCCCCCCAAAGCTGCTTCCCAGTCACCTCGTTCCCCAGACATTAGCCCCTTTCCCCTTCTCAAATCCCCAGGTGACAAAGAACACTACTGCCTATGCAGGCCCAGTAATGTGGGACTTTACAGCCCTGTCCTGAGAGCCCACCAGGGACAGCATTATGATCTAAAGGGATGCTGTATCATCAAACGTCTGATTCCAGAACCCTGATTCCCATCTCCCCTTCTCTTTTGATCTTTGTCTCCCTCATTCTGTTCTCAGAGGAGACTTGTATGTATCCATTCTTCACTCCTCAGCTCTCACCTGGCCTTTTCAAAAGAAACTCATGACCAGGACAAGCTGAGAGCTCCGAAGGACTCTTGAGGGTGTGTGACTTCAGAAAAGTCCCTAGGCGACCTTGGACTTGATGTGCTCCAGATCAGCAGTCTCCACTCTGTACTCCCCACCTGCCTCTATTATTTCACTCACCCAGTTCCTCGTTATGTAACTTTGTTCCTGGTTGGTATCTTCTTGTGTTCAAGGCCCAGCTCAAATGCTGTCTTTTTAGGAATCCTCTTCTAAACCCCGCAGCTCCTCCTCAGAGCCTGGGCCCTTTGCCATCATGCTAGGCTCTGTATGGTCAGAGGTGAGATGCTCCCTTGCTACCTCCAAGAAAAATGTGTTCGTCTGTGGAACTCCAAGAATGAGAGGGGACTGGCCCCTCCCTTAGGACTGGGTATTGGAAGGGTCCCTAAGATCAGCTGTTCCACCAAGAGCAGGGCTCAGATTAAGGCCATACTGGGCCTTTCGTCAGACTCTCCGAGTGGTCAACCATGGAGAGCACAAATAGGGTGTCCTGGTTAACCCTTTTAGCCCCTGCTGTGAACAAGTCATGTTATTTGTCTGGCCTTGTTACCTCATTGGTAACTGGTCAACATAATTAAGCTTAGCCTCAGAGGAGCAAATTGGAAAGAAATTAAACTGGATTGGGAATCCCATTTGTGCCACTATAGGGTTCAGCCCATAGTAGATGCACAGTAAATTCCAGGGGAAAGTCTGTGACTCTTGCTTTCTCGTGTCTGTTCAGTTGTTTTCTCCTCCCCACAGGGATTTAAACAGGCCAGGTGCCTGCAGAATAGGATGGTCACCTAGAGAAATGTCACTCAGAGGCTGTCACTCACTGTCAACCTCTCTGAATGGTGAGCTTTGGAGCCCTCACGTCCTTTCCTGCTCTGCACTTCTGAGATCCTGTGAATGCTTGACTCCCATTAGTCGATTATCAGAAGTCAGCTGGGGTTCAGCTTGGATGTCTATTTAGCAATGATAAAAGGCAGAAATCTGTTACAGAATTGAAGGCAGGCCTTGAAGTGGCATGGTTATGAAATCCCAGTCAAGAAGAGCTATGATGGAGCTTGGGAAGGGAACCCAGATGGGATGGTTGAAGCATGGGTCTGTTTCCGTCACATTTGGGAAGGATGTATCATGGCTGCTCCGGTGGATTTCCTGGGACAAGAGTATCTCCAGTGGCCTGGCATGAGTGTGGCACACAGGAAACACTGTGGAAGTGCTGAGTAGGAGACAAACAGCTGTGGCCTCTCTATCAGATGACTGTTAGGCCAGCAGAGTTTTCTGGTTACCCCAGAGGCCATGTGGTAGCTTCTCCCTCTGAGTGAGTGAGTGTATGTGTGTGTTGTGTGTGCTTCACTTCCTAAGACTCGTGCCTGCCACTCTTCCTCCTCCTTACACTTCTCCCCCCTTCTCCTCCCTTCCTCTTCTAGCTCTAGTGAAGTACAGTTAGCAAACAGTGAGCTGCACATATTTAAAGTATACTGTTAGGTCATTTTTGGCAAACCACTCTCACAATTAAGATAATGATCCCTTCCTCCTTCCTAGAAGTTTTCTCTTGCTTCTTTGTAACTTGTTACTCTCTAGGCTTATCCCTTGAGCCTGGGCAATAATGTACTTGCTTCTCATCACTGATGCTTTTAGACATTTCTACAAATGTAACTCTACAGTGAACATTTTGGAAGGTGGGGCTTTGTTCATTCAGTAAAATTATTTTGAGTCACATTGTATATATGAATAGATGATATCTTTGGAGTACTAGGAAAATGCATCAGTAGGTAAAGTGCCTACTTGGAAATCACAAGAACCTGACATGAGATCCCTAGGACCCATGAAAATCCAGTTGAGACTATACACACCTGTAATGCCAGCACTGTGGGGAGGCAGAGACAGATGGATGCTGAAAACTATCTGACCAGTAAGCCTAGCCAAATTAGCCAGTTCCAAGTCCAGTTAGAGGCCCCATCTCAAAAAAGAAAGTAGATAATGGTACAGGAAGACGTGCAACACTGACTTTTGGTATCTACAAATGCACCCACGTGTGAGCATATTCACAGATCTATGTGTACACACAGGAATGGATGGACATACACGCATACACACACACACACTAAAAGAAAAGAATGGTTTGTTTCTTTTTATTGCTGAGTAGTATTCCAGTGTATGAGTAAAAGATCAACCATGACTGGTTTGTTTATTCATATTTTGTTGGTCGTGTGTTTGGTTTTTGTTGTTGTTGTTGTTGTTGCTGCTACAAACAAAGTTGTTGTGAACATTTTTACACAGATCTTTTAATGAACACATACTATTTCTTGGTTTATTCAAAGACCAGCCTGAGCTTGTTGAAGGGGTTTTGAGGAAGGGGTGTCTAGGAGTGGAGAAAACAAATGACTCAAAGTCAGAGTGTGGATCCAAGCTGGCGGCCATGCTCTGCTGGAGACAGGTTCCAGCTGCCTTCTCTCTGCTCTGCTTTCTTTCTCTCTGATCTGGTTCTCTCTGTGTGTTGTGCTTGTGCCAATTCTTCAAGCAGTTCCTCTTGCTATTCTAAAAAAAAAAATTCTCCAGCTAGCTCATCTCCTGCAGATCCTAAGCCCAGGCTTTTACTTTACATGTCAATCCAGTCACTAACTCCAGGTTTCCTTTTGATTGTCCTAAGAGTCAGCATCCTGTGACCCAGCCCTTTGATTCTTAGGGAACAGCAAGCACTCCTTTCCTTTTAATATTGCAAAAGAATCCAGAGATCTGCCTGCCTCTGTTACACACAGATGCTAAGCTAGCTGACGGGACTCCGTCCTGAAATTGCCATTTCTACCACACCTGGGCCTAACCTTGCTCTTTCTCAGGCTGATCCTGAACTCAGGAATTTGTCTGCCTTTGTAAGCATAAACAAAAAACCTTAGCTGGGTGGGATCGACTGCAATCACCACTCCCTAAAGCTCTTTGTAGCCTTCCTTAATACCTTTTTGACAAGTTGGCTTTTAGTGTAGCTGCCTCTATTCCTTTAGATTCATGAAGTCCCTCATATAATTCATATTGTGTCATATATATACATATATATACACATATATACATATATATACACATAAACACACATATATACATATATACATATATACATACACACATATATACACATATACACATATATACATATATACACATACACACATATATACATATATACACATATATACATACATACACACACACACATATGATTTTAGAGTTCTTTTCCACAGCCTTAAGGGCTGTCCTTAAGATCCAGCATTTACCATTTTGCTGAGACATTAGGCATCCCTTTGCCTCCTGGACTCCTGCTCTCTGATTATCAGGGAGTCATTACTGTTAACAGAGAGGACATTCCTCGGAGGAATGTGAAAGGAGGGTGCTTCTCCATGGCCTTCATTTTCATTTGCCTTTCCTAATGACGAGTGCTGGGACCACTCCCTCTGCTCTTTTGCAGCCTGTGTATCAGTTTTGGTGAGGTGTCTATTCTGATATTTTTCCCATAAAAAGGGGGTGCTGTTGATCTTACTGAGCTGTTGATGCTGACCTGCAGGGACTACTGCTGTTTGCTATTGATTTTTGGATTCAGGTTCTTTGTCAAATACTTACATTTTGTAAATATTGAGTTTTAGTCTGTGGCTTACCCTCCAGGGCCTAGAGAGCTTCATGATGTGTGTGTGCACTTGTGTGTGTGTGTGTGTGCGTGTGTGTGTGTATACATATACATACATTTTCTGGATTCAGTTCTTCCTTATTGCTGTCTCACAAGTGTGTGCAACCTTTTGACATTGCAGCACAGTGTTTTTCTTTTGCTCTTTAGTGTTCTGCAAGGTTCATACACAAGAACTGCACAAGCCATTTACCAAAAAAAAAAAAAAAAAAAAAAAAAAACACGCAAACCTCATAATATTTTAAGTACATACATTATTTTGTGTTGGGTCATATTCATATCGGTCCTGGGCCTGATGTAGCTCAGGGACGAAGTTGGACACACCTTACAGTCCCTGCAGGTCAGCATCTGGAGCCATCTGTGGAACACAGGTCCCTAGAACCTCTCTGTGCAAACAAAGACCCCATGGAAGCTTAGTCAGAGCTCGTTCATGACTCTGAGTTTCCAAGCTGTTCCTTGTGCCATTAGTCGTGTGACTGTAGGAGGGTCTGGCCACTTTCTGCCTCCTTCATCTATAAGATGGTGACAGCAGAACCTTTCTATGGATGAGAGGTGGGGTCTGAGGTTTCCAGCTGTCCATCTCCACCCAAGGATGAGGAGTATGTGTCTGTGTCATTGACATCCTAAGACCTCTGGGTGGAAGAGGGGGCGGTGCTCACTCAGAAAGGGCTGTGGGACTTGGCCTGGCCTGCATGGGAGAGGATGCTGCCTGGCAGCTTTCTCTGTTGTGCTCTGGCTCTCTTGAACAGGGGCAGCATTTTTATTCTTCTACAAAAGCTCTTCCATGGCAGGGTGGCATTGTCTAGGCTCTGACGCTCCTAGGTGGAGCAATACTCTAAAGGGGCGGAGTTAACAGGGCCACAGGTGGGAGCTGTGGATTTGACCCATGGAGCCATTGGCAGGCTTCCCTGCCTGAATGATCTTGGCAGACTAGGAGGCCTGAGAGGCTCCCAAGAGCTTGTTAAAGGACACTGCATGAGCAAGGCTGGACTCCACGTGAACTCAGGCAGTGTAGCTGGGAAGAAGACATGGGGGTCAGGTTGTGATGTCACAACAGCTCTGAGAGGTGTGTGGCCATGTGCAGAGGTAGGTGCCCAGGCTCCATCCCCAGAGGAACAGAGGAACTTTTCCCCCTTTCTGGTGCCCAGAGTAAATCTTTGGGGATCTCAGGATGCCCGGGTTTCCTAAATCTTGATTCTGAAGCCAGCCCTATTTCCAGGTACCTGGGGAAACTCCTGCCTTGGAAGGCATGGAGTCCCTTCTTGCTCAGTCTTTGCAGATGAACAGCTGGCCAGGTTCTTAAGCCCATAGTTCACAGGCTGGGGCTGCTACTGTGACTTGCACCCGGAATTGGGGCTGTTGGTATAGCTGCTTGTAGCTGGGAATGTTGCCATCCCTGAACAAAATTAGTGTTGTACTAATATGGGAGAAGAAGGTGTGAACCCGAGGAGAAAGGGCTTGGTGTTCATGGCCTCCCAGAGACCTAGGCATCATCACAGCTCTTCCCTTGTCCCTCAGGGGCCATCTCTTCTGGCCCCTCCCCTTACATCTCATTTTAGCTTCTATGGCCCTCTTAACCTGTCTCTTACCTGCTTGCCTAGAGCCTCCTCTCATCTCTGGGGTAAGGCCATCTACCGTGACTCTAACCTGACCTTCAACATTAAACCTGACTTGTTGTTGAACCTGCGAGTATTCCCACACACCCATATACCTCCTGGCCCAGCCTCACTCTCTACAGCCCCTCTGTCCCTACTGCAGGTGGCTGCACAGTACCCAGCCACTACAGCATTCTGGAACGTTAACTGCTGACCCTACAATTAAACTTGAGAGTACCTTCATAGGAGGCGTTTATACATTCTTCAGAACCCTGTCCAAGGGCTCCCTTCTGACTCCGCAGAAACACTCTTCCTTCTTGCCACATGGTATGAAGACACTGGCCACAAGGGAAAACAGACAGCAAAATTATATCAAATGGCTCTTGTGTCTGAGCTTAACTTTGCCCTTTAAGGCTTTGGTCAGGAACAGTGGCTTTACCACACAGAAAATCCAGCCACTGTGCAGATGTTATGGGTGGGAGGAGTCAGCTGGCAACCTGATCCTTCAAGAAAGCAGTTTGGCTGGCAGAACATCCGGCTTGTTGATACTGGAATCCACCCAGGGATCCATCATGAGGAAATAACACTAAATGTAGAACAATAGCTACAGACAAAGATAGCAATTGCACTGGCTTTGATAATGAAAAGGCGCTAGTATTTAGCAGAAGGGGAAAGTTAACCATCATGGACCAGTGATGGAAGATTATGCAAGCCATAAGCCACTGGCGTATGCGCGAATGTCTATGTTAGGTGGGTGTGGGTGCATGGTACATACTCACGTGTGTGAGTATAGGCACAGCCAGGCCCCAGCACATGTGGAGGACAACCCTTGTGTCAGCCCTCACCTTCCTTGCAGCTGCGTGTGCCAGGCTGTTTGGCCTCTACCTTCCAGGCATTTTCCTGTCTCTACCGCCCTTCTCACTAGGAGCACTGGGATTGCAGATATGCATTGCCGTGTGCAGCTTTTACATGGATTCTGGAGATCCCAACAGCGCTTCACACTTGCACAACACGTACTTTATCCGATGAATCATTTCTCCAGCCCCAGAAAACACGTTTTATAAAGACTGCACCATATGGACAATTCTTAAACCATGTTAAAAATTTTAAAAGATATGAATACACACACATACACACACACACACTATGGTTAGAACCATGCAAAAACAATAACAATACCCCTCTCATAAAAATACTGTGTGTTAGCCAGGTGGTAGTGGTGGATGCATGCCTTTAATCCCAGCACTTGTCGGGCAGAGACATGTGTGTCTCTGAGTCTGAGGCCAGCGTGGTCTACATAGTGAGTTCCAGGACAGTCAGGGGTATACAGAAAACTGTTTCAACATACACACACACACATACACACACTTCTGTGTTTAGAGGGGGCTTTTTAAAAGGTAGATACAACGTTTACTACTATATTTAGCTTAGACGTGAGCCAGCCATGGCAGCTCACCCCTCTGATCCCAGCACTTGGGAGGTGGAGGGAAGAGGATCAAGAGTCCAAGGTTGCCTCAGTTACACTGAGTTTGGGTCTGGTCTGGGCTACACAACATCTGGTCTCAAAAAAACAACAATTGACCCTAAAGAAAAGAAGCTTGTTGCACATGGAGCCTTCCTGGTATATGTTCCCAGGGCCTTGGTCTGTAACGTGCCCTCTAGGCAATGGTGTGGCTTCTGGTGACCATCGTCACTAAACACATTTTCACACTCGAGCCTCGCTTGGCAGGGAGGGGCAGCTGAGGTTCATATCCAGTCCTTTGCTGAGAGGCACGTTTCCAGCTCAGTCCTGTCCTAGGACAGTTCACGTTTGTCTTCCTACCACACCAGAGTCCCTGTCACGAGGCTCTTGTGTGCTCTTAGGAAAGGCAGCTTAGAGGGATCTGCCAGAGCCCAGTGTCCACAGAACCAGTGAAGGGCGGGCGTGGTGCAGAGTGGGGATCATGTGCACCGGCTGCAGGGAAGAAGAGAGGGTTTGCCTGGCGCAGTCAGAGGTGCATTCTGTTTGCTCTGCAGCCCCAGTGGCCCTGTCCAACAGGCTTTCCCTTTTAGCCCAGTCCAGCATTTTCACCAACATCTGGCAATAGCCAAAAGAACACTGCTGGGCTGGCCTAGGCCACTGTGCACCACAGCACCCTGCCCCAAGCTAGGCTTCAAATCCTAGCGTTACCATTGATGGCCTCAGGACTTGGACACGTGCCACCCTAAACCCCAAGCTAAGATCCCCTGCCTATATAATATCTCTAGAAGAGACCAGAAACTCTTACTCTGCCAGGCAGCCAAGAAAGCAACCAGACCAAGCAGGAGAGCTCTTGTCAGAGTCCTGGGAGGAGCCACTTCACAGCCTCAGCGTCCATTGCTGTTCTAGAATATACACACAGAGATGTAAATTCTTTGATTTGTTCAAATAGGCCAGAAATATGGATTTTCAAATTAATAGGAAGTCTCTTAATTTATCAACATTCACCATGTACAGATAGATGATGCAAGGCAAAGGGAGGTGACCTGTGGCGTGGCGCTGCTTGCTGTGTAGTTTTGGATCTGCAGTGGATGCCAATACCTGAACACCCTCTGTCTCTGATGCTCTGGGTCAGACTCTTGATGGACAGTCATTGATAAAGCCGTGCGTGGCAGGGCCTAGGGAGGAGTGGGAACGCCAGTGTGCTAAGAGGGAGAAGATGGGAGGTTTGCTTGTGTGTCGCCTTAGTGCTTGCCCATGCCAAATACTTAGTCTTCAAAGGCTAGCTTGCCACTTGTTGGAAGTTCTACTCCAGCTATGACATGCTTCACGTGCTAAGAGCTTCTATGCCAGGCACTGACCTTTATTGTCATGCTGGCAGTGTACCTGAGGCACGTTTAAGGGAATTGGCCCTGAGAGGACTAGCCTGAGGGCACATAGCTACCCTGGGCTGAGATTTAAGTCCCAAAGAGTCTGATTTATCATCTGAGCTCTTGCACCCCCTGAGCTGGTGCTAATGGCCTTGTTTTGTACCAAGCCTGGAACATATGAGCTACAGCTAAACCCATTGTGTGCACATGGAACATACGAGCTGAAAAAAATATTAGCTGTTGTCTTAATTTGGGTTTCACTGCTGTGAAGAGACACCATAACCATGGCAACTCTTATAAAGAACAACATTTAATTGGGGCTGGTTTACAAGTTCAGAGGTTCAGTCCATTATCATTATGGCAAGAAGGATGGCAGCATCTAGGCAGGCATGGTGCAGGAGGAGCTGAGAGTTCTACCTCGTGTTCTAAAGGCAGCCAGGAGAAGACTGGCTTCCAGGCAGGTAGGAGGAGAGTCTCAAAGCCCACACCCACAGTGACACACTTCCTTTCACAAGACCACACCTCCTAATAGTGCCACTCCCTGGGCCAAGCATATTAAACCACCACAGCTATGTTTGGACTGTCAGATTTGTGGCACTATATTTTACAAAGTTACAGCAAACTAGAAACTGTACAGTACTGAGCCATTGTGCCTAAAGGAGTCACAGGGTTAGGTTTCTGCCAGCCTCTGTCACATCTTCACCCACGCATAACCTTGCCTCATGTGGGTTTCTGTCTAAATGTATCTTATTTAATACATGTTGATTCATATCCAAGGACACATACCCATCAGCTCTGTGGCTTATCCCTGAGGAAAGTGTTTCTGACCAATGTATTTCTTAGTGAAAAAGCTTTCCTGTGCAGATAGTAATTTAACACAAGGCTTGGGGCAATCATTTCAACCATGAAATCACGAGCAAAAGTGTTGCAAATCTGGCAGTTCATAGACCTCGACTAGCTCCTGTGCTTACAGGAGATGAGGTTGACCTAGAAGCTACCTTGTTGGGGTGGAGTGGCTCAGTGGTTAAGAGCAATGGCTGTTCTTCTAGAGGACTAGGTTCAATTCCCAACACTCACAAGGTAACTCACAACCATCTGTAACTCCAGTTCCAAGGGATCCAATGCCCTCTTCTGGCCTTCATGTGCATGGCGAACAGACATACATGTAGGCAAAACACTCACATAAGATAAATCTCTTTTAAAAAGTAAAACTTAAGAAGCTGCCTTGTCAACTGAGAACATGGCATCTAGCAGCCCAAATTGTCATTCATGCCTGTGTGAATGACTGGGGAAGAGTTGAAATTAATTTTGAGTATTACAATTTTATTAATTTTGAGACTACAAATAAATATCAGCAAGTAGGTAACTTTACAAAATATAAAATGAGTGAGAAGTGAAAAGCAAGCATATATGTTAGATGTTGGTCTTCCTCTGAGAGCTGATGTCGGGCTTTGGGGTTGCTGATGTACCAAATGGGATTTCACAAGATGGAGAGAAATAATTTGGAGGGGCAGCTGGAATGAGTTCTGGGTTCTAGCGAGCCCCCATACTGCAGAGGGTGGGAGGTGAATGGAGAGATTGATTGTATAGCTCCCCTTATGGGGAAACAAAAATTCCCAATAAAAATAAAAAAAAATAAAAAATAAAAATAAAAAAAGAACTATCTGGTAAGATTAAAAAAAAAAAAAGAAGGCTGTTTTCAAGCCAGGCAGTGGTGGCGCACGCCTTTAATCCCAGCACTTGGGAGGCAGAGGCAGGCGGATTTCTGTGTTCGAGGCCAGCCTGGTCTACAGAGTGAGTTCCAGGACAGTCAGGGCTATACAGAGAAACCCTGTCTCGAAAAACCAAAAAAAAAAAAAAGAAGAAGAAGGCTGTTTTCACTCTTGTCCTTGAGATCCTTGAGATCCAGTTGTTAGTTTTGTGTTCAGGTCTCTGCCAAGGAGCAGACTCAGCTTTGAAGGAAAGATGACCCACTACACAAAGCACTGAGCAAGAAGAAACTGTGACCGTGCAAGCAAAGAGTCCGAGCTGCCTTCCATTGCCAAAACGCTCTCATCATCCCAAGCAAGTGCAGACACACTTATCATTCAGCAAGCCTGTGTCGGACGCTGGGCAGAGCGTAGGTACTAGCTTAAGGCCTGGGAACACAGTCAAGAACAAGATGGGCACGTGCCCTTACTTTCCTGGTGCTTATAACGATAATAGACAAATGGGTGTATAAATGTTAGTGGTTGCTGAGGATGCTGGAGAGCAGTGAAGTGTGGGAGGGGAGAGGGATGCTGGGGCATGGGAGCTTGTATCATATTAAATGAGGTGCGTTAAGAAGACACCCCAGGAGCAAAGACCTTCATGGAAGAGAGAGGGCTGAACAGAAGTGTCGGGCAGAGCTTTCCAGGCAGAAGAGTTGACATGTGCAAAGGCCCTGAGGTGGAAATGCATGAGACAGTATAGTGGGTGAGAGTAGCAGGAACAGAGGATGAAGACACGCGATGATGGAAAGAAAAGGATATAAAGGACTTTAGATCAGCCAGAGCCCCAGATAGGAGTGCCACAATCCGATCCCTCTTCTAAAGGGACCTGTCTCACCGTGGGATTGTAGGGGCTAAGAGGATTGCTGAATCCAGAGACAGCTGGTGGTGGCTGACACTGTGGATGGGCGTGGCAGCTCTGGCAGGTAATTCTGGATTCTGGATATGCTGAGCAGGAAAGGAAGGGCACCACAGCTCCCCTGAAGCACATCAGAGCCTCCTGCAGCTGGAGCAGTGGGATTGCTGTTAGTAATAATAGAAGGAAAGCCTCTGAGAAACAGAGTTCTGCGGAAAGACTAGAGAGTTGTGCTTTCGGGAATGCTAATCTCGGAGTGCTATCTTACACCCAAGAGGCAGTGTGTCCTGAAATGCCATTGTTTGCTAGACAGTTATTGGCTTGTGGGTTTTTTTCTTTTGACTTTTTCTCTGCGCTCCCCACACCTCAACTAGAACCAAGGTGGAAAAAAAAATGTTTGGAGGGAGCTGGATTCAGAGGTAGCTCAGTCCTGAACGAGCTTGCTGTGAAAGCCAACCGCGGTGACACCCACTTATAAGGCCAGCTCAGAAGAGTGGGAGACAGCTCATTGGCTAGCCTAGCCTAACCTGCCCCCTCAGCAAGAAAGACCCTGCCTCAAAAGACAAGATAGATGGCTCCTGAGGAATGACACTGAAAGCTGACCTCTGACCTCCACATGCATGTGCACACACTGGAACATGGATACACAGACACAATCCTTCTGTAGTCGGGAACCTCTGAGGTACAAATTACTCTAACCTCACACATTAAGATTTTGGATTGAGAAGGTGGGGCAATGGCTCAGTCAGTAACATGTTACAAAACCTGAACATGAGGCCCCCAAGCCCATGGGAAAACCAAGTCTCAGTGTCTGCAAACCTGGTGCTGGAGAGATAGACAAGGACACGTCCCTGGAGGTCACTGGCCAGCCAGGGCAGCCTAATCAGAGTGCTTGAGGATCAGTGAAAGATCCTGTCTCAAAAAATAAGGTAGTGAGTGACTGAGGAAGACACGGTTGCCTCCACACATGCCCAGACACACATGTATAAATTGACATGGCATATATGTACATCACACATACTCATGCATACACGAAAAGAATTAGGATTGGGATAAAGATAAAATATATGCACTACATTAAAGTCAGTCTGGAAAGATGGCTCAGCAGCTAAGAGAACTGGCTGCTTTCCCAGAGGACCTGGGTTTGGGTCCCAGCACCCACATGGCAGCTCACAATTATCTGTAACTCCAGTTCTAGGGGATACGGTGTGCTCTTTTGTCCTTCATGGGCACCGAGTTTGCCCATGTACAGCATGTGTGCCCATACATATAAAACAAAAACCACTGGGACTTTGGGTGTGTGTGTGTGTATGTTTTAAAGAAGATAGTGACTGTGGAGATGGTACAGCAAGTAAAGTACTTTCCAAGTAAGTGTGAGGGTCCGAATTCAGATTCCCAGCACCCATGAGCAAATCCAGCTATGGTGATACACTTTGTAACCCAGCAGAGGGGGATCACCAAAGCTGAGAGGGCAGCCAGGCTAACTGATTGGTGGGCTCCAAGTTTTAGGGAGAGACCATGCCTCAAAAAATAAGCTGAAGAGCGACAGAGACAACAGAGACCAACTTCTGACCTCTCTGTACACACAGGAGTACACATACTTCCACTCATGTGTGCGCGCATGCACACACACACACTAAAGCACACATATATACACAATCAAATAGTGCCAGTGAGATGGCTCAACAAGTAACAACATTTGTTTTGTAAGTGTGACAACCTGAGTTCTATCCATGGATCCAATGGCAGAGAGAACCTACTTCTGTAGGTTTTCTTGTACACACACACAAACACACACACACACACACACACACACATACACACACACGTACTCATGCACATTGTTGTTATTATTATTATTATTATTATTGTAAAATTTCAAAATAGTTATAAAGAGAATAGACAAGTGTCCTCTCTGTGTCAACATGGAGCAGGCATTATTGCTGGTGGGTTTGTCATTGCTATCCCGTGTACAAGTGTAATCAGCCCCATTTGCAGAAAAGGCAACTGAGGCTTAAGACTGATGCAGAGGCATTAGGAACCTGAACCCATGTGCATTTGATCTCAGAGCCATGCTGCTTCTGTTAAGTTAGTTGGTTTCTCTGTGCGTAAAAACTCTCTAAGACAAAAGACTTAGAAGTGGGCCCGGGTGTTTGCAGACTCTCCACTGAAAAAGCATCTTAAAAATGCTTGTTTTGACTAAGTCAAGAGACAGGACAGCTTCTCTGGAAAGGCTTTTCTGGAGAGGGTTTGTTACTACCTGGCCCTCATCCAGCGAGCATGAGCAATGCTGCACCTTGCTAAAAGCCAGGGAGCTTCCTGGAGGTGAGGGGCTTCAGCTCAATGTGGGAAATGCCACCAGCAATCAGCTGGACGGGGACCAGCTGCTAAGTAGGCAGGGCAGCTGGCAGCTGCAAAGGCAAGCACAGAGGAGGGAGGAGGAGGCTGCAGTGAGGGGCATGGTTCGTGGGCAACACAGGGCACGCTTGGGTGAGCCACGCTGCATTTCTGTGCTCAGCTCAAAGCCCTCAGGGACTTGGCTCCCAACAGAAGCAGCACGCCATGAATACTGGCGAGATCAGAATGAGTTGGCCATGTTTCAGGGTCGTGCCTCATGATACTATTGCTCATACCGTGGACTTCACAAGTCTTTGGTTTTTCTGCTAACGAAGTGTGACCTGTGGACTAGAGCCCTAGGTAGTGACCCCTTTGGGGAGTCAAATGATGCTTTCATAGGGGTCACATATCAAATAGCCTGCATACTAGATACTTAGATTATGATGCATTACAGTTATGAAGTAGCAACAAAAATAATTTTATGGTTGGGGGTCACCACAACATGAGGAACTGTATTAAAGGGGTGCAGTGTTAGGAAGGTTGAGAGCCACTGGGTTAGAGTGTCAGGAAGATTGCTTTTGTATGTCAGTCCTGGTTTGGCTTTCCCAGCTGGTAGAGGCTATCTAATCACTACCTGATGGAGGGCTATCTCCATGAAAAGAGGCCGTGGTCCCAGGCAGAACTTCTGATATCTGCATATCTATTTGGTCCTTGGTACACAGGCCCCATGAACAAAACACAGCACTTGAAAGTTGTCTGGGCTGAGTTCCGAGGGCACCGCCTTTTCTCTCTCCCAAGCTCCTCCCTGTCTGCTCCCAAGGAATAGCTTTCTTCTCCTGCAACAAATCCTGTGCAGAAATTCTTCCTTCAACACCTACTTAAGGGATGTCTTTCTTTTTCCCAAAGCATGAACCTGTTCCTCATTGACCATAAAGAAGACTGATCATAAGTCCTGTTTAAATCAGGGACGCTTGGGATTAAACCACTCTGTCTATACTCATAGTACTTTCTTCTGGGCCTCAGTCTCACCTTCTTGCCTTGTGTGACCTGCTGAAAGTTGGTAGAGCACTTGTCTTACCCCTCAGCTTTCCTCCTAAAGCTTCTCCTTTGGAAAAATCTCTCCTTTTTCCTTATTGAACTTGGCCTGCTTTTAAAAGAGGATGGGTGGAGGAACGGGTGAGGGACGCCTTTTGCTGGAAGCTAGCTGCCAGTCCAGACGGTCTCCTATTTGCTGGGCAACTGCAAACACATTACCTGCTCTTGCTGGATTTTCATTTCTTTGTGGAATAAAATGGTGACAAATTCTCCCTGAGGTATTTTCCATCCTCAGCTTCTGAGACCACATGAGCCCCTTGCTGGTATTTGGGATTGGTGCTGGCATAAGTAATGATGAGAACCTGGGATCCTGAGAGCCGAGGCCCAAACTGCAGGATGGTATGCTACCATCATCTTCTTCCTGTGCTGCTCGAGAGGAGGAGGGGCAGGAGAGGACTGGCAGAGCTTGACAGCTCTATCAGTCAGGAAGCACAGGGAAAACATGTGGGGCTGCTGGGAGGCCTCCATCTGCCAGGAGTCATTTGCGAGGTTGGTTACCAAGCTGAAATTGGCACTATGACCCCTCTGTTCACAGCTCTCCTTAGTATCTGCAGAAGGTCTATTCTGGAACAACTGGGATTTGAAGGAGTGGACCCAGGGTTCCCCTACTGCTCCCTGCTTATGTAGGAGGCCTGCCAGTTGTTGCCCAGGTGAATGTCCTTGGGCAGCTGGCCTGGAAGAGAGTGCCTGTAACTTCAGCATTAGCTGATGTCTCATCATAAGATTATCTGTAGATATACAGATTATCTATAAAGAAGGACAGATCCATTTAAGAGTTAATAATGGGAAGAAGCATTGATTTCCCAAGGATTGCCTAGCACTGCCTTATTACTTTGGTTGGGTCTCAAAGAGACCCATAGACAAAAGAGGCTGCCACAAGTGCTTGGAGCAGCTGGACTTGAGAGAAGTGAGGCCCTGGGTAGCCACGGACGACCATGTAATGTGGCTCAGAGCTCCTGAGGATCTCAGGGACTGCTTGCACTGTCCTAGGCTGGAAGAAGAGACAGTTGGGAGAGGCAAGAACAGGGGTCTCTAGATAGAGCTTCTCCTTTGCTTATAAGAACAGTAGGGCAGTCCTACTCGGGAAGTAATGTCCGTACTGTGCTTGCCCTGATCTTAGGTGAGGGCAGAGAGCTGGCGCTCCATCCTGCCCTGCTGCCACGGCCCAGCATTCTGAACCATCCTCTCCCTTCTGGACCATGCCTATTCCCTAACAACTATTCATTTAAAATGGAGATTCTGTGGATTTATCTTGATTGGGATTTTAACATTGAGATGTAGCTCATGAACCATAAAATTTGCCCTCTGAAAAATGTACCACCCGAGAATGTACATACATGAAATTGTGTAACCAGCCATTATCTGATCCCCGAGCATCTGCACCATATTCCTTAAGAACTTCCTGTCGCAGCTGCTCTCTGTTTCTTCTTGGGAACCACTACGTGGCTTACCTCAGTGGCTTCTGTCTGTCTGGATTTGCCCATGTTGGGTATTTTGTGTAAACATCGTCATTCAGTACTTGTGTTTGCATCTGGCTTCTTTCATTTAATGCAGTGTCTTCAGGACTCACTCGTGTTGTGGCACGTGTTACTGCCTCATTTCTTCTAATGGCTGAAATCCTGGTGCATGGATGTGCTGCAGGGTACATTATCTCCTACTGACAAGCACTAGGTGCCTGCATCAACCCTGTGCACGGCGTTTCAATGTCTGCTTCGTTCCTTGGGAAATCTTTCTCATAGTGGAATTGCAGGCTCACAGGCCATCCTGGTTAGCCTAGTGGAGGACTCCCAAACTGTTTGCCATGCCACTGTGGCCGTTGTATTTTCTGCCAGCCATGCATGAGAGTTTCTCCACGCTCGTAACAGTACTTGTTGTTGCCTGTCTTCTTACAGCAATCCTCATGGATATGACAATTTTGTATCTCAAAATTATAACCTGCAAACACCCCTCTTGTTTGGGGCTATTAGGCAGTACTTGAGATTGAACTCAGGGTTTCTCACATACTCTGTAAGCCTCTGCTACTAAGATACATTTTCAGCCTCCAAATCTTTCTTTTGAAAATTGCCGGGCGGTGGTGGCGCACGCCTTTAATCCCAGCACTTGGGAGGCAGAGGCAGCCGGATTTCTGAGTTCGAGGCCAGCCTGGTCTACCAAGTGAGTTCCAGTACAGCCAGGGCTATACAGAGAAACCCTGTCTCGAAAAAAAAACAAAACAAAACAAAAAAAAAAAAAAAAAAAAAAAGAAAATGGCCTTCCCCTGGGTTTGGGTTTCAGCACCCACGCTGTGCTTCACAGCCATTTGTAATGACACTCTAAGGGATCCAAAGTCCTCTTCTGACCTCCATGGGCTCCGGGCACACATGCGATGCACATGTCTATGTGTAAACACTCAGACACATAATAAAAATCAATCCTTTTAATTAAAAAAAAGGTAAAGAATTCTAAAACCAAACAAAAAAACGCAAAATGGTCTTACTGGCCTGGGGAGATGTCTCGGTTGTAAAGTACTTGCCATACAAGCTTAAGAGCCTGAGTTTGGACCCCAGCTTGGCATGGTAGGCACCTGTAACCCCAGCCCTTGGGGGGCTGAAATGGAAGGATTCTTGGGGTTTGTTGGCCAGACAGTCTAGATGAACTGGTGAGCTTTAGGCTCTGTAAGAAGCCATTGAACAAGACACCTGACTTCGGCCTCTGACTTCCATGTATACACAAATGCACATATACACACACACACACACACACACACACACACACACACACACACATACACATCTTCAGAATTTTTAGTCAGTTTTTGTCCTTGTGACATCTCACTATTAGCCTATGGGGGAGGGGCATGGCTGCTCACCTCACAGCAACCTGAGAGGGAGACAGACAGACTGATAGAATGAGGGAGTAACTGTATATACAGACTCTGTCCTCTCCTCTGCTCTGTGACCCAGCATTCAGGGCGGCCTCCTCTTGTAGTTCCTGCTCTGGAATGGACCCCTCAGACACACCCAGAAGGGCGCTTTCCTCATCCCCAGTGCTGACAGTCACTAATCAGCACACCTTCCATGAGTAGAACCCATATGAGGATCCCATTGGCTGAAATGAAGGAGGAAGCCTGAGCCCACCCTGCTTAGCAGTCCAGAGCTAAGTTTCCTTAGATGGTGTGTAGACCAAGCCTTGGGACCAGTGCTGAGGCATCTGAGACTACTGTGGAGTGGCCTCAGCCCTGAAGCCTTTCCTGGTTGCCTTGGGAACCCCTGCAGCATTTGGCCAAGTTGTTGAACAATCCTGCCACTGTTCTGGGGTTGCCACAGTGAGAACATAGAATCCAATGGCTCTGTTGAGTGGTTTCAGTCCTGGGAGTGACTTGTGCCAGAGACAGGAAGGGATCTAGAGAAGTCCTCCCTCCCCAACCCCTGCCAGCTCAAGTGCAGGAAGGCTGGACTTGAGTCTTCTGATGGAGGAGGGTGAGACCGCCCTGAAGCCTACAGAGTTTGGCCCGACGCCTCAGTGGAGCTGCCTTGAAGTTCTGAGGTTGGAGGGTAGCTGCTGGCAAACATCCAGGCCGTTTCCATTCCCATCACTGCATTAGCATCCAAGGAGCACAAGTTGCTGTATCTGCCAGGGAAGAATGTTCCAGGTTCTGCCTTGGCAGAGATGGGATCCTTCCCAAGCTCTGGTTGCCATGCTCTGCTTTGCACAGCTGTTGGAGGCTGAGTCATAAGCTCAGCCTGTTCTGTTCTCTGGATTTCAGGGTTGCTTTCTTCTTTCATAGATGGCTGATGCTTTGGGGATGGGGGACACCTTCAGAGGTGTATTCTGGGACTCTCACTTAGAACACTGGCTGACCTTAGCACCTGGCTGCTTTCCCCTATTGAGTAAGATGCCAGGATCTCCCAAGAGATGCAGCTTCCTAATCTTACAGCTTCGGAAACTGCAACCCAGGAGTCTAGTCAGTGAAGAGACAGCATCATTTCCCAGGCCTTTGTTTTGTAAACAGCTCTAAATCAGAGTGTGGGACCCAGATACCCCAGAGACCATCTGGTCTAGCTCCATGATCTAGCACACGGTTTTAAAGCATTGTATTATGAACAACTGTGTGTTGATTGTATTTGTTCCTATGAAACACACCAGGGAACTTCAGCTAAGGGGTTAAGACAACAAGGGATGGGGGCCAGTTCCTGTTGGAAGGCTGCAGGGCACAGGCTGAATACATAGACCTGGGGTGAGGGACAGGGGATGGGTAGGCTGGCAAATAGCTCTAGCAGAGATATGACGGTGCTTTGACAAGCAGAGCTCTCATTATATACACATACATACCCATGCACATGTACACACATGCACATACTCATGCACACACATGAACACACACACATATACACACACACACTCGCTCAGAGAGGAGGAGGAGAAAAAAAGGGAATAGGAGACTGTTGTAGGTGGAAAGGACTTGATCACCAAGACTGTTTCCCACTTTATTTTCACATAACCACAAGCTTCTGATGGATTTCAAACATGGTCCAGGTCCTTTCTCTGTTATTCTGATGCTGCCCAGACCCATGCCCTCCTAAATCCCCCCCTGGAAGGCTTTCACAGCCTCCTACCTGGTGTCCTTTCCTCTGGTGTCCTTTCCCTACAAACTCTACCCAGGGCTTCCTCGAATGCTTATCTCATGTGCCCACCTCCTTTGTGGGATAGTTCTATGCCTCCCTGTGGCCCACTGGACACGACCTTGGCTTACCAGGTTGTGTGGCCTCACTCCCACTGATCCTGCCTCCGAGCGGCTTGTATTGTTGAGTTAGTTACTACCTTTGGCCATGTCACCCTGTCTTCCCACTGGTGGACTCTTGCCCATCCTTCCAGACCCAACACACGTTTCTGGTTAGAAGAAGCTTTTCTTGACCTTCCTGAGGCCACCAAAATGTCTTGGGTGTGTTTCTTTTTTGAAGGTCATATCACACTTCATTTATCTGCTTTCAGACCACTGTCTGCTCCTGTTTGTTCAGTGGCTCATGTGTGACAGAGCAGCCATCCATGCCATGTGCATGCACTGTTTCATGTTCCTCTCACAGGACCAGCTCACGGTGGATGAAGCTGAGTCTCAGCGGTAGCCGCACTTGCTGAGGCATGCATTCAGAGAGTAAAGAGCCAGAATTCAACCCCAGATCTGTTCAGCCCTATTTCTGCATCCTTTCAGTTCCTCCTCCTCATTATCAGCCCTTAGGCAGCACCGGGCATGGGGATGGCCAATCAAAGAGGCAGATGTTTGTGTGGTTGCTGTGGAGTGTGCACAATGGCCAAACAGGGACACTGGTGTGAAGAGGGGTGGGTGCCCTTGGGGTTGAAGGGACGAGAGATTGTTGGCCATGCTCCCATAGCTTAGGGTTTCCTTTCACCTTCTATTCCAAGTGGCTGCCTCCAGCTGCCTGGGGACAGGCCTGTGGGACTCCAGGCTGAACAGACGACATGGCAATAAATGCCATGGCAACATGCCTCCTCTCTAGGGCTATGAGGAGAGGGAGGAGTTGAGAAGACACAGGACATATACTGGGGCCTCTGAGCAGGATCCTGAAGAGGAGGTACCTATGGGCCTGGGTGGCTTCTGCCTTCCAAGAGGTACCTGGCTGTGAGATCCCATCCAGCAGGGAAATGCCACTTCCACTCTGCCTGAATTAGTGGCTGGTTCTGGTCTCCCAGGAGACTGTTAGCTGTGTCCAGGTACAAATGCCACCCCATTCCCACCCGCAGCCAGGGAGGAAGGAAAACGGAACTCAGGAGGAGGGAGAAGCAGGTTGCCAGGCAAGGTAGTGGCAGAAAGGCAGCTGGGACAAAGCTCGCATTGTACCAGGGCCACATGCAGTTCCTGTCTAAGCCTCTCTTACCCGCCTCCCAAGGCCTGGGCCTCGAGCTTCACCTGGACTCTGCTGACTGTTCAGCCACACTCACCTGAGCTGACGTGGTAGAGGAGCTACCCTGGGAGGTGAGGCCTGCTGAAGGTGCTTCCTCCTCCCAATAGCCAGCCTAAGGCCAGGAGAAAAGTGTTGATGGGAACAGAGCCAGTAAAGAGATGGACTAACAAGGGCCCAAATGAAAGAGAGCTGCTAGCAGGTCACCTGACCACAGAGGAATCAGTCTGTGGCAGGCAGTCCTCCAAGCTTTGTCCACTCATGAGCAAATACCATCACACCCCTATCTATCCTACTCCAGCTGCTTCCATGATGTCCTCCTGTGCCTAGGAGACAGAGACCCCTGTGTGCCTCTCTAGACAGGCATACAGTCCGCTGATTCCCCACTTTGTACTTGCCCATACCCTCTACTGTGGGTCTGGTCCTGCTGTTGTTCCCAGAGGCTCTGCTTGGGTGACTCAGACTGGTAGATGGGAAGTGGTGCCAAGCAAGGTGGGCAGCTCAGGTGACAGGCATGGTGTCAGTGGCTCCTGCAGCCCAGCACCTGACACCTTTGGGCAGACAATGCTGGCTGTGTCCAGGCCCTCTAGGGGAACAGGCTGTGTTCTGTATCACAGCCAGGAAACTGGCCATCTGAGTAGTGTCTTTGTCCACTCAGGAGATGGTCCCACTACTGACCAGGAGAAGCAGGCTCCTGGGGGTGCCTGACGTGGGAAGGAGGTAGTCCCTGGATCGGGAACTCTGGGGTTTGAGATCTCGGTATCTGATGCTGGTCTAGTTCGAATGCTGGTCCTGCCACACAACTGGGGTGTGATTTGGGCAAGTCCTTTTGCTCGTAGTGGCCCCGATTCCTTATCTATGAGAGGGGACTAATCTCAGCACTTCCTCATAGGGCTGTTGGGGAAGTCGATGGCGTGATGTACGTAACACATGTAGCACGGGCTGGTGTGCACGGGGCTTGGCTTGGTAGCTGCTTCTCCTCCAGCATGGGCAGACGTCCAGGGCATGACATTCTCAGCTCAGCTTTCCCAGCCTATTGTCTACAGTCCCTTTCCTGAGTGTGGAGTCAGGGGCTGCCACCTCTTGGGCTGGCTCAAAACTAGCCACTGGCTGCAGAAAGCCTAGGTTTCTCTCCCTTGACCCTGATGCTAGTGTAGCCCTGACCCCAGACAGCTAACCCTCTGCATGAGGTCTCTCACTCCCCCTTATCCCTAAAGACATCCCTGCAGAGCTCTCCCTTGCCCCTACTTGTCTCTGCTCAGTAGAACATCTAAGGACCCCGGCAGCGGAGTTAATAGGCCTGGGTCCACCACACCCTTATCTCAAATCTCCTGGGCATGTGAATGTACTTGTTAGACCACCCATCCTGGAACACTCAGCAGCTAAAGAGGGCTTCTCACTCTCTTGACCTTGGCCTCCTGTCCATCAAACCTGTGCTCAAGTTCTTGGGATGTGCTAAAATAAGCATGCATATTTATATGACAGAGGCTGGCATGCCTGCACGCAGCATGGCAATCAGAGGGCCTGGCTGCTTGTCCTGCCTTGTGGGCAGGCGCCTGAGCATGGACATGGACATGTGTGGGACACATCTTGGAATGATCTATTTTGTCTGTATCCATTTATCTTTCTACACGTGTGCTGGTATGTCCGTCTGTCTTGTCTCCTTTGTAGCCAGGAAGCCCTGAACCACGTGCCAACTGGGAAGGCGATGGTCAGCGAGACCAGCCCGGCCTAACCTGGGCTCCTACTCCTGCACCAGGAGCCCAGCCCCTGGGCCTTCGACCTGCAGCCCCTGCCAAGGAGGGAGGACTGGATGTGGGAGGCAGGATCTGAAGGGCAGGGACTTGGGGAGAAGCAGGCTTTACTGGTAGAATAGAAGATCCTTTTGCTGCATTGGTGGACAGGAGTCCCTTGTCCGACTATAGCAGGGTCTTCAACACTCTGGGGACCTTCACTCTGACCTGGAAGATCTGGGGTTGGACTGATGACTTCTAGCCACCCCTGAGCCTCTGAGGACTGAGACTTTAAACTGGGGTTAGCAGCCTGTGCCAAGCCCCACTGAATTCACCGGTGGAGGCAGCCACCTGCAGCCTAGCCTATAGGCCCTCGCTTGATTCTGGGGTGTTGTACCTGAAGGGCAAGAGGAGAAGCCATGCCGGGCAGTGGCCCCAGTGAGAGGATGACATGGCCTGGCCCTGCCCTCCCTACGCCCCCCACAACCCGCCCTCTTTCCTCAGCCCCGGGAACACCGCCCATCCCGCCGCTAACCAGGACCCGCAGCCTCATGGCCATGTCCCTGCAGGGAAGCAGACGGCTTCTGCTGGATCGCGCAGGTGAGTTTCTCCCTTGTCTACAGCCCGGGCTTCAGACTCAGAAAGCCTTGGGCTTTGTCTTGCAGTGTGCAGCAGACTTCGTAGTGTGCCTTTAAGCCAATGATGCCCTCAGTTTTCCCATCCTTAAAATAGGCCGGCTGATCCTTGCCACCTCCAGGAACTATTTAAAGATCCAAATGACACGGTGGATATAACAGTTATCTAAAGTTTCTCATCAGCATAAGCCCTGCCGTTACCATCCCTACAGGCAGTAGTTTCTCCTTTGGCCCCTTCACCCTGTAGGGCCCTTCCTCCAGTCGCTTCCTGTCTGCCCCATTCTTCTCCCCTCTGTTTCAGTTCATGCATGGATATCCGTCCCTGAGCTGAGAGACCCTGGGGCCCAGCGTTTGTCCACAGCCTTGTCTAGCCTCTTTTCTTGACCCTGGGGATGTAGGAGGGTCAGCCACCTTCTGGTTTCCATCTTGATTTCCACTGTCTGTTCTGTCATCCTTGTCTGTGTGTGTGTGTGTGTTCCCCTCCCCACTGCCTTTCTTTCCTGTGATGAACCCGAAGCGGGGGCACGTTAGGCCGCAGCGGCCTGGCAGTGTTCGCCCAGTGCCCACAGCTGCCCGCCAGCCAGAATGAGCAGCTGCCTCTTCTCCCTGCCTCCAGGCGCACCTCTCCACCTGTGAGTGTGCGGGACGCCTACGGCACCTCTTCCCTCAGCAGCAGCAGCAACTCTGGCTCCTGCAAGGGCAGTGACAGCAGCCCCACACCGAGGTAACCAGCTCCTCTCTAAGCCTGCCCGGGCTGCCTGGGAACGTGGTACCCAGGACATGGGGAAACAGCACCGTGCTCACACCATCCCACCTCCAGCACTCTTATTGACACTGACCTAGGACAGCTCACTTCTCCCCTCTGAGCTTTGGCTCCTGTCTGTAAGATGGACATGAGCAAATGCAGTGAGATGTTGAGGCAGGAGCCAGAGGCAGGCAGCTCCTGAAACATCACAGCTCTTTGTTCTTCCTGCTCCACCATCCATGTGAATGTCTTTTGTCCTAATTATCCCAAGATGGCTCCTTTACCACCAGCCTTCAGGTCAGCAAAGAAGATAGTCCCCTTGTGTTCATTGCTTGGAGAAGGGATACTTGCCCATGAAATTTTGTCTGACTTCATTTGTTAGAACTAGGCCATGTGACTTACTAACAACCCATCCAGTTAATTCAGAGACGATGCGAGGTCCTTCCCAGTGATGCTACCCCAAAGAGGAGAAGACAAGATACATATGGGCAATGTCTCAGGTACTGCAAATGCAGATGTGCTGCAGATGTGCTACAAATATGGCATGTGCTAAATTATGGTCTGGCTATAGTAGATAGACACCTGAAATACAGAGTTACCTGGAGGGCAGATAAAGAAATGCCACGGGTCCTTGAAGACCAGGATGTTAGAACCAGGTGCTGATGTGATGTGCTATTTCCTGGGTGCTGGAATACAAGTAGGAAGTGGGAGGTTTTGGGGAGATGCAGGCTTTGGATTCGTCTTCCTATCTCCAAGGCTCAACTTTTTCTTTGTCATAAAATGGATCGAATAATCCAGAAATATCAGTGAATGGGTTTGCAGACTGCCTGTATATCCTGGATCACGGTGAGGCTTGAGGGTTAAGGACACAAAAGGACAAGTGTGTTCTGACTGCAGTCCCACAGTCAAGATCTTCCTCCTCAGTAGACAGAAGACATTTGTGATACCCACAGCCACAAAAGCCACAGATCTTAGGTATTTCCACTAAGGTGTGGATGGTAGGTAGCTATCATGTTTAAGACATGTGCCCAGCATTGGGCTTCTGATTTGCATCTTGAAAATCATGGAATTGGAAGCTTCCAGACTTTTCTATTACTAACAGATGTGACTTACTAGCAACCCATCCAGTTAATTCAGAGACGATGCGAGTTCCTTCCCAACCCCCCACCGTCCCCAGTGATGCTACCCCAAAGAGGAGAAGACAAGATACATATAGCACATCACATCAGCACCTGGTTCTAACATCCTGGTCTTCAAGGACCCGTGGCATTTCTTTATTGCCCTCCAGGTAACTCTGTATTTCAGGTGTCTATCTACTATAGCCAGACCATAATTTAGCACATGCCATATTTGTAGCACATCTGCAGCACATCTGCATCTGTATGAAGCCCTGGCATACTCTCAAATCCCAGGTCGAGTACCTGTGGAGAAGTCCTGTGGCCCAAAATGTGGGGCTGCCACCTCTAGGGGACAGGAACATTACCTAAGGGCCTCACTATAGCCAAGCTGTCTCTGCTAAGATATGTATGATAACATGCTTCTATTTTGAATGCACACACCACAGGGGGGAGGGAGAGGGAGAGACTATAGAGACTATAAAGTGTATTAAATGTTATCTTGGGAAAATGTCCATGAGAGCAAATGAGAACATTCAAAGCCCTCACTTGGCTGTAACCCTATCCTTACTAGTTTAATGTTGGCTTCTTTACCTCTTGCCTCATGCCAGGCTGAGGACTCATGCTTGTCCCAGGACTATGGCCACCTGTGAAATCCCTTGCAGGGCAGGAGGACAGCTACAGTCTAAATGGAGGGTGCTATATGGCTTCTCTTTTGATGAGATCTTACACCAAGATTGGAGAGCCCAGGCACCCACCATGTACTGCAGATGTGCTACAGATGTGGCATGTGCTAAACTATGGTCTAGGTATCGGCAAGAGGGTCCCCTTGCCCCATGCCAAGTGGAAGAGAGGCTTATGACCTGGTTTCCCTTCTACAGTAAATATTACACAGCTTCCTCCATGAAACTTTAAACCTGCCTTTAATGTGACCACTTCCAGAATGGGCCTCCACAGGACCTATCTTTTTCAGCCCTATGAAGTGTCTTTGCTGAGCCTAAGTGCTCCTAGCCCCTGGAGCATCAGAGTGTTATGGCTGCAGCCCCAGTCTCCAGGGTGTGGGATCACTCCTGGGGTTTGAAACCAAGAACCAACGAGGGTTCTTAAGAACAGATCCTGCAGCCGGAAGCTGTGGGTGGAACCGTCTGGACTATAGTCTGTTGTGGAATGAAGGAGTTCTCCTTCCTAGGAAAGCATTGGCCAGCCCTCCATCCTGGCTCCAGTGGCCCTCTGGGTGGAGGTTCCTCCAGAATGGTGTGGTATGACACACTGTATCGGGTGCAGAAGGCGTCCAGCTAGCTGTCATTCAAGGCCCTGCGCTAATTGTCCACAGGTGTCCACACGCATCTCACACATGCCCCAAAGCATAGGTGTATAAACATGACTGGTGTCCTGGACCAGGCAATTGCCTATGAAGGCAGTATGAAATTGGTATATATACATACATGGGGACATGCAGGTACACAATACTAAGATACCATGAATTCCTTAAGAGGAAGAAGTGGCCAGACCTCCCAGTGTGCAGATGGAATGCAAACCTGTATGTTCCCAAAGGAAGGTAGAGAGCATTAGGGTATCTGCAGGCACGGCCATGGCGTCACACCTGTCTGCCCTCGCCATTCCTGTCCCTATGCTACTAGATAGGCTGTCAGCTTCAGGGAGAAGTCGCCTCCTCTGCAAGTGAGTCCTCATCCTCCAGTCCCACTTGGAACCTGCCCTTGCCACCCATTCTCACACTTATCTCTTGCGGACGTGCAGCCTGAGCTCAGAAAGCATAATGAGACTGCATGCTTGAGCCAGCCTCTCTGAAGTGAACCTACTGCTGCAGGGAGGGCCCATACGTGGTGTCATACAGTACTTAGCACACACAAGCCTCACGAGAGGTCCAGTCCCTTCTTCCCTAAGCAGAGGAGGTTTTGAGTCTCCTATCCTACTCTTCACTCAGAAGAGCTTCAGTAAACTCACTGGCAGAAGGCTATCTCTGCACCACGGCCTCACGGCAGGCGCAGGAGGGCTGGTGGCACAGGCTGAACTGCATTAGTTAGGCTGGAGGCCCCTGCTCCCTGGCCCCGCCCTCACCCAGCCTGCCCTCTTCATCCCCCACCTCTGATGGACATACCCTTGCAGGCGCTCCATGAAGTACACACTATGCAGCGACAACCACGGCATCAAGCCTCCCACCCCAGAGCAGTACCTGACTCCACTGCAGCAAAAGGAGGTTTGCATCCGGCACCTAAAGGCCCGGCTCAAGGACACACAGGACCGGCTCCAGGATCGGTGAGTGGCAGCCAAGGGAAGCCCTGGGGACACCCACCAGCTCCAGTCTCAGCAGAGCCAGGGCCCTGGGAAGGAGATGGAATGGCCTTACTCCCTTTATCGTCTCAGCCAATCAGCCTAGGCCCAGAAGCCTTCCTTCATGCCTGCTTCCTTCCTATAGATGATACATGATCAGGAGATGCTAAGGCTGAAGTTCTGCTCACCCTGGAGGTCTTCTAGGAGCACGTCTTGTGCTCATTCTCAGGTCCTTAGAGGCACTTAGTGCTGCTCCTCCTGGTGCTTTCATCTTTGAGAGCCACACTTGAAAGGTTGAGTACCATGGCACATGGATGTTGCCCCGGCACTCAGTAGACAGAGGAAGGAGTGTAAGTTGAGGACCGCATGGAATGCATAGGAGGCCCTGTCACAAGCGACAAAAGCCTTGCGTTAGGGTTGGCTCCCCCACCTCATATCACTTTCGCCAGTGTCCTCTGAACTGTGTGTGTTCTGAGCTGGACCAAGCAGTGCAAGGCAGCAGAGCTCAGGCCAGTCACCCCACTGTGTCTTGTCTTTGCTTCTCTGGAGGCTTTATACCACACCTCACCCAAAGTATTCTCCAGGCCACAGAATTGGCCATCTAAAGTAACCACTGGATGGTGTACAGTGTTGTCACAATTGCCACTATCTGATACCTCTTTTTATCACCCTGTTCCCATTAGCAGTCATTCCCATCCTCTCCAATCACCCATTAGCCCCAGCTGCTCCTCTCCAATCACCAGCTCCGGGCACTCATTGATCTTCCTGTCTTCATCGATCTCTGGATATATTATAGTACAGCATGCATGACGACCTGCCAAGCAGCCAGTCCAGTCTGGGTTTGTTGTGGTTTTCAGAGTTCAGCGGGTTTCAAGTGCTGGGCTCTGCACCTTTGAACTAAGGTTTCTTTTCAAGTTCCCGCCCTCTTCCTAATGACACTCATACTCGATTGGCCTTCTGCACTGACGCCCATGAGGAACCAGCAGCCCATCTCCTGGCTTCCTCTCTAGGCCAGCCAGTAGTGGCATGTAGACCATCTACCTGTGTTTGGCAGAATGCCCTTCTGTGGCTGCCCCCATTCTGTGGCTGCCCCCATCATCTCTAACCACTCTGCTACCCACAACAGGTCTATCCTTGGCACAATGCCTTTCTCCTCACATCCTCTAGGTGCTATTTAACAGCCATACTTTTGTGCTAGCTTCCCTCTCCTAGTCTTCATCCACCATATACTTTAGCAAACCCCTCTGTGCTTGTGGACTTGTGTCCCCAACTCTTTGAGGTACCTCTTCTCCCATTTTGTATTTGCCAACCCCTTCCTTTAAGATGTGGTTCAAATGTTAGACCTACAGCACCAGGCCAGTTCAGGACTGGGAAGCCATTGATCCCAAGTTCTAGCTGGCTCTAAGGAGAGAGGTGCAAGGTGCAGCCAAGCTGAGCATACCCAGCTCATTCTTACACTCACCTCCCAGGGCAGGCCTGCGTGAGAAGTAGGGACAAGGAAGGAGATCCAGGACCCCATGCCTGTTGATCTGCCTGCTGTTGCCACTCAGGTAGTTGCGGTTCACTGCCTCCTAGCCGTTCACTGCTGATATACCTTGTTGAATGGCCAGTCTCTCCTAGAGGATAATACCTGGCATCTGAAGCCTCTTCCAGAGTGGGCAATCTATGTTGCCTTATGTGGTACAGTTACTCTGCTAGACTTATAAATCCTTTCCCACTGCTTGGAGCCAGTGTCCACTGAGGCTCAGCCTAGTTTTCCCTGTTGTCACTATGGCATGTCACTAACCACTTCCTCTTCAGTACTTCTGGGTCTATCTGTAATTGAGAGACTTGAAGGACCTTAGCACATCTGGGTGGAAGTTTTGCTGATGTTCTGCTTGCTGGTGCAGCCCTTCTCTAGATAACTGTGCATTTCCCATCTATCCCTTCAGCTTCTCCTCTGGACAGGAAATACAAAGAACTTTCTAGCATGCATACAAGAAAGAGAGCCACCCAGTTCCCCTCACCGTCCTGTGACTCATTTACCACTACTGGTCTTTCTGGAAGAGGCATGCTGTACAATGATTGGGTCCCCCACCATCAGCAAAGGCTGTCACTTGTCACATGTCACCATCCTTTCCCTGGGGTCAGAGGACAAATGTCTCTCCACTTAAAATACAAGATGCTTCAGTAGGAAACCATATCCCTCCCTGATGTTTACTGTTTTGCATTAGGAGTTTATTATCCTTTTTATAGCAGTAGTCTCCTCTGGAGGTGATGATGTGAGAGTGCTTGGCTTCATGGGTGAGATGGGAGGTGGCTCCTACTGCCTTTTCTTCTCCCTCTTGAAGGAACCTATCCTGTTTTGGCCCCTGGCTCCTCCCACACTGACTCCTCCCTGTGGGATGAAACAAGAGGCATCAAATCCCCTACTTTTGTCTCTGACTTGAACCATTCCATCTGTGCTTGGTGACATCTCCTTGTCTCTCCACTGTAGCAGCGGCAGGTCAGGAGGACAGGCTATGAGCAATTGTGTTGCCTTTGCTTACAGGGACACAGAGATCGATGACCTTAAGACGCAGCTGTCCCGCATGCAAGAGGATTGGATTGAAGAGGAGTGTCACCGCGTGGAAGCCCAGCTGGCTCTGAAAGAGGCCCGCAAGGAGATCCGGCAGCTCAAGCAGGTCATCGACACTGTCAAGAATAACCTGATTGACAAGGACAAGGGGCTGCAGAAGTACTTTGTGGATATCAACATCCAGAACAAGAAGCTGGAGACTCTGCTGCACAGCATGGAGGTGGCCCAGAATGGAATAGCCAAGGAGGAAGGAACCGGGGAGTCAGCAGGCGGGTCCCCTGCGCGCTCCCTCACCCGCAGCTCCACCTACACCAAGCTGAGTGACCCAGCTGTCTGTGGTGACCGCCAACCAGGGGATCCCTCCAACGCCTCTGCTGAGGATGGAGCTGACAGTGGATTTGTGGCTGCCGATGACACCCTGAGTCGGACGGACGCCCTGGAGGCCAGTAGCCTGCTGTCGTCAGGAGTGGACTGTGGCCTTGAGGAAGCCTCGCTGCACAGCTCCTTCACCCTGGGCCCCCGCTTCCCTGCGAGCAACACCTATGAGAAGCTGCTGTGCGGCATGGAGGCTGGTGTGCAGGCCAGCTGCATGCAGGAGCGGGCCATCCAGACAGACTTTGTGCAGTACCAGCCTGACCTGAACACCATCCTGGAGAAAGTGGGCCAGGCTCAGGTGTGTGGTTCAGTCCTCAAGGACAGGCACTCAGAGCAGGATCACCACCCTTCAGGGCCCAGAGACCCCGACTCAGCAGTGGTGGTAACAGTAGGTGACGAGCTTGAGGCCCCAGAGCCCATCACCTGCGGGCCAGCTATAAACCGGCCTCCAGTCAACTCTAACTCAGGACTGCCAGTGAGTGTGGTGTGTCCCGTGGAAGAGGAGGAGGAGGCAGCCACCACCACCACAGAAAAGGAACCCAAGAGTTACTGGAGCCGCCACTACATCGTGGATCTGCTGGCTGTGGTAGTGCCAGCTGTGCCAACTGTGGCTTGGCTCTGCCGCTCCCAGCGGCGCCAGGGCCAGCCCATTTACAACATCAGCTCCCTGCTGCGGGGCTGCTGCACAGTGGCCTTGCACTCCATCCGTAGGATCAGCTGCCGCTCACTGAGCCAGCCAAGCTCCAGCTCAGCAGGTGGCTCCCAGCTTTGAGGCTGCCAGCTCTCCACTTTTGGCAGCCTGACCATTGATTGTAGGATGCCATTTGCTGCCCCCACCCCACCTCATCCCACCCGCATCCCCACCGGCTTCCTTTTATTTACTTTCAGGTCTGGGATAGTGCCCCCACCCAAGATGTCAATAGTGTCAGGGATTCAGAAAAGCATCCCAAACACTTCAAGAGAAAAAGTTAAAATGGCTAATTGAAGAGGGAGAAACTGGTAAGAGCTCCCCCCTCTGTCCCCTCTGTCCACCCAGACTTTAGACAAGGCAGGCCCTGCTCAAAAAGTCTCTGGCTATATTGATCTGAGGATCCTCCCCTCTTTTGAGCCATTCTTTCCAACACCTGCCCACTCCATGCCTTCTCTTCCAGGCTGCCCCTTGGCCCTCTCCTTGGGCTCCTGGACCAGTGTTACCTCCTCAAATGGAGGCAGCCAGGACCCAGAATACAGAGAACCACCCCAAACGGGGTCTGGCTTCCCTGGTCCCACCGAGGCTCCAGCTTTCTTCCCTTGCCCTGGGATGCAAAAGTGTGGTCCCGCTGGAATGACCAGCTCAGGCAGGAGGGTAGGTTCTGTGTCTGTCTGTCTGTCCTCTTGGCTTCTGGGTGTGTTAGATCTTTGTGAGATGTCCAATACCCATCACTACTCCTAACGTGCTCATCATGGGATTGGGAGGGAGCCCTTACCCAAGCCCCAGCTTCCCTTAGGCAAATCTGCCAGCACAGAGAAGGCAAGGCCAGCAGCTCTATGGGGCCTTTCACCTTCTAAGATGAGTCCATCTCATCTGTAGCCTAGAGGTACCTCAGTGAGTTGGGAAAGTCAGAGGCCACTTACCCCAGGCTCCTTTGGCCCCAAGCCCTACCTGTTTGCACTCTATTCCCTGAAGGACTTAGTTTCCTGCCCATCCTAGAAACCCCAGGCTGCTTGCTTTCTGGGATGAGGGCTTCTCTTATGGAGCTGACTCCAGAGGAAGATGGCCATCAGGGGGGCACCTCCAGATGGGGTTCTGAAGCCACAACATCTGCCTGTCCATGCCAAAGCAGTGTCCCCTGAGTGTGCTTCCTAAGCAGGGGCATAGCCAGGTGGTGGGAGCCTGTCTGTGCTGCTCCTGGTCCAGGCCCAGTCAGCCTGGGAAAATGCTCTGATCCTCACTTCCCTCTTCTTCCCAGAGAGGTCATACCTACCTGACTGGCCCACCTCCAGGGAGCTGGTAGAGCCCTGCATCTCACCCTCCGACATGGGAGCCTCTCTGGTTCTCTGCTAAGGTCGCTTGCCCTCACTGTTGCTCCAGTGACCACTACTTGACTCATGAGTTCTGCCCCTCCACTCTGTGCCCTCCAAAGGGCACCTGCATGCACTGGAAGTGGGCAGCCAGCCTAGCCATCAGGGCAAGAGCCCTCTGCCATGCGCTTTGTGCCTCCAAAACTCCCCCACCTTGTGGGGCCTCAGACCAGCCATCCTTGGTGGAGCATCCCTACCCCAGCTGAACCAAACCCAAATGCCTGAGGCCTCGCTGGGGCTGCCCCATAGGACACTGGGGTGGTACCATGGAGAGACAGGGGATAAACCTGATCCAAAGCCAAGCCAGGACTGGCCACGGACCTAGCCTCCTGCGCCGTGCACTCATGGAGCTCCATATTGTCTCCCTAGCAACAGTCGAAGCTCTGCTGAGAAAATAAATGTATGAACTATATTTGACAACATAAAATCCATATATTTTTCACCATTGGCATTCAGTCCAACTTGCAGCCCCTCTGTTCCATGTCTTGCTGTCTGGGCATTCTTGTCGTGTCTCGTGTTTGGTGGACTTGGGCAGGGCTAGGACTGTGGTCTACCCTGTTCCTGCTGCTGGAGAAGCCATTGAAAAGGGTCCAGGTTTGTAGAGGCATCAAGTGGAACTGGCCACCACCCTGCTCCTGCCGGACCCTAACCCTGCCTATGTGATTACCAGAGGACCTCACCTCCAGCAGAGGTCCTTTGTGTGAGTTCTGCCTCTCAGAAGGGCTCTGCTCCTTGCCAGAGCAAGTGGAGTGAGCAGCTCATTACCCAGCCCTGGGATGACCCTGGAACCCTGCAGGCTGGGGTGATGGCCCTATCCTTAAGTTATATAAGCCCAGAGTCCCATATCCATACAAAGGGGTTGCAATGTCCATGCAATCCCAAGAGGTAGCCTTGGAAGTAGACACTTGAGCAGCCTGCTAGTTCCAGATATGGAGAAGGAGGCTGAGAGCAAGGTGGAACTGGGCCAGGCTCCCCTTAAATGCTCATCCCCAAAGCTCCCCACTTCCCAGTTGGCCACTACCCCATAGGCTGCAATTTTCCCTCTTGCCCTTGGCTCCTGGAGCAAAAATGTTAAGGGTGCTCCTTTCCCCTGCCTCCAGTCAGAGCAGACAAGGTCTTGAGGAAGTGTCCCCAGGAACTGCCTTCTATAGCTACTGAGCCCTTGGAGCCCAGTGGCTTGAAGTAGTGGCTCCTTTGTTCTGGAGCCCTCCAACAGGGTTCAGTAAGGATTTCTGAACAGAGGCAATGTTGAGCAGAGTTCATGTTTAATGTGTCCAAGCAGGTAGCATACATAGCTTTCACTGGACTCCTCTTCACCTGTACAGGCACAGGACAACAAATCCCAGGCTCTAGGGCCAAAGGCTACTGAGGAGTCTCCACCCAAGGAACTCACAGCCCCCTCTGATCTAGGTGACAATGTAAACAGGCCACTGTGCATTCACATTAGGCTATCCTGACAGAAACTTCAGGGGACACAGGAGGGGCCTGTGGGAAGGGGTCGTAACTCTCAGTCTCCTTTGTCTCTTTGTTCAGACAGAGTTGTGCCTGTAGCAGACAGCTCTGAATTAAAGCATGAACACACGCACAGCCCCTCAGCCTGGTGTCTTTGTACTGTGTCATTTCTCTAAGTGTGTTGGGGTGGGTGAAAACTCACCATGGCACCCAACACAGACCATTAGCTATTGGCTAGCTCAGCACCACAGACCCTGCTCTGTAGTGCTGGGCTTCTCTGCCCATCAGCAATCAGGCACAGGATCTAGAATCTCCACTCTCTGATCCCAGTTCCTCATCCTGTTTGGCACAAGGAGAATATTCCAGTTCTTTCAAGTAGTCTCAAAGTGGCTTCTCTGGCCCATTCTGTAGCTACAAAAACAGCCATGGCCACTCAGCAGGGGTCCCAAAGCCAGTGCAGGATCCCCTCTACTATCCTGTCACCCCACAGCCACATATCCCTAGTGCCAACATCCCTGTAATATACTGGTAAGCCTCCACAGCACATAGATCACGGCTTTCAGAGGCACACAGATAACGACTCTGGCCTGGCCACTGTCCAAGAACAAAAGCTGTCCTGGCATGTCATGGGACCAGAGATTCTGGAATTTTCAGAAACTTTCATGACAGGGGTTGTGTTTTATATCCACTCTTTATTCAAAAGACAGTAAAGGTTACAACCAACCTACAGACAAAGAGTTACCGTTAATCTATACATAACCTGTGACAAAGATCAATAAAGACAAATCAAGCAGCTGACTTCCTAGATGAGACAAAGTCCGCAAAGGGATACAGCAGCACTCGGTGACATTCTGCTGTTCTGCCTAAGTGCCCAGAGGCACAGAGAACCAGGTGCCTAAGTCCCACCTGTGCCTCAGCAGAGCTAGGAGTGAGGACCCAAGGAGGCCTAAAATCGGCAATGACAGACTCATCCAATACACACCCACCTGGGACACATCCCTGCAATACCCAGACCCAGGCAACAAGCCAGCTGCAACCTGTCATCCGAGGACTGCTGTCTTCCCTGCAGGATGACGGGAAGCCTGCGCTGCCCTCCCGTAACTTCAGGTGTCTGGAATGGAGTGGTCCATGGTGTGGTGAAGCAGCAATGGGGACAACCTAGACACACAACAGTGACGGTGACTGAAACCACAGCTGTTCTTCCTTCATCCTTACCCCAGCCTGTTCACCCCACAGGAGCTGCAATCCTGTGCAGCTTAGAAGAACCCTCACTTCTAAGGGCTTCAGGTCATGAGAAGCCACCAGAGAGTTGACGAAAGGTCAAAGACAGAGCAGAGCAGACACATGCTCTGGGTCAGCGCCAAGCTGCCAGGGCATGGGGGTGGGGTGCAGAGTGCAGAGGTGGGGTATAATGGCCTTACTTTTTGATCATATGCTCGTAGATCACAGTGGGAATGATGGTCAGTGTGACGACATTTCCAGCTGTGGTCAGAATCTCAGTAATCTTTTTGTCCTAAAGAGAAGGAAAGTGCTTGGTCATCCTGGGTACTGCAGCCCAACTGGTAGTGGCTAGAGGACACCAACCACACCTTACACCTGCCTGCAGCAGCTGGCTGCCCAGGACCCTGGACATCTCAGGTGGGGTATTGTTCCTCTCATCTGAGAATTGCCAGGGTCATAGAAGCATGACACTGGCCTCCCATTCCTTGAAAGCCAGCCTGCCATATGGACCTGGTAGCACTGTCCCACAAATGTGATTCTTGGGCCCCTACCAACTTTGTTGGGCCCAGTCACACTTGGGCTCCAGTGGAGACACTGGTCCATCTGTATCCATAGGCTCCTGCTGGTTCACCAGCCTGAAGACCTCTCCACACCTCAGCTGATAGTAAGAAAAGTTTGAGAAATTGCTTAGAACATGAAGAAAATAACAGACAATCTCCATGCAAAGGGTGTCCAGCAGTTGAATGACAGCTGTGGTGACAAGCCTCTGGTCCCTGCTCGGGCCCTGGTGACCATCATTTTGCATTTATAAAGAATCTGGTTCTGTGCTTTCTTAGTTTGAGGAAGAGATGCTTTAGAGGACTACCAAGGGCCACAAACTTTGAAAGATGACTGATCTCAAAAAGTGTAAGTACCAGATACTGCTCAAGAGGATAGACCTAGTACCTAAGGGTCTCATGGTTCTGCAGCTAGGCAGAGTAACCTCTAAGTTCACAGGGATGCTTCATGCCATCTATGCAGCTATAAGAACCACAATCGAGCATGGCTATTCTTAGCATTATGACTGAATTGGTAGCTTTTCAAAAGAAGCAATCTGCAGCTGCTCACTACTGGCATTACTGTACTCAGATTTTCAAGCACAGACTGTGGTGGCCTTTTGCTTGGTATGCTTGACCACAGAGAAACGAGAGAGGATGCACCAGGAGGGATCTCAGATGCAGAAAGAATTTCCTGAGCAAAGCAGCACAAGCCACCAGAATAAGTCTCCACAGAAGGTGAGGAGAGACTTGCCCCAAAGGAAGCAGACGCAAGATAGGAGGGGCTTGTGACCACTATGGAGTGAGATGCCACCACCTACCCATGAGCACATGAGGTGGAGCAGCAGCACAGCCACTGTAGAGCGGCATGAGATCAGGACTGAGTCGCTTCATCTGTTCGTGGCTCAGACCACACAACTCAGCACTGCCCATTCCCAGAAGACCTCCATCTTTCCAGATCTATAGCATGTGCCTAAAGCCATGTGCACCAACTCGCTTTGTAAAGACGATAATTCATCTGCCCTCCCTGAAGAATAAGCCAAGGTCAGAAATGGATTTCCAAGTCAGTATTCTAAAGGAAACCCCATTACTGAATGTAATCAGCATCCAAAGAGAAGTGCCACTGGGAGGAGGAGGGGGGGAGGGATGGGAGGAGAAGAGGAGGAAGAGGAGGAGGAGACGTCTTTGTGGGCAGCAGCAACCTGGGTGCCCATGTACCCACACATTACAACAACCCTCTGGTACATCCTGTGTGTTAGGAAGGAATTCTTACTAGGCATCTACTCATTCTGATTAACAATGCTCAGAGCGCCACACACAAAGTCATCCTAAAGCCCCCATAGCCTTAGGATGGGGAAGCTGAGGTCTGGCAGGTTTCACAGACTGTGCCCACAGAGCTGTTCCACCCTCATCATCTGCATGGTGCCCCCATTGCCTGACAAAGCTACACCACTGCCTACCTTTAGCCCAATGACGTTCTGTCCGTTCACCTCACACACGTAGTGGTTAGTTAGAAGTCCATTGCGGGCTGCAGAGCTTCCCTTTACCACAGAGACAATCTTCCCCTTTTTGATGCAAAAGCCAACTGGCCTGAGCTGTCTTTGTGCATGGTGACAGTCCTCTGGAATGGCTGGTAGAAAGTGACAGTAAGCTGGGCTTGCGGGTGTGGTTGGGGCCAGGCAGGGGGATGCTGGGACCTGGACACTGACCTGTCTCGAACAACCATGACGATCTTCTCCGCTGATGCCTTCTTCAGTGCTTTGTGAGCTTTGTGTGTGTTCCACCCAGCACAGTCACACCCATCAATCTGCAGGATCTGGTCTCCAAAGCGCAATCCCACAAGGGATGCAGGGTGTTGGCCTGGACAGCTGTACAAAGAGCCCCTGGAAGCAGAATCCCAGAGTCAGCAACCCTGGCTGCCTGAGCCCAGGCCTCTCCGCTAAGATTTCTTTCCCCATATCCTGTGAGTTCACAGCATAGTGGGACCTAGGATCTATAAGGGATACACAGGTTACCCCTAGTTTCCTGGAGGAGGAAACACACCAGAAGTAAGCTGAATCAGAATTTCAGCATCGTGATTAACTTTCCTGTACTGCTCTTCCCAAAGAGGTCTGGCTGGTTTTCTCTACAGTCACTAGGAAGCCATACCCATGGGAGTTAGGACACAGGAAAATGGGGTGGGGAACTCTTGAGTGGCAGGAGCCGTGTATGGGGTTGATCCCTGCTAAAATAAGGCACAGCCTCGAGGCCTCAGATATTAAGATGCCTTTCTCAGAATCTTCCTTGCTGTGAACAAAGACTCTCTGAGCCCTGGGAGGGGAGCCCTGGGAGGGAGCCCCTATATACTACTATGCCATCTCAGGCTGCTGGGTAGCGTCCCAAAGGAGAATCTGTATTCCTAGGGCTGTGACAAGGCTATCCAGCACCAGAGGAGGACATTTCCTCCAGAGGTCCCTCCACAGATTGCTTACCTTGTCAACAGCCTGCAGGCGCAGTCCAGTCTTGCCACGCTCATCCTTGCACAGGTGGATCTCTCGCACACCAGGCTTGATCTCTGCACGCAGTACACCCAGGTTGTTCCCGGATACTGGTGCTACCACCTGGCCAAGACCAGGGCTAGCGACCACCATCTGCAGACACAGCAGTGGGAGCGGGGGTCAGGCAGGCACCTGGGGCCCATGCCGCAAGGGTCTCTGAGTTCTAGGGAGGGATGAGTAAGGAGGAACAAATAGTCCCTGAGTTCCGCTCTCACACACTTTGCAGAGGCTGAGAGAAAATGAAGCTTGATGAAGCCACTAAAGAGCATGGAAATCCACACCTCAGAACACGAGGGAGGGAGAGATGAAGCTGGGCTCAGGAAGGGGTCACTGTATTTTCCAACAGAAATTAATATCATGAAAAGAAGCACTTAAATTTTACTTTAAAAAAAAGACATTTTCACAGTAAATAGCCATCAAAGATGACAGGGCTAGTTTTGACTTTGTCTTGGACAAGGTAATTTGAACCCAAAATAAAAATTAACAAGCGACCCCTCCTACGGATATCCAAAGGATGTCCAATCTCATCAGACACAGGACCATACAATCCAGCCAGTGCAATGAGGCAAGAAAATGGAAAAAAAAAAATCACACAGGATGGAAAGATACAATTGCTCCTGTTGACAGATGCCATGATCATCCACTAGAATGTCTGCAGAAATCTAAAACTCCTAGCCATAAGTTAAATACAAACATTCATCAAGAGCTAGAATTCAATGTCAGCATACAGAAATCAATTGTGCTGGGACAGGGACATACACCTGTAGTCTTAGCTACCAAGGAGGCTGAGGTAAGAGGATCACTTGAACCCAGGAATTAGAAGTCAGCCTGGGCAACAGACTCAACTATTTATCTACATCCTGACCACCCTCCCAAAAAAAGGCAGAAAAATGAGATATGTGTGAACCTAACAAGACGTGTGTAGAGACAATATACCAAAGGTGATAAAAATCTAGGATATAGAAACATTGACAAAGACCTAAGCAAACAAAGTTTCCTGTGTACACACACTAAAGAGCTAGCAAAGCTGCCAGCATCTGTGACACAGACACAGCACATTTCTATGGAAACTCTACAAGCTGTTTTGGAGACACAGGCAAGGTCATCTACCTTTAGGTAGAAAGACAATGGGATGTGAACAGTGCAACTAATTCAGACAAAAGGACAAAATGTGGGAAACCACACAAATACCAGGATATCTCTTGCCACAGTATCTAAGGCAGTGGGATTCTAAACACCTTGGTCAACAGCCATCTAGGAAATCCAGAGAGATCTTACCATGGGAGGACAATGGCTTTGTTGCAGAGGTCAAGGTCAGTTGGGGGTAGGGGCTATCTCAACAAGACCTACTGTAGCAGCAATGGACAGATGGGCAAAAATAGGAACCATGACATAAACTCAAATTCAATTATAAAGTTAAAAGTAAACAAAACTGTAGTAATTTCAGTATAATATAAAAGAAAATCTTTAGGACTCAGGGCTTAGGGAGAATTTCTTTATAAAGGAAATTAAAAAAAAAAAAAAAAGGAAAGTATGAAAAAACTTGACCTCATCAAAATTAAAAGCTTTCCCCCTCCTCTGTCAAGAAGACAAAGAGCTAAACCAAAGACTGGGGATGGTATTTACAACCCACGTATCTGATGAGGACCCCAGGTTATAAAACATAATCCTAAACCCAACCTTTAAAAATCCAATTAAAATGCACGAAATGGGGCTGGCGATTCGGCTCAGTCAGGAGAGTGTTGCCTAGCGTGCACAAGGCCCTGGGTTTGGTCCCCAACACTACACAAACCAGATGCACTTCACACATCTGGAACCCCAGCACTTGAGAGCTAGAAGCAAGAGGGTCAGAAGTTCAAGATCACCCTGGACCAGACCCTGTCTCATGTGGTGGGGACTGAAGAAGATATTCCACATCACTAACCATTAGGGAAATGCAGGTGAAGACCTGTCATAACTACTGAGGATGATACCAAGTGCTGGTAAGGTTGTGAAGGCACCAGATATATTTGGCACCACTGGCAGGGGAGGAGAACGCACAGCCAGTCCCTCAGAAGATAGTCTGACAGCAGCTGCCTGTGAACACTCGTTTATCACATGTGTAGCAACTGTATTCCAGCCTGCTATGTCATAAATGCCTTTAGATATAATAGTAAGAAACTGTATAAAATAGTAAGAAAAAAAAAAAGTGCCAATTGTGCATGCATGGGGAACTGAATTCATATTCTTAGAACTCACATAAAAGCTGGGGAACGGGGGAGACAGAGACAAGGGGATCCCTAGCATTCAGTACTGAGCCTGGATGAATCAATGAGCTTCAGGCCCAGTGAGAGACCCTGTCTCAAAAAATAAAGATGAAAAGGGACAGAGCAAAACATCAACCCTAGTCTACACACACATGCACATATACCACAGACCCACAACATAACACATGTATACAATATCCTAGTCGACACCCACATCCACATATACCACAGACCCACCACATAACACATGCATAGAACATCCCAGAAGAGTCATTATATCTGATTTATGCTTAGATAACATTCTGAAATGATAAAATTATGCAGACAGAAAAACAAGGTTGGGAGAACAAGGCTGGGCGTGCGGCATAGTGGTAAAACAGTTGCCTAACATCCAGGAGGTCCCAAGCGCTGCCAAAGAAATAAGAAAAAAGAAAGGGAAGAGGAAGAGTAAGGAGTGAGAAGGAGAGAAGGAAGAGAAGGTTGCCAGGGCTTAGGGAAGGGATGTAGGTGTAGCCACAAAGGGATGGGAAGAGAGCTTCATGAGGAGGAATGGTCCTGTCTTTAGGCAGGGTGATGGGTTGCCTTCATTTGGACAGTGTTAAGCTGACAGAGCTATAGAGACACAGTCCACCTGTGTAAGTTGTTGGTCTTGCTACTGTCCCGTGGTTATGAAAGCTACACTTGATGAAATAGACATTTTATCTTTGCAACCTCCCAGGAACCCATATTTTAAAACAAAAATATTGAAAACATTGAAAGTAATTACAATGATAAAAATTGCTGAGTGTGGAGCTAGAGAGAGGTTGCTCAGCAGAGAACATCTGTTGCTCTTGCAGAGGACCCAGCACACACATGGTGGCTCACAATCTTCAATAACTCCAGTTCAAGGGATCTGGCATCCTCTTCTGGCTTCCTTGGGTACCAATCACACATGCAGTGAACATACATATAAAAAAGAAAATCATATACGTAAAAATAAAACAAATCTTTTCAAAGACAACCAAGGAGGGGGGAGTTTAATTTCAGCACTTGGAAGGCAGAAACAGGCAGATCTCTATGACTCTGAAGCCATCAAGGTCTACATAGCCAGTTCCAGGCTAGCCAAGGCTATAAAGAATGGCTGGGTTGACATGCATGCATATGGTGTGCCCATACACACACACACACACACACACACACACACACACAACACACGCACAAACCTTTTTAAATGGCAAGACCAAAAGGTAGGATATTTAGTGGCCACCTAAGGCAGGAGGCAAATACCTACATTGTCACCATCTGGAATCTCAGACAGGTTCTTCTGAACTTCTTGGCTAGAGAGAGACAGTCCCATATAATTTTCCAGTTCTGCCAGGTTTGGATACAACTCTGATGGTAAGGAAGAGACAAGGTGTCACTCGGGCTTATGTAGTGCTGAGAAGCTAGGAAAATTCACCAAGATTACCCTGATCCCAAGTATCCAAGTGTGTCATGTGTCCTGGGGATGCTTGTCAGTCACATGGGCCAGCTCTGCCAAAGGCTTGAAGCATCTTTGTCTAGGAGAAGCCTCAGACACTGAGACCCTCCTATACTGCTGAGGTACTCAGCTCAGCTGCTTTGGCACCCTTGGGCAGTTAACACAAAGCCAGAGCAGGTGCAAGACCACTAGGGACCACAGCCCATGATGGGGGCAGGTCAAGGAGACAGCAGAACCCTGACAGTCCTGTGACCTTCTCTCACAGGAGTGACCCATGATTGCTATGAGCTTCTGTATGGGCTACCTCAGACACCTGGTCTTCCCCAGATGGCCTGGCCATCCATGTTGGCACCAAATCAGGCAATTTCTGCCTCACCAGGTCAGTTTCTCCAATGTTTCCTGAAAGGCTGAAGGTTAATTGTACATGAGCCCCCACTAAAAGAACAGGTGAGAAACGGGCACTGAGAAGTGGCTGGAATCCCGGGCCATATTCTCAAGGTCAGCAGAGCCTGCAAACCCAGGAGAGGCAGGCCTGCCCAGCCCTGGGAAAGGGAGCTTCAGAAGTTCCCTTCTGTGCCTGGGTGACAGGTCCAGCAGTGCTGGGGTGCATGATGCTGTTGAGGCTGTCACTGTATGAACACTGGGGTCAGGCTCACTCACCTGAAAGTGGGGGTGCAGAAGCCATCGGGGCTGGCAGAGTGGGCATCATGGGTGAGGCTCTCGCCTGGGCCTGAAAAAGGAACACGAAGTGTTGCTCAGCCATGGCTTGGACCCCAGGAACTCTTGGAGCCCGGGACTCTCTGAGGCAGGGGCTCTGAGCATTGAGTATGACTACAGACTTGTGGTGGTGGAGGCCTGGAACCCTCAGGGCTCCAGAGTATAAAGGTAGCCTCTACATTTACACATGCTATAACCCAGGTATAGAAAGTCCAATACTGTACTGCTCACACACTTTAAGCATGCTCTCAAAGCTAAATGGATGCTCTATAGCACACAGGGTAACTGTGGCTTACATTCAGAAATTACTAACATTTCAAAATAGGTAGTTGAGAGAGTTTGAGTGTTCCAAGCCCAAAGATCTGATATAAGTCTGAAATAATGGATGGGCCAACCATCCAGATCTGACCGGTCTAGTGTGTATACAGGTTGAAATGTCACATGTATCTCCATGAGGATGTATAGCCACAAAGTGTTAATTAAAAATCAAAACTGCATTTTTTTAAAAATGTGGCCTCTTGGGGGCCAGAGAGATGGTTCAGTGGTCAAGAGCACTAGCTGCTCTTGCAGAGGACCTGAGTTCAGTTCCCAGCACCCACATCACAACTGACAACCATCTACAACTGGAGTTTCAGAGGATCTGATGCCCTCCTCTGGCCTCTGAGGGCACTGGACATGCACACGGAACATATACATACATGCAGAGAAAACATGCATATTATAAAAATAAATAAATCTTTTTTTATGTGGCCTCTTTGGACATGCATCTTTCCGGCAGAAAGTCCTCTGGTGCCTGTGACCATTATTTTCTATCCATGGCAGCCAAAGCATGAAAGCCCAACTGGCAACCAGGGAGAGAGGCTGAAATTTCCAGGCTTCTGGGAACATAGAGGGGCTGGGGTGGAGGTGGAAGAGTCTGTTTGGGACCAAGCAGGCTGAGCCCATGCCCTGAGCTTCCTGAGGATGCTATCTGGCATGTGGGGTGCTCCTGCAGAGGATGGGAGAAGTGCCAGAACCCACCTCACTATGACTGCTTCGTCTTTCTTTCCACATCTGTTCAGACTCCATGGACCTTCACCCCTGGCCTCTCCCTTTACCCACCAGCCTCTGCACTGGAGCCCAGGGCTTCCCTGGAATTCTCAAGGGCTCCTAGTGACTAGGATCCTCCAAGATAAGCCTTAGTTACTAGAGTTAAGCCCCAAGGTCACCGTCAGGGACTCTAGGCAAATGGAGCCCGGTTCCTTACCTGGATGACCTGGCCCACCTTCAGATCCTCCAGAGATGGGTACAGGACAGACATACTGCCTCCTGAAGCACACTGCAGAATGCAGAGGGTGATAAATTGTTAGAATGCAGCTCCCATCCTCCTGGAAAAAGGCAGGACTGCTACCTCCTGCCACCTGTGTCCCACAACACGCCGAGGCCATCACCAGGAGTTACTATCTTATCTTAAAGATGAGGAGTCACACCAGTCTGTTTCTCAGGCTCATAATCGCCACCCATAAAATTCCGTATTTGACTAATCCTGGACCCTAGAAACCAAACCTAGTGGACCATCCAGGATGTACCCAGAAGAAAAGACAGGGTCACGGGGCCTCATTTTTCCTGTGCTGTATAAAAAATCCGATGAACTGGGAAGGTTTCCCCATCCAGATCCGCAAGTGCACACGGAGCAGCTGCTGCATACCAGGTGAGGCTGGGAGCTGGCACAGTGTCACCCACAGCCACATGCAGGTTGGGACTTAGCATTTAAACAGAAAGGTGGGAGACTCTAGAAACCCTCCCAGTCTCTTCCTTACTTCCTGTTTCAGCTCCACAGTATGCCACCTGGAGTAGGGTCACTACTGCTGCGATGAAACACCACGACCAAGGCAACCTGGGGGGAGAAGGGTGGCTCACCCACACTTTGTGTAATCATCATCGCCGAATGCAGTTGAGGTAGAACCTGGAGGCAGGAGCTGGTGCAGGGGCCACTTAGGGGTGCTGCGTTTTGGCTTGCTCCTCATGGCTTGCTCAGGCTGCTTTCTTATAGAAGCCAGAATGACCAGGGTAGCACTACCCACAGAGAATGTGTCCTACAGACCTGCCTAGAAGGGCATTTTCTCAACAGAGGTTCTGTCCTCTGACTCAAGCTTGTATCAAGTTGACACAAAAACTAGTTGGTACAACTGACCCTTTGTTAGCGTGATAAGCATATCACTTATTAAGTATAACCTTTCTTTTCTTAGTGTTCTCAAGGTCTCATATTAATATTATAATCAGTCTTTACAAATTCAAACATTTTAAATGTTCAGTCTTTTTAAAAAATCCAAGGTCTTGTGGCTGGAGAGATAGCTCAATGGTTAAGAGCACTGACTGAACTTCCAGAGATCCTGAGTTCAATTCCCAGCAACCACAATTTTACCACAGCTCACAATCATCTTTAATGGGATCTGACGGCCTCTTCTGGTGTGTCTGAAGGTGTGAAGACAGCGACAGTGTACTCACAAATATAAAATAAATAAATCCCTTTTTTAAAAAAAAAATTCAGGGTCTCCTTAAAATCCAAAATATCTTTAAAAATTCAGTCTCTCAACTGCAGGCTCCTGTAGCATCAAAAATCCTTTCTTACTGCAAACGTTAAGAGCTGAGTGGCAGTGCTGTCACATAGCACAGTGGAGGCCCTGGGGTCTGCACCAGCACCACAGTCCTCCCTCCGAAGAACACGTAAACTGGGGCACTGAGTATAACGCTGTTCCACGGGGAGGAGGGGAGGAGGGACTGAGGCTGGAGGGGCACTGCACACGCCCACACTTCATCACCCTGAATGAGAATCTGCAGCACCTAAGGTGCTCAATGAAGCCCTGACTATCACCTCTTAAAAACATGCCATTTCCTCCCGAGGTCAAATGCCCAGGCGAAGTTTGGCCTTCTGGGTTCTTCCCTTTACCCGACCCAGTCATACTTCCAGCCCTTTGCTAGGCAGGCTACTTCACCCTGTCTGTCACCTCCCTCTTGCTGTGCCCACCTCCCACAGTAGAGGTCACTGCCCTGTCACCCTGGACCCTGCCCCCAAGACAGGTTCTGAGCTATACACCCACCTCCAACTCTTCAGTTATCCTGTGCCTTCCCAGCTCACTACCACTACTAATGGTTAAGGTATGTCATTCTTGCCCACATTTAACAGGAAGGCTAGCAGGTGGCATAGGGAACTGATTAGGCTGTGCCATGATGCTGTGAACCCAGCCCTGTAAGCCTGCTTGACCCGCAGACACCTAGGGCATTCTCATGAGTCATTTCTCTTTCTGTACCTGCTGCCCAACCCAAGTTTTCCTTAACTCCCTCTCGTGTATCACCAAGTCCCCTCCCACCCAAATCTCTGTCATACAGACCTCTCTGCCCATCATTACTGACACAGCACCCCTAAACAGGTCATGACCTCTTTCTCTGCTCTTCAGACAGAACCCATCAGGCCTTTTAAGCATGAAGCTAGGATGTTGTGGCTTTGCTTAAAGCTCCCTGCCTCCAATGCAGAGGCCATGAAGGGGTGCTGCTTACTGGCTTGCTCCTCGTGGCTTGGCTCAGACTGCATCCATGTAGAACTCAGGACCACCAGCCCAGGGTGGTAATACCCACAATGAGATGGGCCCTCCCACATCAACCACTAATTTAAAAAGTACTCTACACTACAGGCTTGCCTATAGCTGGATCTTATGGAGGTATTTTTTTCAAATTGGGGTTCCCTCCTTTCAGATGACCCCAGTTTATGTCAAGTTGACATAAGAACACCAGTACAGTTGACTCCTTGACAACCTGACATACAAACACATCACTGTTCAGCCATAACCTTTCCTTTCTTGCTCATCCAAGAGCACACCTTAATATTGGCATAAAATTGTAAAACATTCCAACTTTTAAAAGTCTCACAATCTTTTTTTTTTTTTTTTTTTGGTTTTTCGAGACAGGGTTTCTCTGTGTAGCTCAGGCTGTCCTGGGACTCACTCTGTAGACCAGGCTGGCCTCGAACTCAGAAATCCACCTGCCTCTGCCTCCAAGTGCTGGGATTAAAGGCGTGCACCACCACTGCCCGGCAAGTCTCACAATCTTTAGAAATTCAAACACTTAAAACTTCAGTCTCTTTAAAATATTCAAAGTCTCTCTAAAAATCCAAAGTTTCATTAGAAGTTCAAAATCTCTCAAACTGTGGGCTACTGTAAAATCGAAACAAATTAAATACTCTCTTATTCCAAGAGAGAAGAACCAAGGTACAGTCAAAACGAAATCAAAGAAAAACCAAACTTCTGCTCACTAAAGAACTCAGTGTCCAGCTTCTGGGATTCACTCACAGTCTATGGGCTCCTCCAAGTCTTGGGTGGCTTCTCCAGCTCCACCCTCTGCAGCACACACAAACTTGTTTCCTAGGCTCAGGGCAGCTCCAATGCACTGCTGCCACTATTCTTGGCAACCATCCCATGATAGTGGCATCTCCAAAATGCTGGGGTCTTCTGCTATGACTGGACTGCACTTTCACCAATAGCTTCTCTCAGATGCTCATCAGGGCATCCAGCCCTCCACACAGTGCCTAGCTTCCATGACCCCTGCATACCTTCAAAACCAGTTCCGCCTTGGTGACACTTAGACCACTAAGTTTAGCTGCCAGCACATGGTACAGCACTGCCTGCCTCTGGAACACAGCTTTGGTGTGCTGACTCTCAGGAAACACTTCCCAGGTTTCACCTCACTGATGCTGCTTTTTAATCACCATTAATTTCTCGGCCACAGCTGATTAGCATCCGTTGTCCCAGGAAAATAATGTCTTCACTTCAGTAATTAATCACGGCAGCCTCAGCTGACCAGAACCGCCGATTCTTAATCCAAACCATCAAACAGCTAAGCTAGAGTCTTTGCTTCTCTCTGAAAGCTCCCAAATCAGGCCTCCATCACCTTCACTGCTTTTAGCATTATGTTCTAATCCTCCAACCTCTCACTGAGGCTCACCAACCTTTGAACACCCAATGGCTTTTCCAGCCCAAAGTTCCAAAGTCCTTCTCCAATCCTTCCCATAACAACATGGTAAAGTAGATCACAAGCAATATTCTACAATCCTGGTACCAATTTCTGTCTTAGTTAGGTTTATTATTATTGTCATGAAACACCATGACAACTTGGGGAGGAAAGGATTTATATGACTTCTATATGCTGAACCATAGTCTATTGAGGAAGTTAAGGTAGGACTCAAGACACACAGGAACCTGGAGGCAGGAGCTGATGCAGAAGCCATAGAGTACTGCTTACCGGCTTGCTTCTCGTGGCTTACTCAGCCTGTTTTCTTATAGCACTCAGGAACATCAGCCCACGAGTGGTTCCCCCACACACAACAGGGGTACTCTACAGGTTTGCCTACGGCTAGATCTTATGGAGGCATTTTCTCAGCCGAGGGTCCCTCCTCTCAGATGACTCTAGCTTCTGTTGACAAAAAACTAGCCAACACACACACACATCAGTAGCTCCTGTGGAACCTAACCTATACTTCCTGAAATGGCCCACAAGGGTTTCCTGAATCTTCCCTGGAATGGAATTGGTAACCGGAAGGCCAGATGGAAATAAATTGTATTTGACCTTGCAGAATACATAACAATTTGCTACTTAAATACAAAATTACAGGTGCTACACTTAACAGATTCCTGAAGAACAGGAAGCTTTGGCAACTGAAGATTCAGGTGAACAGCCACAGGCTCCACCACCACCACCACCACCACCTCCACCACCATCACCTCCACCACCACCACCACCACCACCACCACCACCCCACCACCACCACCACCACCACCACCACCACCACCACCACCATCACCACGCCTGCTTTTGTTTGCAGTTTTGACCTTATTCCCTGTTTCACATCTTTCCATGTGTCCTTCCCCAACCCGTACTTTCAACAGCTGCAACAAAGAGATACTTTCGGGTAAAGGAATGAATCTCACTGGTTTTGTTCTCTCAGCCTTGGAGAGTATTGCTCCCTCTGTCTAGCATACTGTCTGAGTCACAGTCTCTGCTCCTTGCCTAGCTCATGCCAAACAATTCTCAAGTCTAAAATAAGAGGATCCTTCTCATAGGATGCCTGATCTGATTTGAGCCCTGTAGTGTTCGCCCTATGTCTTTACTCCTGCTTATCCACTAATCTCCTAGCTGATTCTACTTGTCTAGCTGTTTTGTTAGATTGGGAGGCCCAAGGGGGCCTTCTCATTGGCTGCAGAACTCCTCAAATGTCATGCATAGAGGAGAATGCAATACAATATATTTGGCCTTTCCACTTCTCCCTTAGTAAAGCAAAGTTCTGGTACTTCAAGACCATGCCCTTCTTAGGAATGGAACCAAAAACCAGAGGACCTGGCTCCTCTGGGTTCTCTGTCACATAATCTATCCTAGACTAAATCACGTGGTGTGTGCACTTCCTGCCACTCTCTGAAAGTATATAAAATTCAAATATTTTTTCCAACACGGCCCTCCTTTCCTGATCTGTCTATGATGGCTGTCTTTCTGACTTTAAGCTCTCTCTTTTAATGAAGTTCTTCTCTAAGTTTTAAAGGGAAACCTCTCCTGTCCTTAAACGCCCATTCATGTTGTCTCTGATAGAAGTCATCATCTCTTCTTAATGCTTTCCCTGTCAAGGCCTGATCATGGCTCCTGTGGTCTCAAGGCTCTTTCCCCTAACAAAAATTATTCCTGAAAGCTATTTTTGTGTCAGCCCCTTTCCTAAGCCAACCAAATCAACCCACTTCCTCATGTACCCACTTGCAGCCCTTCTTATCTGACATGAGCACATGAACAAAATCTGAAAATAAAAAGTTCACTTCTAATTTGTACTGAAAAATATGAGTAGCATGGTCAGGACTCCTTCATAGATGGGGTTGTGCCTGCTTTCTTAAGACTCAAGTACCCAACCAGCCCTTTGCTGATTTTTGTTGCCTGCTTGGTTGCTAGGACAGCTACAGTTCCTTGTCCTAGGCTAGCTTTGGGGGCAGGAATAAGGATCCTAAGAAAAGAATTTTCTAGGGGCAGGAAGCATATGAGTTTAATGTCCTTTTAGATCAACTACAGAAAGAGACCCCTTCACCTGGGGTCTGTCCTACAATGTACACCTTCCCAGAGACTTTTAACCTTGAAATAACGCCTAGCAGTTACCATCTGCCAAATTATGCTTTGCCACCAGTATGCACTATGCGGATACGAACTTAAAAGGCCACCTGCATTCTTTTTTCCTAGCAGTACAGCAAAGGAGCAGGTGCGTTTTGCAATTGCCCTCTGAAAGAAAACAGGCTCGGAGACCCACTTCCAGGAACACTTTCATCACTGCCTTTACAAGGAATGGTGAATATTCTTTTACGGCAAACTGCTGTCCTTCCCCTCACTACAAGGCATCTTTGCCTGGGCAGTAACTCAAGATGAATCCCAACCCGTTTCTTTCCTTTAAAAACGAGAGCAGATGGGCACAGACGTCGCACTTTTTCTGCACTGAGTACCCGGGAAAGACTCAACTGTCCAGGGGTCATCCTCTGTACGCCCCTACGTCACATGATTTCAGGACCCCACAAGCTGCCCACACACTCCCCAATCCTAAGGCTCAGAACGTAACCGGAAGCTGCGTCTCCGCTTGTGGTCGATAACGCCTGCGCAGAAATCCTGCTTAGCTGCGTGTGGTGCCTATGACGCATGTGCACCAAGCCTACTTGCGTGCGGGCGCCCGCGGGGTTCAGGGCGGGGCGTGTGTTCCCAGGATGCCCCACGGCTGCGGTGTCACCTTGACAACCTTTTCCCCGGGAGTTGTACACTGTGCTTGAGCCCAGCGTTAGGTTTTCCAATGAGGCCGGCAATGCTGTGGAATATGCGACCGGAAGACCAGCCTGCCTCTGCAGCCCTCCTCATGCGTTCCTAAAGAGACGTAGAGCCCGCGGTTCTTCCAAGGGCCCCTTGTGGGTCTCAGCTCGTCAGACCCTTTGACTTACTCGGCACCCAGGCAACAATGGGTGGGAGAAGAGAGCAGAGTCGACACCCCGCCCCGCTGCTCATTCTGAAAAGATCCCCTCTGTCTTTGATTTAGAAGCGCTTTCAAGACCCTAGGTATTGCTTCTGGTGTCATGCTCTCAGGATTCTGGCATGGCGCTGACTCTTGACCTGCCCTGGTTGAAAATGCAGGTGCACCAACCACCAGTGCTGGAACCATTGGGCGTCTGCTGCCTAGGGAAGTGGACTTGGCTGAGGGATCACTTCCTATGGAAAATTAGACCAATCATCCTTTATAAGGGACTCAGACAATGGACTCCACAGGATGCAGGGAAAAAGCTAGAAACTCCAGGAAACCTCCAAGACCAGCCTGTGGCCATGAAGGATGGAACGTTTAAGCCAGAGTAGTGTGTGCTATTCTTGGATAAGGAGGCAAAGGCATAAATTCCACCTGTTTTTATATATATATTACCTTCAGGAGATTACCTTGAAGTTTTCCCAAATCTTGACTGTAGCCCCACCAAATACACTTATGAATGAACCAGAAATCTGGGAGTTACCCTCAGACCCTGCCTTTACCTGTTGGTGAAACCATATCCAGCTCTTTACATCAGAATTAATCTCAGACTTCAACAGGACTTTAAACATTTCATGACTGACCCCTGGTGGACATGTCTCTATCCTTACCCCCATTTACTGCAGTCCCTTCATTTCAAGTAGCTTAATGATTCTAAAACTCAGCCTGCTAATCCAGGCCTTCACGCCTTGGCAGTGCTGTTCCCTCTGCTTTAAATGCCATCCACAGTTTACGTGGTGAATTGTTCAGTTCTAAGCCTGCTCCTAAACCCCACACCCACAGAAACCCCAAGGATCTTCGTATTCGCTAGTCATTATTCATTCTACACATATTCAGGAAGCGCCTACTCGGAGCCAGGCCTTCTGCATTTCCTAGATTGAAATTCCGCCGTGCCGTACTGGTTTGCCAGTCATCCTCACTAGCCAGTGTGACATGCCAGTGCCAAGCCCTGTGGCTCCATAAAGTAACAGGAGAAAAGCAGACACAGGGAAGAGAATCCTGAAAACCTAGTGTGTAGGTAGCTAGCTATTTCCTCTGAATTGAAACAACAGTCCTCCTAGGAGGGAGTGGGAGGCCTATGAGAGTCAGGAGCCTAAAGGAGCATAAAAGACTCTGAGCTCAGAAAGCTGATTCACAAAGCCCTCCCCAGGGTTATGTAAGCAGTGAACAATTGCGAGGGGAGAGAGGGTTCTTCTGGAGAGCTATCTGCAGTCATCACCAATGCTGGGGTGAACTGCCTGAGTCACCTAGGCTCCTTTAACCCTACTAAACTCCTTGGCTTACCACAGTGGACATGGACTATTTTATTTTAGTTCAGCAGTTCTCAACCTGTGGGTTGCAAACCCTTTGGGATTAAATGACCCTTTCACAGGGATCACCTAAGACATCAGAAAACAGATATTTACTTATGAGTCACAACAGCAGCACATTCACAGGTATGACGTAGCAACAAAAAAATTTATGGTTGGGGGGTCACCACAACATGAGGGACTGTATTAAATGTCACAGCATTAGGAAGGTTGAGAGCCACTATTTTAGTTGGTCTGTCATTGGTTCTTTGAGGTGAATAGATGTTTGTATACATCTCCCCAGAAATGTCACCTGACACCTTGATAAACATTCTTCCAGTTACCACCTGTAGAAAGTGTCTTAAAGAAAAATCAGGTGTCTGAAGGGAAACTCCAGCCCTAATGAGGTACACATAAAGTAGTGTGACAACACAAGAGTTTGCTCAGTTCTGCAGGGAGTTGACTCTCTGAAGGGAACCCATCCAGTCCTTGCTCCCAGGGACTTCCCTCAATAGCTGTCCATTTCCATCCCAGAGCTTTCTACACTTCTTCGTATTGTAAGCAATAACAACATTCACAGTATATCAGTAGTCGGGCTCTGGGAAATCAGCAGGGCTGGAAAAAGGCCCATTAGCCCCCATCTTTGAACTTAAAGAATAAGAACACTTTGTTCCAAACTGCTGGAGCTCTGGGGCTCCCACTTGTTCCTGTGGACAACTCATCAATCCTTCAGAAAACAGAAGCGTGGGTTAACATGATGGAGTAATAGCTTCTGTAAGGCCAAATTAGTCCAGAGATCTGGTGAATCGGCAAGGAGGAGGCTGTTGCTAAGCCACAAGCATGCACCTCCTCCTTCTAGGGCTATACTGTGCCAGAGGGAATAGGACTCAGGAAATTCTGTTCTCCCACTGAAGGTCCAGGGGAGGCAGAACAGAAAGCCAGGGCTTTAGAGAGAGGCTCAATCTCCTGCCTGCCTCTGACAGTGAGAGCAAAGAATGGGCTAGGCTCTATGTCATTTATTTTGTAACAACAGTAAAATAACATTTACTTTCAGCACAGAGTTATCCAGGCATGAGAAGACTATTTAAATGAGTTATGCATGGAGAACATTAGCACAGTGCCTAGCGCAAATAGGCAACTCCATAATACCAGTCTGCTCATCCCACCTATGACCACCTCCTAAGTCCAGGTACTGTTTTGGATGCCCAAAGTAAGAAGTGAACAAAATTATCACTCTTTGATGTAGGGACTTTGTAGTAAAGAGCTGGGTTTAAAAGCCCAAGACATTGTGGGCTGTTGTCAGGTGGTGGAAAGAAAATGAAGTGGCATGGAGAGTGGAGGGTGGCAGTGGGTTTGCTGTGGAGCTGAGAGACATTTAAGTAAAAGCTTAAAGAACTGGGTGGGCAAGAACATTCCAGGGAAACAGGGCCCACTGCACAGATCCCACATCTGAGGGAGGAAACCAGAGAAGACAGGAGAGGCTCAGATCCTGGAGGGGCTCAAAGGTCTTGGTGAGAATTTTGGCCCTTCTTGAGTGAGAAGGATACTAGGGAAGTCAGAGCATCAGAGAGCCATAGCCTTCAGGGTCTTCTGGCCAATGGATGTAGGATAGATTAGAGGTAAGGGTAGAAGAAAAGTGCAGAAAATCATACATCCTTCAGACCCTGCCTGGGATTAGAAAAGGAAAGCTTTGTTCTTGTTTCATTCTAAGAGTAAAGCCAATTAAAAGGCTACCTAGGAAGTCCTAGAAGACAGGACAAGGGAGGGAAATAAATTAGTTGTGGGCTCCTGTTTAGCTCCTTTATCCCAGCCAATACAGACTGTTCTTACCTGCTGGCTCCACACTCTGTACCCGTCTCCAGACACTGCAGCCTCCTGGGATGTGCTGGTGGCCTGTGTCCCAGTTAGGTTCCTGCTCTGGGAAGGGTGGTGACCGCCCCTTGTTCAGCTGACTCACTGTGAACTGGGATGGGCCCAGGTTACCTGTGTGGCTCAGTAAACATAGCAATCACCCACGCAAGGCCTTTGCCTGAGTCTAGATTCAGAGGTGGGGCTAAAGGGTACAGCTGATATGAGTAGATGTCGTAGAGATGGGCGCAAACTAGGGTTACTTGGCCCTATGAGGAAGTCAGCATGGGGTCTGGAGGCTTCACCCTGCCAATAGGCAAAGTCAGTTAACTGGAGAGCAGTGAGATGGATGGCTTGGGTCTTAAAAGGTGGCCATATTTTGTAACTTAGTATATTTCTTAGAAATGTATTACAATGCAGTCTCTGGATTCATCACTGTGTTTCTTTTAGTACAACCAATCTAGAAATCCCAGATTCCTGACATTGGTTAAAGGAGTCACCAATCTATAGAAGATGACACAATTATTAAATCACTTAAGGAAGGTGCCAAGGGGAAATACAACAATACTGAGACAGTGAATAACCACCATTGAGGTCATACCCTCTGGTTTTGTTTTCAGAAAAGTGTGTACTGCAGGAAGCCTAGGAAGCCCCACCCCCTTTCCTGCCCTCTTTCGTTCCTTCTGAAATGCTAGGGACCAAGTCTCACACTCCTAAGAAAATACTGCCTGCCATCTCCAGACCCTGGTGAGTTTTTCAGTTTGTACTTTTGTGTAGATTCCAATAACGGTAGGAAATTGTATGTGCATGTAGAGGTCAGAGATTGACCGTCTTCCTCTTTTTCCCTCCACCTTAGTTTTAAGACAGTCTCTCACTAAACCTAGTGCTCACCATTTCAGCTAGACTGGCTGTTCAGCAAGCCCCTGGGATCCGTCTCTGCACCTGTGGTGCAAATGTGCTGCTGTCCACAACTGCAGTGTGGGTGTGAAGGGGTCCTCAGATACGCAGAGCCAGCACAGCACCCATTGAGTTGTCCCTCCAGCCTTGCTTATGATTTTCCTAAGAAAGTAGGTTTTTTTTTTTTGTTTTTTTTTTTTTGGTTTGTTTCTTAAATCTAATTGGTAATCAATCTCCTGGAAGAACTAAGGAACTGTGTTGATATTGGACAGGATTTCTTCCTTTCTTTTCCTTTGTCTTTTTTTTTTTTTTTTTTTAAGACAGGCTCTCTGTACTGTCTTAGCTCTGGCTGTCTTAGGCTTTGAAGACAGAGATCTGCCTGCCTTTGCTTCCCAAGGGTTACATTTAAGGTGTGTGCCACCAAGTCCAGCTCTACTGTGTCTTAATTCTTGAAGCTTTTGAATGTTTATTTAACCCACTAATCATATGAAAGTCAAGTTAAAAAGAAAAACTCCTGATGGGTATAATTGGATGATGGTGTCTAGGGAGGGACCCAGGAGTCATGTGCTTGGAAATCCCCTAAGGAATGACACAATGTGCTCACTCAAGGTAGGGTAAGTATCAGGGATGCTGGCCAGGCAGGCTCACAGCACAGTTCCCATGACGAGCCTGGCAGGACTGTACCAACAGCAGATCCTGAGACACTGCCTGCCTGTGAGGAGCCTACAGCCCAGAGTGCCACACAAGGAACACATCTCAGGAATGGTGACACCCTTGTTCATGTGGCCCTTTGTCTCTGACGCTGAGAATCATCTTGCATTGCTCATGCGTCCCAAAGGCTGAAAAGTCAACCCTTGGTTAACTGAGGGCAAGGTCTACATATTAGATCTATAAAAAGGATGTTCTCACAACTAATGCTGGAACCAGTGCTGTGATCAGGACTTACTTCTGTTTTATAGACGTGCATGAATAACTAATAGGTTAAAACACTGGTGGCCAAACATTCGTTTAGAAACTCCCCATCAGCAATGTGGCAGCTCAGTGCCTGAGCAAGCAGCCACTGTAACCTTCCCTCTGGGCCCATGGCTTGTCCAGAATCCTCTGTTCACATGGAGGCTGCAGCCTGCAACTTTCACCTGAAGTTGATCTATGAGGTGCTTTCATGTTGGCAGAGTGTTGTGACTTTGTTTTTCAAGACAGAGTTTCTCCATGTAGCCTCGGCTGTCCTGGAACTTACTCTGTAGACCAGGCTTTCCTTAAACTCAGAGATCCACTTGCCTTGGCCTTCTGAGTGCTGGGATCAAGAGTCTGAGCTCCTTAACCCTGGAGCCTGGCTTCCTGCCTAGGAAGTATTTAAAAAAAAAATACATGTCCCTCCTAGAAAAAACAACTACAGTTAAAAACTTAAATATCCACCCATACTTAAAAGGTTTGGTTGGGTTATCAGAGCTAAGTCCCAGGTCTATGACATTACACAAATTTCTAAATCTCAGAGCTGTGTTTCCCACATCCATCTATTGCACAGGTTTGTCCTCAACATTGCATGCATTCGTGGTATGAAGTGCCTGGGAAACTGTGACATGGAAATGGGAGGCCACTGTCACAGTCCCATCTCTATGACTAAGATGGATCTAGAGCTAGATGACTGTGACCATGAAGGAATAGTCAGTGTTGAGAGCTGTGGTCACTGTGGCAACCTGGGGGACTCAGTGTAGATGAGCAGGAACAGAGGAGGCTTTGACACGTGTAATTAAGAATCACAGGAGGGAGAGCACAGAGCCAGGGAAGGTGGTGGTACACACCTTTAATTCCAGCAGAGACAGATGGTTCTCTTGAGTTTGAGGCCAGACTGGTCAAGAGTGAATTCCAGAACAGCCAGGGCTACAAAAAAAATTACAGCACAAATGAAGGTGAGGTTGACACCTAGACAAGAAAATTGCTTTGGCACGTACTGAAAATGCCATTTGAGTTTATGTTCCCTGCAGGCAGAGGTATTTATTAGAGGGAAGAAAGTTGGGGGTACCTGTAGGCAGAGGCAATGGAGTTGGAGACAACTGACTGTCATCATTCTGAAGTAGCAAACAGCAGTTGGACAGTTTCTTTCAATCAGGTCGGCCATTTCTCTACTTACCAGGTTATCACAAGCTTTTCGGAGTTGTATAATATGAAGCTAATTTTGAAAACATTCCTGAGGTTGATCATGGTAATACATATATTTGGAAACTAAAGTAGGATTTTCTTGGGTTGGAAACCCTGGGCTATATATACTCCAGGCCAGCCAGGAATAAAAGACAGCTCTGTCTCAAAATAGCAAACAGAGGACCAGGAGTACCGTGAAATGTTGTCCTCTAGATAGGACACAGCCACTGCACATATATTCATTGCAGCAGTGGTTACCTGTACTCATCCAGTTAGAATTTTAATATGGATTGTGAAGCAGCTCCAGAGGCTCTCCCCCTAGCTGAGGAGCTATTGGCAATTGATGCAAAAGTCACTTCTCTCTCCCCTCCCTTCCCCTCTTTACCTGAGACAAGGTATCACTATGTAGCCCTGGATGACCTGGAACTCACTGTGTAGACTAGGCCAGCATGGAACTCATAGATCCCAGAGCTGGGATTCTCCATGTCTAGCCTGAAAGTCACTTTTATTTGGAAAAGCCTTTTAGTAAACTTGAGACCCTTCAGAAATTAAGTTAATTGAACATACTTCTTTTTTTTTTTTTTTGGTTTTTCGAGACAGGGTTTCTCTGTGTAGCCCTGGCTGTCCTGGAACTCACTCTGTAGACCAGACTGGCCTCGAACTCAGAAATCCGCCTGCCTCTGCCTCCCAAGTGCTAGGATTAAAGGCGTGCGCCACCAACGCCTGGCTTGAACATACTTCTAAACCTTTAACTTTTAAACTCAAGACAAAGATGGGGATGAAAATCTACAGACAGCTCAAGATTGACATTTTTAGCTGAAAATTGGAATTTCAAATGAAAATGAAAGTTCTTCAGCTGAAATCAGAAGAATGTAGGAAGGCTATACTTGTTAGGGTCTAGTTGTGTAGACTGGTCAGCTGGCATCTCATGACGTAGAAACCATTTCACTCACGTGAAGTAGTGACTTAGTGCTTAAGAGATTAACCTCCAGATCATGTAATCACTGTTACCGGTTTCCCGACACTCACTGGCAGGTCTATGTGCCAGCCCAGCCCCTTGTTCAGAGACAGTACCTTCAACTCAGATACTTGGTAATCAAGCGAAGGCACTGTGTCTAATGGCGGCCTGAGCCTCTTTCTTGAGGTTATTAGTATTTGAGAGCTTTTCTAGGAACTTGTCTGACTACAGCAGACAGAAGATAGGGGCTCATAAAGTTTAACCATAGCAATGTTGAGTTTGCTGCTTGTTCAATAGTGGTCAGTTACTGTACCTAGAGATTTAATGCTTTTTGCTTATAGAAATTATAAATTTTACCATAAAACGAAAATAAATCAGACATAAAAACACCAAAGGCATTCTCTACTGCTAGAAGTGAAAAAGGCTGCTCAACAGGGAAGGAGACACTGTCCTCTGACGGCCCCAGGAATCTGGAAGGTGCCTCATAACCCAGGCTTATGTGCCACACCTGCACCTGACCCTCTAGGTGCTAATGGTGGGCCAGGTGCTGTCATGGCACTCCTAAAAACTGTGCAATCTACTGGTCTCTTACAGGCTGGCCTCCAGTGTGCCTCAAAACACTGAGGGCAGCACCCTGCCTCATGCAACTGGGGCACAGCCTTTTACCTAGAGGATTCCACTAGTCCTAAGCAGCTTTATCTTTGAAGACAGGCTAGGAAATGGCATCTTTTGATTGCTTCCAGATAACACTGTGGTTCCCTTAGCAAGAAAAGAAAGTTCCAAGGTAGCTAGGGGCTGCATAGTAAGACCCTGTCTCAAAAAGCAAAACAGAGGAATGTCTATGAGGTAGGGACCGAGCAGCCTCAGCCATTCTTGCCCAGGTGTATAGAGCCTGAGCTAACTGATCCTAACAGGCACTGTGCCTGTCCTTCCTAGACATTGTCTTGAGGACATGGCATGGAAGAGTCATGACATCCGCAGCCCTCCATATTCCTCTATGTTAAATGGAGATGAAGGCTGATAGATTTCTGAGCCCATCAGAAAGCCCGGCTGCAGGATTCCTCTGCCAAAGTATACTATCAACTCCTTAGTCTCTTTGGGCCTCAGTTTCCACATTTGTTCAATTAACAATTTGGGTGAATTTATCCCAGATTTCCCCAGGCCATCTAAAGTTCCATCAAGGGTGTGCACAGTGCCACTGGAGTCCCTGGTAGGTTCCAGACTTTCCAGATGCCCATGTGAGAGCATCTGGTCTTCAAAGTCTGCTCCGTGTCCTTTCTCAGCGCCATCTTCTTTTCTTTTTCTCTGTTCCCTCCTGCTTTTCTGCGGTTTTTCTAGGCCAGGTAGGCAAAACCACATTGAGGTAACAAACAACAAAGCTCATTTCTCACACATGTACAAGCCTGCCGAGTGCTGGCAAGTCTGTATCTCCTGACGTCAGGTTCCAAGGTGGTAGAGTAACTGCATCTCAAAGGCTGACAGCAGCTGAGCACAGGGAAAGAGGTCCCCGTCTGAGACGTAAACACTCCAAGTGTCACATTCTACCCTAGGTGACCCCGTCAATGTAAAAAGGGTCTCAGGGATACTATTCCACATCGGGAAACCAGAACATGGGCAATACAGAGTTGTATCAGACATGACCCCGGGTATCAGGTGACTCTGATCACCTTGGGAGAGGGAGAACAGGTGTTCATGGATGTCTTCACAAACCTGTGATCTCCCCAAGGAGGAAGCCAAAGAAAAGAGACTTGGTACTTCACAACTTGGGTGAAGCAGGTGCCCTACTTTTCAAACTGCTATGGCTATAGCTGTGTTCTCTCAGAATTTATGCACCGAACCCCCAGTGACATGAAGCTTTTGGAGTGTGATTAAGCATGAAGGTGGAGCCACTGCGAATGAGACTCACTCTCTTAGGAGCCTTGAACACATGTACGTCTACAGGGGAGGGCACAGGGGATAATGCATTAGCCTAGTTCCTTTTCTGGAAGAAATCAGGTGCGCTCTAACTGGTGGCTGAACCTTGTATCCCACCACCTCATTTAAGCCCCAGCCTGTGAGGCTTGTTTCTTTGATTCCTGTTTCTTGCAATGAGACTGATGGATAGAATGGTCTCAGTACCCATAATTCAGTGCTAACAATCCTAAAATGGCTGCTTGAGGTGGCAGGGACTGAGTGTTCCTATTTTGGGCCTGTATAGACCACAATTAAGGTTGGAAGGATGGGTCCCCTTAGGAGCAGTAGCCAGGGTTCCTGAGAGGGTGGGGTGGAGCTGTACAGACAGGCATCAGAAACAAGGTCCCTGTGGGAGAACAGTAAAATGAACCATCACCATTTTTGACCATTTAACTGTACACACCAGGACCCAAATCCCTAGATTTGGGAATCCCCAGTTTAACCCTAGCGTTAGTCAAATTTTACAGATGGAAGAAATTGAGGAACAAAGTTTAGATTTCTTGCCCAAGAAATGAAAGGCAGATTAGAACCCTGGCAGTTTGAGTCTATGCTCTTAATTACTATTTTACATGTGTGTGTGTATCCAGCTCCCATTTCCTAGCTGTCCCAGGTTCCCTGTGGGGAGGCTTCTCTTCCTTTGCCTCTGATTTCAGGAAAAAGGAGTGACCAGGTCCAGCTACCAACTCTCCATTCATTCCTAAAGCTGGGATATCAGGCAGAGTTGACTGCCCAATTACAGAGAAATCCAGAAGCTTCCAACGGGAGAGGATCTGAAGCTGTACATCTTGATTGCCCTGATGCCTCTGCTGAGAGCTGCGCCCCTCCAACATGGGGTTCAGGAGCCAGGGTTCCTGAAGGGGGTGAGTACAACTGGGCTGGGTGCCTCAGTGCAGAACGACTCAATGTTGCACAGGACCCAGAATAGTTTTGTTGGCTCTCTGATATTCCATGACAACAAATTGATTTTTAAAGAAAAATACAAAGCGTGCTTAATAATGGTGTTTTTAAGTTTGAAAACAAACCGATACTCCCTTTTTAAAAACGTTCATAACTTGTTTATAAAATTTACATTTCACTGTTCCTTTAGTGAAGTGACCAAAGTTCTTCACCTCTAACTTCATTTAGCAACTTTTCCTATAATCACAAACTACAGAAGTGAGTCCAGAGAGCAGTCTAGCAATTTGTACTTCTGAAGCTGTCGCCTGGCCATAGGAATCAGCCTTCGGCATACTGGGCAAGCTCTACTTCCATGTGACATCATTCTAGATGATAAAGTCATGAGGGATCCAATTTGGTGAAATGCTGGTTTCATAACACGCGCTCCACCCGCTGGCTGGCATGCTCTTGGCATATCAGTCATCTGATACAACCTCACTCCAGAAATATTAAGACAGTGGAGTTGAGAGGCAGTGTGTAAGGATTAGTCATGACCTAGTCATCCACTTTCCGGGAGATAGCTTCCAAGGCCAGCAGGACAGAGATGTGACATCAGGCAGGTGACATCACTGCTGAGTTTCCACATCAACCAATTCGTGAAAACTGAAACTTCAATGTAAAATAGTCCGGAGGGGTCACAAAGCCCAGGGAGAGAAGACTGCCCAAACACATGGCCATTAGAGTCTGGGGTAGCCCCGGCCCCACTCTTCACATGGCCCTTATACTTTCACATAGTTTTAAACAATATTACTTTGTTTTAAAAATGTGCATGGGTGTCTTGTCTGTGTGTATGTATATGTATCACATACATGCCTGGTACATGGAGGCACCTGGGACTGGAGTTATGAATGGGTGTGAGCCGCTACAATACCCAAGGTACAGTGGCAACTTCCTGGAGAGCAAGAACTTTACACAGCTGCTCATATCCTCCCTCCACTCTTCATATGCTACTGAGGTCACTGTTTATACTTTGAACAGTTATTTACAGAGTCAGTTGTGCTCAAGTATTTTATTGCACCTTATTGCCTTGGTTCTCAGATATTCTTCTGTGGACCTGCCTCCATAGCTCTGGGTTACAGGTACACACAAGGCCTTGTTATTGTTATTGTTATTGTTTTTTTACCATAAGTTCTAATGATCCATCAGAGACCAGGGACCCCAGGGCAATTACAAAAACAAAACTAAACAAAAAAAGCACCACACCACCCATGGCAAGGCCATATGAAAACTGGCCAGCCAAACACAAATACATGGCAACATGAAGGCATCCTTTCCTCAACAATACCAGGAAATATGTACCTCCATTCTCTGGGCAAACAATTACCAACCTAGAATAATGGTTCAGACAAACTGCCACTGAGATGGTGACTACTTAGACAATGTGGCACTGTGGTTGAGTTCCAGTGGGCACACATTCCTGCACAAAGCACTCTGCAGAGATTGACTGCCATTCCTCCAATGTGAGAGGCATCTATCCCTTCCAACCTGGAATGGTTACATGGTTTGCCTAGATGGAGAGCACCGAAGTCCTACTATGTGCTCTGCAGTTTTCACAGCCTTTCAAGGTTTTAGAAACTTGAGACCACAAGATCAAAAAGCCTGGCATGTTTCCTAAGAGGTAGGCCACAGATACCAGGGCCATTACCACAGTAATACCCTGTTAAAATCTTGCAGCAATTTAAAACTAACCTGAACTCTTTAGAAATACACTATTTAGGATACAAGACTTTTGCTAAGTTTTGAAAATTCTATTCTAACTCACTTTAAAAAAGAAATCTAAACTATGTAGAGGTGGGCATACGCTGAAACCACAAGACACTAGAGAACTCACTGACCTGTGACATAATACCCTTTGGCTAGTCCCTGCTGGTCTCACTGCTGTCACAGCTAACCCAGTGCTCCAGCCCTCAGGGACTTCATACTTTTTTGTTCCATTGCCACAGGAAAAATTTCCAGCCTTCACTTGGCCACTTCCTGCTCTTTGCTGCTTTGATGGTGCTTGGCACCATTTACTCGTCTGTCGTTTCCCTTCACTGGAAGTTAAAAGCCTACATCAGCACTGTCCTGTCTCAGGCTCTGTAATCACTCCTGCAACCCAGCATGCACTGGCATAATAATTACAACACACTCTGCAATTAACTGGATTTACTTTCCATAATCTTGGGCATATGCTGCTTTTGAGGAGGGTTAGAAATAAATGTTAAAATAGAGTGCCCACCAGTAAGCATATCTGACAATATCATTCACACATATATGTCCCCAACAGCATGATTTTCTACCTTTCCAAAAGCTGACAGTCACTTGGCTGTATGTGTGCCACCGCTCACTGCTGTGGCAAACCTAGCCTCCAATGGGTACAAAGCCCAGCTGCCTGGGGTACACACACCTGAAATTTAAGCAGCTTGGATGACCTCATCACACATTCTGGGCAGAAGGCAGGAGTGCTTGCTACCTTTGGAATACACTCACACACAGAAATATATGTTTAAAAATGTCTCTGGGGCTATGGTAGGATCTGAGGGGGAAAAAGCATGAGACTTTTCTGGAAGGACCATGATCTTGATGAGGGGCAAAATGTAAATAAACACTGCCCTGTTTATATGCATTAGGGGAACTGTAGTACCAATCAGACATTTAACAGTTCTTAAATAGGTAGTCACCAAAACTTATTCTGATAAAGTTGTTAAAATAACTTTGAGGATAATTAAGATATAATTCTAAGCTATTACTCCAGAAATCTATATTAAAATAATTTAATAATTTAAGTATTTTAAAAAACATTATTCAGGCAAGATAACTGGTTGAAAGTGCTACATCGAAGCACCCACATAGTAGGAAAACCAGCTTTTTCAAAATATCCTTTGACTTCCACATCAATGTCAAAAACTAAAAATCAACCATTATTCCAATGCTTGACAACCTCTGTATTTTAAATTACTAAGGAGAACATTTGAAACAAACAAAACAGGCAGTGATCTCAATATGTAGACCAGGGAGATGTCTTTTGAGTGTTGGGATTTAAAGTGTGCACCACTGTGCCCAGCTCCAGAGCAATTTAAAAGGTGTTTTTCAAAGTATTTTGGGGGCACCCTGGTGATCAGCATTAACTAACTTTCAGTAAGAGAAACATTACTGGCACCACAGGATGGGGATGGGAGATAAGAAAATAACAAGGCAGTCTTTGCATACCTATCTAATAAAGGACAAAGATTTAAATCTCTGCATCCTCCCTTCATAATCCTTCATACATCTGCTTGTAACACGCCTGCAGCTGACCTCCTGTTAAAGACCGGTTGGATCTTCTACGTGTCTGCAGAGCCAGAGCAGTTAAGGGATGTGAAGGACCATGACTGGTCCCAGCCTGGCCCCAGGCAGTTCTCAGTTATGCCAACTGACCCCACACCTAACACGGTCAAGGGGAAGAAAGGCTGTTCACTGTGGCATTGTCAGGAACTGACACTACATACCTACCAATCTCTGCACTAAAAGGGGCATATGGCATGCACAAGCAACCTCCATGACACAGAGCTGAGAAAAGCCAGCATAAAGCACTTTTATTGCAATAATAAAACTTGAACCGCGTATGTAGTGCAGAGGGCAGGGGACAAAAGCTTTTTCTCTCACCAAATCACTACACAGGACAGCAGAGGGTGAGAAGGAACTGAAGGAAGAAAAGCCAGGAAGCCAAGATCAGCAGAGAGAGCCAAGCATCAAAACCCAGGAGATGCTGAAGCTGTGATGACCAGCATCATTTTCTTAGAGAACACTCAAGGATTTGTCGTGGTGGTGGCTGGGCATCCATTGGGTGGTGAGTCTACAAACAGCACCTTCAATTTAAACTTTCCACTGAAGTTCTTAAAATTTAGGAAGTGGAGCTTGGATAGTTACAAGATTACAAAAGTCCAGAAAATCCATTAGAAAAATCATAGGATGAAAAACAAATTAAGCCAGGTCATAAAGAAGGCTTCAGAGGTCCCTGCCGACCCAGGGACAGATACTGTAGTGTCCAACACAGCAGTGAAGGGACCTGCTTTAAAAGGCAGCCAGTTTCAGGTGGGAGGACTGTTGGAAGCAAAGGCTCTCTTCTCCCTCCCTTCCCACTTCAGTTTGGGTAGGGCTTTCAGTTTAACAGGACCTCCCTCACTGGAGAAAAATCCTGCCCTCAACAGCATCTCGAATCTGCTATGGCTTTGCAGCACAGCAGCAGAATGTCTTAATATATAATAGATAAAATTTTCATCCAAAAATTAAAATAAAATAAAATAAAAATTCTTGCAAATCCCCCCCCCAACACCAATTCCTATTCTAAAGTTAATCCATCGCTTGTGCTGTTAACACTTGACAATATACTTCATTGGAAACTTAGATCTGAAAGACAGAAATTGAGTCTTCACCCCAAAACAAAGTAACTTGAGGTTTATGGCATTTAGTTTAGGTCAACACACATACAGAAGGGGGAAGAGGACATGGAGGTGTCCGAAGCAAAGCTGAGTGACGGAACACATTCAGTCGGGTAGATGTCTATACAAAGAATGGTGGGACATCAGGAAAAGCTCCCCATGGATTCATGTGCACCCATCTGGAGGTACCAGATTCCTCCATGGCAGATCTGTTGGGGACAGAAAATCTGTAAGTTCCAGCAACTCTGTTCTCTGTGTGGATAGTCACAATATTATCTGTCATGCCAAGTCCTGTCCTGAGCAGCTGAAAGGTCTTTTGGGATCAGGCCAATTCTTACAGCTGGAGAAAGCAGATGGATTGCCTGGGTTTCCAGGCAAGTAACTTTCTTGTGCTCAACTTGTCACATGTGGTTCATATGGTTTTTCTCTTGTTAACCTAATATTAAGTTTAGCATGCTAAGGACAGGAGAAGGCTGCCCCTCCCACACCCACACTGCTGATAAAACAGTGATCACCAGGATCCAAATGGTTTCAGGTTTCTAACAAAAGCATTCTCACCCAGCCCTGGTTGCGGCCTCTGGATTTCAGGGGTAGAACACTCAGCAAAGTCTGGGTCAGTTGTAAGGGTGGCATTCATGTGTGGAGAGATTTTAGTAGCCATAAGAATAAGGCATAATACTAGGATGCTGAACTTAATGTCTTAAGAAGGACTTTGCCAACATATGGATGTGACCAGGCCTGGTTTCCTTCACACTCAGGCTCCTACAGTTTCTTCCTAGAACTGTTTGATCTTAGGGCTTCTTCCTAAGGTAGCTCAAGCTGACATGTTGCTTTTCCTACTAGCTTTTGGAAGCACAGGGCAGAACAAATCCACAAACAGTTGTTACTTCTGAAAGTCTAAAATGCTAGCACTAGGAACTTGGCCCGTGGTTTCAAAGACTTAGACTCAATAAGCTACATATAAAAAATCTTAACAGCTGCCATTCCCACAAGCTCCTTCAATATACATGCCATCCTGTTCTTGGAATGGTCAACTCTTACGCTGACATTAACATGGGGGGCTGGGGAGGGGTCAGGGAGGGAAGGAGAGAGGGAGACGTGGGGAGGAGAGATAGGGGAAGGAGGGAGGGAGGGAGGGAGGGAAAGAAAGGGAGGGAGGGATAGAGAGAATAGCCACATACAGTGTTTTCTGTCCTTGTCTTTACCAAACCCTGGACCTAACAAGGGAACAACAAAGGCAGTTAGAGCCCTTCAGCATTAAGGACTCTTACCCACGTGCAGAGCTAAGGGAGGAGGCCACTTCTGTCATTCCAGTTTTAGAAGCTCCACATCAAAAACAAGAGTGGCATGTGGTGGGATGATGCCTGGGTGCCCGGTGGCTCCATAGGCATAGTCTGAGGAGATTATCAGTTTGGCTCTCTGACCCACACTCATCTGTGAAAAAACAAACAAACAAACAAAGCAAAAAAAGAAAGGATTAAAATCATCTGGACACACTCCCAATCTCTGCACAAGCTGAGCTGGTTACTAGGTGTCCCTGGCCAGGACAGTGTTGACCAAGACACTCTAGTGACTGCAGCTGCCCATCCAGCAGGCAGCACCCACACTGTGAAAAACTCAGGAAGGGGGGGCAGTCATTTTAGATGGGACCCAATGGCAATTAAAAACCCCTCTTGACTTTTTGAAGGGTCAGTACTTACTGATGTCACACAAATAGTTCTCATACTGTATTATTTGTACAATTAGGTCAAGGGAGAGAAGCAGTGTTTATCAGATGCAACCTTTTTGTTTGTGGTTAGTGTAATCCATTGATGTGGCAACTCTCAACACAAGAGGGCAGACAGCACTTTAATAAAAGCTTAAATAAAAAAAGCTGAGGACAGTCCATGATTCTGTGCTCTCTATACCTAGATTTAGGGTAGGTGCAGGATCTCACTCTATATCTTAGTGTAGCATAAGCTGGCCTCAAACTCTTAATAATATTCTTGCCTCAAGTTAAGTTACATTTACAGGTGTTAAAAAGCACCACACCCAGCTTACACTTGCTTTCTGAGGCATCACGGACTAACACAATGTGAACACAAAAGGCCTGAGTGTGGTGACCTAGGGCTTGCCCTTCTTACTGGGAACTAAAGGATTACATGAACCGATAAATGTATTTCAAGCCTAAAAAAAAAAAAAAAAGGCACTGCTTTTTCTGGGGATCAGGATACCGTATGTTTCATATACAGTATTTATACATTTATACTAACTAATGGAAACTATCTTTAAAAGAATAGCAGTGTAGCTCTCACTAACATGGAATTCACTATGCAGTCAAAGCAGACCTCAACTCTTGGGAGATACCCCTGCTTCAGCCTCCAAAGTATTGAGATTATAAATACAAACTACCATAGCTGACTCAAGTCCTTGGCTTTATCTAATAAAATAGTTCAACAATTCTACTTTCTAGAATATTCTAACAACCTATATATGTCCATCACAAAGGATAATGACTTCATACACATATCCATACTATGGATTAGCTATCAGAAAGAAAGATCCCAGTGGGCTTTTAAGATACAACATGGAAACATGGCTAAAACATTGCTTAATGAAAAGAGAACCTTTCAAAATTGCACCTGTGACAGGATCCTGTACCTGGAAACACAGAGCCAAATCAGCATGGAGATGGAGGAGACACCGGGTGGTAGTGGCACATGCCTTTAGTCCTAGCATGTGGGAGGCAGAGGTAGGCGTAGCTCTTATCTCTTGAGTTCCAGGCCAGCCTGGTCTATTGAGATCCTTCTAGGACAACCAAGGCTACACAGAAAAACCCTGTCTTGAAAAACCAAGACGAAAAACAAAAACCCAAAAAAAAGAAAAGGAGAAGAGGTATGTGCCTCACCTACCCTGTCTGTCTTTCAGCTCCATCTTGCGCTCCACCCCTGCTGGCTACCGCTGTCATACACAAATGACTTAAAAGATTAATGGCACCTTTACAACCTGCTGACACTTCAGAGTATAACTCTATGAAGACAGTAACTGAGCCTATGTTCTAGAACTTGCCCTTCAGTAATACTTGCACACATGTAAAATGAAGACTACAAGACAGGTATGCAGTATTTTTTATGCTACCAAACACAATATTGGAAAAGACTCAAATGGCCTTCATTAGGGTTCTGGTTAACTAAATTGTAGCACCCATACCCCTTGGAGAGCATTCAGCTATATTGATCTTGTCATGTTCAGCCATGGAATGTCAAAGTTGAGGAAACAAGAAAGTAAACCCCAGGCAGTTTTGTGCAGGAAAAGGCAAGGAAAGTATATTTGTGTGCTAAACAATGTAAGAAATTCCATGGGGCTGGAGAAATGGCTCTCTCTCCACTAGCTGCTCTTGTAGAGGACCCAAGTTCAGTTCCCAACACCCACATGGCAGTTCACAACCATCTGTAATTCTAATTCTAGGGAATCCAATGTCCTCTTCTTCTGACCTCTGAAGGCATGAGACACTCACCCAATATAGGCAGGTAAACATACAGATAAAAGTAATAGATCTTTTAAAATAAAGAATGAACCCTCACAGAGTGTTACTTGTGGGGTGTTAGGTAGATACTAAAACAAAAGGAGAACATACCTGGGCTACCCTTCTTCCCAGCCTCGGATCACCTCCTGCTTGCCTAGTGTAAACTTAAAAGGCTTGTTTCTGTCCCGAGAGGAGTCAAATTTCTTTCCATCTTCAAGCATCCCTGTAAGAAAATGCAGTTGTAACATGAGCAACCAAGAGAAGTGGTGTGAAGCAGTTTAGAAAGCAGAGGTACAGGCCCCATCACCACAGCAGGCACTTCATCCTGGGAACTGAGTCATCTCAGGAGATTCCTATGGCCTTACTGGGCAGATATGCAGACGACCTGATGCCATGCAGTCTGTTATCTCACTCTGAGGTACAGCTACTTACTACCTTGCTCTGGAGAGTATAAGCTCCCTGCCGTGACCTTTCCAGCACCATGGACTTCTCAATTAGTAATGTGGTTTCCTTGTATAAGGTCCTCCTGTATAAGAGGCAGTAATCTCCAATTCTGTCATAGTACATATGTAACAAGCATACAGCATGTTCTCCATGGTGGCGACTGAGTGCTCAACTAGAGAGAGAAATCCTCTCAGCATCGTGGGGAAAGAGACAACAGGAAAACAGCTTTACCAAGTACTCTAGTGCTGTCTTATTTTTAAAAACAGGCTGGAGAGATGGCTCAGAGGTTAAGGCACTGACTGCCCCTCCAAAGGTCCTGAGTTCAATTCCCAACAACCACATGGTGGCTGACAACCATCTGTAATGGGATCTGATGCCGTCTTCTGGTGAGTCTGAAGACAGCTACAGTGTACTCATAAACATAAATCTTAAAAAAACAACAACAACAAAAAACAAACAAACAGGAACCTGAGCATGGGCTAGCTTTTGAGTCGCTAGTGTTCCGGAGAAAGTAGTAAATAACCTGGATGTCGAGAGGGACTGGAACACGCTGGGTTCAGCGACTGCTGGAGCTCGTGTTTTCACAGCACACCCCACTTCACAGATGACCCTCTGGCAACAAGTGAAGTAATTCGCTCAAGGGGCAAAATGAGACAAAAGCCCTCATACCATGTTCCTTTTACTGGACTCCTTTCCCAAGGGTCAAACAAACCACAATGAAAGGGGAACTCCAGCAATGGAGATGGTGAGCACCGTGAGAAAAGAGGACTTAGACATCTGTGGCAGACATCTGCAGGTCCATTTTCAAAAACACTCCAGCATGGATTTCTCCGGAAACCAGTGTCAGCCAACTGAAGTAATTAACCCTGAGCTCCTGAAATCTCTCAAATGCAACCCCAGGCTGGAGAGGGCTAAGGGTGGGCCCAGAACTGATATGCAATACAATAGGGCTTGAAGATCCATTGAGAAAGAATTCTATGCATATGTATGTGTTTATAAAGGTGGAAAACCCTGGGGGAAAAATCCTAACCTAAAAAACAATGTCAACCCTGGTCAGTAGACTGTGGAAACAGAGATGAACTGAGAGCAGTATCACAGTTGCTAGACTTCTAGACTTTAACCAAATAGAAAATGGTGGAGGCTGCTGTCCTAATCAAGAGTCAAGACCAATATCCTAGGCAAAATGTACCTCAAACAGCCTGAAGACTGGAGGTGAAGGACAAGAGGAAAACAGGAGCTACCCTGTTCCAAATTTGTGAAGAAATAGGGTGTGGAATCCTAGAACTGCTGAGCTGGAGTATACATTTAACTTGCTTTCACTAGAATACAATCACTTCCTGACAGAAGAATTGACAAGCAACAGACATAAAGGGTCATAAAGGGTCTATCAGTAACCAGTCTCTAGGCCACAGTACCTGCTATAATACACATGCCCACTGCCAGCACAACTCTAGCCACAGGAGCAACCTAACTGATCCCAAAGTTAGGGAAAAGAAAGATGCCAAGATTCTCAGAATCCTCTCCCCGGACATGTGCAAGCCTTTCCATTCCACTTACCATACTCCTTTAACAGAAACCTACTGTAAGGCTTTACAGCTTACCTAAGGTCAGAGCCAATTAACAGGGGATAGTATAACTAGAAATACTCTTCCTGGTCTGGGCTCTTCTGAGCAGACATTGAGTGAGGACCCAGGATAAAAAAGAGCAGTCCCTGGCTTTTAAGCTTTACTGTCTCCAAGAACCTGCTGGAAAAAAAAATCCAGACAAAAGAAGCTGGAGTGATGTTCGGTGATGAAGAACACTCACTGGCTGTTCTTCCGGAGGACCTGGTTTCGGTGCCCAGCACCCACATAGTGCTTAGAACAGTTTGTAACTCCATTTCTAGAGATCTGAAGCTCTCTTCTGGTCTCCATGGACACCAAGACATACACATGGTACAAACGCATATATTCAAAACACTCATACATATAATTTCTTTTAAAAAATCCTGAGCTGGGGATGATGGCATATGCCATTAATCTAGCACTTAAGAGGCAGAGAGACAGACCAACCTTAGTCTACATAGAGTTCAAGGACAACCAGGAGACCCTGTCTCCAAAATGAATGAATGAATTAAATAAAATATTCTGAGAAAAGTATGACGAGAGGGGCATCTGAACCAAGGCTATGAAATAATTCAGACCCAGAGGCCCACTTCCACTCCCAGTGCAGCATCAGCTTTCTAGGAGTGCTATAGCCCAGCCCAAAAGACAGACTACTCAATCTAAGTCTTTCTCTATGCCATTATAGATGGTTTAGACCAAATATATAGGCCAGTGTAGCTTCTATTTTTTAACGTCTATTTTTAATGATGGTTCTAAACGTTTTAACCTCCCTTTTTAGAAATGATTCTTTGGAGTAACTCTCATCTGTGCTGTCTGGAAATTGACAGTTTAGTTCACAGGTCAATTAGGACAGCTCAATCTATTTGTAAACACTTTATGGATATATCAGTAGTCTAGTTTGGTAGAGTTGGGATAGTGAATATGAATCAGTAGTGGTGGCACTATCAGGTAGAGACAGCTAGGCCTCAGCCTCAGCACAAGACAGTAGGAGGGATCAGGGCCAATAAGAATGTCAGAAAAAGTCTTTGGCCATGTGTCTCTCAGCGAAGTGAAAATTAGTGAAGATGTGAAACCAACAAGTGTTATACAGATAGCTCTGTAAGCAAGCCAAGCTCAGCCTCTGTCACTGCCTATACCTTTTTATACAGCCTCCAAACATGCTCTCCATGAGTCTTGCCTCAGCACATGTCTGTCTCAGCTGACATCACTGTGCCAATCAGCTCTGGTCTGTGAAAACAGCAAAAAGCTACAACACCCCACCAGAAGTTTTTTGGTGCCTCTCTCCCTCTCTTTCTCTCTCCCTCTCTGGAGTCCTGACAAATGGAACTCAACTATACAATGTAAGGCAGATAATATATGTGTCATTAGCAAAAGAAATCCTTCATCACGTGTTCTTTCACATGCTTGCTTTTGCAGAACATCCTTTCACTTGTGTCTGCTTCAGCAAAATATTCCTTCACAAATCTGTCTTAGCCTTTCACCTGTGTCCTCTTTAGGAAAAAATTCCCAAGGAGGATAGGGAAATGCTTTGCCATCTCAGGAGTGCTTGTGGATACTTATGGCTGAGTATAGCCTGTGGGAGACAAAGCTCTGGTTGATCTACTCGGCCCCAGTGTAGTGCTTCTATAAGGACGAAGTGAATGGAACAAGAAGGCCAAAAATGCTTCCCTGACACACACCTATACTGTACATGCACAAATAATCAAAACAGGTAAGAACAGTCCTTATAAGTAACTACTTCTCATTTTTCAAAAGAACCTAATTAGGACTGCACTAAATAAATTTCACAATATATTAATGGGCTGTAACCCACAGTTTAAGAAATAAAGTCGGTGGTGGCGCATGCCTTTAATCCCAGCACTTGGGAGGCAGAGCCAGGCGGATTTCTGAGTTCGAGGCCAGCTTGGTCTACAGAGTGAGTTCCAGGACAGCCCGAGCTACACAGAGAAACCCTGTCTCGAAAAAAACAAAAAAAAAAAAGAAATAAAGTAATCTCCAAAAGAATTATTTCTTATTAAATCTGTCTGATCTAAGCAGGACCACATTTTAATTATAATGAAAATGTACAATATACTCTGCACAGTTCTTCATCCTAAAAGCAGGGGAAAGCTGCTCCTGCATGTGACAGGCACTGGTGCTGCTTTGCCTGGGTTGCCTCAACTGACTGGCAGCAGGCCGGAAGCTCAGAGGGAGCTTCTACCTGCAGTTAGTTCTTCAGTAAGGGATGTCTAACCTTACCTTAAATTCATGTGGGACATGGAGGGGCAAAGGCTCTATTAGCTCAGGAAACAGGATCACTGCCTTACTCTCTTACACTGTTTCACATGAGCTGTTGTCTAAAGAAAGAGGACTTGAGTCTTGCTCCAGAGCTTCAGACCATAGCTATTTCTTGTCAATCTATTTTATCTTCCTAGGAAGAAGTGAGAGTAGGAGGTATTCTTTGGGCTTGAAGGATTTTTCCCCCATAACTGAATTCTTTTTTTAAAGTTGTATTTAATTATGTACTTAGTGTATAAGGATGCTTTGTACGTATGTACACCAGAAGAAGGCATCATTCCCATTATAGATGGTTGTGAGTTGCCATATGGTTGCTGGGAATTAAACTCAGGACCTCTAGAAGAGCAGCCAGTGCTCTTAAAGTAAATAAATATCCCTAGAAGTAAGGGAAGTTGAGTAGGTGTCACAATGGCTAAAGGGTAAGGAGGTTTTAGAAGGAAGAGATGCAGAGGAAAACAGAAATGTTGAAAGCAGGCTGAGTGTGTGCATGCAGCTTTCTGAGAATTATGCTACTCAGCTTTGATGGCAGAACAAAAGAAAAACAGATGAAAACCAGCAAGATAGGATTTCTGTCATCCACCTAGACGGAGGAAAATGGACAAAACTGTCTCTGAATAGCCAACCAACCAAACTACCCACAATAACTAAGAAACGACCTCAATGAAACAGTGGATTTACGACATTAGACACAGTAATCTCTGGGAAATAAGCAAGGCCATCCTCCAATGGCTCCAGCTCACATCACTTAAGAGTTTCCTGAGGTGGGAACAGAGATAGTTCTCAGCAAGAGTCAACTTAACAGACCACCACTTATTCAGTCCCTGCTACATACACAGAAGTTAGAAAATTGGAATTCATATTCACACTATATCAAGTATTGCTTCAAGTTATGTGTATGTTCATGTGTGTGTATGTGTATTGCTATAATACAAAAACGGAGGTCAAAGGACAATCTTAGATTTCACCTCCCACCTTGAGACACTTTGAGACAGTCTCTTGTTCACTATTTCATACTCCATGCTAGCTGACCAGCAAGTTTCCAAGGACTCTGTCTTGACCTTCTACCTCACTGAGAGAACACTGAGGTTACAAGCTATCATGCCCACCTTTTATATGGGGCGTCTGCAAGTCCTGAGCCATCATCTCTCCGGCCCTCAAATGTTACTTCAAAATGGACCATGGGCCTAAATGTAAAATGCTAAACCTGAATAATTTTTTAGAAGAATCATACATGGGCAAAGAAATCCTTGCAATCTTAGACTAGGCAAGAATTTCTTGGTATAGGATCAAAAGGCACAAGCCATCAAAAAGAAAAAGAAAACTGGACATTGAAATCCACTTAAAATTATTTTAGCCAGGCAATGGTGGCATATGCCTTTAATCCCAGCACTTTCGAGACAAAAACAGGTAGATCTCTGAGTTCCAGGCCATCTAAATCTACAGAGTGAGTCCTAGGACAGCCAGGGTTATATAGAGAAACCCTGTCTCAAACACACAAACAAATAAAACAAAAATTTATTTTTAGAAAAGACAAGACAACTTTATACTACTCAGAGTGTATAAAGAACAAGGCTGGTTGGTGATGGCATGCAACTTTATTTCCAGCACCTGGGAGATAAGAGACAGGTGGATCTCTGTGAGTTTGAGGCCAGCCTGGTCTACAAGGTGAGTTCCAGGACAGCCAGGGCTACACAGAGAAATCCTGTCTCAAAAAAAACCAAAATAAACAACAACACAGAAAAAAAAAAAAAACCCAAAAAAAACAAATAACAAAACCAATAAAGGCAAGAATAAGAAAGGATGACTGTCAAGGTCAAAGGCCAGCCTGAGTGACACAACAGATTATGAAAACTGAGTAAGAAAAGAGCCAATTAGGCCGGGTGGTGGTGGCGCACGCCTTTAATCCCAGCACTTGGGAGGCAGAGAGAGGCAGAGGCAGGCAGATTTCTGAGTTCGAGGCCAGCCTGGTCTACAGAGTGAGCTCCAGGACAGCCAGGGCTATACAGAGAAACCTGTCTCGAAAAACCAAAAAAAAAAAAAAAAAAAAGAATAAAATGAAGATATGAATAGAAAAGAGTCAATTAAACAGACAAAGCTTTGAACCTATACTCCACTGAAACACATGGACACAGATGGCAAGTGAGCATATGAAAGGATGTTAACAGTTTTAATCATTACAAAATGCAAATTAAAACCATCAGGAAAGATATTACCGATTAAAGTAAATAAAAAGACTGGCTACTTTAAGTACAGGGAGAATATTACACTGTTGGTGGAATGCAACAGAACCAATTATTCTGGAAGGACTCGGGTGTGAGCATGTGTGCCCCATTTGGTTGGCCCACCCATCCTATATTTCAGTCTCATCTTAGTCTACATCTATACAAAGACTCGTACACAATGTTTAGACCAATTTTCAACAGTCAATCCTAAGAACCAACCCAACCATCTACCAAATGGTGAATGAATACATGACCCATACACAGAAACTACTCAGAAACAAAAAAGGAACAATATCTATATAGAGAAGTCAGAAGAATCTTGAAATACTTACACTGAGTAAAAGAAACCAGAAGACTAAATAAATACTACATAGTTAACATTTATGAGTAAATGTCTAAATTACAAACTAGCCAGGCATACAGGTGTTCATCTTTTATCCCAGCACTCCAGGGGACAGAGGCAGGAGGATCTCTTTGAGTTCCAGGTAAGTCTGGTCTACACAGCAAGTTCCTGGACTCAAAAAACCAAAAACAAACCAACAACAACAACAAACAGCAAACTAAGCTCTAAGAAAGCACAGTAGCAGCTAGAGAAGGATACAGGTAGGAGCTTCACAGGGAATTTATTTAGCAGGGCTTAAGAAATTGTACACTGTTGTGATCTTTCAGACAGTGTCTCACTATTTAGTAATACCCATAATCCTCCTGCTTCTGACTCCAGGTTGCTAAGTTTCTAAGTATGAGCCATTGCATGCAGCTAAAACTGAACACTTTAAACATGTGACATTTACTGTATGACAACTGAACATTAACAAAACTGTAACAAGGAAAAGATTATGGAGGTGCCTGTCTATATTAAAGGCTGGGAGAGATCATTCTGAGGTCAGCCAAACCAACAAAATAAGACCTGCCCTGCAAAGACAAAAGAAAAAAGTAGTGGATAGTGATACTAACCCCCTACATATGCTCAGTTCCTGCTCTACACAGGAAGTAGGACAAAGAAAAGGGAACAGGTCAAGTCTCAGCAGTGCTCCATCCCTTTCAACTCCTAAGCACCTGGAGCTCTTGAGTGGTGAAATCACCTTCCAAGTAACCCCCAGAATATCCTAGAGAAACACAGATTCAGCCAGGAGAGGGCAGCTGAGGCTACGGTTCACATACAGCAAGCTTTCTGCTCTCAAGGCCACACTTACATTTGCTGGCAGCAGTGGCCACTTTCATTTCTCATTAGACAAACTCCACCTCATGGCTGAGAGCTGTCTGAAGAGCTGTAGATTCTCAGTTTCCAGCATTAAATCATGGTACTCAGGGCTGACTAAAGCTCAAGATCACAGACCTGGACTCTGTCCTATGTCCCAGTGGCATCTGGCTCAACCCTTGGCTCCCCTTGCCTGACTTATGGACCAACAGGACAGGATAAGCAGGAGGCTTCCATCCATTTAGACCTTCTTCCCTATATGGTAAGCAGCAGCTGAGGGATGCTACTAGAAGGGCTGGCTTTACTTTCCAGAACCTTTAAGAACCCAATTAGTAAGAAAAATGGCAAGAAATGGGGGTGTCCAATGTAAAGCACAAGACTAGAGGAGGCTCCCTACGTAAGGCTCCCTCCTCACACAGCCCAGTTCTAGCCCATGCAGCTTCTCACTGGGGGAAATCAGGCTCAAATCCTTGCAGGGGAGAAGAATTTTAGAGTTTAGGGGAGACTCAAACCTATTTCCACCATAGCATACCAGGCAAGCACTCCATCAGTCACACCTAGTTCTAGAGTGTGCTCTTATTCACAAGTAATTGGCAAAGGGAAAAAACACAGGCAGCACCTGTAAGCACAACACCAGAGTGCCCTAGACTGAGCTCCCAGTGCTTGGCTCAGGCCACAGAAAACAGTGAGGGCCAAGATCAAGACTCAAATCATGAGGCTCACTGATTATCATTTCAGATTATTTCTGCCACTCAGCTTTTCGGAAGGCAGAGTCTCAATGCCCTCTACTCGAGTCAAGAGACGCAAGCTTCAGTAATTGTAGTCAAAGTGTATTCACAGCACTCACCAATCTTTACATGAGGTTTTCACAGGCAGCATTTTACTGGCTAAAATACAGGATGTTATAAAGAGAAAACTTTAAACCCCTCTATTTAAATCAAATAAAATGATCAAGTAACTAAACCTGACAAAACCAAAGCTAACTTCCTGTCACTTGACAATGGGAGAGGGAGAAGGACTTGCTAAGGCCAAAATCCACATTAGTTTCCTAAGTGCAACAAGCGCAGCTGTTGCATGGAAGGGGGAGCCACCCAAAGGCACATCAGCCTGCAGCCTTGCGACTGAAACCCCTCAGGACTTTTCCAGGTGAGAGCACTGCAGAGGCCTCAGGACAGTCCTGTTTCTCTTCCCTCTTTATTAGACACAGAAGCTTCCCAAACCCCCTTCTGTATAACTTCCGTGTTAGGAGGACAACATTCCCATGCTAAGTCTACCAAGGGGACGGGGAGCAGTCAGCCCTATGCCCAAAGCTATTCATGGTGGTTACGCTTACGATGTAACTCAACAGCATGCAGATCAGTAAAGAATGGGTATGACAATGCCCGGCAGTGGTGGCGCACGCCTTTAATCCCAGCACTTGCGAGGCAGAGCCAGGCGGATTTCTGAGTTCGAGGCCAGCCTGGTCTACAGAGTGAGTTCCAGGACAGCCAGGGCTACCCAGAGAAACCCTGTCTCGAAAAAAACCAAAAAAAAAAAAAAAAAAGAATGGGTATGACTAGAAAATCAGTTTAGCTGACAATGAATCAGTACAGGAACGACAGAAAGAATGCTGCTGCTAGTAATGAATTAGAAAGGCTTGGCATTCAGACTTCTCACAATAGACTTGACTTTATTATAAGAAAACAAACTTGGTATTTGGAAAACACCATACTCAAAGAAAAAGCAACTGCTCTTGAGCAAGTGTCTGAGCTGTGTTAGTCCACTTCTAGGCTACTGTGTCTGCAGCCCAGTGTAACCTTCCTGCACTTGTAAGGATCCCTTGGTGAATGGTATGGCCAGAGGTCAAGTGTCTATCCAAAGAAGGAACCAAGTCCATCCCATCACTTGCCTGGCCCACTAAGTGCAAGCACAAGCCCAACCATGAGGAAACACTTATCTTTGGTCATATCCCTTTAGATTCTATGACCAAAAGTTTGCAAAGTCAGGACCCACAATGGGAGGAGCTATGCAACAAATGAAGAATACAGGTAAATTCTTCCCTTGTGAGTGTGTCACTCAGTTTCCATACTAATCACAATATAAACAGTGGCTAGTCAGAGATAATATGCATTGCTCTAGGATGTATTCCTCCCGAGGGGTTCATTCCCTTCCCTGGCTTCTCTGCTTCTGCTCCTGCTCTCCCCCCAGCATAAACCTGACAAGAGCAGCCAGACAGGGCCTTTGAAACAATACAAACAGACCGTTGCTTTTTAAAGCCCCCCATGGCTTACCGCTACTTTCAGAAGACTCTAAAATCCTTAAAGTGGCTCCCAAGAGCTGCCATCTCTCTGATCTTGCTGGCCCTTCCTCCACATCTCTGCTCAAGAGCACTGTAGTCAGCATTCACATCAAGTACACGTCTACTTGCTCCTGTGCTGCGCACATTCTCACTCAAATGGCCCTGTACACCGACCCTAACTCCTTTAGCTATATTACTCTCATTTTCTCGCTGAGGCCGTTGCCACTTAAAATCTTGCCCTATTCTTGTCTCTCTCCTTAGCATTTATGAACAATACATTTTTGCATAATCACATTAAAGACAACAGCACCTTTTCCACCACAGCTAAAAATCTACAAGGGTGGGAATCATGCTTTTCATTCTTAAATTCTTGATGCCCAGAATGCTAGGTACCTTGCACACAGACATGAATTCATATAGAGATATCAAAGATACCTTCTAACTTTAGGCATCTGTACACTTGGATAAGTCTTTCTTCTTGCCTGCCTGAGGCACTGACACTCAAAACAAGGTGCCACTGCTTCCAGGCAGTTCTAGCTTACAGGTGCCAGTTGCCACGGGATTTCAATGTGTGTCTCTCTCCACGTCCTGACGGTATCACTGAATAACAGAGGGAAGGGTGAACTATAGGAGTAACAAACACAAGGAGAAAGCAACAAAGTCCAGAAAGAGCTTAAGTACTTTCTCTTTTAGACTGAAACAAACAAACAAACAAACAAACAAACCAGAAAGCCCTGTCACAGTCCCAGGAATGTGGCAGTGGAGGTAGTGTCTTAGTACTTACGCAAGGGGGCAGACACACTTCCCTCCACCCCCACCACTACCCCCAACCCCCATTCCCCAGGGAGAAACTCTTGAGTTCAAGAAAACAACTTGGATGGTTGGAGCTCTTGGGACAGAAAGTGCACATTTAAAGGCACACAGAGCATCCTACTACAGTGAGTGAACCTCAAAAGAAGCAAAGCTGTACAAACTGCTTTGGAAACAACTGTAGTGATTTCACTGAGTCTGGTTTGGGATAGGACTGGATTGCTTTACATTTTTTCTTGGATGTAACAAGCAAGAAAATACCCTCATGGAAGGTAAGACACCAGGATATTTCAAGTAAATATGGCCCAGCTAAGCTGGGCTTAGAGGAACATGACTTTAACCCCAATTCTTGGGAGGCAGAGGCTGGCAGACCTCTGTGAGTTCGAGGCCAGCCTGGTTTACATGGTGAGTTCCAGGACAGCCAGAGTTACACAGTGAGACTGTCTTGGGAAACAAACAAAATGATGACCCTATGGGTCTAGGTTACTAAACTACAGATGTGTTCGGAGTGAATGGTAACAGTGCATATAACAAAATGGCACCCTGTGCCAAGGCAGTACCACTTAGGCACACATTATCCCTGTTTTCACTTTTCTTTCTTTAAAAAGCTCTCCAGGAATAGCACCCACACAGAGAGGCATTCTTTGGGGGTAAGACAAAAGAGTTTCTCCTGTCCTTACCTGTGGAAGGAAGACAACAGTGTAATTGATTTGGGAACTCACAATGTCATAGGAAGGCAACCCTTCCACAGCAGGATCCATTTCATGCTCCCAACATTTTACCAAGCTAAGGAAATCTGGCAACAGAATCAAATCCTAACCTGTCCACACAGCCAAGGTAGCACAGCCCAGCTGCACTACTCTCACACAGGAGCTTACCCTAAGGTAAGGCTGTATGGGCACTCGCTCCACTCCATCTTTTCTGCATACCTATCTCCCCATCTGTTTAACAACAGTAGGTTGTCCTGGCTGGGCCATTCATTTCAATCTTTTTGTGTTTCAAAAAGGGTTTCACCAAGTGAAGCCTGGAACTTGTTAGGTAGACCAGGCTGCCCTCAAGTTCACAATGATCCAGCTGCTCTGCCTCCCGAGTGCTGGAATTAAAGGCATGAGGCACCACACCTGGCTTCCAAATGCTTCAATCTTAAGCATCCAAGTCTGACCACCACTCTGAAGAGTTTTGGTGCCAAGACCAACCTTGTTCCTACTCTAGATAACATAAAGGACAAGAGCTCCAGTGCCCGGCACATGGAGCATAAGGATCTAAGTACAGTTTGAACAGCCACAGCTGCCCCATGCCTCCTGAACCTTCATCCTTTAAGGAGCATGCCTAACTGCATGCATTACGCTGATAGCCTAAGCTGGAACACCTTCACACTTGGGATACAGCTAGGTACTATATATCCACCAGAGGAGAAGGTTAAAATCCAGGTCAGCTCAAGACAGAGGAAGGGTGTTTTCATGGCAACGTACCAAGTTCTCTTAACCCCACTGGCCACCACTCCTTCACACAATCCACTCCAGTTACTGGGCCTTGCTTAAGAACTCTTCCTCCAGATGGCCATGAAGCCCACTACCAAACAAACTTGCTGTGCATTGATGCTAGAAGGGGTATCACTCATCAGAATTTTTCCAACTGTCTCCATTAAAAGCAAACTCCTCCTTTCCCATCTCTCTCTGCTTTCCTCTTTCCATTGTGCCTCTATCTGACATGTCACACTGTCATACTGGTCCCCCTCTTGACCTAAACCCTACTAGATCAGGTCTTTCTGTAGTTAGTTTACTAGCCACTTGTGCCTGGTTTGTTGCTGTACAAAGGAGGGAAAAACCCAAACAACAACAACAAAACACTGTCACAACTACCCATACAGCTCCAGCCTGTTTTGTGACAGACATTACACATTAGAAAAATATCACCTGAGGCATTTCTTAAATATGAGCTTCCCTCCAGACATCAGGTTACCAACTAAAAAAAAAAAAAAAACTGGTAGAGGAGTGACTAAAATAAAGCAGAAGAAAACTAGAGAAAAATTCAAAGTAATGGGCCAGACCTGGCCTGAGAACTCTGACAGCCCCAGGCAGACTGGAGATGATGCCAAGGGGCTCTTGGCTTCTCCATCAGACACCAAGAGGCTATTGATTCCAAGGACAAGATGTCTAGCTATCTTTTAGGACAAAAAAAAAATTGCTTCAGTCCACTTGAGACTGCTCTCACAGTGGCAAGCACATGGCCTGATGTGGCCTCATAAAAAGGAATATGTACTAGGATAAGCTTCACAGCAACCATGAAGCAGAGAGGGAGGGGCTATGGAAATCCACTCAGCCTTCAAGGATTTATTATATGGCTTACTGTTCCACCTCCTCCTTCAGGTCTCAGTCAAGGCTTGTCATACCCCTTAGAAATCACTAGATATTCTCAGTGGCACTTGGAGGTCTTCTTCAAGCCTGCACTCATGCTGGGTTCTGGCAGAGGACACAGAATACACCAGAGAAAGGCTTAACAGTGGCACAAAGTCAGTCATTATTGGCATCTAAAACATCCTGAGGCTTGGAGATGGAGCTCAGAGTTGAAACGTTTGGCTAGTACCTGTAAGGTCCTGGGGTTCATCCCTGGCATGCAGGGTTCGGGGCTGAGGGGCCGGTCACCTTACTTCCTTTGCTGTTTCTCTGGACCCAGTCTAAACAGCAGAAATGGACACTTGACTAAAACTCACATGACCAAGGGTTATTAACCCAACTCAAGCCTCAGTCATTCATAGCCTTCCTCTCAGTCACTCAGGCAAACAACCTGAGCCAGACATTCAAAAGGAAACAGAAAAACAGCATGGGCATGAAGGCTCCCACTACCCACCAGCCAGAAGCATAGATCTTGAACAGTGAAATGACGGAGGCAAGCAGAGAGAAAACCAGAGATAAGAGATAGGGGCTCTCTCCTCCCCTCTCAGGACTGCACTGGCTTCCCATGTTTGAAGACTCTCTTTCTCTAAGACAATGTTTTCTTCTCATCGCAATCCCAGCTATGTAAAAGCCTTCCTGCTTTGGAGGTGATCCTACAGTGCATCTCCCCCTCTCTCACGCCCCCACAGGTCTCAAACAGGTTCTTCCTGGGAGGCTGGTGGCAGAGACTCTCGGGAACAAAGCCACCCGCCCTCAGAACAGCCTATTCTGTGATCGTGAGGCACAGCTGGCTTCTCACTAAGGCGTCTTTGTGGAGTTTATCAAAATGAAATAAAAAAGAAAGCTTTTGTTCTAATGTGTGCCAGGGTCCTGCTGTCGTTCTGGGAATGTGTGGGTGGGTGCCGCCCGCATGGAGAACAGACTTGAAGAGGCATTAGGAGGAGTTATGGGTCGCATAGTCATTTGGTTTTTTTGGGTTTTTTTTTTTTTGGTTTTTTTTTTTTTTTTTTTTTTTAAGGAAAAGGCTCCAGACACTCTATCCAGACAGTTCACCAAGAAGCACAGCAAACTGTTTCTGCCTACATGCTGGTACCTGGCTTTCAGCAGCAGTGAAGCACAGGCTGGGCCAGGATGAGGGGCAGTCTTGGACGTAGACAGATGTAACCAGGCACTGTAGTGTGGCTGCCACAAACCGAGGTAAAGAGGGCTGTGGGAAGTCACAGAACTGTCCACTTGCCCACATTCTCAACCTGTGGGTTGCAACTCCACCTGGGGTCCAACGACCCTTTCACAGGGATTGCCTAAGACCACTGAAAACATATTTACACTATGATTCATAACAGAAGCAACATTAGTTATGAACCAGCAACGAAAATACTTCTATGTTTGAGGGGGTCACATGAGGAACTCTACTCTGCCTTACACAGGTGTTTAAAAAAAAAAAAGCAACGGCACTCTTTTTCAACTTGCTATCAAAGATGACTAAACCGATGACTGTTCGTCTACTAACCCTCCCAGACTAAGGTGCTGACTGTGATCTTACCACAACAGCTACTTTGATTTGGTCTATGAGAAAAAGTATTTCAATATTCCTTCCATTGGCAGCTTTTTAAAGGTCCTAGTCCTTAATTCCTACCATCTCCTGCCTGCTTCTCTACTCAAGAAGTCACAGAAATAAGGGGGCATAGAGAGGATGTGAATTGCCTGTCTTCCCTTCCCAGTAAGTCATTTCCCTCAAGAGCGGGATCCTCCCTGATTAGGGAGAGAAGGCAACTTGAGCCAGAACAGCTTGGCCAGATCAGCCAGAAAAAAGGTGGGGGTGGTGACAGTGGAGGGGAGTGGGGAGAAGCAGAAGAAACAGAGGAAGGATGGGGAGGGGGACAGAGGAAAGGGTGGGAAAGGGAAGGAGGGGGAGGGAAGCCGATTCATATCAGCTGTGGCTACACCACTCAGCCTAGCTATGAAGTCACAGTACGCTACCCCTCCCCCGCCCCAACCCAGGAAGACCTTGTAAGGGCATGGAGTAAAAGATGGTCCCAGGGCCAGCAGTCTTGATGCTTGTAGTCTGGCTGGGTGTGTGCGTCTTTAAATTTTCCGTTGATTTAGTTACTGTGTACTGCATTCACGACCCCCCAAGTTTCCTTTATCTTTAAAAATGGGGGTGAGAAAGTCTCTACACTCAGAAAGGGGAGAGGGGAACGATATGGTACACATCCTTTGGTCTGGCAATCACTGCCCTGGAGGCTGAGATTTGCAAGTGGGTCAAAGAGAAATAGACATTGCATTATCTATTTCCGAAAGGGCACGTGAAGCCACAATAATGACTTAGCAAATGGGTCGTTTCCCACCCGCCCCAGGAAGGTGAATTCAAGGGTTCCCCTGGGAAAGGGTGGCTGGGCAGACTAGGACTTTTCTCCCCTTCTTAACTACTGAAGGGAGAATCCTAAAGCACGGGGAAGGCATCAAGCCATCGGGGTTCGGAAACCGTTCAAATCTTCCTGAAGGGTCCCTGGTCCGGAGCGCGTGACCTCCGCCAGGCGATGAGTTCGCCCCAGCCTCAGTTTCTACGGTTGGCCAGTAGGCTCCCTGCGGCATCCGGGGTCGCGCACCGTTCTGGGTGTACGAGACTGCGCCAACCCGAAGTCCCAATCGGCGCGGCGGGCCCAGCCTGTCCCTCGGGGCATGGCCACCGCCCAGGCCTCGGCCGCCGGCCACGCGGCCACCACGCCCCGACTCCCGGCCACCGCCCCTCCCGCCCAGCCCCACCCGGCCCGGCCCGTCCGACTCACCCGTGTAGTGCACCACGCAGGTCTGGCCGCGCTTCGGGAAGGTGCGCCCTGAGGAGAGACAGACTGCAGGTGAGTGGCTGCGAGCGGCGCTCGGGGAGCGGGCGGCTGGTGTCTACTCACCGTCTCCGGGAGAGATGGTCTCCACCTGCACTCCCATGGTGGCGGCGGTTGGCGGAGGAGGAGAAGGACCCGGGTGGCGGCGCGATGGGCGGCGTGGAGCCGAGCAGACCTGGCGGCGGTTCAGAGGTTCGGCTTCGTCCCTCTCGTGTCTCCTGCGCACGCGCACCGCCCCGCACGCCCCGCCCTACTTGCGCGAGGCGCTCATATCCCTGAAGCGGGGCGGCTGGGCGGAGGGACCGGAAGTCCGGAGGCCACAGACCCCCGGATGCAGCTGCGGCGGAAGGCGCGTCCTGTTGGCTACTCCCGGCTTTCCTCTGCGTGTCTCCGCCTCAGAGACTCCGCAATAATAACGAGTCGGCGAACTACTGACGAGCTCACTTGCGCACATCTAGCTAATTGTCGTGCAAAGACGACAGTTGTGAGTAGGCTTTGCACCTGTGGAACCAAGGAAACTCTAAGTGGCCCTAGGTTCCGAGCTTCTTATTGGAAGAGTCAATATCAACACAAGCCTGTATGAAAGCCCATTTTCCCACGAATACGTAGATATTAGTAGATATAGAAATATAGAGGGAAGTGGTGGCGCACGATTTTAATCCTAGCACTCGGGAGGCAGAGGCAGGCCTGATCTACAGAGCGAGTTTCAGGGCAACCATGAAAGAGAAACCCTGTCTCAAAAACAACAACAAAAAGTCGTGTGTGTATGCATACATATGTATGTATCCATCCACTCAAGTACTTGATCCCTCCTCACACAAGCTTCCAATGAGGCTCTGAGGTTTCCTTGAATACCTTTAGTACATTAAAAAATAAAAATTTAATGAGCAAGAAAGATAGCACAGGTGTTAAAAACACTGGTTGCTCTTCCTGAGTTCAATTTCCACACCCACATGGCAGCTCACAACTGTCTGTAACCTCCAATTCCAGGGAATCATACACTCAGTGTACAGATGCATACATAGGCAGAACAGTCATTCACATAAAATAAAACTGCCAGGGTTGGTGGTGCAGACCTATAACCCCAGTGCTGAGGATAGGATAGGTCAGTCTAGCCTATTCAGTGAACTCAAAGCCGTGAGAAACCCTATATCAAAAGAAGTAGATAGAGACTACGTTTCCAAAGACCATATGTCCAGCTGATCCAGTCTGCCTCTATCTTAGGCTTAAAAGTCAAATTCAGAAATTCAGAAGCTGGATCCTCACCTCTGGCCCTCTGGGACTGAGGAACTGTACCTTTAGGGGGGCGAAAACCTTGGAGAGGCACACACCTTTAGTTTGTTGGACTGCCTGAGCAAACCGCAGCATCAAAAAAAAAAAAAAAAAAAAAAAAAAAAAGAAAAGAAAAGAAAAAAAAGAAAAACCAACCAAACCAGCCAGCAAATCCGTTAAAAGCGTATTTACTTATTTTATGGAGTCTTCCTCTGGTAAATCATAGAAGTTTTTATTATTTTTTTTTTTTCTGTAACATCTGGTTTCTGGTTCTGTCAGATCCCAATCTAGAGACTACAATCTACTCCAAAGGTGATCTACACCACGACAACCCCACAAACAAACAAACCCAGAAAGTTCTGGACTTGCTGAAAGCTGATGTAAACCTATCCAGTCAATGTGGTACTTCCTGTCTCTTCAGCTGGGTCAGCAAACCAGATGCTTCTGAAGAATACTGGACTACCCTAATCCCCTCCTGCCTTTGGGTACTATTCCGGCCTTCCTGGGCTCTGACGGCATCCTAATTTTTGCAGGAAGTAGGTATAGAGGAGAACACATCTTCTCTGTTCTCAACAAAGGGTTGGAATATTAGGTCTAAGGGAACTAACTCCCTGGCAAAGGAGACAAAAGAGCCACTTATAGAACTTATTGGCATACCAAAATTATATGGCCTTAAAATATTGGTTCTACCTATGCTAACCAAACCTTATAATTTATGATTTCATTTGATGCATTCCAAATTTTGTTTTTACCCAGATAAAGAATGCTAAGACCCTTCCAAAGATTTCACAGGGACACAGAAGACAATTGAGGAATAAAGATCCAGCCTGCCTCCATCTTAGGCTTAAAAGCCATCTTACCATAAAGACAAAGGCGGTCCATTCCTGTTTATGATTAAACCTCTGCTTCTCAAGGAGTGGGCTATGCCTCACCTGTAACCTTAACTACAAATGGTTCAGTACTGCCTGTTCCAGAAATAGCAACCATGTCTTTGTTTCAAAGAGTTGTTAGAATCATCTTGCAATCCTACCCATGTTTCAAAAGATTATATGACCACCTATGTTCTAACTATGACTACCTTGCTGTTCCCACCTTGCAATAATGTCTTTGTTTCAAGAGATCCTTAGGACTGACTTGTTTATGCTGCTCCATAACTCCATCTATTTTGCCCATCAAATCCCCCATTTGGAAATTCCCTACCCCTGAGCTATGAAAGCCTTGTCTTCCTCACATCCAATCTCAAGCCCTGCCTTCGGGAGAGGCAGCCCTTGTAAACATTATAAAAAATGCCCCGCTTTAATGAATAGTAGTCTTTGTCCTCCCATCTTTGAGATTAACACAGCTCCCACACATACACATGCACACAAATTTGCATATACATATGCACTCACACAAATATAAAAGAGAGTTCCAACTATATTTAGCAATGTCTGAATCTAGATAACCCTTCATTTCATTCTGAGAAAACTCTCCTTTTACTAGTTTGAATTGGACTTTTTGCTATTTACAGATAATAGATTCTTGGCTTATATAATATCCCAACTCATAGATCTTGACCTTGAAGGCCACCCTTGCTGGTTTCTCAGCTGTTTGAAGGTGTATGTAATGACTGCAGGGAACTCTTCTGCTGAAACATGCATCAGAGTCACCTGTTAGAACCCAAACTGTTGGGCTTCACCCCCAGAATCTCACTCTAGTGTGTGGTGCGACCAGACAATCTATATTTCTAAAAATTCAGAAGTAATACACAAATTAGTTAGTTTTGGGTATCTAAATATTGTGGTCAGAGGCTGGTGGTGGTGTACACCTTTAATCCCAGGACTCCAGAGGCAGAAGCAGGCCAATCTCTATATTCCAGGTCAGCCTGGTCTACAGAGCAAGTTCCAGGACAGCCAGGGCTACACAGAGAAACCCTATCTCAAAACAAACAAAAAACAAAAAAAAGGAAAGATTTATTTGGGCTTGTAGCACCAGAGAATTTCTATCTCCGAGGCAAAAAAGGAGCATGTAGCAGAGGCCTTACAGCAGGAACCAGGGGCTGTGTGTGATCTTTAAAGGCCCGCTGCTGGTGAACTATTAGCAGTAAGCTATGGAATCTTTAGGTTCCATATCTCCCCACAATATTGCCACCAGCTGTGGAATAAGCATATAAAATAGGACCATTTCACACTCAAATTCATCAAACCACAGCAGTCTTCTTGGCCTGGAAACCACATTTAGAAAACCCACTAGTATAGAGGAATTTCTGACTCCTGAAATGAGGACGCCTGAAATTTTAGTGATCTGAGATTGAGTCAGAGAAGAGGACAGAACCTAAGTGAAAATGATGCATGCTAGTAAGTTCTATGAGTTCCAAGAAAGGTAATTCCACTTTCAGCTCCCAAAGGGAAGGCATCAAACTTCTATAACTGACATTCTCAGATAACTTCAAAAAATGTCTGCCATGTTTTTCTTTTCTGTTGTCCCCAGGCAGAACTCAGGGGTCTTACTAAGCCCTGTGTGATCTAGCTGTATTTGGAAAAACAGAAAAGACTTACCTCCCTTTCCTTAGTTTGCTTTCTATTGCTGTGAGAAATATCTTGACCAAAGCAACTTGGAGAAGAAAGAGTTTATTTCACCTTTTAGTCCACAAGTCAGAAGTGGTAACACACAGTGACAGTTGGCTACTACTGAAGGAAAAGTCAGAGCAGGGATTCAAGTGGAAGCAGAGGCCATGGAGGAACACTGCTTACCGGCTTTCTCTCCATGGTTTGCTCAGCTTGCTTTGTTATACAACCCAGTACCACCTACCTGGGGATGGCACTGCCTATATTGGGCTGAACCCTCCCACGTTTTCTCAATTGTAGTTTGTTCTTCCCAAGTAGCGATAGCTGTGTTGAATACAGAAAAAAACCAACCATCACATTTCCTCGTGCTCTTGATTCTCACATGCTACATCCATAGCTTTGAGAGTCATGTGCGCCAGGCGGTGGTGGCGCACGCCTTTAATCCCAGCACTTGGGAGGCAGAGGCAGGCGGATTTCTGAGTTTGAGGCCAGCCTGGTCTACAGAGTGAGTTCCAGGACAGCCCGGGCTACACAGAGAAACCCTGTCTCGAAAAACCAAAAAAAAAAAAAAGAGAGTCATGTGCTGGAATTTCCTGGGCTTATGCTAACAGAAAATGTTCTGATCTGCTGCTCCCCTTAGCTCTTTAAATATCAGAAAAGTTTGGTTCTGTGTAGCTCTGAATTATATTCTCAAGAGCTTTTAGGGCTGAAGAAAAAGCCTTAATAATACCATGAGCTCAGAGACTATACTGGAAATTGTGATCACTATGGTCACAAACAGGGACTCATGATTCCAAGGGAGTTACAAAGCACCGTGACCAAGAAACAAGATAAGAAACTCAACTGCCCTGGAAGGTCAGGGAGGTCTTCAAGCTCCAGCAAGTAGAGAGGCAGCTTAGACAGCAAAAGATGCAAGGAGGGCTGGAGATGTATCTGAGTGGTAAATGCTTGGTTACATGTGCAAGCCCCCCCCAAAAATTACAAATAAATGCAGCATTTGGGGTTTTAGAGGTTTTGCATATGCAGATCACAAAATACTAATCCAGAGCCCAGATTCCAAACTTATTGTGAAAGGAATCAATTCTAGAAGGGCCTGTTACTCTTGTTTTGTTCTTTGGCAGGTCTCCTGCAGCCAAGGGTACCCATTATGTAGCCAAGAATGACCTTGAAATTATAATATTCCTGCCTCCATCTCTCAAGTCCTGGGATTACAGGAATGTCTGGTCTTACATGGTGCTGGGGTTAGAATCCAGAGCCTCATGCATACTAGGCAAGCAATCTACTAAACAGCTCCATCCCAGCACAAGACCATTATATTCTTGACAATTTCTCAGAAGGAGTGTTACATTGAAAACACATTTGTTCCCTCGTGATTCCAACAGAAGAAGCCATTTGTCCTTTACCCATCTTCTCAGTGAACACAGGGGAGTCTGTGAGAGACATAAAACTCAGAGTCCCTTCATGAAAATAGGATGTTGTGTCCCTGAGAGTCCAGGTTTGTAGAAGGCTGGATCCTTGAAGGTTCCATGTGCACAGGTCACAGATCATTTTCACTTCCTGGAAGAGGCTTTGTACAGAAGACCCAGGACTGACTTCTCTGAGTTTCACACTCTGCTGCCAGCCATGTAGGTGGTAGGGACAAGACATCTGCTCACTGTGAGTTCCTGGTCCCTAGCATCTAGTGGACATGGGGTGGAATGTCATCTCAGCATATGATGGACTCCCTGGAAGTTCCCAAGCCTGGGGTAGGCTCTCTCCATGGTCAGTGGGCCCTTCAATGGTCCAGGGTCATTTTCACTCCAGCTTCTTAGTGGAGAATGGAACACAAAACTCAGACTTCCCATTCTTAGGGCTCCTTCCCTGTTTTCCAGGGCTATTCCCTCCCAGTGGTTGGGAATTAAGGTCTGTCATGCCTAAAAAGTGTGGCAGGGAGGTGGAAGAAAGAACATCATCCATATTTTAAGACTCCATTGTAGCGTGTCGTTTTAAAAAACAATCCACGCTGAATCTGGCTATGCACTGGCATCAGTGGTCTCTGTTCCTTGCCCACTGCATAGCCTGAGACTGAGTGTTTCTCCTGGCCAATGCCTCTCCCACAAACATCGGCTCTGCCTCTCCAGAGCTCTAAGATGGCTTTCTCGGCCCCTGTGGCCAGCTGCAGGTGTGCTCTCGCCAGCCTGTGCTCCGGTGCGGTCACCTCTCCATGGAGCTACTAGGTCCTTGCCCAATCTTCCCGTTCCAAAGCCTGCAGAATTCTGCCCCAACTATGTTCTTTCCCTCTGGCCCACCTGAATCGCCACAAATGGAAAACACCAGGCAATCTTAGTTAAAAATCAACAGATGACACAACTGCTGGACACAGAATCTATCCTCCTAAACTCATCAACTATTCTATGTTGGAAATCTTCCGGTAGCAGAAGCTGCCACCAGGTCTAAAAGTTCCTGATCTACATCTTGCTTCCTCTTGCTCCCCACCTCACAGTAAAAAAGGGCCATTTCTTCTTCCTGAATCCTCTCTTCCTCTCTTGGACCCAGAAGGGCCACTTCCTCCTTTTTGCCTAACGGATGGCTTCTTTGCCCAACAGTTGTCATCTTTATTAGACAATCAGTTAATTAGGGGAGAATTCCCCTGTACTCCATAACTACATGGCTAGAATAATGGTTCAGTGGGCTGAGCACACTAATAAGTATACCCATTATGTGAATACTTTAACACAGGTTTATTTCTCTATCTTAGAACACTGGGAGCCAAGGCACTCCTTCATGGCAGGGGGATACTACAATATATGTGACTATTCAAGTTTCTAGGCGGCCTTTGAGCTTATAGTCTTTCGCAGGTGGCTGCCATGAACATTCTGTTGTGATTTTTATTGAGGACACAAAGAAAGGAAACTTGAGAGTTTTTCCTGGCCAGGCCTGGAATGATACCAGCTCTTCCATTCTCCCATTAGTCACCCAGCCATGTTCAACTGCAAGGGAGGCTGGGAGGTGTGCCCAGTAAGGAGAGGGGACCAGAGTTGGGTGGTCACATAGTGGCCTCTGTTTTGATAGATGTGTTTGAGAGCCTCCTCAACTTAACTTTTGTAGGGAGCTTCAAGATTGTGTCAACAGTCTTCAACTTTGAGCCTTGTTTCCTGAGTCAGAAGTGGTAACACACAGTGACAGTTGGCTACTACTGTTTACTGCTTGGTTCTGACTCATTATTTACAAAGAAACCTCACTCTTGTCATTCCATCCAGAGTCTTGTGGGAGGGAGTTTGAGGCAGAAAGCAAGAGTAATTGATTTGCTAGTTAGGGCTTTGAGACACTGCCCCCTGCTCCAGCGCTTTCCTCTTGCCCACTTCAGAAGCAAACTTCTTTTTTCAAAGATTAGTTTGTAAATTGTATATATGTATATGTGTGGGTGTATTTGCAGGAGAGTGCAGGTGCCTATGGAGGCCAGAGGCACCAGATATCCTGAAGCTGGAGTTCAGGCAGTTGTGAGCCACTCAGTATGGGTGCTGGAAATCAAATTTAGGACCTCTGCAAAAGCAGTACTCACTCTTACCTGCTGAGCCATCTCTCTAATCCCCTCCCCACCCTCAATCAGACTGTTGAGCACTGCTAGGATTCCAAACTCCCCACCCACTTCTCTTCCTCCCCTTTCTCCTCTTCCTTCTTTTCCTCCTCCTCCTCCTCTTCCTCCTCCTCTTCCTCCTCCTCCTCCTCTTCTTCCTCCTCCTCCTTCTCTTCCTCCTCCTCCTCCTGTGTGTGGGCTCTTTTGCTGCTAGAGGTTGCCATGTGAAGAACTCCGGCTGAGGAAAACAGATAGCAGATGTCTTCTCTCTGGGGCTTTGAAGAAAGTCATTGTATCCCTGCTTAAAAGAAAAGAGAAAGCCAGGCGCAGAGGCTTATAGGTGTGATCTTAGAATTTGGTAACCAGAGGCTGAAGGATTGCCTCAAATTCAAGGCCACCATTGCTACAGAGTGAGGCCTTGTCTGGGGAAGAAGGAATGAAAAAAATAGGGAGGGTGGGGACTTGGTAGACTGCTCAATATTTCACCAATTACCCTTTTTCCTACTGAGGACACACACACACACACACATACACACATACACACACACACATACACACATACACACACACACACACACACTCACACACCATGTTTTCTTTATTCATCTATCCACCTGCCAACAGACATTGCTTTTGTTGTTGTGATCAGTGTTACTGTGCACCTGCGGTGCACACATTCTTTTGACTTGTTGATTCCTTTGAATGTATGCTAGTGGTGGGATTACTGGCTCACATGGTATTTTAGTTTTGATTTTCTTTAATGAACTCCATGCTCTTTTCTACAATGACTGTATTAATTTACCTATCTTCCAACACTACTTGAGGGTCCCTCTTTCTTGCAACTTCACCAACATTACTTTTCATCTCTTTTTGTGTAAGAGCTGTGCTAATCAACAACTATGCATTGACCGACTCAACTTCCTGTAAGAGGAAGAGATGTGTATTTTGGTTCATTGTTTCAGAGGTGTCAATTCCTGGTTACTTGGCCTTGTCGCTTTTAGCCTGTGGCAGAACAGGACAGCATGGTGGGAGCCCATGAGGACAGGGTCTGTATACTTCATGGTGGTCAGAAAGCAAGGAGAAAGGAAGAGACTGGGGTCCCAATACCCAGTCCAGGACAGGCTTCCAGTGGACTTTCTTTTTTCCTCTGGCCCACCTTCTAAGCCTCCTAAGCTCCCAGCAGGCTATAGGCTGGCAGCCAGGCTTCCAGTGTATTTGCCTTAGTGGTACTTAGATCTAAACTAGAGCATCCCCACCCCTTTTGTTTTTAGAGACAGGGTTTCTCTGTGTAGCCCTGGCTGTCCTGAAGACCAGGCTGGGCTTGAACTCAGAGACCTGCCTACCTCTGCCTCCTGAGTGTTGGAATTAAAAGTATCCACCACCATTGCCCAGTTTCCAATACCCATTTTAAATGAATTGATCACTGTAGTTTTGATGTGTTTCCCTTGTGACTGTGACATTAGCATATTTCCATATATTTGTTGGCCATTTGCATATCTTCTTTTGAGAAATATCTACTCAGATCATTTGCCATTTTTAAATTGTATGATTAGTTTTTATGCTTTTTCTGCTGGCTTGAGTTCCTTAAATATTCTAGATATTAATCCCTTGGTAAAGGATTAATTTACTAATATTTCCCTCATTTTGTAGGTTGCCCCTTAAGTAAAATTCCCTTTGTTGTGCAGAAGACACACATAGAAATGGCACAATAGGGCCCATTGCCTTGAATATTAACATAAAATTTTCAAGCATCTTATAGATCAAGCAAAACAATTGTCATTCAAAGTCTGGAACATTCTAAAAACAGAATATGCTTCTTTGAGCCTTAGGTAGAAATGATGGACTCTGATACCTGGAAAGAGTCCCAGTTTAAAGTGTTTCCAAAGCACACAAAACTGCACTTCCTGTAAGGATCTCATGACAGATGGATTATAACCTCTCTGTCTCTCTGTCTCTGTCTCTCTGTGTCTCTACCTCTCTGTGTCTCTGTCTGTCTGTCTCTACCCCCCCCTTATATGTGTGTGTAAGTCAGTAAACTAGAGATGATCTTTAAAGTAACAATGAAACAAGGTGTGTGTGTGTGTTTTGGTTGCTAGAGGCCTAACTCATTGTTTGAAAAGGTAGGAAATTAGGAAATAGGGATTAAAAATTGTCCTGTGTTTAATATCTGATCAGCCAATTCCCTTATCAGATTACTTCAGGTCACCAATGACAAAACAATGATAGTATTAAACCTACCATGATGCATTTATTCAGAGCTCATGTAACCAAGACATGTCTCTATTCCTTCATGGCTACCAGTGTCACAGAAACAGACACCATGTGACTGCAGAATTGCTGTGGCCTTGCTTAAAACCAAACAACAACAAAAACAACCCAAACCAAAAACCTAAACTTGAACATGCTCATTCCTCTTGGGAAATCCTGGCAAATCCAATGGTCTTCACAGTGAACTACCTGTCCAGGCTCTTCCTACTGCCTGAGTGATCTTTTACATGCATTACAAGTTCATAACATGGCATTTACCTGAGGTTCTAGCTACTCATGAAGCTGAGGCAGGAGGATCACTTGAGTTCAGGAGTTGAAGGCCAGTTTTAGCAGCATAGCAAGAACACCCTTCTAAAAAAATTGTTGTTCCAACTTTTAAAGCATAAACAGGAAAATGGGCAGTGTAAAATAAGCCCCTCATACCCTGTCCCTCAGTCACCCAGGTGCTCCCTCCCCAAACCACCATTATACTTTAGTGAAGTGGTTCTCAACCTGTGGATTGTGACCTCTTTGGGGGGCTAAATGACCCTTTCATACTGGTTGCATAGCAGATATTTACATTGCAATTCATAGCAGTAGCAAAATTACAGTTATGAAGTAGCAATGATATGATCTTACGGTTAGGGGTCACCACACCACGAGAAAATGTACTCAAGGGTTACAGCATTGGAAAGGTTGAGAGCCACTACTTTAGGTTGTCTCTGCAGTGTGCCACTCGCATAGAGAAAAGCAGATGCGGCTTTCGAAACATTTTGTTTTGTGTGAACAAAAGTGTCCAAGCCCACATTTTTTTACCCTCTACTCTGCTAGAGGGAAGAATACCACACACTTGAGAGCACAGGTCCTTATCTTCATGTCCTCCCCCTCCAGGCTGTAGGACTTTGGGGAGCAACCACAGCCCAAATCTCCTTTCTTTAGTGTGTTAGTGTGAAGGAAACCAAGGAAAATCTGAACAAACTTCAAACCCCACCCCGTCTTGGGGAGGCAGGTGGGAGTTCAGGTCTCTCATGTTCTCACACCTCAGAAATAAACCTCTTCTTTTACAATACTTGTCATCTGTGATTGGCATACTATATGGCAGACAAAATAAGCCTGCTCTTCTATCATGAGGATTCTGTGTCACTAGCCCTAAGGCGTCTTAATAGTCCATGGCACAGGCGAACTGGACTCCTAGAATCCTTACTTCATCTGTGGGCTAGCCTCCATTTTCACACGCCAAACTCCTGCTTTTTATGAATGGCCACACTGTATTCCCCTGCAGACATGTTTCATATGTTGCTTAAGTACCTTGGATGATAGACATTTCTATTTGACTGGGAGCTTCTATTACAGATGGATGCAGGACTCTTCTTCGTGGATGTCCCACTCAGCTCTCAGGTGTTTCGACTCTCTCCAGCTTCCTGGTCTTTGCACCTGCTCTTCCCAGAACATTTTCCATCTATTCTCCAACTACCTGACTCTTCTCCCAGGTCTTCACTCGAGATCTTGGAGAGGTCATGTCTACATGACATGAGACTCTTTCCCTTGCGCTCGTTACCTTGCTGCTCCCACAGTTGTCTCCCTGCAGATTATACATAGGTGGTTCATTATGTACTCTTGGGCCTGGTATAGGACAGGAAATCACCAACCCTTGTTGACTGACTGATGGAACCTAGAGTCCATTTCTCTCTCATTTGTTTTAGTATCCTAAGTCTTACAAGAGAAACGTGCATGTGTGTGTGTGTGTGTGTGTGTGTGTGTGTGTCTGTGTGTGTGTGCAAGCTTATCTTGTGATTAGAGGATTAGAGGTGGAGGTCAAAAGTCAATCCCAGTGTCTTCCTCTATCACTTCACACTTTTTATTTGTTTATTTATTTATTTTTTGGACACACTCTCTTACTAAAGCTGGAGTTTAATGTTTTGGCTAGACTAGCTCTCCATGAGCCCCCAGGCTCTGCCTGACTCTGTTCCCAGTTTCCAGCCTAGAGTGCTGGGGTACAGATCCATCCACTGTCCCCTCATTTTACATGGATGCTGGGCATTAATACACAGGTTCTCAGGCAGCAAGCAGTTTACCCAATGAGCCCAGAAGGGAGCTGCATTTTAAAAATTGCCTTTCCTTTGTGTTCAGTATTCCAGATGCCTTGGGCAAGCTCTTTGTCTGAGCATCAGAGCCCACCCACCTCCTGCCCCTTGGGTAATGCTCCAGTACAAGCAACTCTCCACCCAGAGGATTTGCACCTGTTAGAACAGGACTATTCTTCATGCTAAGAAATTGTGGAAAATGACTCTAGACACAAGAGTGGTGCATGTATGAAGGATGGCTCAGTGGTTAAGAACACTGGCTGCTCTTCCAGAAGGGCCTGGATTTGGTTTCTGGTATCCACATGGTGGCCAACAACTATCTGTAATTCTAGTTGTAGCAGATACAATGCCCTCTCCTGGTCTCCATAGGTACCAGGCATACACACAGTACACAGGTATACATGCAGACAAAACAAACACTCATATTCAAAATTATAATAAAAAAAGCCTTTCAGGTTTGAAGCCTTTAAAGAGCATGAAGAAAACCAGGTATGGTGGTGATCTCCTGGAATCTCAGCTCTCAGGAGGCCTGAACAGGAAGACACACACATATATATATATATATATATATATATATATATATATATGACATAAATATAATTTATATATGGTGGTGATCTCCTGGAATCTCAGCTCTCAGAAGCTTAAACAGGAAGACATATATACATATATATATATATATATATATATATATATGACATAAATATAATTTATATACAAAATATGTATATATAATATGTATATATATATATATAATATATATATCTGTGTATATATTATATGTATGTATTTAAGTGTAAAGAATTCCTATGACAAAACATCTAAGAACTGGTGGCAACAAGATACAGCTGCTCCAGCCTCAGTGGTGGCCTATTCCAGCTCATGGCCAGCCTGGGTTATACAGTGGAACACTGTCCAAAGGAAAGAAGGAATGGGAAGAGAGGGGGAGAGGAAGGGGGAGAGGGAGGGGGAGAGGGAGGGGGAGAGAGAGGGGAGGGGGAGGGGGAGAGGGGAGAGGGAGAGGGAGGGGGAGAGGAGGGGGAAGGACAGGAAAGGAGGGGGAGAGGGAGAGGGAGGGGAAGGTAGAGGGAGGGGAGGGAGGGAGGAAGCAAGCAAGGCTGTATATGTACCTCTGCACTCAATTCCTTCCCAGTTGACCCCTCTTCACAGCATTCAGTATAAAACACTGCAACTTAAAGCAGTTACCAGACCCCTTTTCTGGGATGGCTGTCCTGTGTGTGGTTGACACTGTTGTGTCAATGCCAGGGACAATTACACACAGAGGCTCAGTGAGCACTTAGAGCTGAGTGTCCACCATGGGATGGGAGGATGGCAGGTGATCTCAATCTCCCTAGACGGCGTCACTGTCCTCGTGAGTCTAGAGGCCCTGGTAGCATGAAGGGCTCTCCTCAGAAGTGCCCATCTGGGTGGAGGTTATTGTAGCTGGTTTATCCATACTGGCTGAGGGTGGCAATGGTGAGGCAGGCCAGCAGGGAGGACGGCTCAGCTTGGCTGGGCCAGGCAGGGCATGTGTGTTAAGGAAGGCAATAATGGCCTGAAGAACCACAAGCAACAGACTCAAGATTGCTGTTCAGCTGAGGCAAGGAGCAGACCATGGGTGTAAGGGCAGGGGCCAGAGAAAGGGAGGGGTCTCTTTGCAAGCCCCATCCCTAGGCAGATGTGGATAAGCCCCACATTCTCGGTGTTTAGGGAAGATGCAGGGGTAGGAGAAAAATCCAGATTCTGCTGGGTTCCTGAGCTTGAAGGAAGGAGTAAGGGATTGCTCATTAAAATTCCTAATGCAGTTCTGGTACACCATACACAATGAATGCCAGTTGTTTTCTTATGGTGATTTTGATTTTTTATTTTTGGGAGAGTCTCACTGTGTAGTCTTAGCTAGCCTAGAACTCACTATGTAGACAAGACTGGCTCCAAACTCACAGAGATCTGCCTACCTATGCTTCCTGAGTGCCTGGATTAGAGGCCTATGCCACTACCCCCAGCACATGGTTTTGATTATTAAAAGAACAATGGTCTGGGGGCCTGGAGACCTGTCCCTCTATCCTAGAGACCTTCATCTCAGTCTGTAGGACTACGAAACAAGACAGGTAGATTGGGGGAAAAGGCTCTTGCACCTGCGTGTAGAACAGGGGCTTTCTGGGCAGTGCTCCAGCTTTGCCTCTTGAACCTGCTTTTTAAGCAGAAGCCCCAGGACTGATGCAGCCTACTGAGTTTTCACCTGGGAGCACTATGGCTCGAGGCACCTCTGGTGTCAGCTAACAGAAAGGGTCTGGGTATAGCAACTAGTCACCTCATTATCTCTGATCAGCTGTGAGACTAAAGACCTTACTTCCTGTTCCTGAGCCTCAAGTTTCCTCTTTTGTACCACAGGACTGAGAGTAATCCTTTATTTCCAAGAGGCATTTAGCTCTGTCTGCTGGTGGGGATTGTTCTATGAGCATTTTTAGTGGGATTCCCAGAGAAGCAGAGAGGGAACAGCTCTGAGCAAGTCATGCATGGACACAGGCAGCGCTAAAGCCTGGTGACAGGCCTATTCCCACCCCAGTTTCCCAAAGGCAGAAGGACCATCCTGGGCAGAGGGTATGAGGGAGGCTTAGGGTTGCCCAACTCCCCTGAGAGGAGGACCTCCCACCAGCCCAGCTTCCTCTAATTCATGCAAGAGCTCCAGGAATGCAGTTTTCATGTGTTGTCACCCAATCTTGGCGGGCTGTCTTTGACACGGCTGCCTTAAGTCACCCATGCTCCTGTAACCTCAACAAGCTCATTAGTTCACTAAACTAGACTTGAGTGGCATTGTTTCTTTGGTCTGTTGCCAGTTCCCTATCTGGGGTTACTAGACATTTCCTCCCATCTTCCCAAGAAAACCCACATAACATCAACCCTGTCTGGCAGATGATGAAGCCGAACTTCAGAGAGGGAAGGTCACTTGCTCAGGGCTACACAGTGCATCAATGTTAGAGCCAGAATTCGAACCTGTCCACAGAGTTTTGGACCTGCTTTGAAAGGTTGGTGCCTGTGGTTAGTAACTGCAGCCAGGAAGGGGGGGGGGTTCAAGGCCAAGGGGACTCACTTGGAACCCGTTGACCCAGCTTTGCAGCCTGCCCACCCCTTCCTGTAGGCCATCCATTCCCAGCTGTCTACACTCTAAAGCAAAGATTCCCATCCTTTCTAATGCCACAACTCTTTAATCCAGTTCCTCATGTGTGGTGAACACCGCACCATAAAATTATTCTGTTGTTACTTCATAACTGTAATTTTGCTATTATTATGAATCATAATATTTGATATGCAGGATATCTGATATGTGACCCCAAAAGGATCATGACCCACAGATTAAGAGCTACTGCTCTAGTGTGGTCACAGTCAAGGACTCAGGGAGGGCCAGAAGCCACAAATCCTAAGGACTCCATCAGCAATGCTCATCTCTGCCAGCCCAAGACTGAGTGTCCCTTTGTCTCTCCCAGGGACTGCACTTCTAGCAGCCTAAAGAACATTCCTGCGTACTTCAAGTCCCCTAACCATATGGGAGCTTGCCTAGTTGAAGGTTCAAGCAGTGGAGTTGGTGAATTTGCTGCTGTTCTTAATTTAGGGCTATTATCCACTCATCCCTGTGCAAATGGTTAGGGGTCAGTTCAAAGCTTTGTGAGTAGTTGCCTTCAGGTTCCCTGGGATCTCAGACCATGTAGCCTCCTCTCCAAGTTACCCAAGTAGAAATCATGAGGCTGGGAACACTGCTCCACACACACTCATGCACTTACATAGCTGGGTCACATCTATCTTTGTACTCCACACCTCCTAGATCTTGGGAACACTATGGTACCAGAGCAGTTGGCCTAGCTGCCAGTCAACAGTGACACATGTTGGGTGAAAGTTTGTAATTTGATGAGAGTGGTGGGTGGGGTCATTCTAGTAGGAGGCAACCCTGAGGGAAAGAGAGAATCTGGCTTGGATTCTGACCCTGACAGATTTCATGGGAGGAGATGGAGGAGCTGAACTCTCTCTCCGATTTCGATTTTGGAAGCTCTTGTGCCTGACCTGGCTGGTGGCCACTGCGCCCCCACTGTTGCTCTAGTTCTTCCAGGGCTGGCCTCCAGCTCACATTTCTGCCCTGTGATGTGGGGACTGTTCCTGGGCTCTGTTCCCAGGTGTTTCTGTCTCATGGCCTAGATTGTTGTCTCTGAGCCACAGCTGGGGGCCAGGTGCTGCGTTCAGCACTTAAAATAACCCCTCAGGACTTCAGTGGCTACAGAATTTTAGATGCTGCTGCTCTACCCCCATTCCGTCTTGTACCTGGGAAAGACACAGTTTATTCAGAACAGGCAAAGTAGTGGGGCGAGGATGCAGGCTGGCTGACTCCAGTCTGTGTTAATTGCCACCCCATAAGTGCATCTTAGGAAGGGGGTGGGTTTCACCAGGGAAGGGGTGGGCAGATTGTGCATGATTGTGCACAAAGGTTTACAGAATTCTCCAGATCCAAATTCCATCTCTGCCACAATCAGGCTGTTTGGCACTAGGTGTGACCTGCTTCTTCTGTAAGTGATGATTTGCTCTGGGGACAATTATCAGGCTGATATCAATTCAGGGCCCAGCATATAGCTTGTACCCACTGATGGCAGTTGACATGGCTATTACAAGCTACTGATTATTGATCCATTCAATGATATTTGCAAAGACAAACGAGTGACCAATCATTTTTTAGTTGTGATAACCACTCACTGAACACCTACCATGAATCAGCACCATGAAGTGGAAGTTTCTGGATATGTCATGTGATGTTTTGCTAAGACAGACTCACATGGTGTTTTGCTGAGGCAAGACCCATGGGGAGGACAGGTGATGTTTGGAGAGAGTATAAATAGGACTCAACGGACAGTGATGGGATGCTTACATAGCTAACTTAGCAATGCTTTGTTGGTCTCACGACTTCCTCTTCCTTGATTTTCACTTCGCTGAGAGAGGCACAGCAGAGACATGTCCTGCATCTCGGCGGTCCTGGTCATTCCTGCTGACTCATGCTGATAAGGCGGAGGCCTGGTGGTTTCTGCTGGATCGTGCCACTGTTGCTGATTTGTGTTTGCTATCCTGACACTACTGAACTGGACTGCTGGTGTCCTGACAAACAGAGATTGGAATTGTCCCAAGAAACTATTTCTAAACAGGTCCACATCCCTTTGTCCTACTTAGCATCTTTTCTCCTCTACCTTTGGATGGTAGGAGGCTAGAAGGTGGGGGGGGGTTGTCAAAACATTTGAAAACCCTTATTAAAGTAGGTTTAAAAAGTCTAAGCCTACTGTAACCACTTGGAGAGTTGAATATCTGTCCATCAAGTTCCCCTGGTTTGTCCTGGACTTTCTTCCTACAACTCTTTGCTCAGAGGTGCTCCCAATAGAATGAGGTCCCTGTACTGTTATGCTCTCCTTTGTGTCTTTGTTACCAGGAGAGTCTCTATGTAGTGATGCTTCCATGGGGCTACAGTTTGTTCTCACAGCTTCAGATAAAAGTTGCATTTAGTGAGGCTTTAGATAGGTCAACTTACAATGGAGCCATACAAAGTGGCTCTCTTAATGCTGTGGCTGCTCTGCTTGGCAGAGTTGTGGCGGGTGTGTTCTGTCCCCAGGGTGTGGCTCTTTCTGGTGTACACGAAGCTCCACTATGTCTGCAGTCCAGCTAGAAAAAAAGAGAAGGGAAGAAGCAGGGTATACTTATATCCTACTGGCTAGAACTTTGTCACATGACTATTTCTATCTGCAAGTGAGGGTGGGAAATATAGTGTTTTCTTTATTATAAAACCTAGAATTTCTATTACAGTGAGAGAGAAAGAAGAAGAATCTCAGAACCTGTGACCCATAGCCCCTCTGTGACAGACTGGGGAGGGACTGTTGGAGGGTTAACACAGACGCCCCTGAGTAGTGTACAGTACACTTACGTGGTCATGTCTGTGTGCTAGTCTCTCCCTCTGTGTTGTGCGTCTGTCTGTTCATGTGCATCTCTCTGTGTGTAGGAGCAACTGACTCTCTTGCTCCTAGAAGGATCCTTCATGACGGTAGGGACCTGGGCTTTCAAGGCTTTTGCTGCAGCAGCACTGGGCTGCCATAGATGGTTTCCCTGCTGCTGCCTCTGCCCAATTAGTTTTCTCTCCAGGGATAAACAGCTTCTCAGTTTCAGTTTTGCAGTGGTAGGGACTGAACCTGGGACCTCACAAATGTAAAGCAAGCACTCTACCACTACGTTACATCCCCCAGACAGCTTTTAAACCAAAAGATCATGGCATAGCTATTCTTACAAGTCCAATGTTTGCAGAAACTCCCACATATTTGATGAATGAGCAAATGCATTCTGCAGACCAAATAAACAAGGTTCCAAGAGGCAGCTCACCCAGGCTCCCACAACTATCAAGCACATAGGGGAAACTCACCTATCCTATAATACTTTGCATCCCAGGGGGTGACAAAACAGAAACCACTTGGGCCTGTCCATAGGAGACTGGATACTCTGGGATGGAAGGTCACCTACATCTAGGCCCGCTAAGGAAGCCTACTCTCAATATACTTGACTAACTATGCCTTGTACCCTTAAAGACCCCACAGTTGAAGTGTCTCTAGGAGACCACTGCAAAGATTCGCAGAGGGTGAGGAGAGGCAGGTCACTTTGGGGCTCAGAAGACTCTGATGGGCAGACCTAGTGACAGAACGACAGGTAATGAGCTCCCCATCATCCAAGGAAGGGAAGCAGAGATAGAATGTGGCAGACGAGGGCTCTGCCTGACAACCAGAAAGCAGGCCAAGAAGGTATAGCAAGAATCAGAGGAGGTATCACTGTACACTGTGGTGCTTATGACCTTTGCACTGAGTATGTGGAACTCCAGGAGCTACAGCAGTTTTTGTTTTGCTTGATCTAGGGTGTCCGTGCACCTTAAGGGCTGGGCTAGAGCTTTTTCAAGTCTGGAGATAGGATCTAGGGCTGGCACCAATGACTCCAGTCATTCATAGTTGCCTTGGCTTTTTATCTCTGCAAGCAGCCTTAGTTCATTCAGTCACAAAAATAAACTGTAAGGATAAAAAAGGAAAAAAGTAGAAGCGAGTCACAAGACAAAAGAAAATGAATTAGAAAAACATTTGTGATTCTATAGCTTTGTATTTCAACATGCATCCGTTTGGTTCTGAAATATTCTTCCATAGAAAAACAAAAAAGGATGAGGAATGGAGGGTCACAGGAAAAACCTGCAGTAGCTTCCAATTGTTTGCAAAGATGATCAATGTCCTTTGTAATCAGGCTAAGGTAAGAGGCAACTGTAAAGGCCAGATGGGTGACAAGAGTGGATATTTGAGGCTGAACTGAGGACAAGATTAGAATTGAAAGGGCCACAGTTTATTTTTCCTGTCCTTCTGATATATTTAACCACAACAAAATACAGCACACCTCTCCTTGGGATGCAAAGTACAGGTGAGTTTCCTCTCACCTTTGTACTTGTTAGTTGTGGGAACCTGGGCAGAAATGCAGGGAATCCTAGTTCTGGCGCAAGAACTGGAAGGGGAATGCTCTTCTCTTTCCTTCCTTCCTTCCTTCCTTCCTTCCTTCCTTCCTTCCTTCCTTCCTTCCTTTTTACATTTTGTGTTTTCTTCCTTTCTCCCTCTTCCCCTCCCTCCCTTCTTCTTGTTCTCCTATGGCCAGGCCCTGGTGAGAGTGGCATCAGAGGCTGCTGCCCATTAAGAGACTGCAGTCAAAACCCTGAAGGAGGGGTGATATCTCAGTAAGTCAGCTGAGCTGTGACCCATGTGTGTTGAGGTGGGTATTGGGGCTTTCTTCTGCTGGCAGGTTTGGAGGGGAGCCTCAGAAACTGGAAGGTGCCAGGGAGGTTGATAACAGGGAGGAGAGAGTAAAGCAGCCTCCTGAAGAGTCTGTGAACTCCTTGGCTGACTGCTGAGCTACATACATGGATCTGACAGGAATTAGCACTGTGAACATTCAACCATGTCTTACTAGACAGACCACTTCCATACCTCCCACAATGTGATGCATGTGTAGGGCAGATCCAACTGCCAATGGAATCACTGACCACAGGAGGGAGGGGCTTGTGGCCTAAGCTAACCAGATTTTGCTTTCCTACCTGAAAGGAAATACCAGACTTCTTCAAGGAATTTAAAAAGACTGAAGTTTTGTAATATAATATTCAAATGTTCAGGACAGAATCCAAAATCACTCAGCTTTTTATCACTGCGGCACATAACCACAACCTTTAAGGCCTATCTTCAACCAACCAGTACATCCGGAGCATGAAGAGATAAGATAATCTCAACATGCAGAGGTTAAGAAAATAGACTGAAAATAAATTAAAAAAAAAAAAAGTAGACAGGCACTCACTCCCACTTAGTCTGAGGCTCTGTGACAAAATCTATTCTAAGCAGTAAGGGTAAATATTCTTTTTTATACAGATAAACTTCATATGGCATAAAATGAGCCATTTAAAACCAGCATTTAGCCCAGTACAGGGCTACAGAAACACCACCACTATGCAGCCCCAGCAGCCATTAGATTCTACTTCCTATTCCACCTTCCCATCAGACCCTGGCAACATTACTGGACTTCGGTTTCTGTAGATTTACCCATTCAGGTCATTTTATATTGGTAAAATCATACAGTACGTGTGTGACTTTTTAAAAATTAGTCTCTCACTTAGCAAAATGTTTTTGCAGTTACCTGGAGTTAGGAAATAGTCTCAAAACCATATGCAGTGAGGCAGGGGATAGTCAGTCAGCTTCTCACCACCCACGCCTGAGGACCTGAGGTTCATTCCCCGGAGAGTAGAAAGATAAAAATTTAAAAACTGCTCTTATTCTTAAGTTGTAGATTTTTTTTTTTTTAAATCATGCACAGTTACTAGACGCTGTTGTATGCTTTTTGTGTCTATTGAGATGACTGCGCCATTTCCTCTGATGTAACATTGACATTATGTCACACTGGAGGACCTCATGTGCAACCACCCTTTCTGTGAGAAATTTTCCTGTTCATGGTACTAATCCTTTTGATACGTTGTTAAGATTTACTCTCCAGATATTTTGTGGAAATTTTTTGGAATCTCTGTTTATGAGGGATAATGGTCTGTTTCTGGGCCTATTGTCTTGTTCGGATGTCGCTATATTAGTCTCATACAAAGTGCTAGGAGTTATTATTATTAATTTTTTTGTCTATTTGAAATTTTTGCTGAGTTGTAAAAGTTCTTTACATTTTTTGGCTACTGTGCCCTTGTATCAGACTTGATTTGCAAATGTTTTCTCATATTCTGTAACTTTAATTTTCATTTTAAGCTTTTAAAAAAATCATTATGTGTATGAGTTATTTGCCTTCATGAATGTCTGTGCACCACCTGTATAACTAGTGTCTATAGGGGCCAGAAGAGGGTATCAGATCTCCTGGAGCTAGAGCTACAATTGTGAGCTGCTACGTGGATGCTGGGACTTCAACCCAGATCTTTGGGAAGAGCAGCCACTGTTCTTAGCCACTGAGCCAGTGGCTAAGTAGCCAGTAGCCCTTAATTTTCTTATAACGTCCTTCACACAAACGTTTTAAAATTTTATGTTTGCTTTATATATTCCTTCTGTTGCTCATGCCTTTGGTGTCATAGACAGCCTATTTTCCCCCCTCAATTCAAGCTCATAAATTTTTCTGTGTTCTCCAACTTCTAAGTATAATATAGTTTTGGTCACATGGTTGTATATATACCTCACTTTTGTCCTCATCATTAACCTGTGACGTTGGAGTCTCCACTTTGCAGAAGAGAAGGCCAAGGGGCTGTGTACCTTGCCTAGACTCTTGAAGCACGGGGCAATGCTGAGACTACTGGCAGTCTGCCCTGAGTCCATTCCCATAGCTTCTTAAGAGCTAACTCTGAGCTAACTCTGAGCAGAGCACAGGAGCAAATGTTTCTTAGCTGGGAATGATAACTATTTTTCTCTCAGTCTTTTAGCTGTTTTAGATTATATTTTATACATGCTGTGATGAGAAAGTCTATTTTAATGTAGTTTTATAACAGCTGGATTTCTTAAAATCATATGATGGTTGATCATGAGTCTCTTTAAAGATAAATGTTTTGGAACCCTAAAAGATGGCTCAGTGGGTAAAGATGTCTACCACCAAGCCCAACTTCTTAAGCCCAAAGGGTAAAAAGAAAACAGACTTCAAGTTGTACTTTGACCTTCACATGCATGTCATGGCATGTACACATGTGTACATGTGTGTTCATGCAATGTGCACACACAAAGTAATGAAATTCTAAAAGTAAAATGTGAACACTTAAATTCTTATATGGGCCATTCTGTATGTCAGGAGGGAGAGAGACACAAGGATGAGGACTGTAGTCTGGATCTTCAGCATCCGTGTGTGTAAGCTGGCATGGCAGTATGGCTGTAATCCTAGCACCTGGGAGGCAGATATAGGAGACTCCTAGAGAAAGCATCCTACCTAGAAATTAGCCAAATCTGTGTTGAGGGGAGAGATCCCACATCAGTATAGAAGGTGGGAATCGACTAAGCTGGACACTTGATATCAACCTCTACACACAACAGACTTTCATTCACAAAAGAAGGTAAAAATGAAGGAAAGAGACAAGATAGAAAATCCAGGAAGCAACATTTAAAAAGGAATACTATTTGTTCATATAGCTGATGACAGTTAGTTTTAGTTGTTAACTTTGACACCATCTAGAATTACCTGCGAAGACAGCAGTATGAGTGCTGGTCTAAAGCAGTCGGCCTGGTTGCATGTCTGAGTAATGGTGAGAGGACCCACGCACTGTGGGTGATACCATTCCAGTGGCAGGCGATCCTGAACTGTGTGAGTGAGCTGAGTGCAAGCATGCACACACTCATTTGCTCTTTTCTGCTTCTGGACTATGGATGTGGTGTGAATGGTTGTCTCTGGCTCATGCTGCTGTGCCTTCCCTACAAGGATGGACTGTAACCTGGAAATGTGAGCTAAAATAAACCCTTTCTCCCTAAAGCTGCCTCTGTCAGAGTACATTTTTAGATTTTAAAATTTACTTTATGTGTAGAGTGCTCCATCTACAAGTATATGTATCATGTACTTGCCTGGTAACTATTGAAATCAAAAGAGAACACTGGATCCACTGGAACTGAGTGCTGGGAATTAAACCCAGATCCTCTGCAAGTGCAATCTGTGACCTTAACTACTGAGCCATCTCTCTAGTCCCTTGTTAGAGTATTTTTGTTCCAGCAACAGAAAATCAAACTAAGACACTTGAGATGTTAACAGGCAAATATGTACTTGAACAATTCACCAAGGAATTCAAGACTAGCCTGGGCAACATAGCAAGATCCTGTCTTAAAAGTGACAACAGAGCTGTTGAGATGACTCAAGAGCACTAGGAAGAATTATAATTTGCATAGATGCTATAATCAATCATAAAAATATATACCAATCTCCAAGGGACACTAAGATGGAAATGTGGTACTCTTCATTACTACATGCATAACTATTTGGGAAGACAAATGTTCTGAGTGACTAATAAATAAGCTTTGAAATAAAATGTACTATGGCCAAGTTTATTGTAAAATCGTGGACCTGCATATGCTGGCTTTATGCAGCAGATGAACTGCTTAGATCCTGTGTTCCTCATCTGGGAAGTGAGATAAATGGTACCTATAGGGATGCCAAAGAGGTGGTTAAGAGCACTGGGTGGTTTTACAGAGGACTCAGGTTTGATTTTCAGCACTCACAACCATCTGTAACTCTAATTTTTGGGTAGCCAATGGCTTCTTCTGGTCTCTGTGGGCATCAGGCATAATGTGGTGCAGAAACATTCATGAAGGCAGAACATCCACACACATAAACATTTTAAAATGAAAAAATTTAAAAATAGTACCTGTGAGTATAGCATCTGTTAGACTGTTGTGGCAGCTAGATCTGTTGGGATGATGGGAATGCATTCAGACTTTAAAAGCTGCTTGATTAGCCAGATGCACTGGAATACATTTATAGTCCACGAGCTACTTGGAGGTTGAAGTGAAGGAATTGCTTGAGTCCATGAGTTTAAGACTAGCCTGGGCAACATAGCAAGATCCTGTCTTAAAAGTGACAACAGAGCTGTTGAGATGACTCAGCAGGTAAAGATATATCCTACTGTAATGCTCGATGTCTGGCTTCTGATCTGTAAGGTACGTATGGTAGAAGAGAAACAACTCCAGTGAAGTTGTCCTCTGATGTACATATGTGCCTATGGATATGCATGATCATGCCTGCACATGCACACCTATACAATAATAAATCAGAAGTGAAAAAACCCAAACAACAACAAACAATAACAAAAGTCATTCTTATCATGTGTGAGTTAGCTGAAGGAATTGCTATACTGTAGGCAGCCAAAGAGACGGCGCCGGTTGGAAAACATGGCTGGCGCAGCGTCCTGTATAAGCCTACTGCACATGCGTCAGCCTCAAGCCCCTCCGAGAGGGCTTATGCAAATGAGGCATGAGCCCTAACCAATCACGGGGCTTATGCTAATGAGGTATTGGCCCTAACCAATCCTGAGAAAACAGGCCGCCTGGCCCGCCCCCTTGGAAGGGTATATAAGCAGTGCATTTCTGCTGCTTGGGGTGCCCCTTCCTTGGATGAAGATTGTGCCTGGAATAAAAGAGCTGTCAGAGAAGAATCCAGGCGTGTCGTGTCTTACTGCCGGCCGAGGGGACGCGACACTATACTCCACCGTATATGGCTAACTTGCTAGTTGATTCATAATAATATGAATAATCTAAGAGATTTGTTTGAAAAAAAAAAAAAAGATACCATCTGTTATAATAGCTGCAAATTTTGTAGTCAGGAGAATTTGTTCAGTAGGAAAAAGAATCTGGCAGAGAGATTTCTTGGGAGTCACATGACCATCAGTGCTCACCACCGGTCTGAGGCACTCCAGGCAATCACAGAAGGATGTACAAATGCAACACTTGTGTCTTAAGGATTGATTGTCTTGGAGTCAACCCCAATTGCTGGGATTATGCTTACCCGTTGGGGAAATATATTCTTTTCTCTTCACTTCCTGAGATTCACTACTATAGACTCCAGAAGGATAGCTGAGGAACAAATGGACCATTTCTTTAGTGAATCAGCATAATATCAGATGTTTCCCCCATCAGTATGAGCATATCCAAGTCCAGCTGTGGACAGCTTGCTGTGAACGAAACTCGGGTAAGACACTCTTGACAAATGTTGTTTATATTATTTCAACTTTTCTGAAGGGAGTAACAGGGAACTGTTCCTTGTTACATGAATAAGAGTTACACTTGGTGCTATAATCCTATACCCTTGGGCCCTTCTATTTATCCCTTAGTTCAAAAGTCACCGTTTGGGGAAATACTAGTCAAGTCTCATTTTCCTGTGTATGTAGCGTCCCTCTGGTATCTGAAATTGTTGGCTGTATCTTCAGGTTGAAACTTCCTTACTTCACTTATTCTGTATTTGTTCTAAAAATATTTCGTCGGATTTTTTTAAAGAAAAATGTGGTCCTGTATCACAGGACTGATGGTCTGAGGATGGAATGAGATTATGCAGGGGAAGGAATTAGCTTATCATGAAATGTAGGTAAGAGAGCAAGAAATGCTTTATTTATTATATTTATTAGCACATGAGAAACTACCAGGGGAGTGGAATTTCACTTGCTGAACTGCCCCCTACCACAGCACACCCTACTGGTACATCTGTAGGAAACATTCTCCGTCCACTGCCTCTGGCTTTCACTAGCAAGTACAAGCTGCCCCACTGTAGCACTGTTTGCAATAGCAAAAACACCAGGGGCACCAACAAGTCCTTCACTAGGAATGCTTCCCCAAATCTAATGTTTAATGGAAAAAGATGAAAACAGGCAGATAGGCTGTCATTTGTCTACTAGAACTACTGCAGACTCATTGACCCTATGATTCCAGGGATGGCAAAGACATCGACTTATATAAAGACAGAACACTGCTCATTAATTAGCACAATGATTAGAATTTTATACTTGAGAGCTTGCTTATTCTGGCATGAATTTACCAGTTTTGAGAATAGGTAAAAAAGGAAAAATATGGGTAGAATAAGTAGGTTGAGGCTTTAGGTGACACCATGGCTTCCTGATTGCACAATACATTTTAATTTCATAGGTTTGTAAAGATGTGGAAGATTTTGTATCTTAGAGTGGACAGTGGGTATTGGTTGTATTTAGGAATTCTGAAAGGATAAATAAACAAACTTCACCTGTGGTGAAGATGAAAAGATTATCTAAGGATATCAAGCAGAAAGGAGCTATCATTTTTTAAAAAAAAAAAACTTTATTTAAAATAAAAACAAAGTGATGGTGGCTCATATCTTTAATCCCAGCACTTGGGAGGCAGAGGCAGGTGGATCTCTATAAATATGAGGCTACCCTGCTCTGCAGAGCGAGTTCCAAGACAGCCAAGGCTATACAGAGAAACCCTGTCTTCAAAACCCAAAAAAGGGAGTTGCATGTGGTCCCTTGACCTCCATTTGTCTGGCTCTCGGCTCACCCTGTCGTCCCCTTGGGGGACCTGGGAATGAGCCTTGGGGGACCCCAAAAGTGCCCTGCTTCCCTGTGAATGCCTGTGAGGACCCTAAGCACAACCAGCTTGGAACACTGCTCCACCAATCCCTTGTCAGTTGAGTCTGACTGAGGCAGAGCCAGCAGTCAGGTCCCTTGACCTTCACTGTATGCTCATGGCTCTCTCTGCCTTCCTGAGGATACAAGAAGACCGAAATAACCCTTTGCATCTCATCAGATCACCATGAACAACAGTAACAACAGAAAGCCTACAAACTCATGGACACTGAACAACTCTGAATGACCACTGGGTCAAAGAAGAAATAAAGAAAGAAAGATTTTCTAGAATTCAATGAAAATGAAGGCCCAACATATTCAAACTTATGGGACACAATAAAAACAGTGTTGAGGTAAGTTCATAGCATTAAGTGCCTTTATAAAGAAACTGGAGTGATCTCATACTAGCAACTTTAACAGCACACCTGAAAGCTCTAGACAAAAGGAAGCAAACACATCCAAGAGGAGTAGATGGCAGGAAATAATTAAATTTAGGGCTGAAATCAATAAATTAGAAACAAAGAGAACAAACAATTGAGAAAAATCACCGAAACCAAGAGCTGGTTCTTTGAGAAAAGCAAAAAGACAGACAAACCCTTAGCCAAACTAACTAAAAGGCAGAAAGACACCATCCAAATAAACGTAATCAGAAGTGAAAGGGGGAACATAACAACAGACACTGAGGAAATCCAAAGAATCATTAAGTCTTACTTCAAAAGCCTGTACTGCACAAAATTGGAAAATCTAAATGAGATGGACAATTTTCTTGACAGATTCCACATACCATATTAAATCAAGACCAGGTAAACAAAGTAAACAGTCCTATGATCCCTAGGGAAATAGAAGCAGTCATTAAGTCTCCCAGCCAAAAAAAAAAAAAAAAAGCCCAGGGCCAGATGGTTTTAGTACAGAATTCTACCTAACTCTCAAACAAGAACTAATACGAATACTCCTCAAAATATCTCACAACATAGAAACAGAGAGAACATTGCCAAACTCATTCTATGGGGCCACAGTTTCCCTGATTCCTAAATTACCCAAAGACTCAACAAAGAAAGAGACTTTAAGACCAATTTTTCTCTTATGAACATTGATGCAAAAATACTCAATAAAATATTCACAAACAGAATCCAAGAACATATCATAAACATCATCCCCCATGATCAAGAAGGCTTCATCCCAAGGATGCAGGGGTGTGGGGTGGAAACTGTGCTGATTTGGTGGAGGCCAAGCTGTTTCTGCTGGATGTACCACTGCTGCTGGTTTATGTTTGCTATCCTGGTAATACTGAATTGGACTGCTGGTATCCTAACGAATAGAGATTGGAATTGCTCCAAGGAACTACTTCGAAACAGCGTGCAGCAGAGCCTCATGGCTTCTTCTGGATCAACCTGTCGTTGCTGATTCGTGAATGGTGTTTGTGAGTAGATAGAGCTGCCACTGCTGATTCATGTGAATTGAACAGCTGATATCCTGACAATGCAGATTGGATTTGGTCCAAAGAACTATTTCTCAACAGGTCTACATCCCTCTTTGTGCTATTAACCTTTCCTTTCCACTACCTCTGGTGAGTGGTGGGCTAGAAGGGAAATTAAAGCACTTAAGAACCCTTATTAAAGTAGGTTTTGAAAAATCTAAGCCTACAAGGGGTGGTTCAATGTACAAAAATCCATCAACCTGATATATCGTATAAACAAACTGAAAGAAAAAAAAAACATGATAATCTCATGAGATGCTGAAAAAGCCTTTGACAAAATCCAACACCCCTTCATGTTAAAAGTATTGGAGAGATCAGGAATACAAGGCACATACTTAAGCACAATAAAGGCAATATACAGCAAGCCAATAGCTAACATCAAATTAAGTGGAGAAAAACTTAAAGCAATTACACTAAAATCAGGGATTAAGACAAGGCTATCCACTCTCTTCCTATCTCTGCACTACACCACTTGAAGTTTTAGCTAGAGCAATAAGACAACTAAAGGAGATCAAAAGATCAATCCAACAAATTGAAAAGGGAGAAGTCAAAGTATCCCTATCCACAGATGATATGATAGTCTACCAGAGAACTCCTACCATTGATAAACATCTCCACCAAAGTGGCTGGATACAAAATTAACTCAAAGAAATCAGTACCCCTCCTTTATACAAATGATAAACTGGCTGAGAAAGAAGTTAGGGAGACAATGTCTTTCACAATAGTCATGAATAATATAAAATATCTTGGTACTCTATCCAAGCAAGTGAAAGACCTGTATGACAAGAACTTTAAGTCTCTGAATAAAGAAATTAAAGAAGATATCAGAAGATAGGGAGATCTCCTATGCTCATGGATTGATAGGATTAAGATAGAAAAAATGTCCATCTTACCAAAAGCAATCTATAGATTCAATGCAATTGTCACCAAAAATCCAACAATTTTTTTTTTTAACAGACCTTAAAAGAACAATTCTAAACTTCACATGGAAAAAGAAACCCAGGATAGCTAAAACAATCCTGGTACAATAAAAGAACTTCTGGAGGAAAACCATCCCTGACCTCAAGCTGTACCACAGAGCAATAGTAATAAAAACTGCATGGTATTGGTACAGAAACAGACAGGTTGATCAATAAAATAGAATTAAAGACCCAGAAATAAATCCACACACCTACAGACACTTGACTTTTGACAAAGAAGGCAAAAACCATATAATGGAAAAGGGAGAACATCTTCAACAAATGGGGCTGGTCTAACTGGAAGTCTGCATGTAGAAGAATACAAATAGATTAGCATTTATCATCATGCATAAAACTCAAGTCCAAGTGGATCAAAGACCTTAACATAAAATTGGACATACTAAATCTAATAGAACAAAAAGTGGGGAATAACCTTGAACTCATTGGTACAGGAGATAACTTTCTGAACAGAACACCAATGGCTCAGGCTCTAAGATCAACAATTAATAAATGAGACCTCACGAAATTGAAAAGCTTTTGTAAGTCAAAGGACACTGTCCATAAGTAGAACACAATGACAGCCTAGAGATTGGGAAAGGATCTTTACCAGCACTGTATCTGACAAAGAACCAAAACATATAAAGAACTCAAGAAGTTAGACACCAGTAACCCAAATAACCCAATTAAAAATGTGATACAGAGCTAAACAGAGATTTCTCAACAGAGGAATCGCTAATGGCTGAGAAACACTTAAAGAAATGTTCAAAGTCCTTAGTCATTAGGGAAATGAAAATCAAAACAACTCTGAGATTCCATCTTATACCTATTAGAATGGCTAAAATAAAAATTCAAAATTCAGGACATGCTGGCAAGAATGTGGAGCAAGGGAACACTCCTCCATTGCTAGTGGGAGTGCAAACTTGTACAACCAATATGGGAATCAATCTGGCAGTTTCTCAGAAAACTGGGAATAGTTCTACCTGAAGACCCAGATATACTATACCTGGGCATATATCCAAAAGATGCTCCACCATTCCACAAGGACACTTGCCCAACTATGTTCATAGCAGCTTTATTTGTAATAGCCAGAAACTGGAAACAACACAGATGTCCCTCAACTGAAGAATGGATACAGAAAATGTGGAACATTTACACAATAGAATACAACTCAGCTATTAAAAACAAGCTATTAAAAACATCATGTATTTGTAGGCAAATGGCTGGAACTAGAAAATATCATCCTGAGTGAGGTAACCCTGACCCAAAAGGACATGCATGGTATGTACTCACTGATAAGTGGATATTAGCCATAAAGTGCAGGATAACCACTTCATAATCCACAGACCCAAAGAAGCCAAATAATAATGAGGGTCCAAGGGAGGAGGGTTGAATTTTTCTCAGAAGAGGAAGCAAAGTAGATATTAAAGGTTGACAGAAGGAGGAAACTGGGTGGGAGAGGGGATTTGGAGGGGAGTGGGTAAGGTGGGTGGGGATCAGGTGTAGGAGAGCAGGGAGAATGGAAATTGGCAGGGGTTGGGGGTAGTGGGGCATCTCTAGGAAGTGCCAGAGACCTGGGATGGGGAAAGTCCCCAGGGCATCTATGGGAGCTACTCTAGCTGAGACTCCTAGCAATGGGGGATATAGATCCTGAACTGGCCCTTCCTGTAGCCAGGCAGGACTCTCAATGGAGGGATAAGGACAGCAGCCCACCCACAAAACCTTCAACCCAAAATGTGTCCTGCCCACAAGATGTGCAGGGACAAAGAAAAAGCTGAGATGGTTAACCAATAACTGGCCCAGATTAAGACCTATCCCATGGGTAAGAACCAATCCCTGACACTATTAATGATACCCTGTTATTCTTGCAGACAAGAGCCTAGTATAACTACCCTCTGAGAGGCTCCACCCAGCAGCCAATGGAAAATGATGCAGAGACCCACAGCCAAACATTAGATGAAGCTCGGGGAGTCTTCTTGAAGAGTTGGGGAAGGATTGAGGAACCCAAGAGTACACGGACTCCACAGGAAGACTAACAGAGTCAACTAACCTGGACCCTTGGGGCTCCCAGAAACTAAACTACCAACCAAGGAGTGAGCGTGGGCTCCTCTACTCCCCACACATATGTAGCAGATATGCCGCTTGACAGTGGAGGCTGTTCCTGAATTTGTTGCCTGCCTGTGGATCCTGTTCCTCTAACTGGGTCACTTCATCTGGTCTCAGTGGGAAAGAATGCACCTAGTCCTGCAGTGACTTGTCCTGGGAGTGGGGTTGATACCCGGGGGTTGGGGGGAAGGCTCTCCCTTTTCAAAGGAGGAGGGGACCGGGAATGAGAGGAAGATCTGTGTGAGAGAGGAGAGGAGAGAGAGGTTGAAATTAGTATGTAAAGTGAATAAAAAGAAAAAACAAACAAAAAAAACTTCTACAAAAAAAGAACAAAAATATCCAACAATGAATAAAAGAGAATTTATTTAGAGGTATAGGTTCACTGTGTCAGGGCCTGGGTCATAGGAGAGGCGAAAGGCAGAAAGGGCCTGCTGGCTTCCAGAAGTAAGCAGGCCAAGTGCTCCAAAGACAGAGGGCTCTTTTGGTCTTGGTCCAGGGTCTTGGGAACACACGCCTATACGTCCTTGGAGAAGGCCAAATAAATTCCTGTCTGACTGCTTGCTTTTTCCTCATTCCTCAATCCAATGTCAGTCTTCCACACAGGCTTCTCAGTCCCTAGAGTAGTTAGTTCCCCAGAGTCCAGGCCAGCTGTCTATGGGCCATCCTGTAGCCCTTGGGAGGTTCTGTAGACTCCTGGGGTCCAGACCTTTCTAGGCACAGAGTTCTGTGCCTGCAGTCTCTCTCATACAGGTCTGTGTGAGGCAGAGGCCTAGCACCGACACCACCTCCAAGTTCTCTAGCTGCTTCTTGGAGACCCCACTTCCTAGCCAAGGGGAAAGGAAAGCTTGTTCCCTTTGGAGACCTAAAACCTTTCAGCAACTTTAAAGAAAATTCTTCAATAAGTTGGCCTTGTTGTGGAATGGGAAATATCACGTAACTCTTTCAATCTCTTTGCAAGCCCTGTGTGTGGACAGCATCTTACCTTGGGCTGTAGGGATGCTTGACCCCCCCTTTTGTCTCAGGGACCCTGTTTCTTCATAGTTTATTCTCAAAAGGAGGTCGCACTAAGCACCCCATCATAGTCTGTTCAGCTGGAACTCTCCTTGAGTCATGAAGGGTCTGCTCAGGGTAGAGAGGGCATGAGGATGAATGTATAAGATCCTTGGTTTCAGTCCTAGTTCTGTTATTACAGATAGGCCCTGGAAAAAGTTTCACCTTTCCGATTCTGTGCATCTACAGCTACATATTTTATAAGGTGCCTGGTATTCGTAAGGCACAGTTTCCCCCTGGATAAATATAATCACAGCACTTGTCTCCTAAGTACTCAATTAAGGAGGTCATGCCTACTCAAGTGCTCACACTACCTGGCTCTGGTATGGGTTCAATAGATGGCAACTATTTTCATTAGAAAGTTCTTCCTAAGCCGGGCGGTGGTGGCGCATGCCTTTAGTCCCAGCACTTGGAAGGCAGAGGCAGGAGGATTTCTGAGTTCGAGGCCAGCCTGGTCTACAGAGTGAGTTCCAGGACAGCCAGAGCTACACAGAGAAACCCTGTCTCGAAAAACCAAAAAAAAAAAAAAAGAACTTCCTAGAGTCAAACATTTCACATTTATCTTTAGTCCCCACACTGCAGGGACCACTATTATTTTTCTAATGGATGAAATACACAAAGCGACAGAAGCTTAAGTGACTGCTTTAAGGCCACACCTAGCAGAAAATGGAACCTAAGCTCAAAGTCAAATTTGCCTGTTCACACCACCTGTCTGCTAGATCTGGCTCCTGGGATCCCAATTCTCTGCATCTGTCTGTCTCTTCCCACCCCCGTCTAGGGTCTCTTTACATAGGTAGATCATCCTGCCTCTGAGTACTGGGATTAAAGGCATGCACCACCAAGCCTAGTTGCTCCCCCTCTTTCAAAGAACCAATCCCCAGTCATCATCACCCAACTCACAGGTGCTCTCTTCTGGACTCCTCCACACTCCCTTGTCATCCCTGCCACCTCCCGTCCTTGGGTCTTTTTCACAGCAGAACAACCTTGAAGTCTGGCTTTGCAGTAAAGCAGTGAATGGCTCAAATGTAGTTCTGTCCATTTTTCCATTGGAGGTAAAGTACAACGTTAGTGCTAAAATAATGGCAGTAGCTGACATTTTTTGTGGTAGCTCCAGTCCTGGCAACAGCCTCAGGTTCTCAGTAGGAGTAACTGGGAAGCTAGGTGCTGAAACATTCTCTTCACAGCATGTCCCACCTCCTAAGTTCATCTGGTTTTAGTCTGCATTTTTTTTTTTTTTTTTTTAAAAAAAACATGTTCTTCAAAAAACTACCTCTCTGGCTGAGAGCCTACTGGGAAGATGGGGAGTGGGGGTGTATCCTTTACACAAGAATCCAACTCCATTTCAATTTAATCTGCTCGACTACTGCTGAACAGAGCCAAGTGTGGGTGAAGAATACACAACACCCCACCCTGGTAGAGGTTAGGCTCTAGTGAGGGTCAAAGTAAACAAATACACAAATGGACAGTATATGTTGTACCAGGCCATAGCATATGGTTAATGTGGTAAAAGGAGCCCTCTACTGGGTGAGACAGGAGGCTGGTCAGAGCAGATTTAAGGGAACTGTAGAATTACTGCTTACTCGAAGTGAGGGAAGAAGGAAGCTGGCCAGGGGGCTAATGGCAAGTAGCACCTATGTGGCACCAAGGGATAAGTTGAGACTGGGTCTACCAGGTTCCTCGGAGCAGCAGGTGCCAGAGGCTGCTGCCATGAGAGGAAGGACTCAGTTATCTTTAAAGGGCTGGACACGGGGAGTTTACCATGTTCCAATGAGTAGATGGGCAACACAAATTGAACTTGGTATAATTTGTGTGTATGCAGAACAAGGGTGGACCTGAAAGGAATGGGGATAGGAAGCAAGCATATAATTCCCAAATAATTATTTAAAATACTATGTTGTTGGGGGGACAGAGTTACTGAGATTGATCATATGTAAGAGCTGGCTCAGACTGGGAACAGGTTAGATGCTTCAACCATGTGCTTTCTACCCTGCTTCTGAGGCTTGATCTCTGGAGTATGGCCTGGAAGGTGACAGGAAGACAGTCAGACCATTAAGACACCATCTGCAAGAAGAAAGACCTTTTATTTGGGGCGGAGAATCTGGTGGTTGGGACAGAGCAGGCTAGGATGAGGGAGCAGCAAGGGGCCTATGTCTGCACCAGTTGCTTTTAGCGAATTCCAAGTCACCCTGAAGAGTCTGGTGGAGAGGGGCATGCTCTGTATGTAGTGTTAGTGGCAGGAAACAGCTAGTGACACTCTGGAAAGAAAGGCGGCAGTATCATCTAAAGCCAAGAATGTGCCCAGTCCCTGCCTGCATGCTTCCTTCCTTCCATAATCATCTTCTAAGGAGGAACAGATGTATACAACTCCACTTGTGAGTTGGTTGGTGTAGTAAGACCAAACAACACATTTCTTTAGACAAGCTTGAACTGCACTTGTTAGAAAAGGCATCATGGAGCCTGGCATATAGTAACTTCCAGACCAGCCAGAGCTAACAGTGGGACCCTATCCCCTAAAAGAAAAAGACCAAAACCAAAAACAGTCATCCATCATAATCAACTTACCTTTACTCTGGTGAATATGAGGTACTCTTCAACAGATCAAGATATGTCCAGGCATTGTAATGCATGCTTAGCACAGTCCCCTTAATTTCAAGCGATTCCCCTATTTTTCATGCAATGCTAGGATGGCCCAAAATGATGCAGTTGAGAACTGCCCTGAGTTCAACAGCCCAGGACAAGTAGCTGGAGTATCTGATGAAAGCCCATCTGGGTGGACAGATGTTTCCACCTGAGCCTCCAGAACAGAAGCTTGAAGCTGCAAACAGCTTTCCTGGGCATGGAGCCCATTCTATGCAGTTCCTTTGGCTTTGGGCCAGGCACAGGACTGGGGCAAGTTTAAGCAGCTGCCATCCATATTTACTTCACAGGCAGGGGGAATGCCCAGGACCCTTTGCAAATCACTTGAGGATGTAGGCTACAACCAGTTAGTGGAAGGGGCCTGAATTATGTAGGAAGGCCTGGGCATTAGAGCATGGTCCCTGGAACCTTGCCCATGCACTCTACATTTGCCAAGTGTGGCCTGGGCCCTGTGAAGTACAGAAATAGAGGTGCCGTTAACTTCCTTCCAAGCAACTCAATATAAAGGACAAACTCTATTGTCCTTGTTCTATTTTTTTAATGACCAATTTTGTTTTTTTCCAGACCTTTGGTTCTGGTTACCTTCACATGCTGAAGACATATTACAGTAAATGTTGCAGCACTGTTTTCCAAGACCCTGTCTAAAGATGCTTCTTGGTGGCTCCCAATATCAAGTTGGCTCCTGGCTCAGGGCAGGAAACAGCACAGTAAAGTCAAGGACGCAAAAGAGGTTCTATCTAAGGTTCCTACTATCCTCCTTATGCCTTCAACGGTGGAGGTCTTCACCAGGCTGGGATGTGCCTTAAGCTGTTGCATATCATAGGTCTGCAGGGCAGGGAACAAGTGTAAACCAGAACTTGCGTCCCAAAGCTACACTCTAATTACACGTGCCCAAATAGAATTTGCTTCTTGTAGGACTCTTACAACCACTACCACTACAGTTAAAGGCACTCAAAATACTTAGACACTCATCCCCGTGTGTGAATCTGCTGCTAGCATTAGTGACATTTTCTGCTTTTTACCAAGACAAAGACACCTTAACTGAACTCACTAAGGTGGTCATATGGCACATTCTAGAGGAATCTCCACACGACCACCTGCAGCAGGAGGAACACACCAGGAGATGAGTATGTGTGCCACAGTGACTTTTATGCAGAGGATGAAAACAAAGTTCCCTTACCAGGCCCCAAGATAAGACTTTACTAGCAATCAATTACAGCTCCAGTGGGAATTTCTATATAACAGAATTGGTGGTATTTCTTCAAATTTTTGTGTTTTTTATTTTTTTTTTCCTTTAAAGTCCATTGATCATCACAAAAACCCAGGAAATACAACTAAAGAGAAAACAAATGTCCAACTGAAGTCTAGAATCCAGAGTTACGGACGAGACGTGGCACTGGAAGGGCTAGGTGTGTACAGGGGGCGGGAGGTAATCCCCATGGGCATGGCCGCAGTCATGGGAGACACATAGGGAGGTGAGGCAGCAGCTGGGCGGTTATGTTAACCGCTGCACGATGACAGCGTTGAGAAGGTTGGCTTCCTTCAGGGTTTGGTTCTCATCAGCCAGCTCTTTGTTAGGGAAGGTAGTCATAAGGACAAAACTGGTGGCAGCCATAGCTGGCCGGGCATCCACGATGAAAAGCCGGATGTCGCTGATCCTGGAGAAGCAGGGTAAGTGGGAGGTAATGAGTAGGGCCTTTTGCCGTTGCCCCAACCCTGGCCTTGGGGAAGAGGAATACACCTGAAGGCTCCTTGTAATCATTCCTGCTTCCCTGTGTCCCTTCTCTACAGAGCAGCCAAAGCTGTCACCTGGAAGCACATCGGTCTCACTTCCTCCCCTGTCTAATTCTGGAAACACAACAGAAGTTTCTTTCTGCCACTATGTAGTAGTGGCTCATGAGAGTCTGGACATACAAGATGCATCCTAGACCCCTCACCCACACTCTGTACAAAGCTGTCACTTGGGTGGGGTTAACCAGTGAGGTGAAGCTAAAGCAGTAACTGGTTGGTAAGATGGGACACAACCCTCTCAGAGGGAAGCACCAACATTGGGAACATTTGGTCAGCACTCGAAGACTGTCTAACTACTCAGTGGCCCACATCTGAGTCCCGGCTTAGCCAGCCCACCATGGATGAAACACAGACATCCTCTTTGAGAGAAAGGAACTGCCAAGTATCTTCACTGGTAATACGCCCCTAGCACCTCTCCTGCTAGTCTCTTCATTCCATGGTGCCTTAGTTTCCCTAAGTTTAAAACCAGAGACACTTCCTTTGAATAAGGAACCTGGTGGCTTAATCCTAATGATGAGGAATGAGACCTACAGACTCGACTACAGACTCAGCTACTTGTACATTTATTATCCCAACCCACTGCCTCCTCCAGGGAATGCATGGATTGCTTGATGGTGTCCATGAGGGAAAACATTGCCTGCTTCCCACAGATCTATGCTAGACTCTAGGACTAGACACTGCTGGCAAAAGATAGTCCAGATAGAGCAGGTACCTGTGGCTGTGGTTGAATTTCTGCACCAGTCTCCCGCCATCTGCAAGCCGGATTTGGATGTTCGTGGTAGGTTCTGCCTCATTGATTAAGATGGACGAGCTAGCTTTGGCTTCATTTTCTGCTTGCTGGGCTGGAGAGCTGGTGTTTAACACCTGGGGGGCCGTGCTGAGAAGAAAGGAGTACATCAGGGCAGTGGAGAAACAAGGTCCTCACAGGGCACAAGGTAGAAATCTCTGGGTTCTCACTGAGCAACTGCTATGTGCCCAAACCTGTATCTAATACTGTTGTCCACAAGAACTTACCTCAAACTGCAAGCAACAACTACTCAGGTCAGGGTGCTCAACCTACGTGCCCTATGTGACAAAGTCTAGAAAGAGGACAGCTTGTAGTTGTAGAGATGAGACAGTTGTGAGGTGTAGAACAGATCAGGATAGCTCAGCTTCAATGACGTGGCTGGAGGATGCATTCCAAATCTGTGACCGAGGCAGCCTTGGCAAAACTGCAAGTGACTGGCAGTGTGATGTTCTTTAGGCAGACACCCTCTAGTACAATGGTTCTTAACCTTTAATGCTGCAACCCTTTAATAAAGTACCTCATGCTGTAGTGACCCCGAGCCATAAGCTTGTTTTCTTTTTTTTTTTTTTTTGGTTTTTCGAGACAGGGTTTCTCTGTGTAGCCCTGGCTGTCCTGGAACTCACTCTGTAGACCAGGCTGGCCTTGAACTCAGAAATCCGCCTGCCTCGGCCTCCCAAGTGCTGGGATTAAAGGCGTGCGCCACCACCGCCAGGCCCATAAGCTTATTTTCATTATTACTTTATAACTGTAATTTTGCTAGTTATGAATTGTAAAGTATCCATGTTTTCCGATAACCTCAGGTGACTGCTGTGCATGGACTGTCTGTGATCTCCTGCCCTGCACACGAAGGGGTCACAACCCACAGGCTGAGAACTGCTGCTCTACTATGAACTCACAAATGCACTTATTTCATATGTGCCGACTCTCGTACTGGTGAAGTAAGGATTCCTAAAGGTCAGCTAGGAGCCTGGCAGTATACAGACTAGTCACACAACGAATAGGGTGGAGCATCTGCCAGTTATTTGTGCTCACATCTCAAGAAGGACATGGACCAGGATCCAAATTTACCCATTAGCTGTGTGGCCTTGGGCAAACCAAGTTCCATTTTTTTTTTTAAATTGAGACAGGATCTTACTATGTAGCCCATGCTGGCTGAGAATGCACTACATAATCTGGGCTGCCCCAGGGCATATAGCAACTTTCTGCCGTAGCCTCCATAGTGGCGGGATTGCAAGCATGTACTACCATGCCCAACTTCAGTCCAAGAAATGGACTTCCTTTTCTGTGAGGAGATAGGGGCTGAGAGAATTTAAAGTGGAGCCCAAAGAGTACCAACCATGCTCCCGTATGTGAGGAGCTGCTTTTATGTCAGATTCCTGGCCTGTAAGACCCAAGTCTGGGACAGTGGCAAGCATCATGCTACCTGTCTCTTACAGAGGTCCTGAGTTCGATTCCCAGCAACTACATAGTGGCTTATTTCCATCTATAAGGAGATCTGGTGCCCTCTTCTGGCCTGCAGGCATACATGAAGGCAGAATACTGAATGCCTAAGAAATAAATCTTAAGAAAAAAAAAATCCTTTCTCAGGCCTGGAAGATAGTATAGTTTAGTACCAGTTCACGGCTAGCTTGTGCTACAAAGTCAGACCCAGCTTTAAAAACTAAAGCAAGACCTTGAAAAGAACTTGGGGTTGGAGATGGGAAGTCATGCTTTTGAACTTCTATCCAATGTAGCCATATTGAATACATATTTTTCTGTGTTCCATTATTAAAAAGAAATTGAGGAAACTGAGGCACAGTGAGGTAAAGTTGTCAAGCACTGATCTGAGGTGGAGGACCCAGGGAATAATCCTAGTCATCCAGGTCTAGCATATGCTCTTAAAACAGGTTAGGCCTTGGAGTTACAGATAAAGGCAGAAGTGGGAAACCTGACCCCAAGACTCACTTCCCTCAATTAAACAAAACAAACAACACTAGACTTGATGGGGTTGAGAGAGAGAACAAGAATGACAGAAGATGAAACTGGGTAGGTAAGTAGGGTTGGAATTGGAAGAGGGAAAGTGAATACGGTCAAAATACACTGGATGAAATTCCCAAAGACTTAATAAAAACTGTTTAAGGAAAAAAAAAAAAGAGTAAACAGCCAAGCATGGTATCTTATGACTCAGGAGTTTGAGGTCACCGTGAGTGACATAGTGAGACCCGATTTCAAACACACACACACACACATCTTCCTAGAAAAGTTGAGAAAGTAGCTCAAAAGACATGATGCACTTGGCATATACCAGAGGCACAAAACTTGCTCAGCGTTATCTAAGATGTCTATAGTGTTGACAGTAAGAACAGAGACTAGAAGAAGCCTAGTCTGGCACTGGTCAGTACTTAGGTCCTAGCAAAAGGCTTGACTCTCCAAGCCACGGTTCTTATATATAGATAGGAGACCAAAGTAGGATTAAAGTCACAAAGTATGGGAATGCTTAACACAACACACAGCGAACAGCAGAAAACACGTACATGCTATCATTCTTTAAGGTCGTCAGAATTTTAAACCATAATCATTTAAGAGATGTTAGGTCTGGCCATGAGTTCTAAATGCTCTTTCAGAGAAGACAGGAGAGAAAGGCAAACACTCTGACACTGAGCTTCATGATTAGTTAAGACCAACATGCTTGGAGAATATCAGTTCCAAACCACTTCACACAGCCTTCTGCCTAGTCCTTCCGAGAACCGCTTCCACCTAAGCTCTCCAGGATAGCTGGCCACCTAGACAATAGCAATGGGATTTCACCCATGAGCAGGAAAGGCAAGCTTTAACCTCTAGAACCAGATTCTTTGTTGTCTCCCTGAAGCCTCTTTCAGTGAAGAGTCTCCCAGCTGCTCGTCGCCTTCACAATGGAATGAACCAGTGCTAAGGTAGTTTCTCCAACAACCCCCAATACCAGAACCCCAAGTCTCAGGCTTGTTTTATATTTGAGATATACCTGAAAACAATTAAGATTTTAGCTCCTAATTATTTTGGCTGACAAAAAGATAACAAACCTATTTTTTTAGGTGTGATGGGTGGTACATGCTTCTAACTCTAGCACTGAGGCAGGAGGATACTGAGACAGAGGCTAGCTGTGGGCAACAGAATCCCAGTCTTGACTGGGCTACACACTAAAAAAAAAAAAGCCTTATCTCCAAAGGAGTAGAAGAAGCCCCTCCAAGGGCTATGATGCCCTTGTGCTACACTCCTGGGAGGCCATGCTGGATAGGAAGTTGCAAGTTTCTTAACCCCAGCATGCCTTTTCTAGGCTCACAGCATCCAGGAGATGACAGCTTCTCCAACACTCAGGATTCTGAGTCAAAGAAGCAGTTATGCTCCATCCACTGTTCATGCCAGGCAGTTCTATAGGCACTGGCTCCTTTATTCCTCCCAACCACAATCCCGAGGGCAAGGACTCTTATCAACCCTACTTTACAGCTGAAGAAACTGAGGCTGCAAAGTCTAAGGTCAGACAGCTGTAAAGGAAAGATAAGCAGAGACTTAACTCAGGTCTGCAGACTCCAGAACCCATACTCTCCTTACTCTCCCTCCTCCAAAACAAAACTCAACTACTCTGCAAACAATACAGTGCTCCTCACAGTGAGAACACAGGATTGGCTAGTAGGACTGATGGTCCAACTGACATTGCTTCTCACCTGCCCAGTTTCTGGCCCTCGCCAGTGAAGGCTTTGAAAGCTCCCTTGGGCTTCACGAAGTCCTCGTCCCGATGATCCTCCATATCCAAGTTCACCTGCCCACCGTGAGCTAACCTCCGAAGCTCTGCAGGAACTTCCCTAAGGAAAAAGGCAATGTTGGGGTTTATTGTGAGAAGGGTAGAAACACTGGTTAAGTTGTTATTGTCAACTTGATACCCTCTGTAGTCATCTGGGAAGAGAACCTCAATTGAAGAACTGCTTTCCCAGACTGGCCTGTGGCCATCTGTCTAAGAGAGTGTATTCAATGACAAGCGATGCAGGAAGGCAGTCTGCTGAGGACCACACTCTGTCTAGGAAGGTGAATCTAGCTATGTAAGAAAGCCAGCAGAGCAGGAGTCAGGGAGCAAACTACTAAGCAGCAGTTACAAAGCCTGTTCTCTTTTAGTTGCTTTCAGTTATGTTTAATTACAGCAACAGAACGCAAACTACAACACTGCAGGAGGTGAGACCAACCCTCTCAATCCCTTCTCCTTCCTCTTTGTCTCTCTATCTCTCCCTTTCTCTTTCCCTGAGGACTTTCAGCACCTGGAGAGAAGACGAGGGAAATGACCCCCTAAAGCCATCACATCATTTTTCACCCCAATAGCCTGAGAGGATAGAGACTGGTTTTGGTGTAGTCACCAGGGTCTGGTTATGGAAGTGCTACTTGTCTGTCTCCACCTTCTCAGTCACAGCACGGCCTATTTATTTGGCTACTTAGCTATGCCTCAGGGAAAAAGGCAAAAAATGGCCAAAGTTTTTGGGAGTGATCTGTGAATCTTTATGTCAATTGTGCTAAATCTGTTTTAATAACTTTATTTTTCTGTCTTCCCCACCTGACAGCTCATTCATTAGAATGAAACTAACATGGGCTTTTCTGCTTACCCTCTACGGATAGACTCCAGAAACTGGGCATTGGATGGGTCTTGGTAGCTTCTAAGGTCACCATTGTCTAGGCTGAATCCAGTTTTCCAGAGCTTAGCACTACATGAACCTGTGACAACAGGAGGTAAATAAGCAGTTAGTTACAATGACAGGAACCTAGAAAATGCAATTGAACCTACAAATGAGTGGGTTTTCACTATTTCATCATGTTACTACAAAAAACATTAACAGTCAGACAGATACGTACATGACAGGGGTATCAACCAAGTACATAAGCACCAGCCTAAACTAGGAGCATGCTATGACGCAGGTTAGGAGATGACTCAATTACAGCCACGGCTCCCTGTTTTGTAGTTATTAACTTATGACAGTGGCTCCCAACTGTACTTGTTCCTGAAGATCTAAGCACCCTCTTCTGGCCTCTGTACTCATGTGCATATCCCCTGCCCCCTTCATATATATATTTAAAAAAAAAAAAAAAAAAAAAAGAAAGAAATTTCAAGAAAATATATACAATTTGTCAACTTCCTGTACACACTTACAGAAAAGAGTTTGAAAGGCTAAGAACTAATGCACTGGTGGCCTCTGCTACAAGTCTATAAAAGTTTTACTATCTTCCTGCTTGACTTTATTTGGGAATAAAACATTTAAAATAAAATAAAATGAATATCATGAATAAAAATGATTTAAAATATACATCACAGAAATAAATGAACACAAAGGTAGGCCAAAGTATTTTGTAGCATAATGTTAAATTTTTTAAAAAACTCAAAATTAATAGTATCATTTAATGTATGTATGTATGTGTGTGTGAATGTATGTGGAAGATAAAGAAAACTCAAGCAAAATGAAACAAAACCAACAAAATCCATCCATATTTCAGGTCTTCTTTGGCATTTTCAAGGAGGTTCTTCAACTATCCCCAAAATACCAGAAAACCTCCCCTTCCACCACACACACTGGCCCCTTGTACAAAGAACACTCAAGAAACCATCCTGTGTCCATCTTCTTTCTCACCCCTTGCCCTGGCCCTCTGCCCACCAAATGAAAACTCATTTTTATGTAAGTCCCTGTTGAGACCACAGCAGGCTCGTCTTTTAGACGCTGCTCATTCACACATGTAACTAGTCCCTTTGAAATGGGCACAATCAACAGTCCACAAGCATCTCTTAGGAAGGCACACTCACATCCTGGCCTGAATGCCGCCTCCTTTCTCCTGCCACATAGGCAGACTCTTCCTCTGGTGCTGCTCCAAGGCGGTAGCCCCCTCCTGCAAATGGCTATAAAGGACAGGAAACACTTGGTGGTGGAGTTACTTAGGTACAAAGACATATATAGGATGAGGCAGAAAAGCAACATTCTGACTGAGCTTGTTAACTACTGAACAGCAAACAGGGGCAGGATAAGAGGTTAAAGCTGGGATACCCAGCTAAAGGGGACAGCTACCACTCTCAGTATAAAATCAGTAATAATGGCTATGCAGGAATATGGGTATAGGACAGCAACAACAACTTTTTGATTTTCTCAAGGACAGAAATCTTTACATAAAAACCTGCAATAAATCTGGGCATGATGGAGCACACCATTAACCCCACCACTTGGGAGGCAGAGGCAGGCATCTCTGTGAGCTTGAGGCAAGCATGATCTACAGAGAGAATTCCAAAGACAGACAAGGCTACACAGAAATATCCTGTTTGGAAAAAACAAAAAACCAACCAAACAAAACCCCCCAAAAACCTCCCCCCAAACCAGTAATGAGTTTAATTACAGTGAAATAAAGGAAAATACTAAGCTGGCCAAATTGGATAGGTATGTTTCTGAGCTCTGATTCAGCACACAGACCCACTAGTCTTCTACACAGGAGAACAAGTAGCCAAGTGAAAAAAACAAAGAAACCAATCTCTGCTAGAGAGAAGCAGGCCTCCCTCTCCACTGTGGAACTCAATTCCTTTGGCTACGACAACCCTTATGCTCACTCTCGGTTTACTGGTCTCTCCAGGGCTCTTGGTCACTCGTTCCACAGCTACGGCCCCATGCTCTTTGGCACCCTTAAACAGATCATCCACCAGCTCGTTGGGACTTTTCTTCCGGGGAGGGCCAACAATCTGCTGTCCACTTCTCTCAGAGCCCCCAGCATAAAATCTGTGTACAGAATGCCAAACACACCAAAAATGAACAGAAGATGTACCAGGTTCTGGGCACACTGAAGCAAAGGGTACCATGCCTCTTGTCTTTAAGGAACTTATTGGCTAGCTAGGAAAACATGTAAGGGTGCAGGCAGATATGATGCAGTGGGAGCAGCCATGAAGTCAGTAAGGGTCACGGGGACAATGGTGGTGGTGGCATGGGGATGAAGAGACAGGGACAACAACCAAGGCTGCCAAGATATCTCCTGGGATCTCTTGAGGATGCAGTTATCAGGTAAAGATGAGGGAAGAACATTCCAGGCATGCACAACAACACATTGATGCAGGAGAATTTTAGCAGGAGCCATCCATCTGGAAGCCCCTTTCCAGGAGGCAGCTGTGGTTTTATTCAGAAGCAGCTAACTCTAAGAGTTCTGGATTAATGTAGGTGGTGCAGTTAGTACAAACAGCTAGGATCCAGTCCTGGCTCTGCAACTGTATGACCTGAATAGTAAGCCAGTGCACTGCTTTGCACACTTTGTTGCTTTAAAACGAAAGAAGGATTACATGCCCTACCTACCTGCTCCTTAAGTCAGGGTCGAGGTTCAAATCAGCAGATGTATGCAAAAGAGCAAGCAGAGCAACGTACATATGAGGCCGACTGACACCAACCAACAACTCCCCCAAGACTCGCTTCACCTGCCATCTTATGATGTACATACACTAGGAGTCTTATGATGTGGCACTAGAAGCCAGGGAAGCTCCAATTTCAAAAATAAGCTTCAAGATACCTACATCAGGTAGTCTGGTAGTCCAAGAACAGCTTGAGATTAAGTCAGTACTTTTATTAATCTGGATCTAAGAAGGCGTAGTCATGTAGCTGCTTCCTCATCAGTCTTAAATTAATTCAGCAAATTGTCTCTAAAAGGGACCAGTGGGAATTTGTAAAAATTAATCTTGGCTTGTAATTCTCACAATTTCCCTAGAACAGGAGGCACTGCTTAGGCCCTGGATGAGAATGTTGTTTCAGGTCTAAAGTAGCCAAGGAAGCCAAAGAGCTGTGAGACAGTGGAAGGTCACAATGGGAGCTCTAAGCAGGCTGGAAAGGTGGAGGTGGTATTCGGGAGCTAGGCAGTCACATATAGGGCTGTGACAGTTAGTGCTTTCTACTTGAGGAGTATAAAACCTTAAAATTACCAACATCTTCTAGTCTCCAGTATATTTAAAAGCAAAGTTCTGAGGTAGTGTGAAGCACTACATGAACACGTGACTTCTCCGATCTCCACGGGGAAGTCACTACATTTCCACAATGGTTATCTTCTCATCTCCCTGAGGAATGCTTGAAAGACCAAAGCAGACCCATGGAGAATAAACGCCTGAGAAATGAGGCCATATAGTTAGCTTGTTCTTGTTCAATCCAGGTAAATACAGTTCTGTCTGGGCTGAAAAGTCTTAGTTGAGGGATTGTTAAGTCTTGGCTTAAGAACTGGGAGCCTGTGAATAAGCTGTTGCCTTAAAAGTATTATATTCTTGACCTGGTATTTCTGCTAGAGGAATTACTGTAAGAAAATAATTGAAAAGTGGCCAAAGATTAATATAAAAGGTGTTCACAGAATTGACATTTACAGTAGTATAGACACAGACACACCAAAACTATGGGACATATGGGCTAGCAAAGTAATGGAAAACAGGAATTTCAGGGTCAGTAGGGAAGTATCTAAGACCTTGCTTCATCCAACATAAGAAACGAATCATCTTCACCATGTTATAATCAGAACAGGACTGCATAAAAACATAACAAAATATTAACGGTAATTATCAAAGAATAAACGCTACACTTTCGTTCTAAGAGTCTCATATTTTTTAAAATGAAACAATAATTCTATTACAAGATCCCTAAAAGTAAAAACAGTATGATTGTGTTGGGCGGATATACATTTGTAACCCTATTTTTCTACTTATTGTGTAGTTTATTTATATGGATAAAAACATAGCACAAATAGATACTTGGCTATTTCTGTGTTGTGGTATTATGGGTAACTTGGTAACTTTCTCATTCTTAGAAGTTTTGCTTCCCTCTTTATAATATTCTTCTAAAAATGCCTCCTTGTAACAATTAGAGAGAGGAAAAAAAAAGCCCCAGAACATGACAAGTGGGGAGGGGGTGCAGCAACAACGAGATGGGAATTACTGCTAAACTATACAGAGCAAACGGTTCTTAGGATATTATACCCCTATGCACAGCAGCGGTGGTTGGCAATACTGAACATGTGTCCCACACCTTATCCTAGGTGATTTAAACACCACTGTGTACTTCTGATAAATTGTGCTCCCTCTCAAAGCCTTACCTCTGTCCCTCTTCTTCCTCCTCCTCTTCATCTTGGTCATGAATGAGGTCTCTGAAAGATGTCACTCTATTATCACTGGAGACAGGAAGGGACAAAATGATTTCAGGAATAGTTGAGGAAAGGCAACACCTGTAACAACTAGGGAGGTGGACACTAGAGTGAGATGCTGTGGTCTGAAGACAACACAGACAAAAAGACTGACTTACCTTTAGATAACAAAGGAGGTGGGATTTGCCTGTTAAGGGCACACAGGACTGAGAATAAATTATCGAATGCTACTGTGAGGTAAAATGGAATCCAATTTAAGCTGTTCTGGAAATAGGGGAATGAGCTATTCACTATTTTTAAAGCAAGCTACTGAGGGCTGGAGAGCTGGCACCGTGCTTAAGAGCACTTGATGCTCTTGCAGAGGACCAAGGTTTGGTTCCCAGCACACATATAGTAGCTCACAACCATCTGTAACTCCAGTTCTGGGGAATCCAACACCCTCTTCTGACCTCTGTGGGTATCAGGCATGTACATGGTGCACATACATACACATAGGCAAAATACTCATACTTACAAATTAAAATTTGTTTTACTACTGAATAGTTTTATTATACAACTTTTAACATGTAAGTCATTAACTATGGAATTATAAAGGTAATTAGACACTGGTCTTACAGGATAGTGGCACAAATAAACAACTATCTACTATCATGATGCACAACGGGCTGTGGCAGTACACATTATAACACGAAGCCTCTTGTCTTTAGTGAGGGAAAGACTTCCTACAAAAAGACACATTTGAACCATTACCAAGGAACCAGTGAACAGGTAACTGAGTGGAAAAAGGATGGTGGAGATAGTGGGAAAGGGGAACTAAAATAGCATTATGGAAACACATGTAAATGCAGAGACAAGAGACTAACACAGTAGAGGAAGGTCAAGTAGTCCTGCAGGTAGCACTAGAGAGATCCCAGCTTGTTTCTACTGCAGGATAATTTTAAAAAAAAGTTTCTTTAGATCCTTTGTTTAGATTTAGATCCTCATGCTTCAGTCTCCCAGGTGCTCAGATTATAGGCACGAGGCACTTCATCTGCCAAGTATTATTACTAATATTTAGGACGTCGGGGTTGGGTGAGTCCCACAGGGTGTAGTGGAGAGATTTGAGGGGTTAGTTCTGCAATTGTTTTCAATTGCCAATTTTTTTCCTTGTTTGAATCTATTCTTAGTAAACAAAGGTTTAAGGACCATGAGACATGCATTTCATTTATAAAGATAAAAAAAAGGGTCCACTTTTATTTCTTGAGTAAAGTAGCTTTCCTACAATGTAGAATGGGAAGGGGCAATTCAGGTTCATGATGCCAGGCAGAGAGGGAACAGCTGTTTGCTATGTCTTAAAGATTTGTTTCAAGGGAGCAAGCAGAGAACAAGAGAAGTCTGAGGTTTCATCTGTTGAAAACAAGAAGACAAAGCCACAGTAAATACAGTTCCTGCTTGAGTTAATTGGGAGTAACCTCCCGGTATCCCTGGAGGGCCACATGACAGAATAAAGGATCCGAGTAATGACATCTACACTAATGACTAGAGTGGCAACTTCTACTCACTTTCAGTTATTCAGTTCTCTGAATAAATGAGAGGCTAGGACTGAGAATCCTTTGGAAAATTTTGCTACTGATTTTGTTGTTAAACAGATTCATAAAAAATATACCTGCTTGAACAAATAACATTCTCCATATGGGCTTTACCTTTCTCCCAAATGTATATATGGAAATCCCCTACATTTTACAATAAAGCTCGGTAATTTGGGAGGAGCTAATGTGGGAGGAGTGAAGAGAGAGAAGGAGAGGAAGAGGAGGAGGTAGGAGGGAGAGGACAGATGTAACAGCCATGGAGAACTACAGATGCATCAGGAACGGTCCTGGGTAACAAATTTTTATCTAAGGTTAGATATTGGGTAACAACTCTAATTGTGTGGGCATCTTGTTAATTGAACCATTTCCAAATATATAAACATTGGATAATCTTTAAGCATAATAGTCTTCATTCTACCAGGTAACTCAGGCATATTCTGGGGTTTAGCCAAGCTTTGTGAAGACAGCATGGTAGATTGGCAGAGCCATCTCCCTTGCTGGCATCTAGAGGGTGCTAGGGCCCGTGTTTCTGTCTAGCTGGAGCTGCAGTCTCTTGGGTCTAGTTGTGGTGCATGTGGCCTCTGGCTGCTTCCAGCTGTGGTGTGCTTGGCTCTAGGCGAGATCATGGCAGCCTGAGCTAAAACACTTTGTCAGCCAGTGCTGCGGCATTTTTAAATATTAACATCAACACAGTAGCACCTGACATACTCAGTGTGGGTGCAGATGGTTCCCATGCCAATTCCGCTCCACACTTTGGGATCTCAGACATGTGTAGAGAGCTTTTGGGGCTGCTTGACAGGAATCTGACATTGGCCAAGGACAAGGAAATGGGCTTTAGGCAGGAATCTGACATTGGGCCATGACAAGGAAGTAAGTTCAGGCAGGAATCTAATTTTAGGCTAAAACAGAGAAATAATTTCAGTCAGGAATCTAAGTCTTAGGCTAGAACAAAGAAGTAGGCTTCAGGCATGAATATGACTGTGGGTTAGGACAGGGAAGTAGGCTCAGATATTTTTGTCATCCTGATGAGCCCTTAGAAACAGTGATCATGAGAGTGATCTCGGGACTTTGTTTATTGCCTTGTTTGTTCCTTGACTATTTGTATCTATTGTGTTGCTGGTTCCTCAACCTAGAACTGACCTAAATACTTGCATGTAATTAAAATGGCTTAAAAGGAAAGTGGGAAAAAATAAACCCGCCTCAGCTTTCAGCCTCAGAACTGGCTGGGGTCATGCTACAATGTTGTCTAATTGTCTTTTTTCTTTTTAATTCTCACTCCTGCGCTGGAGAACCTGTTGACTGACTGAGCTGGCTTGGTCAGATGGCACCTCAATGTAGGAGCTCCAGTAAGCAGGATACAGTGAGGGACACTGCGGGAACTGGAAGTGCACACAAAGGACAGTAAAGAAGATTTGAGCCAGTGGTAAGTAAACCTTGTAGAAGGACAAGGTAATAGTAAGATGTGTTTTGTGTATGTGTTTAGAGTTATGCTAAGAAGGTAATTCTCATAGATGCTTTTAGTCTTTGGACCCTGACTAGAGATAGTTTACACCCTAGACATGGGTTTCAGAAAAGCAGTCCTCCCCTACTATATGTTGATGCTTTGGAGAAAGAGAAGGAAAATGAATGTAAGCTCTCTCAGAGCTCTCCTAGAATAGGCAGAGGTCAGGAGACGTCCTGCCTCCTCTCTGGCTCCTATTGGAGGAATGTTTAGTTTGGGATCCCTTACATAGGATATCTGGGTCCCTTTCATGGGACATCTAGTCATCTTCCCTCTCTGTCTATTGTCTGTCCTTGATGCACCAGTCTGTCCATGTCTGTCAGTTTATGTCTGTGTTTTTGTTTCGTTGCTTGAATGTTTTTCTGTGTTTCATGTTCAAAAGAAAAAATTGGTTGAAACTTTATCTGCTGGTTGTTCACCCCTTGATTTAGTTTTAACTCATTTCAAACAAAAAAAAAAAAAAAAAGAGAGAGAGAGAGAAAAAGTAAAAATAAAACACAATTTCAATTGGCCTTTGGAGCCCTGCACCTGTGGTTAGGAGTCTAGCACAGCTGGAGAAGCCCTGCTACAGTCTCATTGTCTGTTAAAGCCGCTCTTAAATGGGCCAGCAGTTTTTTGGCATCTATGGTAAGGAACTGACGGTTGTTTCTCCTAGAAAAATCTGTGACTATGATTATTGGGTTCAGCAGGTGACAAAGTGCTCTTCCCTTGAAATTACAGCTAGAAAAAGTAAGAATTTTGTCCGGTTTAAATAAGTAAATGTGCGCAGCCACTTCATTTTTGTCTCTGACTGGTTTTAAAAGTATAAATATGTTCTGCATGTCTTAGTTAAAGATTGTTGCTATTTCGGTACAAGAAGTTAGGAGTTTGAATCTTTCAGTTTATATTATTATATGGATATTTTGTTAGCTGATCCCTCCAAAGGAGTTTTACTATAAGCCTTTGCTCTCATACAACGAGCTTTAAAATTCTGGGGAGTGCTTGTTGCTCCAGAAAAGATTCAAAGGCAATATCTTTTTTAATATTTAGGACCTCAGTTATATCCTAAACATACTGTGGCACAGAAATTTCCAATAAGAAAAGATAGTTAGGACCAGAGGGATAGCTCAGCAGTTAAAAGCACTGACTGCTCTTCCAGAGGTCCTGAGTTCAATTCCTAACAACCACATGGTGGCTTACAACTATCTGTAATGGGATCTAGTGCCCTCTTCTGGCTTGCAGGTATACATGCAAAAAGAGATAGTTTGCTTTTAATGATTTTCAAAAGTTGTTAGGAGATATTAATTGGCTAAGACCTCATCTTAAGCTTACTACAGGAGAACTTAAACCTCTGTTTGATACCCTCAAGGGGGATGCTAATCCTAATTTCTCTCGACAATTAACTGATGAGGGACAGATAGCTTTGCAGAAGGAGGAGGAAGCTATTAGTCAACAACAGATACATTATACAGACTAGTCAATTGTTGGCTGTTTGCCTTATTGCAACTCATGTGCTCACAGTTCTTTGGCAAAAGGGACCATTAAAGTGGATTCATCTTTCTTCATCTCCAAGGAAAGTTTTAACACCCTATTATGAAGCTGTAGCTTTGTTAATATAGAATTGTAGAATAGAATCAAGAAAATATTTTGGGAAAGAACCTGATGAAATACTTATTCCTTATTCCAAACAGCAGTTAAATTGGTTATTGCAGAATACCGATATTTGGCCTATTGCATGTGCAAACTTTTCAGGCAAAATTGATAATCATTAGCCAAAAGACAAGTTGTTAGTTTTCCTCTATGCATGCTTTTGTATTTCCTATGAATTTACACATGCAGCCCATAGAAAATACACTTACTGTATTTACAGATGGCTCATCTAATGGAAAGGCAGCATGTGTGATTGGATCACATGTTTATTCTCTTGAGGTTCCCCCCACTTCAGCACAAGTTACTGAACTACATGCTGTAGCCACTGTTTTTAAAATGTTGAAAAAATCAAGCTTTTAATTTATATACTGATAGCCAACATATAGCTTATGGTTTACAATTGCTTGAAATTGTTCCTTTTTTTTTTTTTTTTTTTTAGATATTGCTAATTATCATTTTACAATTATTTATGCAAATACAACTTAATTTAAGAGAACATACTGTTCCTTAACTTTGTAGGACATTTAAGAGCTCATAACTGGACTGCCCAAACCTCTTAGTGAGGGCAATGCCACAGCAGATTTGTACACCAGGAAGGTTATAGGCCTTACACAGGAACTAACAATGAGCTAAACAATCTCATTCTTTACATTATCAAAACAGTAATAGCTTGAGACAACAACTTAGTATTTCTGGAGAATGTGCACGTCAAATTGTAAAGACTTGTCCTGAATGTCCTCAATTTCTTCCTGTACCACGTAATGGTGTTAATCCTCGAGGACTTATACCTAATCAATTATGGCAAATGGGATGTTACTCATATTTCTGACTTTGGAAAATTAAAATATGTACATGTGACTACTGACACCTTTTCAGGCTTTCTAGTTGCAACTGTTTTAACAGGAGAAGCAACTAAAAAATGTAATTAGTCATTGCCTACATTGTTTTTCTATGCTGGCTGTTCCAAGTCAGATTAAACAAATAATGGAACTGGCTACTACATCAAGCATTTGAGATGTTTTGTCAACAATTTAATATTACCCACATTACTGAGATTCCTTTTAATTAAGGACAAGGTATTAAGAAACAGGTATTGTGGAACTTTACAACAATATCTTCATGAAATAAAAAAGGGGGAGCTATATCCCCATACACCACTCATTTATTTAAATCATGTTCTTTTATTTTAAAATTTGGATGCCAAGGAACTGAGTGTCTATGGCATCCTACAACTAGGCATACTTATGCCTAAGGTGAAATGGAAGGATCCACTTACAGGCATATGCCATGATCCAGATCAGGTATTTAATATGGGGAAGAGGGAATGTTTGTGTTTTTTTCCCACAGGATGCTTAAGGAGCATGCTAGCTGCCAGAATTATTGGTGAGACATGCTGATGCTGGGACCAAGAATGATGCTGACCTGTGTGCTGGCTGAGTGCCCTGACAATGGTGACTGGGAAGCTGTATTGGACACATGTTCCTGACCCATCTTTGCTTGCCAATATCCCAGACTGGACAAGCTGACTTGCTTCAAGCTTTTGGACCTTGTGGGACAGAGAATCAAAAAGAGAAATTATAATGACTCTTCTACTTCCTTTAATGTGACCAGTTATTCTGACTCATTCATGGACTGGTCTAGAAATCAACCCAATATTGGAAATGATAGTCTTCATTTGGAAGGTTGGTTCTGGACATTTTTAGAGACATTTGGAAGTTAGCTGCAGTTCTCTATGATGTTAGCAATAGATAAAGTTGGGGCAGGATCTGGATTTCAAACAAGTGTTAATGTATGTGTTAAGGCTCTTTTAATTGTCATGTTAAAATTACTTTTGTTTCTTCTACAGTATTCAATGTAAGTTGTATTGATTGTACACTTACTAATTGTGTTAGTTTAGTGTGCTGAAATCTGGCATGGCTGGTATGGTGGTTTATCAAATAGCTTTTGTTTTATTGCCTGTGAGTATTACCGAACCTTGGTTTTCTGAAAAAAGTTTGCAAGTACTGGAAAAAGTGAGTCAGGCTTTAAGCAGAAGCAAGAGGGTAGTGGGCTTGATTATTGTTGGCATAGCAGCTTTGATTACATTAATAGCTAGCACCACTGCTTACACAACTGCTTTAATACAAGAAGTTAAGACAGCTATATTCGTTATTCATCTAGCAAAAAAATGTTACTAATGTTCTGAGTATTAAAGAGGATTTAGATAGACATTTAGAACAAGAATTGATGCTCTTTATGATACTATTCAAATTATTGGAGAGGAGGTTCAGGTTTAAATGTAAGGAGCCATCTCAAGTGCCATGCCAAATACCAATGGATTTGTGTTACTTCTAAAATTTACAATGACAGCCACTATAATTGGGAAAAGATTATTTGGCATAATTCTAACACCTCTTTGGATGTTCTAGCTTTGCACACTGAGATTATGAATTTAAAGAATGCTGTCCACTGAGCTTTGATCCAGCAGATACTGCTGATAAAAATGATGTCAGTATTTCCATCTTGGTCAAGCTTCAAGAATGGCATATATAGCTTGATCATGTTAGCCTTTTTTGTCCTAGGAATACTTTTATTCCTGCCCATCATGTTAAAGCTTGTCCTTAACATCATCAACATGTTGGCAGCCAAAGTACATGGCTTGAAACTAAAAATGGATCCCCAAATTTAATAGGCTGGCAAGCCAAGGAGGGCAACCTTCTGCAGCACCTTACCAACCTAAGACAGAAATGCATTGCTTTTGATAATGCATATTCAATGATGGGTAAGGAGGGCGTTCTTGTCAGAATGACCCTAGACAGTCTCAGTCTTGTTAAATAAAGGGGGGAAATGTGGAGAACTTTTGGAGCTGCTTGACAGGAATCTGACATTGGCCAAGGACAAGGAAATGGGCTTTAGGCAGGAATCTGACATTGGGCCATGACAAGGAAGTAAGTTCAGGCAGGAATCTAATTTTAGGCTAAAACAGAGAAATAATTTCAGTCAGGAATCTAAGTCTTAGGCTAGAACAAAGAAGTAGGCTTCAGGCATGAATATGACTGTGGGTTAGGACAGGGAAGTAGGCTCAGATATTTTTGTCATCCTGATGAGCCCTTAGAAACAGTGATCATGAGAGTGATCTCGGGACTTTGTTTATTGCCTTGTTTGTTCCTTGACTATTTGTATCTATTGTGTTGCTTGTTCCTCAACCTAGAACTGACCTAAATATTTGCATGTAATTAAAATGGTTTAAAAGAAAACTGGGAAAAAATAAACCTGCCTCAGCTTTCAGCCTCAGAACTGGCTGGGGTCATGCTACAATGTTGTCTTTTTTCTTTTTAATCCTCACTCCTGCGCTGGAGAACCTGTTGACTGACTGAGCTGGCTTGGTCAGGCATGCTACTTAATTCTCTAATCCTCTGGTTTCTCATCATATAAATGGATATATAGCCAATACCACCCTTTTGGGCCTTCTAGGCACTGGTGGCATGCCGATTTATACGTAGAGACTTTTGCATGCTGTGGTGCACTTAGGAACTACTTTTTGGAAATAATTCTAAAGTATGGTTGCTAGATCTGAAGCACCAAGAGCTCCTGAAGTCAATCTGTGAATCTTCAATACCACCTTAGATCTCTGGGCTTGGAACTCTGAAAGTGGTGTTCTGCATAGTCCCCGCTGAGGAGGAGAAGGAACTTCAAGTTTGAGGACAACTGCTCTCAGGTAATGCTTTAGAGAGTTACCTTATGGCCCCCAATGTGCGGGGGGTGGGGGGGCAGGGGAGAAATAATACTAATGTCAGAATCCTGTGTTTGATGGTCTTCATTTGGAGGCATTGAACTATCTCCTAATGTACCTGCTATCCTGAAGTAGCACAGAAGTCCCTTATATTTTCTGCTTTAAAGCTGGCCATCTTGGTTCTGTGGCAGCACCTTTCTGTGACCATGGAAATGCTTCATCTTTGTGCCAAGCCAGGAAGGGACGAGACATCATTTTGGTCATTCAGCGTGTATGGTTAGGCTGAAGCATGGTTGTACATACTTATAATCTCAATATTTAGAGAAGGATAACAAACTATTTTATGTGTAGCCAGGCTGGGGTACATGTAAAGATCCTGTCTGGAAAAATAAATAAAGTGATTACTAGCCTATTGAACAATGTAGCTTTAGGGAAGGAGATAATGTAAGTCCTGAAACTTTAACAAGTATAGATTCTGGGAGGTGAAAGAGAGATTAAAAAAATAGAAACTGTTGTCTGTTGTTTGATTCTGCTAAGTGCTGGACAGGAAGGCAGCATGAGGTAGCTCTGACTTTAGAGAGACACCAGGCAGAGATGTGACTCAGCTTTTCTAGGACACGACATCTTGATCTGAAAATGGTGAGTACACCCCTACTTCCAAAGTGGCCAAAGGGTGTGTGAGAATGCAGATGAGGCTATCTGGCTTCAACAGACAGTTAGTGTAACAAGAACTCTTCCACTTCTCACTTAATAAAATATGAAAAGTTTTTATTAAAACTTTGTCAGGAAAATGGTTCAAGACAACATGAGTGAGATGTTACTTATTAATACATGGATATGGATAAAGTAAACAGATTTAGAGTTGCAATGGAGTTCTGAGGAATAGGGTTGTGGTATGCTGTTCAGCAGAGGAGCAAGGATGAAGGCAAACATGGGTGTGGGGTGTGAACTGAGATTGACAGGCAGAAAGCAAGACTACCAATACAGCAATTTAGAGGATACCAACAAAGACAGAACCACACATATCACAGAGATGGGTCATCAAAGGAATTAGTTAGGTTGGAACAAAGGATTTAAGAAAAGGAAAGGGGTTAAGATGAGAAAGGCAGATTCGGGAAAAACTTTGGAGGACTTCTGAGCATCCATGAGAAGTAGCATGCTGTGTAGAGAACTGAGATTCAGGAAGCAGAACAGCTCTGACTTTTCCCCTCCATTTGCTGGCTTGTGTGATCTGGGGAAGAAGCCCAGCTCTCGTGTGTCTGAATCTATACAAGGGGGACAGTCCAGTACTCACCTCACAAGGTGCATGACAACTAAAAACAAATGTATATAAAGGCTTAACTCATGGGCTGGCACTAAGTGCTTAATAATGATAATGATTTATATTGAGCTTAGACTTCCTCCCATAGTAAGTTATGCAAAATATCTTATTAGGTTCTTCTTATGGGAATTTAATATACTGTCTTGCCAGAAGATACCTGCCAAAGTATAGTTAAACCTGTACCTACAGTAACTTTGATGTAAAGACATTCTACTATCCCTTTCTATAGACTCCTCCTGGAAGCTCCAGGGCTCCACACTAAATGCCCCATTCTAGAGTCTAAGGAAGAGCTTAGTGACTTCTCACTTGGCATCAGAGACATGAAAGGCAGATGACAAGTGAACAGGGGTCAGTCAGCAGCAGGCTAAGTGTTCTGTAACAGCTAGGTCAATGGCTGGAGAGCAGCTGCTCCCCTGACCACCACCGAATTCCTTTATGGTGCTAGTACAGTTTAGTTTCTTCTGAGAAAATTCAGTCAGCATTTTCCTCCTAAACAAAGACAATGACATAACAAACCATACCCCTTTTCCTTCCTTCCTTTATTTTTTTCTTCTTTACTGAAGCCCCCAATCAAATCTAGTTCAGCCTTATATTCCTTTCATGTTTAATGCTAATATTAAGCTGTAGTTCCTTGTTGCTTTACTTTTATTGTAAAACACATATAATCACAGAGATTCTCTCTCTCTCTTCTCTCTCTCTCTCTCACACACACACACACACACACACACATCTGCCTGTTGTGGAATGAGGCAAGGATGAGTGTCAGTAATAGCAGGCAACATATTATGCTATAAGTACTATGTAAAGTTGGTTTGTTTCTGTTTTTTTTTTTTTTTTGAGACAGAGTGGCAGAGATCTACTTGTTTCTGCCTATGGCGTGCTGAGATTAAAGGAAGTGTGCTCTGAGGTCTGGCTCTTTGTTTGTTTGTTTTTGAGTCAAGGTCTCTTTACATAGTTGGGGTTGTCCTATGTAGATCAGGCTGGCCTTGAACTTACCTCCTTTCCAAGGGATAGGGTTAAAAGTGTGTGCCACCATGCCTGGCTTGCATTAATTCACTGACTCTGCTAAATGGCAGACACTACTACAATTTCCATTTGACAGTGATGAAAACAGAAGAACTGAGATAAACACCCTGTTTCAAGTCCTGAATTTCTGAGCTGGGGCTCTGAACCTGAGCAGTTAGTCTCCCTGGCCCTATGCTAATAAACCCTTGATGCGCTAAGGGTTATTCTGGACTGTGGGAGAAGAGAGGAGGGAACAAATGACTAGCGCTAGAGGCTACATTTCAATTCTTCCTCCTCCGTGGTACTTCTGACATGTCAATAACCCAAAGTGAGGTTGCATCAAAGAGTTGGATCACAAATTAGCCACTTTTGCCAGCAGCCCATACACTTACAATATTTCATCAGTACCTCACTACAAATAATTGAAAGATCACTATCCTATGACTTCCCATCTGTGGAAACTGGAGGCAGGAAAGACATTAGGGACCAATAAGATTTGGTGTTAGTGTTTCTCAAAGGGAGGTAATGTAGTTTAAAGCTCAGAGACCCTCTGAGAATTCACTACTTCATAGTAGAGAGACATTCTTTGGCATTCTGGTGTTGAATTCAAACCCAGCAAAAATTACTGACATAAAACATAACATACACTGGAGTAAGTGCAATTAGACTAAAAGTACTAAAAGTGTCTGAACTCCCAGACACTTCTGTGGAAAGAATCCCTAACTGCATCTGAGAAGACCAACATTCTCCTCGTGAGCAGATCACAGCAGTGATTGGCGACTGAAGTCAAAGGTCTAGGAAAGGTGCTATAACACAAATGTTAGTTAACTTCCCTTGTCAACTTCAGAAGAGGTAATATATTTCCATGATCATCATAATAGTGTGATAGGCATTCCTAAAGTCATTAACAGCGTCTATATTATGGTACTTCTAAAGGAATGAAAACTTCCAGAGATAAGGCAGTCATTCCTCAAAGTTCATAAACACAGTCCTTAAAGATCTTAAGTAAGGGGTAGAGAGATGGCTTGATGGTTAGGAGCATTGAATGTTCTCCCAGAAACCCCAGTTCAAGTCTCAGCATTCACATGGTGGCCCACAACCATCTATTAACTCCAGTTTCAGGAAACCCAATGCCTTCTTCTGGACCCCACAGTGCATATACATACATGTAGGCAGAACACACACTCACATTAAAAACAAAAATAAGCAAACAAACAAACAAATAAAACAAACCACCAAAAAACTTCTAAGTTAACCCTTGAGACCCTCAGTTCTTTTTAGAAGATCCTCAAACCTCTTGATTCATAATCTGGACCTGAACCTTCTGTCAAGTCAGAAAGGAAAGTCCCTTTTCTGGAAATATTCATGCAGCAACTGAAGTTGGTCCTTACCTAGGAGCTGTGCCTCTGGACACTGAACTTGGGGTTGCCTGTGAAATGGTCACAATGTCTTCATCCCCTCCATCCTCATAAAAGCTTGCAAGTGCAATCTAAAACACAGAGAGAGTACTTTGGGACCCTCCAGTCTTTCATCTGACACATGTCTGACAATGGAACAAAAACATGAAGACAAAACCCACTTAAAAAAAATTCATATACCTAGAACCAAAGAAGATTAGATGGAAAGGCAATAGACATATTAGCCTGGAAGTGGAGGTGGGGATATACTGCCTTGGGGGAAATCCACCCACTAAGGGGAACAAAGACACTAAATAAGATTAATATCAAAAACATAAAATAAAACCACCAACTATTTGTTATTTGTGTGTTAGGTTGTCTGTACATTATATGTTAATTCATTTAATCCACTCAGAATTTCATAATTGGTATTATTATTGTCTCGCTTTATAGCTGGCACAGAAGGACTGCAAAATGAAGACAGTTCTGGAGGTAAGAAGTGGGGTCAGGTTCAACCCAGGCAGTATGCTCAGACCCTTGCTCCTATGTTCTAAGAGGCAGAAGTGACACGGTATAGGGACAGGTGCTACACTTCCTTTCTTTGTGAAGCCCAGTTTCCTGTTTGAAATGGGAAGCTGTTCCACCAAACCTGTAACGCCGTAGGAAATAATCACTAAAATTAATGCAGTCACCTTAGCTTTACACATATGGAAGTCCTTTATACATGAGTCCTTTGGTCATTTGTGACTGTCACCAACTCAACGAGAAGGCACTTATTTATCACACATTCTCCCCGAAGAGAGATAAGACAGAATGATGAGGTCCCACAGAGAAGAAGGAGGCACCTCCTGTCCACAAGGGAACCAACTGTCTAGGAGGACATGAGCTGTCATGGGACAGTCATTCTAAAGGTACTCTTCACCCAGTATAACCAGCCTCTGGAAAGTCATGCACCACCTTACGAGTTGTACTAAACTGACATTAAGAGAACCTGCATTCAGGTCCTGGCACTGGTAGCCAAGTTACCACACAGGTAAAAGCCTCAGTTCAAATGATCTATTGGGATAGAAGCTTTTCTCTTATGTATTTCTGTTCAGCACAGAGGCTTCACGGTGCCTTCAAGAGCATCTGATCTCTTTTTGTTTGTTATGTTTTTGAAAGCGGGACTATTTACTCATGGAAATATGTAGACCAGGCTGGCCTTGAACTCAGAGATCTTCTGCCTCCAGAGTGCTAAGAGTTAAAGGAGTAAAAATCCCTACTGTCTGGGAAGCTATTTAAATGCTACAGTCAGCAGACATGGTTACATCAGAAAGCTCACATAGTGAGCATATTCGGTGTCCCTTTGAGGGTCCAATTCCTCATCCATAAAATAGGGTTAGTTTTTACCTGGTTAATTAGTAGTTAGTGAGTTCTTCAGCAATTTACTTATCCTCCAAAGTCTCTGCTGCAAAATGTGAGACATGTAAATGAGACATTTTGTAATGCTCAACAGTGCCTGGCTTGTAGTAGGTACTCAAGAAATATTAGTCATCATCATGTACCTAAGATGTGGGTTGGCCAAGGACATTTATGCAATCAGTTCTTTCTAACATTAATTACTGTATGTTTCTGAGCACTAAGAGATGGGCGTTGCTCTAGGGATCAGAAGTGTGCAACATTTTATGCCTGGTGGAGCTTGTCTTCTAAATTAATTACTTAGTGACTATTTACCACTTGCCAGTGAACAAGGCAGTAAGTCCTAAGAAATTCTCATTTTACAGGTAAGTTAGCTACGAAATGTGAAGCGACCCCAAACTTGCGCCACAGGTAGTTTTCTGGCAGCAATTAGGCAAGAGTGTAGTGTGGGCTGATTCCCTGCAGGATTCCCCCCCACGCCAGTACCGCACCGTTGCGGAAACAGAACTGGACCGTCACCGCGACCTCAGTGGGGCTCCATCTGGAAGCCGGTCACTCGAATCCGCCCGGCCACCCGCAGGCACTCGCCGCGGCAGCCACGCCCCCAGGCGACTCCTCCACGCGGACTGCGGCAGCGCCCAAAGACTCCCCAACACTGCGGGCCCGCAGGGAAACTGAGGCCCTGCAGAGCAGGCCGGGGCCCGCCCGTGTCCATTAACTTCCAAGCTAGGCCTGGGACGCGTGGCAAGCGACCCCAGAGACCATGAGGCCTGGGCCAGGGCCCAGCCCCGCAGGGATGACTGTGCGCTTCGGCGGCGTAAGGATCACAGAGCCGACTCCGCGCTCCGCATTCCCCAGCCCGCCCGAAGCCGCCCGCCTCGCGGCGCTACCTGCAGGTCCCAGCCAGCTGACTCCAGGAAGAAACGGGCCCGGTCCTCCTCGGCGCCCGTCACCGCCACGAACTCCCTCAACGCGTCCTGCCGCTCCGCCGCCATCTTCGCCCCGTGCACTTCCCAAACCGCTCCGGCGGACAATGCAACAGCCCCAACCCCAGGTCTGCGTTCCGCCCGCCGTTCTACCGCGTCCAGCGGCTGGGCGCCTGCCCGTAGGCTCCGCCCAATGCGGTGCCACAGGAAAAGCCCTCCGTGTGGGAAACCCAGCCGCCTCGCGCCCTCTGGTGGCCGCTATGCGAACCGCACCTTGATGGCTGAAGTAGAAGGTCTATGGAAGTGAGTAGGGAGGGGCTAGTTTTCCCACAGGATGAAGGATTTTTGAAGAAGTCAGATCCCGCAAATTACTCAGGGTCTCATCCATTTATTTCGTTAATTATGTATTTGCTCATTAATTTCCTTCTTGCAGCATTACCTGAGAGTTGTCTATGGCTTGATGCTCTTCCAAGGGCAGTGGAAATAACAGAGATAAAACAAAATATCCTGTCTTCTTGTTGCTTATGTTCTTTGAACCTAACAATTCTAACCAATGCTCACAACATCTCCATGGTTTCCTATCTTACACTAGTACAAGTCTCAGCCTGTCACTTTCCACAGCATCTAACAAATCACCATTGCATTGCCACTGGCAGGCTGGCCCAGGACAAGGAGACTTGGAGCAGAGGTAAGGTGGACATGTGTCCCCTACAGAGAAAGCTTAGAGCTCTCTCTCCAACAGTGCTGTCCCAACAAGCGAAAGTAGGGACAAGTCAAACTAGGAGTCTCCTAAATCCATCTATTTATCCCTTATTTTCAAGGTCAAACTGTTGTCATCCTACACTCTGCTAAGTTGGATAGCAGCAATTCCATCAGCTCAGAATGTATTGAGTATTCAGTGAGTTTCCCATCAGATGATTACATGCTTTGGTTTTCTCCTCTTCTTCTTATACCTGGCTCAGCAGCAGCACTGTGCATGACACCGCTACTAATGAGTGAATGAGTGAAAGGATGGATGAAGTAACACAGGGATCAGACAATGAGGATTTCAGAGGGAGTGGTCTGTGCAAGAGCCACTCTCAGTCTTTTTGTTCCAGAGTCATATTATGAGAATGGAAATCAGGAAGTAAGCTCTGCTACATCTTCAGCTTCTGAGCCAGCCTCAGGGCGTGGCTGTTAACCGGACAGCACTGGGCTGCTGTGAATGCCGTCCTTCTTTATAATTGCAGATCAGTTCCACTGTAATCAACTGAAAAGGTCCACAGAGCCATTCTTATAGGGAAGCAGTAAGGGGAACCCATCTACTCTTCGTGCTAGCCAGTTCCTAGTCAGCCCTCCTGCCCAGCCTGACAGCCATCAAGAAGACAACAGGAATAATTGTGAGTGCAGATCCCTAGGGCTCCCTCAGCCTGCCGAAGGTGCTATATTCACATTATTATCTATTTTACCATAAATAAACCTCTGCTAGGTAAAGATTAGTATTCCCATTTTACAGATAAAGACAGAAACCAGAGATTTAGTAGGACCATGTTCAATGAAAAGTACAACCTAGGCCTGCCACCCCAGCTTCTCAGGTGACTGAGACAGAAAGAGTGACCCTGAAGAGCACATTCAAAGTCAGTCTGGGAAACAAAACTAAACCCTGTGAGAAAATGAATCCATGCTAAAAGGCTGAGGAGTAACACAATGGCAGAGTACTTGCCTGTCATGTGAGAGGCTGTAGGTTCAACTCCAGTTTTTTATAAAAAAAAAAAAATGCCCTAGCTTGGCAGTTTGGGGAAAGACTGGACCAAGTCTCTACCTTTGCTGTCTTTCCACACATAGCTCCACGCACAGCTCCACCTGTGGTCAGATTCTGATTTCAATTTAAAGCTGACTGTGTTGCCATTCAGGTGTGAGGTATGCCCCAGTACCTAGAGCTTCCAGTCAGTCCATTCCACATGCTCTCCCAGATATCCAGGGTCCTCCACACAACAATACTCATGGCTTCCTGACAATCACACACACACACACACACACACACACACACACACACACACTCCACTACCACCACCACCACCACCACCTTACCCAGGATAACACACATACCACCATCACCATCACCATCACCCATGGCTTCCAGGGCAGACTACTCCTTGAACAGCCCAACTAAAGTGCATGTTATGCTTTTCAGATTTCAAAACACACACTATCCCTATTTTACCAGTCTTATTCCAGATCAGTCTGCACTTATTGGCTATTTGCTACCCTGCTAGAGAGAGGCTCTGGGGATCACAGACAGACTGGTAGGGTTTGTTTTTAAAAATCTGCATATCTCCCTTCTGGGAAAGTAGAGGCAAGGGAGTTACTGAGTAGATTCTGTCAGCTGAGGGCAGGTAACCGCAAATGTTTCCACTGAAATAGTGTCAGGTCACCTGTTAAAGGTAGAAGAAGGATATATCCTAAAGAATGATGGGAAGAGCTGGGCGTCAGTGGTGTATGCCTTTAACTCCAGCACTTGGAAGGCAGAGACAAGTGGATCACTGTGTCTGAGGCCACTCTGATCTGCAGAGTGAGTTCCAGGACAGTCAGGGATCTACAGAGAAACCTACACACACACACACACACACACACACACACACACACACACCGCGCGCGCGCCGCGCGCACACACACACACACACAGCCACCTGTAGTGTGGGCTCTGTGGTTGCCTGTGAAGAGCACCAGCTAGGAGCACTATACAAAAGTTACAGTCAGGCTTACAAAATAGAGGGGACCTAGTATGGAGCCTGAATGGCAGAATTTCCAGCCCTTCCTCCTAACCCAGAAGACATAGCAAGCATTGGCATCACTGGAATGACAAACCCCAGTGTCATTTTATGTAACCCCCTCAGACACCTTGGGAAGAGGAAGTCACCAGCAGAGGGTAATGTCCTTCCCAAATGGCCACGAGCTCCACACCAACTATGGGATTAGAGGGGAGAGGTGGAGGGGAAATGAGGGAGGGAGGAGAGTTATACCTTCAGTTGTTGCAACAAATAGAGAAATAGTGTAAGGAGGCAGACTTTATTTTCACAGTTTTAGGGTCTATTCTGGGGTGTTATGTTCAGTGGAGTATGCTTACCCAGAGATGCTGTACTTGGAATTATTAATGGTCACCAGGGCAACCTATCCATCCAAAGGTGTTGCCAGCCGTGGGGCACACGCATCCTGAAGTGCCACCTACAGTGGGGCATGCCTGTCTGAGACTCTTCCTGTAGTAGAACAGTTCATCCTGAGTTGCTACGGTTAGCAACACATACTCCAACTTTTTGTCACAGTGATTACGGTATCTGGTATAGCCAAAGATAGCAGTGGAGAAGAGATTTTGCCTCTGATGCCTGTCTTCTGGCCAGCAATGTCACTCTGGGAGTTACAGGAGGCCAAGAAATGTACAAGTTAACAGGTTGGAGCCACGTTTTGGAATTTATTTCAACAAATTTGTTGGCTTTCACCCAGTTCTCAAACCTGAGCCCCACCCCTATCCCCAACCCCACTTGAAGGTCACTTCCTGAGCAGCTCTGGCAGGAGACTCCCATGCTCCCTTTTAGCACCGTGGCCTATCACATACATACATTCAACCTCCCATGCTTCCCACCCCTCTTTCTCTCTCTCCCCTTCTTTCTTTCTTTCTCTTTCTAGCACCATGGCCTATCACATAAACACCTTCAATCTGGAAGCCTTGCGTGCAGAGCTCTAGATGTGAAGGAAGTGGAGAGATGTTGGTGACTAGACTTGAGCTAAATGAGGAAGAGGCAAGTAGTCAGAAGCTGCAGAGATCTAGAGAAAAAGGGCTCCATCCTAGGCCCCATCTATTTTGAGAGTCTGATGGTGACTTTTGTATAATGCTTCCCTCTGGTGCTCTTCATAAGCAGCCACAGAGCCCACACTGTAGGAGGATAGAGAGATACTGTGTATTTCAGGGAAGCAACACATAGACCATCCAGCCTTAGACTGTAGAAGCTGAGCAGAGAAAGGATCTGTCCACGGTGCTGGGTCTGCCTCCAGGAGTGTTATAGGGCAGTTGGAGATAGCCCTGAAGCCAGAAAGGCCCTGCTGTGCTCAGCAAAGAACCTGCTGTCTATTTTGTTTCTCCTTGTGAGTGAGGTTCACACAACTCCCTTGTGCCCCCTTATTACTTAGTTTCTTTGGGGCTAAGGACTGTAGCATGATTGTCCTGTATTTTATGGCTATTGTCCACTTATAAGTGAGTACATACCACACATGTATTTCTGGGTCTAAGTTACCTCATTCAAGATGACATTTTCTATTTCCATCCATTTACCTGCAAATTTCATGATGTCCTTGTTTTTTAATAGCTGAATAATATTCCATTGTGTAGATTTACCACATTTCCTTTATCCATTCTTCAGTTGAGGGACATGTAGTTTATTTCCAGTTTCTGGCTACTACGAATAAAACTGCTATAAACATAGTTGAGCAAGTGTCCCTGTGGTATAATGGGGCATCCTTTGGGTATATACCCAGGAGTGGTATAAGCTGGGTCTTGGGGCAGGACTACTTGCAATTTTCTGAGAAACCGCCAAGTTGACTTCTAAAGTGATTGTACAGGTCACACTTCCACTAGCTCTGGGGAAAGTAGTAATTGCAGGTGGTTGGAGAGAGGGAGCTGGGTGGGAAAGGGGTTGAGAAGGGGCATTGATATGGGGAACACTTGGGGAGGCATGAGCGAGTGGGAGAAGGCTAGTATGAGAATGGGAATTAGTGGGGGAGGCATCTCTGATACTAGCTGGAGACCTAGGACAAGGGAGGCTCTAGGGAGCCTATGAGTGTGACCCTAGCTGAGGTTTCTACCAGGAGGGGATATGGAGACTGAAGTGGCCACCTCCTGTAGCCAGGTGGGACTTCCAATGGAGGGAGGGGGGACATCAACCTACCCACAAAACCTGCAATCTAAAATTTGTCCTGCTTACAAGATGTACAGACCCATCCCACGGTAGAGAGCCAACTGACACTATTAGTGATATTCTACTATGCTGTAGATAAGATCCTAGCATAACTGTCTCCTGAGAGACTTCATCTATACTTTCTTAGACATAAGAATTGTAGTTTTAAACTTTAAACAGATGTAGAGACCCACAGAGACTGAACCACCAACAAAAGAGCATGCAGGTAGCAGATGTGCAGCATAGTCTCCATGTGGGTCCCTGTCAGGAGCCATTTGGTGAGGCTAAGGCTAGAAGATGACTTTCCTTGAGATGGCCTACTGTTTTTGCATGGACTTCAATTGGTAAGCTTAGAGCTGAGAGGAAAAGTCTGAAAGACTTCATCTAAGGAATTGATTCTTGCAGCTGATATACCTTTCCTGTCATTATTAAGTTAATATAATAACCCCTGGGCATAAACTCACCCTATTTGGGCAGATTTTCTGCAGATCAACAAAGATGTACTGTCTTGTAGTGATGTTATATAGACAAATAGATGATTTCTTGGTTCCTAATATGATTCTATAAAAACTCCCAAATTTATACTAGTAATTATTGAATCATTTATAGAAAGACTGTAATTACCACTCTAATTCTTCACATGTCATGGGCTAATTGCTCTAAGACAGAAAGCAGACAGATTTTTATGACTAAGGAATACAAAGCATTAGGCTGTTAGATTATTAACTAAAGATTATAAAAGAAACTAGATGATTTATTGTAAGTACAAGAATAGAAGATAAAATATACACTGGGTTTACTCATACAAAACTCTAATGCTAACTTAGACATAAGAATTGTAGTTTTAAAGCCGGGTGGTGGTGGCACACGCCTTTAATCCCAGCACTTGGGAGGCAGAGGCAGGCGGATTTCTGAGTTCGAGGCCAGCCTGGTCTAGAGAGTGAGTTCCAGGACAGCCCGGGCTACACAGAGAAACCCTGTCTCGAAAAACCAAAAAAAAAAAGTGTAGTTTTAAACTTTAAATGAACCTACAGAATTAATGACATAATGAATATTTAGTTAGGTAACAACTCTGAATGGAAACACATGTAAGCATCTCTGTTGTAACTTATTTTATGTTTGAATTTGTGAACTTTTTAAAAAAGATGCTTAGAATACTATGTGATGTTGTATCCTGTAAAAAAAAAAAGTAGAAGTGCTTGAAACAATGATACTAAGAAGAGAGCAGAAATAACAGACAGGAGAACAGAAGAGAAGCAGAGTAGAAGAAAAATAGAAGCAGAAGAGACAGCAGAACATAGCAGATTATAATAGGCCTGAGGAGACAGGAGAGGCAAGGTAGGACACAGAGAGACAGCAGAAAGCAGCAGGAAGGATTTTCTTACAGTGAGATAGGTTTTCTTCTTAACAGCAAGTTTCTTCTCATTGACAAGGACAGGGCTTTTTCTTACTCAATAAAAGGGTAGAACTTTTTTCTTTCTCTAGCAGTAAAGTTTGGAGCTTTTCTTTTCTCTCTCTCAAACAGACTTTTATTATTCACATACTCGGAAGAAAACGGGGTTTAGTAAACAGGGTGGTACTGTATGGGAAGACTCTGGGTTGGTGCAATACTACTATTTACAGGTGGGGGCAGCACTGTTCCTCACATCAGGCACAGCACGTGCACTTGTCTGAGGCCCCTTTGCAGACACAGCACTGGGCACATTTGGAGCAACCCCCAGGGGCAGCGGAGCAGCAGCTCATCTTGCAGGAAGTGCTTATCTTTCATCCAGAATGAGTGAGTTCTTTTTGTGCTGGGGCTTGCTCAATGAAATGTGCTCATGGAAAGGTTTTAATCCACCCACTACACACACACACACACACACACACACACACACACACACGTAAATACAGGTGTGTGTGTAAGTTGATGAGACAAATCCCAACAAGAGTGTATGAATGTGTATATGTAGATGAATGTGTGTGAATGTATATGTGTCTATGCATATTTGCATGTGTAAAAGTGCTTCATTCTGTGAGTATGACTCTCTTTTCCTGGTTCAATAAAAGTTAGTTGTTCCAAGCCTTCCTCTCACCTGGCCAGTGTGAAGTGAGACTTCTGGGCAAGAGAGAAAGGAGTTCTAGCAATAAGTCCTTTACCTAACCCCCTACTGTTAAGCAACAGGTATTAATTCACCCAGAGGCTTGCAGCTGCTGGCCTCAGAGTAACTTAGAGTTAAGACAGGTAAACCTCATTAATACTAAGCAACATTTACACCTGAAAAACATTTTGCCCATCGCCTATTATTCCCTCCATCAGCTACCACGAACCAGAGAGAACCAGAGAGAACCACGAGTGCCTGGGGCAGGTCCTCTGCAGGCCCCTTAACACGTGAAGCAGGGTCTGTCCCTGACCCTGTTGTGTCCCTTTGGATCCCGTTCCCCTAACTGGACTGCCTTGTCTTGTCTCAATGGGAGAAGATGCACCTAGTCTTGCTGCAACTTGATATGCCAGTGTGGTTTGGTACCCCTTCACAGAGGGGGTGGGAGAATGGGGGTAGGAGGCTGTGAGGGTGGGACTTGGAGGAGAGGAGAGAGGGTTGCAATTGGTATATAAAGTGAATTCTTAAATAAATTATAGAAAAAAAGTTTAAAATGGAAGAAATACTATTGTGGTAACAATTGATACATGTAAGAATTTGATCTTTAGTTCTTGTGCATTCAAATATTGTTAAAGAATGTTACTATTACAATGATCTTTATCATTTAGAATATCACTTTTTCTTCTTCTCTGTTAGCCAAGGCTGCCCCTTACCCAACCTCTACCCAGTGACTCTTATAGAGAGCAACCTTTTTTTTTTTTTTTAAATCAAATCATAATTTTTACTTATTCACACAGGAGTTATAAACACAAAAAGGCAGGATGTGGGGAAGGGGATGACACTGGGACATAGGTGTTCAGGGGGAGTACAGATATCTTTCAGAACAGGGTTATCGGCTGGGTGAAGGTTCAGGGGACAGGTCACTATGGCTCTGCCTATGATTCACTTGTATAGAGAGCAACCTTATATCAACTCTGTGAAGCCTTGCTCACAGGATGATATACAATGTGGGTGGGGTTTCCTCACAGGCAACACAGGGCAATAGGACCAACAGCACAGTATCTGGGTCCCAGCCTGTCTAGTCTCTTCCCTCCCTCGTTTCCAGCTGGATAACCTCACTGTCTCATTATTCCCAATGCAGACAACGTAGACCCAAGTCTCTCTACCTGGGCATGAGAAGGCGTGTTATATCAGAAAAACATCAAGCTAACTATACAAGTCAGCACTGGGGCACACTGGCACTGGCACTGGCACTGGCACTCTGTGGTGGCAGCCCTCATATGTGAAGGACAGGTGATTTCTCAGCTCCCCAACCCCCCAGCCCCACCCCTCTGACTCTAACAAGAACACCCTTTGGCCTACATTATATCAGCAGTGAGGTCTGTGCTCTGTACCTCTCTTATTCTGGAGTCCTGAACTTGGCACAGGTACCTGTGTGGTTAGCCCCCAACGAAATGCTGAACTCTGCGTGTGTCACAGATTACTAGTAGATGGCATAGCATAGGAGCCCTCATAGCTTTTGGCTGGGTGCAGATCTATCCTTTTGGCTTCATGGAATGAGAACTCTGGGGGCTTCTGAGCTCTTGCTGCTAAAGGGAGGAAGGGCTCTTGGTTACACAATTTGGTAAACATGGTCTTATAACTGATCGAAAGAGGGTTCCTTGAAGCTGGAGTTCTCAGTACCCTTAATTTGGGAATATCTGTCTGAGTTTCTAGGGAAATGGTTAAAGGTTATCCACTAAATTTAAACTATAGGCGCTTCTTTTTTCTTTTTTTGGTTTTTCGAGACAGGGTTTCTCTGTGTAGCCCTGGCTGTCCTGGAACTCACTCTGTAGACCAGGCTGGCCTCGAACTCAGAAATCCACCTGCCTCTGCCTCCCAAGTGCTGGGATTAAAGGCGTGCACCACCACCGCCCTGCACCATAGGCGCTTCTTGTGAGCAGTATTTGTCAAAACCTTGCCAAAGCACAGACATCTATAAATTGATCCATTTGTTGAGTGATCTGAGAAGCAAGGGCTTGTTCTGTATTATGATGCACGTGGCTCTTTGCTAAATAAGGTTTCATTGTGAGATGCATATATTATTTTCTTTAGTGCAAACATGTAGGTATCTGTTGGTTCTCTATGGAGTGTCCTCCTGAGAGCTGTCCACAGTACACATACCTTGACTCCTCTTTCTTCAACACACCATACGTGAGTGGGCCTGGACATCTGTGACCACTGCTCTTGTAGAAGGTGATCATTTTTAGCATGATCAGATATCTCCTTCTGTGTCAGGCACATGGGGCAGTTGAGGAAACACTGTGGATTTGGATAGTTGCCTGATAAAAGGTGAGAAGCAGAGAAAGCCACAGGGAAACCAAGGACACAGAAGCAGATACACATCTTTGTGTCTGTAAATGCTGCTGCCTCTAGATTCAGCCACCAGAGGCATGAACGTTCCACTTTAAAAATGTTACATGGTATCTTTGTATAAAGGAGGAGGCAGAAAGCATGCTAGCTGATGGGTCTACAGGGGGTAGAAACTGTCACTGCTCATTTTGGCTCACAGTTCAGGAGATAACAGTCTTCCATAACAGAGAAACAAGCAAGGAGAGATGAAGTCCCTATATCTCACCCAAGAGCACCTGATGTTAATGATGTGATGCCTGATGCCATGGTTTGGTTTGGAGGTAAGGCATCTCTCACAAGCTGTGTTTCATTCACTACTCGGTCTCTAGTTGGTGGCTCTCTTTTGGGAGGTTGTGGGGCCCATAGGAATTGGGAGCCTTGCTGAAGGTAGTGAGTCACTGGGGGTGGACTCTGAGTTCATTCCCAGGCCAGGAAGTGCTCTCTGCCTTCTAGGCCACTGTCATATATGAAGCTTCACCACATACCAGCTTCTCCAGGGGCCATGCCTTCCTGCTTGTGGAAGACTTTATATCTGAGCAAAAGCAGCACTCCCTCATTGCTTAGATCAGATATTTTGTCACAGAAATAAAAATGTATCTAATGTGCCTAAGTTCCTCCCAAGAGACCCATCTCAGGAAGTGTCTATAACCATACAATAGTGCCTTTAGGGGACATTCAAGAGGCAAACTATCTCAAGGGTGTCAGCCTGCAGGGGGAAGGCCTTCACTAATTAAAGTCATAGTCCTTGGCTCAGAGAGGCATGCCCTGCACCCTGAGTATAAGGTCACTTGCACTCAGTCTCTCTGATGCCCAGCCATTACTGGAGAGCAATATGCCTCTTCCTTTAAAAGTATTATAATTTTGTTTCTAGAAGTGATAGTTATTATTAGATATGGTGATGTGTCCACATATTTTTTTCACTGGATGTATTGAATCTTTTTTTCTAAGAATGTCAATTTGACCTCTTCTGAACTATTCAAACTGTTTGTTTGGTTTGTGCTATATTGCTGGATCTTTGTGATTCCCATGGGGCCTCCATTGAATCTGTAAAGGTGATGGCACTCATGCAAATCTGTAGGAGTGTGGCTTCCAGGACTTGTAAGCCTTGGTCCAGACCCTGCCTCTCAGCTGCTGATGTCACAATCACATGAGTGCTCACTGTGTTTCCAGTGGTAATAACTTCTATGTTTGGATATCATATTAGCTCAGATCATAGAGAAAATAAAAATTGTATTCTTTGTAGAGAGAAAGACCCAAATAAAATAGCTCTAAATAAAGGGCAAAATCTCCTACTCTGGTGGTCAGTTCCTAGTCGCTTGAAGCCTGACAGCATTTGTGATGCCATTTACAAGTATTTAGGACCTAACTCAAAAAGCCCTGGGTGCCTTACCCAATTGTCAGTTTCAGAAAAGGAAGTCAACCATCTCATAAATCATAGTTGTCTGTCCTCCTAACTATTCAAATAATAGAACAAACAAGCTTCCCAGGACACAGGGCCAGATAAAATGTCTTAATGGTTATAAAAATGGACTCCATTGACTGTCAGGCAAGATACTCTCAGAATTCACATGCTGTGTGTCTGCCTAAAGTGTCTCTTAGTCATTAAAATATTCATATCAATCTTTCAGTCAAATGTTTTACCATGTCCTTGAGCTCCTTAATTTTAAGAATGACACCTTTAGTAAATGACCTGAGAACTTACATAATAACAACTTTCTACTTTGTCTTTGAGATCCTGCCTGATGTCTGTCAGTGGAACTGTAATGACTTTCCTCAGGCAGGGCATATCTAACAGTAACCAGCTCTAGTTTTGGAGGCCTGGTGTTGGAACATGTGTCTCTCCAAATCTATGTTGAATCTTCAGTCCTATTTGAGGCCTTTGTGGTGCCAACCCAGGGGTTCACCATCATGAACGAATGTGTCCCCTATAGTATAGGGCCTGAAAACAAACCAGGACACTATTGCTGATGTCAAGTTGTGCTTGCAGACATAGGCCTGGCATGGGTGTCGTCTGAAGGGCTCAACCACCACCTGACTGACACAGATGCAGATACTTACAGGTAAACATTGGACTGAGCTAGGAGACCTCTATGGAAGAGTTAGGGGAAGGACTGAAGGAGCTGAAGGGGATTGTAACCCCATAAGAAGAACAATAATATCAACTAACCAGACCCATCAGAGCTCCAGGGACTAAGTCACCAAACAAAGAGCATACATAATCAGGTCCTTACTACATATGCAGCAGAGGACTACCTTTCCTAGCATCAGTGGTAGGGGATGTATTTGATCCTGTGGAGGCTTGATGCCCTAGGAAAGGAGGAAGGTAGAGCGGGAGGGATATTAAGCCATAACCTTAACTTTAACACTAACTCTAACCCTCTTAGAGGGCAGATGGGGTGAGAGAATTTTCACATTAAATACACATATATAATACACATATATTTCTTTATATATACATATACCTATATGTATACATATACATATATGAAAGGGAAAAGAAGTGAGAGTTTAGCCCTTCCCAGGACCATGTGAGAGTACACAACAAAATGCCATGATACAGCAAGGAAAAAGCCCTCATGTACCCTTAGCAACCTGGCCCTTAATACACAGCCAACATCCTGAATATCCTGTTATTAACCTACCCATCTCCAGAAGTACAAGAAATCAATTTCTGTTGTTTATAAATTTCCCAGTCTATGTCAATTTCTTGTAGAACAGGATGAGACTTTGACATTTGAAGACTATCACCCATAAGTACAGCTTTTGCTGTCTGTAGGATTCTAGGCTGACATTCTTTCTTGATCATCTTGAAGATGTCTGCCTTCTGTCTCCTGGGCTTCTAGGTCTCTGATGAGAAATCTAAGAGTCTTTTGGGGAAGCTATGACCAAACTCCCTTCGTCTCAGTCCCACATACTTTATAACTTGTCCTAGGGTGTTTGAGAAAGAGAATATTTTGTGACAGCAGGACAATGACAGTGAGGGGCATAGTTTGGACAGCAAGTATATAGACAGAAATGGCGACTTTGAACAATGGACTTTGAAATGGAGACTTGAACTGTCTGTAACAGACAGTTGTTAGCACAGATTTTGGGTCCTACTCAGAAAGGACATAGGAGCATCCTCTGGGTTCACTTTTTTACTGGTAAATATCAAGTCAATACCCAGTAAAACATAAAGCTTTGGGGCCTCTATTGTCATTATTCCTTTTACTGATTCTATTACCTTTAAAGTGGAGACAGTTCTTGCTGTGGTTTGCACTTACTAAATCCCCTATAGACACTTGTGTCTGAACACATGCTCTCTATCTGGTGATACTGTGATGGGAAGCTGGAATCTAGCTTTAGGAGATGGGCTCTAGCTCTAGGAAGCAGTTTTCTGCCTGGCATTGGACATGGGGTGACCAGCAGTATCATGTATACAGCCACATGCTAATAACACTGTACACCATGCTTTCCCTGTACCCTCAAAGTGTGAGTCAAAATGAACCATTCTGTTGCTTCTGGTTGTGTACATGGTAGCAGTGACTAGAGAGTAGCTAATACAGTCCTTTGGGGCAGCAGTGTGCCCATCTCTCATTGGTTCATGTCTTGCTCTGACCTCACAAAGTCCCACTGTGATAATTGACAGACACCTACCCATATAATGTACTGCCCAGGGCTAGATATTGTCCTTCTAGTGTGGAGAGGGTTTGGTGGTTATTTGTGAGACTTGGACTTCAGTGAAAATTTTGGACTTGGATATTGGTGACGTTTTGGACTCGGATTCTGGCAAAGGTTTGGACTCGGATACTGGTGACGTTTTGGACTCGGATTCTGGCGAAGGTTTGGACTCGGATACTGGTGACGTTTTGGACTTGGATTCTGGCAAAGGTTTGGACTCGGATACTGGTGAATGTGCTTGGTTGGACTTTGACACAGTGAGCCTTTATCTCAGTTTACTGCTTGAGGTTTGCAGGTACTGGTTTTAGCTTTTCATTTTATTGTTTTTAGTTTGTCTTTGATTTTAGATTTTCATTTTTACATAGTTTAAATTATCTTCATTAATTACCTTCAATTTGTCTTTTTCTACCTAATCATTTTCATTGCCTTTTATTTACTTTTTAAAGTTTTTGTTAAGAAATATTAAGCATACAAAGTATGATTTTCCCCCCCCCAAAATTCTGTATATAACACATAATGCACTTTGATAACTTTCACCTAGTCTAAGAACCTGTACCCCACCCTGTTCTTCCTCCTTCACTTTCCTAAGGAATCCCTTTACCACAGGCTCCTTCCCCTACCTAGGCTTCAGCAGTTTAGAGTCAATATCTTTGGACTGGCTTGCTACACACAAAAGGGTGATTTCCAGAGCCATGTTCTTTACAAATGACAATTTCAGTCTGCAGCTGAGCATGTGATTCTTGCCCTCCTCTTTCTATTTGTCGTTGTCTATCAGTTAGTGGGTGTTGCAGCCCTGGCTTGACTGGATGAACCCATCTTGATCGGGAAGTTTGGACCTTTTGAATTTTTTTTATTGAATATTTTATTTACATTTCAGATGTCATCCCCTTTCACCATTTCCCCTCCCTAGAAACCCCCTATCCTATCTCCCCTCCTCCTTTTTGCTTTTATACCATTTTAATTACATGCAAATATTAAGATCAGTTCTAGGTTAAAGAACTAGCAATACAATAGATGTGAATATTCAAGGAACAAGCAAAACAGTAAACGAGTTCCCTGAACACTCCCATGATCACTGTTTCTAAGGGCTTATCAGGATGACCAAAATATCTGAGCCTACCTCCCTGTTCACAGGTGTTGATTATGCTTTCCGCTTGTTACTGTTATTGTGCCCACATGGCCTCAGTATCTGAGTAATACAGGCTCAAAGGATGAATCTGGGATCTTCCTCTGTTTTATTGCCCAGTTGTAGTAGAAATTAATTAATCTGGCCTCTGGCGTTGGGCGCATATTTGTTGTAGAGGAAAATATTTAAACCCCAAATAATATCTCCTACCCGAAGGAGACCAGTAATGGAAGACACAACTCAATAATTATTGGTATAAATAGCATGCCTAGATTGGGCAGGTTTACCACTACTCTACTCTGATCCCCAGCTATGAGATCCCTTATAACTTGCAATTATCCCAGGCCGCGTGCTTGTTCTCTGAGCTCTGGCTTTCTTCTACCGCTGGCTTCCTTCTGCTTCTGCCTCCTCCTGCTTCTACTTCTTCTCTTCTTCTGCCTCTCTGCTTCTGCTTCTGCCTCCTTTTATATCGAATTCCTCTCACTCTCTCCTCCCCTAAGTCTTTTTCTCTGCCTCCCCTTCTACTGCCCAATCTCTGGCTCTAGCTTTATTTTACAGGTTTTAATTGGACAGAAGGTTTACAAGACATCACCTGTGTACAGATTCAATCATCCTCTGCAGTCCCTCTCAGGAGGGTGGAACTAGGATCAAAATACAAGGCTGGGGCTATCCACAACATTGATTCAGTCCTCCTCTGCAGCCCCTCCCAGGAGGGTGGAACTAGGATCAAAATACAAGGCTGAGGCTACCACAACACCCAGTTTCAGAAGCATTGATATGGCTCTTCTTTAAAGTTTTGATAGAAATCAATGAGTTTGTCTGGTCTGGCCTTTTTTTGTTGTTTTTGTTGTTAAGAGATTTTTTTTTAAATTCCTATTTCAATTTTGCTGCTTTTTTGCTTGAAATTAGCTCTTTGAGATGTTTACATGATATTTTGGTCATATTTAAGCTTTCCCCTATCTCTTACCAGTTCCTCCATTTGACATTTCCTTCCATCCTGGTTTGGGTCTTTTATTTTGTTTTGTCTCTGGCCATCAAACACAGTTTCTCTTGTCCTTATACTCCTCCACTGAAGAGTAGTCTGTCCAACCTTATCAGGGACCATACCCCTAAAATTGATAGCTCTCCTGCCAGCTATCAACTGGGAAGGGCTCATCAGCGAGGTGTGTGATTTCTTGTCTACTTTTCCTCTTCATGATGAGATTCTGACTGACTTGAGGCTGAGTAGGTCACAATGCTGTAAGGTCATATGTGCAATCGCTCTACAGTGCCTCTGGCTCTTATAGTATTTCAGTTTATTTTCTCTCTTCTTAGTTCTTCATTGGTAATGTGTGTCTAGAGGTTTATCAATTTTTTCTAGATTTTTCCATTTCCCTGGAACATCTTTAAAACATTCCCCAGTGATTGTTTGGATATCCAGATTTCATTTGTATTTATTGTATATTGCCTTATCTTCTCTCTAATAATATTAATGTGTATCTTCCTATTTCTATGAGTTATGTTGGTGAAGATTCCATCAGTTATATTTGTCCTTAGAATAAACAAGTCTTTGTTACTGGAGTGGTTTGAATATGCTTGGCTCAGGGAGTGGAACTATTAGCAGGTGTTGCCTTGTTTGATGAAGAGTGTCACTGTCCGGGTGAGTTTTCAGGTCGTACTCCTAACTTTCTAGAAGAGATAGTCTTCTCCTAGCAGCCTTCAGGTGAAGATGTAGGACTCCCATCTCCTCCTGCTCCATACCTGTCTGGATGCTGTCATGCTCTTTAATTGGTGATAAGGACTGAACTCCTGAACCAGTAAGGCAGCTCCAAATAAATGTTGTCCTTTATAAGAGTTACCTTGGTCATAGCATCTATTCACAGCTAAGAACTCCAAACTAAGACAGTTACATTGGTCTTTGTACTATTTCAGTCTCCATTTCATCAATTCATATTCTGAACTTGATTCTACTTCTTTGAGATTTGGTTTGTACTTATATTTCTATGACTTTGACATGCATCATTAGAGTATTTGAACCACCTTTGTGTTTGTATTAGAACAGATATTTAAGGCTATAAATGTTTCTCATAGACCCACTTTTACTTTTCTTTTATCTTGCATCACTAGGTGGTGTGGACACTATCCATTCTTATCAAGAAAGATGAGGAGATGGCGAGTGTGTCAGGACCTTAGGTCCAACCCCTTTGAGGAAGAATCAAGAAAGATGAGGAGATGGCGAGTGTGTCAGGACCTTAGGCCAACCCCTTTGAGGAAGAATCAAGAAAGATGAGGAGATGGCGAGTGTGTCAGGACCTTAGGTCCAACCCCTTTGAGGAAGAATCAAGAAAGATGAGGAGATGGCGAGTGTGTCAGGACCTTAGGTCCAACCCTTTGAGGAAGACGCCTTAACAGATCATTACCAAATACTAACATCCCTTGGCCAAGGAGCATTTGGGGAAGTCAAATTGGCTAGCCATCTCCTCACCCACACAAAGGTAGCAGGAAAAATTCTCCCCAAAAGCAGAAAAAACCCAGTCGTTAAATCCGAAATCAAAATCATGAAATCCCTCGATCATCCCCATATTATTAAACTTTTACACATAATCAACACCACCAAAACCATTTTCATCATTATGGAGCATGCTGTGGGAGGAGAGCTGTGGGCCAGAATTGTGGAGTTTGGGTACCTAGCAGAGGAGGAGTGTCACAGGCTGTTCAAACAGATTGTGTGTGCCCTTCAGTATTGTCACCAGAAAGGGATAGTCCACAGGGATTTAAAGCCAGAAAACATTTTATTGGATCGCAAAGGAAATGTAAAACTGAGCGATTTTGGATTGAGTACCAAGATAATCACTGGCCAGAAGCTATCAACATTCTGTGGGACCCTCCCTTACTGTGCCCCAGAACTGTTTGCAGGTCGAGGGTACGATGGCCGGGCAATTGATATCTGGAGCTTGGGAGTTGTGCTGTATTTTATGTCCACGGGGCGCCTCCCTTTCGAGGGATATACCTATGAAGCAATGAAGCAGAAGATCTTGGCAGGAAAGTACTCTGTGAACTTCAGACTGTCAGCAGAACTTTGGGATGTGATAGCCAAACTGTTAACCGTCAACTCTGGAGAAAGGCCAACAGTCCACGACATAGTCAGATTTAAGTGGCTAAAGCATAACAGTGAAGCTTCTCCTGGTTCTCTGGCAGAGAACACCGACAGCCATCCTGACCCCATTATAATAGACATCATGAGTGACCTGGGATATAATCCAGGAGAGATAAGGGAAAGTTTGCGAGAAAAAAAGTTTGACCAGGTGATGGCTACTTATTTAATGCTCAAGCAACAGTCACCTTGGGAAGACAAGTTAGCAAAAAAACCAGATCCTAAGCAGTGTGATCAAACTGTAGAAAACACAGGGCCATTCATGAAAAACAAAACAGCAGTGAGGAGGGGCTCTAGTGTGCCTACCCTTTCCACCTTCAATTTTCCTAACGAATCAGAAAGTCCTGAGAAGGGAAAAAGAGCTACAATGAGCCACACTCCGCCACCCGCCCTTAACTGCTTCAACAGCCATACAACTCCAGTTCACAGAATCCACCTCCAGCTTGACCAGAAGGCTCACTTCCTGATGAGTGCCTGGGGGGAGATAGAGAGCTGTGACACTTCAGAAGAAACCTCTCACAGAGAATCTCTAGAGTATTCCTTACTGAAAATCCACCCCACCCACTTAGCCATGGGTATTTCCAAAACTGGCTCTACCTTTTCAATGAACAAGGGGTTCTCACAGTGTGTTTCATGTCATCATGCCTCTGTGGAGGAAGACCAGTGTAAGGTCGCCAACATACCCAGAGGAAAGATCAACCCAACCCCTCCACCAACCTCACCTCAGCAGGACCTCATGAGACAGCTCCATATTGTCACTACAGCTGGGTCAATGGACAACCTGAACTCACAAAATAGACCACCTCAATTGTCCAGCAAGGAGGCCAAGGGTGAGGGTCCTGCTATAAAAGAGAGAGAGTCCAGATCATCTTCTCCCAAAACAGCCCAGGGACACTTCCTCCGTGGCAGGCGTCAGACTGCACCCCAGGCCCCCTTTAATAGAAGGGTCTGGAAGACTTTGAAGAATGGCTTTCTAAAAGGCCTGAGAACTTTATGTTGCTGCCTGCCAATCCAAAAGAGAGTGTATGTAGTCAACAACTGAGTCCTGGCTGTGAGTTAAAAGGTCTCATGGGAACAGGTAAGTGGAGAGGCTACAATGTACTTCTAGCTCTAGGCTTTTGTATTTTAAATAATATCACTCCTTCAAAGAAAAAATATTAATTTACTGTATGTGCATGGTGGTTAACTAGCTGCTGTCAGTTCAGTCTTTACCCTGTATCTGTCCTGGGGAATGGATTAAGGTTTCCAGCCTTGGCAGCAAGTCACTGATCTGTTTCCTGGACTAATTGATATGCTTTGAAATAAACGGATTATAAGAATATAGATTTTAGGGGTTGTTGATAACATATTATCACACCAACAATCCAATTCCACAGTATCCTTTGTGAGTAACTTAACCATAGATAGAGAGCAGAGACAGTGTCTGGAGCCTGGCCAGGGTGTTGGAGAAGGGTGGATGAAGGGATCAATGGAGCCCTTGGGAGGAATCAGCCTGAGGGCCCATGGCAGCACAGGGCCAGCACAGCCAAGCATAAGTCCTGAAGATTTCTCCTAAGAGTCTCCATTCTCATGTCTGTTTAAAGAGCACTTAGACGCACAGTGCTCTCTGAAAGATGATACCAGAGAGGGAACTGCAGCTTGCTGAGGATGCAGACAGGTGCAAGGAGAGAGCCAGGTAGGAATGTCCCATGCTTGGGTGCCAGTGGGAAGTCATGTCTACATCAGAGTCTGAAACTAAGGGCAAACTCTTTCTCTGTCTGCAGACTAACAGAGTGTGTCTCGGTGGTGGGACACCCTTCTCAGATCCCCTAAGAACTGAAGACTGAGCAAGGATGCTGGAAGGAAGTTCTGAGCTCATGATTGTCCTGACTCTGCCCTCTAGGTTGGTCCATGATGGTTGGTGGTTCCTCAATCGCACCAGCCAAGTGAGGTGCTCCAGGGAACATTGAAATTCTGTAGACAAGGTACCACAGTATGCAGGTCATCATCAGGAAAACAGGCCTCAGAAGAACTGCCATGCTTGTAGAGATCATTAGCTGCCTGTCTCCAGATGTACCCCTCAGCTATTAGAAGAGACAGCGGGCACTGGAAGCAGGGACCCCAGAGTGCCTGAACTCCTTGTGTTTGTGTCCAAGATGAATATTGGTGACCAGATTGGAGCCAGAAAGAGAGCAATGAGAGTGCAGAGAATTTCCATCTAGTGCTCATAAGGGAAGTTACAGTGTACATGAAGGTGAGTCCATTGATTATGGTGCAGCTCTCAAAACCATCCTTGTTTGCTAGACAGCTTGCTCTGAACCCACCAAGTTTCAGAAACCTTCACACACACACACACACACACACACATACACACACACACACACACACACACACACACACACACACACACACGCAGGAACTCGAGCACACACACGCCTCTACACATGGGTTTGGCATTGTTGATGCTAGTGAAATTTGCTTGAAATGGAGAGAATCTGCATTCAATGCAAAGTAATACCACATTTCCTGTGACTCTAGGTGTCCCTCCTAATCTGTTTTCTCTTGTCTACACCCCCCATCTCAAATATTAACACCTCCTCTATTCCTTCATAGGAGCCTTGTGAATCAAGCACATGCCATAGTGCACACTACCCCTAGGCATCTGAGAGCATGCAAGGTGAAGCTCACCAGCTGTGTTTTAAGTGGAGCCAAGGTGAAGTCTGCAATGTTTGATAGTTGAAGCCAGAGCTGGAGCTGTTTCCAATCATGATCATGGATAAGAACCTGTTGATGGAACAACAATTAAGACCCCTTGGTCTGACAGGGAGGGTTTTCCTTTGTTTATGGTCTCCTGCCACAAAACCACCTAAGAAAACCTAGGGAACTAAGTGGTCAGATTCATAGTTCTTCTTATCCCCACACTCTAATATAGACTGCTTTTCTTATTTTCAACAGTATCTCACAAGGTCAAAGCTGTTTTCTTTCTGATACCCTATAGGGATGTTGCTGTTATTGCAGCATTGTGTCCCCAGGCAGCAAGTCTAGTGCCTTTACTAGCTGTATGACCCTGTGCTGTGGCTACCAAAGGACTCCTGGGAACACATTGAACAAGGGACAAAGCCTGAAAACAGCTTTATCTGCATGATGCATAGGGCATGAGATGCCCATCAAGTCCTATCACACTGGAAGGAGGATGGCCACACAGATTAAGCTTCCTTTCTCAAGCCATGGGGAAGGCATGATTGCCTAATAATTCGTAGTCTTACCCAAACTCCTTGACTTCAGGTCTCATTGATGGAAGAGTCTCCTGCTGATTTGCAGATCTGACACCAGAGACAGAGGAAGCATATCATCCAGATGGACTGGGAAGAAGAAGAGAAGAAAAACCTGTTCTGATCTCAGGACTACCCAACACCTTACCATGATTCTTTGTTGTGCAAGAAAACTATAGGAAGCAGCCTGGGGAACTTCCTCACTGCGGGGAAGGGGAAGTTCCTCTCTCTCCTGGCAGGAGTCAAATGAGCAAGGTAAGGTGCATCTCAAGTCCCCTTCATTCACCAACTCCACTGCTGTGTATATGGGGCAAGGAGAGTCGGCAGGTGTGACTGCCCTCTCAGTCACCTAGGTATGGGAACCACTTTGCCAGTAAGAAGTCTCAAGAACTAGTGTCATTTGCAAGACCCAGACATATAGAACACTGGCAGACATTGTGTGGGGGAGGGGACCTTTTATTTGGTTCCTTCTAAATCAGTGAGATTAACCAATACCTACAGAATTGAACCCAAAAATGGCTCATAAAAAAGGTTCAAGGTATTGAAAGGTGAAGGCTTTCTGGTTTTAGGTAATGGGTGTCCGAGGGAATACCAGTCATGGAGGATATTCACAAGTGCTGGGCTTAAGATTTGCCGGGCACAAGGGTTACAAGAGTGTCACATGCTGGAACGTGCACAAAAAATGTATGGCATAGAAAGATTATTTTCGTGATACAATACACTTTTTTGTGTGTGTTTGAACCATGTGTTGTGATAATATTGATTTATATCTATATAAATATCCTGAACCTGGAACCAGTCAGCATGTCTATCTTCTAAATGCACTATTTCCCACTAATTCTGCATGATACACTGTGGTCTTCATCCTGTGCATTAGGTCTCTGTCCTCTTCTTCCTACACACTCCTGTGGAGGAGCAGCCACATGCATCATCTGGTAAGCCCCTTTTTGGTGTTGTCAGGTATTCTGTATTGTGCTGTATCAGTTCTCGGCACACTGGTGAACTCCATAGTTTGGCTGTCACGAATAGTTCTCTGCTACATGGGGCAGAACAGAAATTTCTTTTACATTCTGACATTCTATCCTTTGTCATGTACCAATGTTGGGATGCCTGCATTACAGGATGCACATGCATTCAGATTTTGAGGAATCTCCACACTGTGTCTTATGATGGTTGTATCAATGTTTGCTCTGCCAGCAATGTGCAAGGGTTCCCATTTCACATGCAAGCAAATTCTTTGTTCTTTGATAATGTCTCATATGGTGACATTTATGACAACTAAATTGTCAATGGTTTGCCATATTTCCTGGACAAATGCAGCTCAATTCACAAATGCTAACCTATGTCTCTCCCTTGGTGAGTTTCCTGTACTTTTCCAATAGCAATTTCAGCGTATCAGGTCTTTAAGTTCTTCAATCCATTTGAAGTTGCTTTTTATAGAGGTAGAGATAAAGATCTAGATTCATTCTTTGACACTAAATGCCTAGTTTTTTTTATACCATCATTTGAAGTTTACATAGAAAAATTCCATGCCAGTCTGCTAAGGACTGAGATTATATCTGTACATAAATACATAAATGCATAATAGAAAATGCAACAGATGGGCAACTAGGATTCACGTAAAATTTGTTTTTCCCTTCACAATAATTTTTATCTATGTGATCAAAAATAATCATGAAGATGCTGAAACAGGAGATTGTTCAGCTCCTTCGTTCCTAAACTATACTCTGAGTAAATATGAGCTCTATGTAAGGAATAAGTTAAGTTCCTTGTACAGTATTTTTCTGTTAGAGACACGAGGAAAGTGTAAGTCAGTCTATAACCAGAAACAGTTGTCTATCATCTTCTGACATTAGAAAACTCAGAGTGACATTTAATTGATACAGTTGGATCTTTCTTTAATTATGAGTACTTGTTCCACACTCACCACAGATTGAGGCAATGGCAGAGAAAACTACAAGGCACAAATTAGCATCCCATCCACAGTTATAGAAATCTGGAGTGTGTGGAGTTGGAAAGATTGCTTAAGAGCCTTTTCTGCTGATAAGTGGATGAAAGTTCAATTCCTGTCACCCACACAGGGTGGCTCACAATTGTTATAGTTTCAGCTTCATGTATCCAAGACCTGTGGTCTCCACAGGTCCCTTCATGCACATGCACTTGGAAATGTTGCATCTTCCGCGTTTATGGTAAGAACACTTTTGGCTTTCTATAGGATTCCACTGAAGAAGCTCAGAGTGAGAGCATGGGTCCTAAGCATCAGAAGACAATAGCCTGTGATCCAGAGGAACCCTCTGTAGCATATCTGATGGCAGTGCCAGGGTGTGCCCAGAGTCTCACAAAGACAATGGTGCTAGAAGTACCTGAGCAGAATTGCCTAAGGTTTATCCAGCTTGTGTTGGTGCCTCCTGGTTCAAATGAGAACACCATGCTTGGGTAAGAGCAAACCAAGTAGGTTTCTTTATAGTATGCTCTAGGGATAAATCTCTTATATAATGTGAGAAGGCATCATGTGTCAATTAAAAATGGTTGGCTTATCAGCAAAGGGCAGGAAGTATAAGGTGAAAGTTCCAGTAGAGAGATTGGAACTACAGGAGAGAATCATATGTAGGAGATTTTCCCTGGACAAACTTCAAGGCAGTTGGACATATGAAATCAAGGTGAGGTAACCTGTCATGTGGCAGACATAATATAGTTCAAATAGGTTAAATAAGTTACAAGTTAGTTGGGGAACAAGCCTAAATTATGGTGTAAGCATTTAAAATTAATAAGTCTCCAAGTAATTGTTGAGGAACTGGAACATAGGTGGAAAAGTCTGTGGTTACAGTGTACTTTGAATGCTGTCCCTTTCTTTCCCTTATCAAATTACTAGCATCCTTGCTGACAGGTTTGATGACCATGTAGCTATTGTCTTAGAGAAAAATCCCATCCTATTATCTACTTACTCTAAGTGGAATCCTTCAAAGTTGGACTACATGTAAAGAGCAGACGATAGTGTCCCAAGGCTGGGCAAGGGTGCTAGAGAAGGGTGGGTGAAGGGAGCAACAGAGCACTCCAGAGGAATCAGCCTGAGGGCCCTTGGCAGCACAGGACCAGCTCAGCCAAGCATGAGTCCTGCAGATTTCTACTAAGAGGCCCCTTCCTTGTGGCTGTTACAAGTGCTCTTGGAGGCACTGTGGTCCCTGGAGGATGATACCAGAGCATGGAGAGCAGATTGCTGAAAATACAGATAGGAGCAGGAGAGAAGAGAACCAGGTAGGAATTTTGGGTAGCTGTGTGCCAGTGCGATGCTCTGTACAAATCATGGGATGAAACTAGAGGCAAAACATTGTTTTTCCCTGAGGACTGAGGGAAAATTCTTGGAAGAAGTTCTGATCTAATGTTCATTCTGCTCATGCCCTATAGGGAGGTCCACACTGGGCAGCAGTAACAGAATAACCTCGGCCCAGTGGATTCCTCCGGACAGGACTCAGAAGCCCCTGGATATAAGATCCTCGCAGTGATGGTGATTACCAAAGAATCAGAGAAGAAACAGCAGACTTGAGAGAATGTTCATGCACAGTGAGAATGTCAGCCCAGCTGCCTGTCTCCAGGCATACCTGTGAGCTGAGGACACAGTAGTCCTGGAGGCAGAGGAAGGAACCCAGAGAACCTGACATGTTGCCTGTGTCCAAGAGATATGTGTGATCAATTTAGAGGCAGCAACAGAACTGAGAATTCACAAGTATACGTTTGCAGTCCAGAATTGAATACAAAGTGGACAGAGATAGCTCAGTCCTACAGATCTGCTGCAGGTCACCATTGTTAGATGTTTATGCGCAGGCAGCTTGGACAGATGACGCCAGGCCAGAGGGTTCCACGAGGGGAATATTTATTTAGGCGGAGGGAAGAGAGCAAGAGGAGAGGGAGAGCAGAGAGAGAGATGGAGGTGGAGGCCAGCCATGACCACGTGGAGAGAGAGGGAAGGGAAGGGGGAAAGGGGCAGAGAGAACCTGCAGGTGCGCTGGTCACAGGAGCAAGAGGAAGAGGAGGGGCCAGACAGCCCCTTTTATAACTGTAGGGTATTACCGTTGCCAGGTAACTATGGAGGTGGAGTTTGACAGAATACTAACAACTATAGCATCCTGACTACTGCACATTCATGAAGTGAGATCAAAAGAGCTTTGTAAGTCTAGAGTTACAGTCTCTGTGTAAGTTGCATTCACACTTGAGTCATCTGAAGGTTACTTTTTACATCTTGTTGGAAATATAAACACACACATGTAGAGGGAGAGGGTGTCTGTGTTTCTGTGTGTATGTGCGTGTGTGTGACACAGAGAGAGACATAGAGACACACACAGAGAGAAAGATAGAGATGGAAGAGAGAACAGAGGAAGAAAAACAAGAGAGAAGATGAAAGAGAGACCCCTCCTTTTGTATTTCATGCAGAGTTGATGGTAATGAAGGTTTTTTTTTTTTTTTCAAATTGGAGAGAATCCAGATTCTAAACAAGGTAATTTTGTATTTTGAGTGACTCTCATTTCTAGAAACATTTCACCTAATCTCTTTTCTCTTGTCTCCACTTCCTTCTGAAATATTAACTACCAGCTCTACTGCTTCCTAGGAACCATGGGTAGCCACTATGACCATTCTACCTTACTTTGTCCAAGGGTACCCAGCCATGTGCAAGGTGAAGCTCACCTATGGACTGGCTTTTGACAAGATCAAGAGAAGGTGCTGGTAATAGCTATTGTGTGGTGGGAGGTGCAGGGAAATGTCGATGGGAAAACAGATGAAGTCCCCTGATCTGATTGTGTGGCCTTTCCTATGGGTGTCCTAGAATGATTTGCCACATTTCCTCCAAGCAGAAATTCACAGACACCCTCAAATATAGTTAAGGAGGAACTGGATTCCTCCCCACCTGACAGAACTTTTGTGCAAACTATTCTGTGTATGCTGATCAGTTTTACCACAAAGCCGGCTCCTGGCCTGCCCATGTCCTTTCTTCTCTGCCGCCCTGCTGCTGCCGCCCCTGCAGTGGCTGCAGCTGTTGCTGCTTTGTTACCCCAAGCAGGGGAAGGCTAGGCTTTTGAGGCCAGTCCTTGAAGATTCCAAAGCCTGATGTGGAAACTGGAGAAAATACCAGGAATATCACTGAAGATAGAATGAGGACAGCACCCAGCATCACCTGCAGGGACCTAGGGCAGGGCCACCTCTTGAGTACAGACACCCTAGGTAGAAGAGAGGCATACAGGTGATGCTTCTTTACTCAGGCCAATGGGAAGGGATGTTCATTTACGGTTCACAGCTGGTCTTTTGTAATTCTTATCCAAACTCCATGTTTTCAGATCTTCATGGAAGAGGCTCCTTCTGACACAGAGAAAAGTAGGGCCAAAGACAGAATTCCAAGTGCATGGATTGAGAGGAACTAGAGAAGAAAAATTTGTTCTGATCCTGGGAACACCCAGCTTAATAACCATACCCCTGACAGTGGTAGAACACTGTCTGGGCAGCTTAAAGAACTTCCTCACAAGGGCAGTTCCTCTCTGTCCTGCCAGAAGATGAGTGATTAGGGTAAGGTGCTTCTCAAATCTCCTCTACTCACCAACTCCACTGCTCTGTGCATGGTGCAAGGAGAGACAGCTGGTGGAACTGCCCCCTTAGTCTCCTAGGAATGGACACCATTTTCCCAGTAGAAAGTGTAAAACACCGTGCTGTGAAAACTCTGCAAGATTCAAGACATACAGAACACTGTCAGTCACTTTGGGGGCTATTTATGTAGGCATCATGCATAACAGTGACATCAATCAGTGCTTTCAGAAAGGAACTTTTGTCAAGGGACCCATAATCTAAAAGCTGAAAGGCTGCTGATTTTAGCATTGTGTGTGTGGGTGAAGCTCAGCCAGCCGGGATGTGGACATATACCATGCTGTGCATATAGATGTGTCACACACAGGAACCTGGAATGAAGCTCTGGATCTGCAGTACAAAGCTGATGATTTTCTTTTAAAAGTAATGTTACTGTCTCCTTCAGAAGTGAAATGCCATCACTATTTCTTCATATATCATCTCATCATTGTAGTCCCTGAACGGTGCACCACAAAGCTGTCAAAGCAGCAGCAAGCCCCTCCTTCCTGCCCCAGCCTAGGGTCCCAGAGAGATACCCTTCTACCTACCCCAAAAGGAGATGTCCAAATGGAAGTTCCTGTCCAAATGGCTGCACCAGGACATCTCCTCAGTCTACCACCCTCACAGGAGCTACCAGGATGTCTCCTCAGCCTACAGCCCTCACAGGAGCTACCAGGACGTCTCCTCAGTCTACAGCCCTCACAGGAGCTACCAGGACGTCTCCTCAGCCTACTGCCCTCACAGGAGCTACCAGGATGTCTCCTCAGCCTGCAGCCCTCACAGGAGCTACCAGGACGTCTCCTCAGTCTACAGCCCTCACAGGAGCTACCAGGACGTCTCCTCAGCCTGCAGCCCTCACAGGAGCTACCAGGACATCTCCTCAGCCTACAGCCCTCACAGGAGCTACCAGGATGTCTCCTCAGCCTACAGCCCTCACAGGAGCTGTCCACTGTGGCACTTCACCTTTCTCAACTCAGCTGCATAACTTGAGCTGTCCAAGATGGAAACCCTTTTTCTTCCTCAGCCTATTGCAGTCTTGAGGAGCTGTTCAGGGTCACCACCTATCTTCCTTCAGCCTACAGCCTTGGTGAAATACCACTGTAGGAGCTGTGCCACAGAAGTTTTCCACAGCGGTAGCTGCTACTCTCCAGCCTCCCCAGCAGCTCCACAGAGATGGCACCTCAGCAAAGCCAGGTGCAACAGGAAAAGACTTCCCATCCTAACCCACCAATCACTGAGCTCCCCACAAAATCCAACCAATCCCTGAGCAGGAGAACCCATCAACCCTGAGCTCTTTAAGCTCAGGACTTGAAATTCCACCAATCCTCACTCTGGAAATCTTTGCCCTGAGAAGCTCCGCCACCTCATAAATTCTAGAAAAGTACTGTTCCTTTATCCTAGTGCCTGCTGTCTGCTCCAAGGAGCAGAGGTTAGATGGATTTCTCTCTCTACATATTGGACCCTCCAATAAATCTCTCTCATGATATTTGCTGCCTGGTGTGACTGTTTAAGAAATCAAGAAGAGAAGTAATAAGAAGAAAGGTAGGAGCAAGGCTGAGCTCTTAAGCTCCTCAGCTTAGCTGTGGATTCTCTCCCCTGGGAGCTGCAATGTCTCTGCTGAGGAGGCTTTCTCTCAGAGCTATGTCATCCCTGGGCTCCCGTGTCTCAGGATACTCTTCCCATGAACACTGTCTTCACTTAGAGCTATTGGGTTCCTGGGTGTTCATGTCTCCACATGTCCTCCACTGGGCTAACTTCGTCGCTCAGAACTGTAGTTCCTGGGCTTCCAAGTTCCTGGATGTCCTGCCATCTGAGCTGAAACATTTACAGTCATACTATTTCCCCTGTTGACTAGAACCTGGGTAATTTACAATAATCCACCACATTCACTGCCTGCAGTACATCTCTGACTTCTTCCTGCTACACACTGGCTCAATTCCATCCTTAGGCCAAATACTTCCCTCATTTCAGCATCTCGTTTTAGGTTCCTCTATCCAATATTTTACTCTTTGGTTGCTTCCTATGATCAGCACATTACTCTCCCATTTTACCCACCTTGATATAAGGGTTAGGATCTCTCTGTTCTTTCTCTGAAGCAGGTTACTGATGTGAAGCACAGTCTGGTCAGTAACTTGCCATCCTTTTCTGGATCCTAGGTGCTGTGATGACAGGTTTGCACCTCTTGTATTTTTAGGCCTAACTTTAAAATTTCTCTTCTTATACATGTGGGTGTCTTGATCAGGCACATCATGGATTCCAACCCTTAATTACAGGTGTTGACACCTTCACAAATATTCACTGTGACCTTTGTTCTGTATTTTCTGGTTTATTTTTATATATCTGTTGCCTTCAGTCCCTTAAAGAGTTAATGGCTTGAAGACACATTAGGAGTCCAGACTTTGATGTGAACGCACTTTCTTCCAGTGTCTCCCTATGGGACCAAGAGGCAGGGGCCTGTTGTGCTTATCCTTCAGGGGAATCTAAGTAAGGAATGACACTATCATTCAGGGCCACTCTAAGCCTTCTCCTTAAGAAGGTATAGTCTGAGGGTGGTGTCATTGTCTGTTCATTCTTTTTTTTTTTTTTTTATTGGATATTTATTTACACTTCAAATGTTATTCCCTTACCCCATTTCCCCCCAACCCCCACCAAAGAACCCCCTATCCCAATCCCCCTCTTCCTGCTTCTGTGAGGATATGCCCCCACCCACCCCCCACTCCCACTTCCCCATCCTCAAATTCCCTCACACTTGGCGTCCAGCCTTCATGGGACCAAGGATCTCCTCTCCCACCTATGCCCAACAAGGCCATCCTCCCTTACATATACAGCTGGAGCCATGGGTCCCTCCCTAAGTGCTCCCAGGCTGGTGGTTAGACTCTGGGAGCTCTGGTTGGTTGGAATTGTTGCTCTCCTCATGTGGCCGCAAACCCTTTCAGCTCCTTCAATCTTCTCTCTAATTCCTCCATTGGGAACCCCTTGATCAGTTCAATGGTTAGTTGTGAGCATTAGCCTTTGAATACATCAAACTCTTGCAGACCTCTAAGGAGACAGCTATATCAGGCTCCTGTCAGCATGCACTTACTGACAACCACATCAGTGTCTATCTTTGGTGTCTGCACATGGAATGGATACCCAGGTGGAACAGTCTCTGGACAACCCCTCCTTCAGTTTCTGTCCCATGCTTTGTCTCCATATTTGCTTCCATGAGTATTTTGTTACTCCTGGGTTTTTTCTTATTTCAAATGAATTTGAGAATTGTTCTTTCTAACTCTGTGAAGAATTGAGTCAGGATTTTGATGGGGATTACTTGAATCTGTAGATTGATCTAGGCAAAATGGACATTTTTACTCTATTAATCCTGCCTATCCATGAGCATGAAAGATCTTTCCAACTTCTGAGATCTCCTTCAATTGCTTTCTTCAGGGACTTGAAGTTCTTGTCATACAGATCTGTCATTTGCTTGGTTAGATTCACACCAAAGTGTTTTATATTATTTGTGACTATTGTGATGGGTGTCATTTTCCTAATTTCTTTCTCAGCTTGCTTATCCTTTAAGTACAGGAAGGCTACTGATTTGTTTGAATTAATTTATATCCAGCCACTTTGCTGAAGTTGCTTAAGAGGTTTAGTAGTCCTCTGTGGAAGTTTTAGGGTCACTTAATTATACTACCATATTATCTGAAATACTGATCTTTTCCAATTTGTATCCCTTTGATCTCCTATTGTTGTCTAATTGCTCCAGCTAGGACTTGGACTACTATATTGAATAGGTAGAGAGAGAGTGGGCAGCCTTGTCTAGTCCCTGATTGTAGCGGGATTGATTCAAGTTTCTTTCCATTAATTTGATGTTGGCTACTGGCTTGTTGTATAGTGCTTTTACTATGTTTAGGTATGGGCCTTGAATTCCTGTTCTTTCCAAGAGTTTTACCATGAAGGGGTGTTGAATTTTGTCAAATGCTTTCTCCGCATCTAGTGAGATAATCATGTGGGTTTTTTCTTGGAGTTTGCTTATATAGTGGATTACATTGATGGATTTCTGAATATTGAACCATCCCTTCATCCCTGGAATAAAGCCCACTTGATCATGGTGGATGATTGTTTTTTTTTTGTTTTTTTTTAATTTTTATTTTCAGCAAATCAAAAAAATTTAAAAAGCATTCAAACAGAATAAAATGAAAAGAAACAAACAAGCAAAATACCAAGGGTCAGATATACTTATACAAGAATTCTATAGAGCCTTCAAACAAGCAATACTTTTTGAGTTATGTTTAAAAAATTCAGAACCACAATAAGCTCCTTCACAAAGCAAATAATATTGAAATAGTGAAATCAAGTGTAAACCCAACAAAAATATATAAGTTATAGTCCAGTATCCTCATGAATATACATACAAAATTCTCAATGAAGTAGTTGCAAACTGAATACAAGAGATATAAAAAAATAATATTCCATGAATAACTGAACAACTGTTTTTTTTTTTAGAAGACCATACTCCATATACAGGCTGCATGTTTTGGGATAGCCCCCACTCCAGATGTTTGAGACCTACATGAAAACCAAGCTGCACATTTACAACATATGTGCAGGGAGGCCTAGGTTCAGCCCATGGAGGTAGATCTGTGTAGACTAGGTATGCTCCACGGTTGATGATTCAGTCTCTGAGAGCTCCAAGGGTTCAGGTTCGTTTACTCTGTTGATCTTCCTGTGCCTGTGCACCGGCTCCTTCCGGTCTGGGTCGGAGCTTCCAGCAGATCCCAGGCAGGAGCTCTACACCAAATCCCATGGATGATTGTTTTGATGTGTTTTTGGATTCGGTTTGTGAGAATTTTATTGAGTATTTTTGCATTGATATTCATAAGGGAGATTGGTTTGAAGTTCTCTTTCTTTGTTGGGTCTTTGTGAGGTTTAGGTATGAGCGTGATTGAAGCTTCATAGAACGAATTGGGTAGTATTCCTTCCATTTCTCTTTTGTGGAATAGTTTGAAGAGAATTGGTATTAGGTCTTCCTTGAAGGTCTGATAGAATTCTGCACTAAAACCATCTGGTCCTGGATCTTTTTTGGTGGGGAGACTTTTAATGACTGCTTCTATTTCTTTAGGGGTTATGGGACCATATAGATGGTTTATTTGCTCCTGACTTAACTTTGGTACCTGGTATCTGTCTAGAAAATTATCTATTTCATCCAGATTTTCCAGTTTTGTTTAGAATAGGCCTTTGTAATAGGATCTGATGATTTTTTTTATTTTATTTATTTATTTTTTATTGGAAATTTTTTTTTACATTTCAGATATTCTCCCCTTACCCCATTCCCCCCCCCTCCCTCCCAGGAACTCACTATCCCTTCCCCATCCTCCTGCCTCCACATTGGTGTACCCCCACCCACCCTCCCCCCGTACCTTACCTCCCCACCCTCGAATATCCCCCCCCATGTCCAGCCTTCATGGGACCAAGGATCTCTTCTCCCACTTATATATATAGCTGGAGCCATGGGTCCCTCCCTAAGCGCTCCCAGGCTGGTGGTTTAGACCCTGGGGGCTCTGGTTGGTTGGGATTGTTGCTTTCCTCATGGTGTCACGAATGCTCTCAACTCCTTCAGCCTTCACTCTATCTTCTCCATTGGGAACCCCATGATCAGTTTAATGGTTAGCTGTGAGCTTCTGCCTCTGAGTATGTCAGACTCTTGCAGACTTCTAAGGAGACGGCTATATCAGGCTCCTGTCAGCATGTACATCCTGACATCCACATCAACCTCTACCTTTGGTGACTGCACATAGGATGGATATCCAGGTGGAATGGTCTGTCTCTCCTTCGGTTTCTGTCCTGCACTGTGTCTCCATATTTGCACCCTTGAGTATTTTGTTACTCCTTCTAAGAAGGACTGAAGCCCCCACTACTTGGTAATCATTCTTCATGAGCTTTATGTGGTCTGTGAGTTGAATCTTGGGTATTTCAGGCTTCTGGGCTAAAATCCAATAATCAGTGAGTGAATACCATGTATGTTCTTTTGTGATTGGGTTACTTCACTCAGGATGATATTTTCTAGTTCCATCCATTTATATAAGAATTTATCAAATTCATTGTTTTTAATAGCTGAGTAATATTCCATTGTATAAATGTACCACATTTTGTTGTATCCATTCCTCTGTTGAAGGGCATCTGGGTTCTTTCCAGTTTCTGGCTATTATAAATAAAGCTGCTAAGGCAAAGGACACTGTCAATAGGACAAAATGGCAACCAACAGATTGGGAAAAGATCTTTACCAATCCCACATCCGATAGAGGACTAATATCCAATATATACAAAGAACTCAAGAAATTAGACTCTAGACAACCAAATAACCCTTAAAAAATGGAGTAAGGAGCTAAACAAAGAATTCTCAACTGAGGAAATGCGAATGGCCGAGAAGCACCTAAAGAAATGTTCAGCATCCTTGGTCATCAGGGAAATGCAAATCCAAACGACCCTGAGATTCCACTTCACACCAGTCAGAATGGCTAAAATAAAAAACTCAAGTGATAGCAGATGCTGGCGAGGATGTGGAGAAAGAGGAACACTCCTCCATTGTTGGTGGGATTGCAAGATGGTGCAACCACTATGGAAAACAGTCTGGAGGTTCCTCAGAAAATTGGACATATCACTACCTGAGGACCCAGCTATACCACTCCTGGGTATATATCCAGAAGATGCTCTAACACATAACAAGGACATATGCTGATGATTTTTTTTAATTCCCTCAGTTTCTGTTGTTATGTCTCCCTCTTCAGTTCTGATTTTATTAATTTGGATACTGTCTCTGTGCCCTCTGGTTAATCTGGCTAAGGGTTTATCTATCTTGTTGATTTTCTCAAAGAACCAATTCTGGTTTTGTTGATACTTTGTATCGTTCTTTTTGTTTCTACTTGGTTGACTTCAGCCCTGAGTTTGATTATTTCCTGCCTTCTACTCCTCTTGGATGCATTTACTTCTTTTTGTTCTAGAGCTTTCAGCTGTGCTGTCAAGCTGCTAGTGTGTGCTCTCTCCAGTTTCTTTTCGTAGGCACTTAGAGCTATGAGTTTTCCTCTTAGCATTGCTTTCATTGTGTCCCACAAGTTTTGGTATGATGTGTCCTCATTTTCATTAAATTCTAAAAAGTCTTTCTTTCTTTTTCTTCCTTGACCAAGTCATCATTGAGTAGAGCATTGTTCAGTTTCCACGAGTAAGTGGACTTTCCATTGTTTTTGTCATTATTGAAGACCAGCCTTAGTCTGTGGTGATCTGATAGGATGCAAGGGATTATTTCAATCTTTTTTGTATCTGTTGAGAACTGTTTTGTGACCAATTATATGGTCTATTTTGGAGAAGGTACCATGAGGTGCTGAGAAAAAGGTATATTCTTTTGTTTTAGGATGAAATGTTCTATATATATATCAGTTAAATCCATTTGGTTCATAACTTCTGTTAATTTCATTGTGTCTCTGTTTAATTTCTGTTTCCATGATCTGTCCATTGCTGAGAATGGGGTGTTGAAGTCTCCCACTATTATTGTGTGAGGTGCGATGTGTGCTTTGAGCTTTAGTAAAGTTTCTTTTATGTATGTGGGTGCCCTTGCATTTGGAGCATAGATGTTCAGAATTGAGAGTTGATCTTGGTAGATTTCTCCTTTGATGAGTATAAAGTGTCCTTCCTTATCTTTTTTTGATTACTTTTGGCTGAAAGTCGATTTTGATATTAGAATAGCTATGCCAGCTTGTTTCTTGGGACCATTTGCTTGGAAAATTGTTTTCCATCCCTTTATGCTGAGGTAGTGTCTGTCTTTATCACTGAGGTGGTTTTCCTGTGTGCAGCAAAATTCTGGGTCCTGTTCATGTATCCAGTCTGATAGTCTATGTCTTTTTATTGGAGCATTGAGTCCATTGATGTTAAGAGATATTAAGGAAAAAATGATTGTTGCTTCCTGTTATTCTTGTTATTAGAGGTGGAATTATGTTTGTGTAGCTATCTTCTTTTGGGGTTGTTGGAAGATTACTTCCTTGCTTTTTCTAGGTTGTAGTTTCTCTCCTTGTGTTGGAGTTTTCCATCCATTATCCTTTGAAGTGCTGGATTTGTGGGAAGATATGGTGTACATTTGGTTTTGTCATGGAATATCTTGGTTTCTCAGCTATAGTAATTGAGAGTTTTGCTGGGTATATATAGTAGTCTGGGCTGGCGTTTGTGTTCTCTTAGGGTCTGTATGATATCAGTCCAGGATCTTCTGTTTTTTATAGTCTCTGATGAGAAGTCTGGTGTAATTCTGATAGGTCTGTCTTTATATGTTACTTTATCTTTTTCCCTTACTGCTTTTAGTATTTTTTTCCTTTGTTTTGTGCTTTTGGTGTTTTGATTATTATGTGATGGGAGGTATTTCTTTCCTGGTCTAGTCTATTTGGAGTTCTGTAGGCTTCTTGTATGTTCATGGGCATCTCATTCTTTAGGTTGGGGAAGTTTTCTTCTATAATTTTGTTGAAGATATTTACTGGCCCTTTAAGTTGGGAATCTTCACTTTCATCTATACCTATTATCCTTAGGTTTGGTCTTCTCATTGTGTCCTGGATTTCCTGGATGTTTTGGGTTAGGAGCTTTTTACATTTTGCATTTTCTTTGACAGTTGTGTCAGTGTTTTCCATGGTATCTTCTGCACATGAGACTCTCTTTTCTCTCTTGTATTCTGATGGTGATGCTTGCATCTGTGACTCCTGATCTCTTTCCTATGTTTTCTATCTCCAGAGTAGTCTCCCTTTGAGATTTCTTTATTGTTTCTACTTCCATTTTTAGATCCTGGATGGTTTTGTTTAATTCCTTCACCTGTTTGTGTTTTCTTGCAATTCTTTAAGGGATTTTTATGTTTCCTCTTTAAGGGCTTCTACCTGTTTACCTGTGTTCTCCTGTACTTCTTTATGGGAGTTATTTATGTCCTTCTTAAAGTCCTCTATCATCATCATGAGAAGTGACTTTAATTCTGAATCCTGCTTTTCCAGTGTGATGGGGTGTCCAGGGCTTGTTCTGGTGGGAGAACTGGGTTCTGATGATGCCAAGTAGCTTTGGTTTCTGTTGCTTACGTTCTTGTGCTTGCCTTTCGCCATCTGCTTAACTCTAGTGCTACCTGCACTCACTATCTCTGACTGGAGCCTGTCTTTGCAGTTATCTTGCTTGTGTTAGAACTCAGAGTTCAGATGTTTCTGTGATCCTGAGCTCCTGGGTGGAAGAATTCCTGGGACTCAGGCCACCTCTAGGATCCTGAAATCCTGCTGCTCTGAGTGCAGTGGTTCCTCTAGGATGGCTCAGCATATGGTGTCTTCACAGAAGCAAACCAGCTAGGTGTTTGCTGCTCTGAGTGTAGTGACTCCTCTAGAATGGCTTAGGATACTGTGTCTTCAGAGGAGCAGACCAGCTAGGTGTCTGCCCAGCCAAAAGGACCAAGCAGGGGCAGAAGGGGGGTGGTATTCAGGAGAGGCAGGTTTGGCTGGCTGATGGGTCCTGAGCATCCTCGGCTCCAGTTATAGCTCTGGGGCATAGAGTAGTGGGAGAGGGCTCTTACCCACTGCTTTGAGTGCACTGGCTCCTCTAGGATGTCTTAGGATGTGGTGTCTTCACGGGAGCTGACCAGCTAGGTGTCTGCTGCTCTGAGTGCAGTGACTCCTCTAGGATGTCTCAGGATATGGTGTCTTCACGGGAGCAGACCAATTAGGTGTCTGCCCCAGCTAAAAGGCGGTCTGTTCATTCTTTAGAGGACAATGTTATGAGGGTCTTGGGTAAAGTATGCTAATCTAGGGATATTTTGAAGGTCATTCCGTGGAATAGACAAGTAATTGGACATGCTAGACATAATAAGGTCAGGCAGAAAGCTTGAAAGAAGCAGCCAGAGAGGTAAGCAACTGCTGTGAGGGACTATATGGTATAATAATAAACTCAAACTTTATTTGAACAGACACTCACTGTTGTGATCATGGGACATTTCATGGACCTAAATAGGTGTCTTGTACCCCTTCAATCAGATATTTTATATGCTCTCAGGGACCTCTGTTCCTGCTGCACATGGCAATGAATACTGGAACTGAACCTCCCCTAAGGGGAAGTAGTTTGTGGTACCTGGATACTACTACTGACACCATTGGTGTGGCCCCCTTGTCACAAAGCATTCACTAAAATCTTCGTGTATTTGGTACCCAGCATACTAAACTTGCCTTGGCGGGCATGTGCTGTGACTAAAGCAGCAATGAATTTAGTTGTGTCCAGTAGGTACTGAACTTCCTTGTTTACAGCCCAAGGTCCAGCCACTGGCATTGTGCCTTTTCTGAGGTCAGTTAGGGGATGAGTCCTGTATATTTCCACCGCCACTCCCTGACAAAGGTATAATGTGGTGGTCACTGGCTATTGTTCCCTACTGGAAGATGCCATTTCTGTGGCCTATGTTGATGCTGGCCTGTTTGGTGTCAGCCTGCAGTCCCAATCCTGGGCACTGCTCCTGCCTTGAGGGACAGTGTGTAACTATTTCTGTCTCATCTCTGACTTATATTGAAAATGGTCTGTGTCCTCTGGGCAATGCACTCTCAGGCATCGTTCTTTGCATGGCCTCCTGGACATTGAGATTACAAACTGGTCATTAATTGATCCTGGAGGCTACTTGTCTTGTCCTAGGTACAGTGTTTATCCTCTACCCCATGGGTATAGGTTCTGCAGAGCAGAGTTTTCTCAAAGAACCAATTCTTGGTTTTGTTGATACTTTGTATCGTTCTTTTTGTTTCTACTTGGTTGACTTCAGCCTGAGTTTGATTATTTCCTGCCTTCTACTCCTCTTGATGCATTTACTTCTTTTTGTTCTAGAGCTTTCAGCTGTGCTGTCAAGCTGCTAGTGTGTGCTCTCTCCAGTTTCTTTTCGTAGGCACTTAGAGCTATGAGTTTTCCTCTTAGCATTGCTTTCATTGTGTCCCACAAGTTTTGGTATGATGTGTCCTCATTTTCATTAAATTCTAAAAGTCTTTCTTTCTTTTCTTCCTTGACCAAGTCATCATTGAGTAGAGCATTGTTCAGTTTCCACGAGTAAGTGGACTTTCCATTGTTTTTGTCATTATTGAAGACCAGCCTTAGTCTGTGGTGATCTGATAGGATGCAAGGGATTATTTCAATCTTTTTTGTATCTGTTGAGAACTGTTTTGTGACCAATTATATGGTCTATTTTGGAGAAGGTACCATGAGGTGCTGAGAAAAAGGTATATTCTTTTGTTTTAGGATGAAATGTTCTATATATATATCAGTTAAATCCATTTGGTTCATAACTTCTGTTAATTTCATTGTGTCTCTGTTTAATTTCTGTTTCCATGATCTGTCCATTGCTGAGAATGGGGTGTTGAAGTCTCCCACTATTATTGTGTGAGGTGCGATGTGTGCTTTGAGCTTTAGTAAAGTTTCTTTTATGTATGTGGGTGCCCTTGCATTTGGAGCATAGATGTTCAGAATTGAGAGTTGATCTTGGTAGATTTCTCCTTTGATGAGTATAAAGTGTCCTTCCTTATCTTTTTTGATTACTTTTGGCTGAAAGTCGATTTTGATATTAGAATAGCTATGCCAGCTTGTTTCTTGGGACCATTTGCTTGGAAAATTGTTTTCCATCCCTTTATGCTGAGGTAGTGTCTGTCTTTATCACTGAGGTGGTTTTCCTGTGTGCAGCAAAATTCTGGGTCCTGTTCATGTATCCAGTCTGATAGTCTATGTCTTTTTATTGGAGCATTGAGTCCATTGATGTTAAGAGATATTAAGGAAAAAATGATTGTTGCTTCCTGTTATTCTTGTTATTAGAGGTGGAATTATGTTTGTGTAGCTATCTTCTTTTGGGGTTGTTGGAAGATTACTTCCTTGCTTTTTCTAGGTTGTAGTTTCTCTCCTTGTGTTGGAGTTTTCCATCCATTATCCTTTGAAGTGCTGGATTTGTGGGAAGATATGGTGTACATTTGGTTTTGTCATGGAATATCTTGGTTTCTCAGCTATAGTAATTGAGAGTTTTGCTGGGTATATATAGTAGTCTGGGCTGGCGTTTGTGTTCTCTTAGGGTCTGTATGATATCAGTCCAGGATCTTCTGTTTTTTATAGTCTCTGATGAGAAGTCTGGTGTAATTCTGATAGGTCTGTCTTTATATGTTACTTTATCTTTTTCCCTTACTGCTTTTAGTATTTTTTTCCTTTGTTTTGTGCTTTTGGTGTTTTGATTATTATGTGATGGGAGGTATTTCTTTCCTGGTCTAGTCTATTTGGAGTTCTGTAGGCTTCTTGTATGTTCATGGGCATCTCATTCTTTAGGTTGGGGAAGTTTTCTTCTATAATTTTGTTGAAGATATTTACTGGCCCTTTAAGTTGGGAATCTTCACTTTCATCTATACCTATTATCCTTAGGTTTGGTCTTCTCATTGTGTCCTGGATTTCCTGGATGTTTTGGGTTAGGAGCTTTTTACATTTGCATTTTCTTTGACAGTTGTGTCAGTGTTTTCCATGGTATCTTCTGCACATGAGACTCTCTTTTCTCTCTTGTATTCTGATGGTGATGCTTGCATCTGTGACTCCTGATCTCTTTCCTATGTTTTCTATCTCCAGAGTAGTCTCCCTTTGAGATTTCTTTATTGTTTCTACTTCCATTTTTAGATCCTGGATGGTTTTGTTTAATTCCTTCACCTGTTTGTGTTTTCTTGCAATTCTTTAAGGGATTTTTATGTTTCCTCTTTAAGGGCTTCTACCTGTTTACCTGTGTTCTCCTGTACTTCTTTATGGGAGTTATTTATGTCCTTCTTAAAGTCCTCTATCATCATCATGAGAAGTGACTTTAATTCTGAATCCTGCTTTTCCAGTGTGATGGGGTGTCCAGGGCTTGTTCTGGTGGGAGAACTGGGTTCTGATGATGCCAAGTAGCTTTGGTTTCTGTTGCTTACGTTCTTGTGCTTGCCTTTCGCCATCTGCTTAACTCTAGTGCTACCTGCACTCACTATCTCTGACTGGAGCCTGTCTTTGCAGTTATCTTGCTTGTGTTAGAACTCAGAGTTCAGATGTTTCTGTGATCCTGAGCTCCTGGGTGGAAGAATTCCTGGGACTCAGGCCACCTCTAGGATCCTGAAATCCTGCTGCTCTGAGTGCAGTGGTTCCTCTAGGATGGCTCAGCATATGGTGTCTTCACAGAAGCAAACCAGCTAGGTGTTTGCTGCTCTGAGTGTAGTGACTCCTCTAGAATGGCTTAGGATACTGTGTCTTCAGAGGAGCAGACCAGCTAGGTGTCTGCCCCAGCCAAAAGGACCAAGCAGGGGCAGAAGGGGGGTGGTATTCAGGAGAGGCAGGTTTGGCTGGCTGATGGGTCCTGAGCATCCTCGGCTCCCAGTTATAGCTCTGGGGCATAGAGTAGTGGGAGAGGGCTCTTACCCACTGCTTTGAGTGCACTGGCTCCTCTAGGATGTCTTAGGATGTGGTGTCTTCACGGGAGCTGACCAGCTAGGTGTCTGCTGCTCTGAGTGCAGTGACTCCTCTAGGATGTCTCAGGATATGGTGTCTTCACGGGAGCAGACCAATTAGGTGTCTGCCCCAGCTAAAAGGCGGTCTGTTCATTCTTTAGAGGACAATGTTATGAGGGTCTTGGGTAAAGTATGCTAATCTAGGGATATTTTGAAGGTCATTCCGTGGAATAGACAAGTAATTGGACATGCTAGACATAATAAGGTCAGGCAGAAAGCTTGAAAGAAGCAGCCAGAGAGGTAAGCAACTGCTGTGAGGGACTATATGGTATAATAATAAACTCAAACTTTATTTGAACAGACACTCACTGTTGTGATCATGGGACATTTCATGGACCTAAATAGGTGTCTTGTACCCCTTCAATCAGATATTTTATATGCTCTCAGGGACCTCTGTTCCTGCTGCACATGGCAATGAATACTGGAACTGAACCTCCCCTAAGGGGAAGTAGTTTGTGGTACCTGGATACTACTACTGACACCATTGGTGTGGCCCCCTTGTCACAAAGCATTCACTAAAATCTTCGTGTATTTGGTACCCAGCATACTAAACTTGCCTTGGCGGGCATGTGCTGTGACTAAAGCAGCAATGAATTTAGTTGTGTCCAGTAGGTACTGAACTTCCTTGTTTACAGCCCAAGGTCCAGCCACTGGCATTGTGCCTTTTCTGAGGTCAGTTAGGGGATGAGTCCTGTATATTTCCCACCGCCACTCCCTGACAAAGGTATAATGTGGTGGTCACTGGCTATTGTTCCCTACTGGAAGATGCCATTTCTGTGGCCTATGTTGATGCTGGCCTGTTCTGGTGTCAGCCTGCAGTCCCAATCCTGGGCACTGCTCCTGCCTTGAGGGACAGTGTGTAACTATTTCTGTCTCATCTCTGACTTATATTGAAAATGGTCTGTGTCCTCTGGGCAATGCACTCTCAGGCATCGTTCTTTGCATGGCCTCCTGGACATTGAGATTACAAACTGGTCATTAATTGATCCTGGAGGCTACTTGTCTTGTCCTAGGTACAGTGTTTATCCTCTACCCCATGGGTATAGGTTCTGCAGAGCAGAGTAGTATGTGAGCTGACCACTAGTGACTTGACCAGCCCTGAGGTCAAGTCAGCCTTTAAGATACTAAGCAAGCTGTTTGCTACACATTTACTCAACCATTGGTTGTTGCGTCTGGCCTATTGTCTAATTTCTAGACTCCTGTTTATTAGGTTTGCTCTAATAGCATTCAAGAAAACTCCTGGATCCTAGATATTGCCCTGAGTCCAGCATGTTGTTGGGGCTCTCAAATATGGATCTTACTGAAAGTCAGCAAATGGTCATGCCCTGGTCACTGAGCTTGCCAGTTGAGCTGTACAGAATGTGGACCCTAGGTACTGGAGATATGATTGTATATGGAATAGGGGGAAGATAAAACTGTACTTGATATTTGACCTCAAGATAAAACTTTAGATGGGTCCCTTGTTCTTGCACAGTACATGGCTGAAACACATATTCAGTGCCTGAACAGAGGTGAACAATGTACACTCTCCTGGGTACTAGTCCTTTATTGTGAGCAATGTACAAGGTGTCTTCCTGAGTACTGTCCCTACACTGTGAAGCAGCATGGTCATTCCCCTGTGTACTGAGTACAAACTGGGTAGAAATATGATGATGCCCCATGGGTACTTTCTGCCCTTACAACAACCTATGGGAAGGCCCCTCGGTACAGGACATGCCTTAGGCTCAGCATCTTGGCCTGCCAGGAGGTCAGCATCCAAGCCACCTCCTCAGTCTCAGTCTTTCACTGGTTGCATCATATTACTGGTTGCCTGGGCTATAGGTCTGTCCAGAAGCCAGCAAGTTGTTGTCTTCTCATATATGGTTATGCTTGTTAGATTTTGTCAAGCAACACTAGCTGGAAATTCCTGGTAACACAGCTGGAACACCTCTTAAAAATTACATTCAACAGATTGACCCATGGACAAGTCTTTGGTGCATTTTCTTGATTAAAAAAGTGATGTGGGAAAGCCCAGGCAAATGTGAGCAGTGTGGCACCTGTGCAGATGGTCTTGAATTGTATAACAAATTATCTGACCGCTAGTAAGGACTACATAGTGGAGAACATGTCCACCCCACCAAAAATTTATTTACTTGTGTAATTATAAAAAGACAAAAAAAAATTTTCCCTATTTTCTAAGTGTCTCAGTGAAGTGCTTGAAGCCTGACCCAGTGGATATTGTTGTCTTACAGAAACAATTGTAGCCTAACTCTCAATGGCGCCTAGTACTTCAACCTACATAGCTTGTCTCAGGGAGAAGAATGATACACAATCTACTGCCTTAACCCACTGAACTCTACTCAAATATGACTCCATATAAATAATTCATGACACAAACACATAACTTCCTTTTAAGTTCAAGGGTAAGATATTTTGACTAGTTGCCCACCATGTGTCTGTCATTGGCACATATTATTTAAACTTTCATATCAACTCTAGTTTGCTGTGTATTATATTCTATCCAGTTAGGCTCCCTGTTTTCAATATAACAACGTTATAATGCATTTACTCACCTTACTGTATGCAGTCTTTCTACGTTTTCAGACTCCTGCCTAGTGTCCTTCAGCTGACTATGCCCAATTCCCCTCAGGCAGGCATATCTAATAGTAACCAGCTCTGGTTCATGAGGTATACTGTTTTAGTGAGTGTGCCTAATCTAACAGTATAAAGATGTAGGGCCTCAGATGGTTGTCGAGCAGAAGGTTCACTAGTATAATGCAGTGAATTTTTTTTGGAAACAAAATTTGAAGAGGTCAGTTGCTGCTTCCACTGGGAGGTCGTTCAGCAAAGTGCCCTGCTGGAGTGAGAATTGGCCTTCACCACACTCTGCATCGCCACAAATCTTGATTTGGTTTCCCAAACACTAGAAGTGTGAGGAATCAGTTTCTGTCCTTTAGTAATTTCTCAGTCTAGGACATTATTATTGCAGAACTGGGAACAACTGCAACATCTGGAATGGCCTGTGCTTGTTAATTTATGTTAACTTCACAAAAAATTAGTCTTATCTGAAAAGAGGGAACCTCGATTGAGAAAATGCCTCCATAAATGCAGGTACAAGGTGCCTGAGACTCGTGGAGTCGGGGACACAGCAGGTTGCCAGAGTCGCGCCACCAGAACGCAGTGATGAAGCCAGGTTTCAGCCCCGTGGGGGCGGCTTTGGTGGCAGAGGAGGTAGAGGAGGAGGCCGAGGAGGCCGAGGAGGCCGAGGAGGCTTTGGCAGTGGAGGTCGAGGTGGAGGTGGAGGAAGTGGTGGCTTCAGGGGACGAGGAGGTGGAGGTGGCCGAGGTGGAGGCTTCCAGTCTGGGGGCGGCCGGGGTCGAGGTGGTGGCCGAGGAGGCAAGTGAGGGAACCAGTCAGGGAAGAATGTGATGGTGGAACCGCACCAACATGAAGGTGTCTTCATCTGTCGCAGAAAGTAGGATGCCCTTGTCACAAAGAATCTGGTCCCTGGAGAATCTGTGTACGGAGAAAAGAGGGTCTCTATTTCAGAAGGAGATGACAAAATTGAGTACCGAGCCTGGAACCCCTTCCACTCCAAGCTGGCACCAGCAATCCTGGGCGGTGTAAACCAGATCCACATCAAGCCGGGAGCCAAGGTGCTCTACCTTGGGACAGCCTCAGGCACCACCGTCTCCCACGTCTCTGATGTTGTCGGCCCGGATGGTCTGGTCTATCAGTTGAGTTCTCCCACCGCTCTGGACGTGACCTCATCAACTTAGCCAAGAAGAGGACCAACATTATCCCTGTAATTGAAGACGCTCGCCACCCACACAAATACTGCATGCTTATTGCAGTGGTGGATGTCATCTTTGCCGATGTGGCCCAGCCAGACCAAACCTGGATTGTGGCCCTGAATGCCCACACCTTCCTGCGGAATGGAGGACACTTTGTGATTTCCATTAAGGCCAACTGCATTGACTCCACAGCCTCAGCAGAAGCTGTGTTTGCATCTGAAGTGAAGAAGATGCAGCAAGAGAACATGAAGCTCCAGGAGCAGTTGACACTGGAGCCTTATGAACGAGACCACGCTGTGGTTGTAGGTGTGTACAGGCCACCTCCCAAGGCGAAGAATTGAACCTCAGAGCTGTCTGGATTGAAGAAATGTGTGTTGCTACTGTTGCACGTGTGGCTTTTGATTTTTTTGAGGGGGAGTTTTGTTTTTCTATTAAAAGACTCATCTGTTCAAAAAAAAAAAAATGTAGGTACAAGGCACTTTCTAAATGTTTTTGTGGAGAAGGACCCAGGCCATTGTGAATGGTACTAGCTATGGCTGGTGGTCCTAGATTCGGCAATAAAGTAGACTGTGCAAGCCGTGAAGACAAGTCAGTATGTAGCACCACTCCATGGCCTCTTTATCAGCTCCTGCCTCCAGACTCCTACTCTATTTTTGATTTTTATCCTGATGTCCTTTAATGAGGAACAGTGATTTGGAAGTATGTGTCAAATAAATTACCTTCCTAATTTGTTTCTTGGTCATGTTGTATCATCGTAACAATAGAAACCATAACTATAGCTTGGTTTCATTTATCACATCTGTGAGAGGAATGCTTTTGTTTTCTGTGGGATTCTGGACTCACTAGCCTTACTTGACCATTTCAAATATGTGAACCCACTGTATGTTGGGACTCGAGTTCTGATGAGAAATATATATATTTTTTGTAGGAAATATATAGTTTCAGGGGAAAACTAGAGAGGTGGCTCAGCATTTAAGAGCACTTGTCTGGTCTTGCAGAGTTTGTGTTTTGTTCCACAGCCCCTATGCTTAGTGGTCCCCATGGCCCGTAATGCTAGCTCCAGGGGATCCAATGTTCTCTTCTATGCATGGTACTCATGTACAGTTGCATATTCTCACACATACAGTGATATTTAAACAATAAATTAACAAAAATTAGACTTCTTTTTATAAATCCACTGTGAAGCCCTCCCCCTCTCAGCCATTGGTATTAATAAAAATCTCTGCTATAGTCCTTTTTTTATCAATCAAATTTTAGCTTGAGTGTTATGATTAGAATTAATTGACCAGAATATATAGGGACAGAAAATGTCATTGTGGCATCATGCGTGTTCACTGTCCATGTCTGTAAATCAAAATAAAGTATAATCATTATCCTCACTATTACCTTCATTATAATTGTTTGAAGTGATGGAGAAGGTCTGTGTGCTGGGTCTGATATGAAATGTACAGGACTAATGCATGTGTTTGGCCACTAGCTTCCCAACAGGTGTTACTCTCTTCCCAAGTTGTGAAACCTTCAGGAAGTGGGGTCCAGATATACAAACGGGGTCAATGGGACACAAGTAGTGTTGTGTGATATTTTCTGGGGAAATACCAGAAAATGTCGAAGCACCCCAGAAAGGGAGCCAAGAACAGATAAAACTAATAATTCTATGGAAGTCCATCAAGATAAAACAGTATGTTTATTAGGCTTATTAACAAGAATATTGGGCTACAAGTAAGTCTATAAGTGATTCATAAGCAACTACAACATTGAGATGTCCGTGCTTCATAGGCGGTAACTCACAAGAGCCTTAAGCACAGAGCTCTGCACAGGGCTTACATAAGCTCCATACATAAGACAATCTCTGCCCACAACGGTTGTTTCTTATAACCATAAACTTGTGGAGGGGACTTATGAATCTTTTAACTCCAGGAACTTCCTGGTTTTTGCAAGTTGTTTATTTTTTGAGTTTGGTGAGCCTCTTGCCTCCCTCCATGAGGGAACATTTCAATTCTGGGGGAAAAAAAATCAAACAAAACACCAGCAAAAAAATGTCACACCACATTTTACGCCTTCCTCTGGCTCCTACAATCTTTCTGCCCCCTCTTCTGCAATATTCCCTGATCCTTGAGGAGGGTGATAGAGATGTGTGCTTCTGGCTAAGTATTTGGCCACTATGCCACAGTACTAGTTACCCAATCTCAGGATCTTCATCAGTGATTATGAGTTTCTACCACACTTCATTATTTCTAAAAGAAGTTTCCTTCCATGGTCAATTACAGCTGGCAGCTACAGCGATCTACAGGTGTAAATATGTACAAGGGTTTAGAAGGCAGTTTGACAGGCTTGCCATATCCCTTTAACAAAGCAATAACATTTACTTCCACATTGGAGCATTAATCTCACACCCACAGGGTTCTATTCTGGGTTATAATACCAGACCTAAATTCCTTCTTTATAATACCAGACAAAATTCATTTTTTACAATACCAGGCATAAATTCCTTCTTTATAAGATCAGACATAAATTCCTTCTTTATAATACCAGACATAAATTCCTTCTGATGGTGCATGTTCTAAACCCAATGAGAAAGATGTGGTTGTAATGCCATATTCACACCAGCAAACTACCTTTGTTGGGTTAATTCTGTGCTACCATAGAAAGAGGCTTTGCTGAATAGCCTTCACTACAAGTCTTATTTAGGTAAGTATGTCCTTATGGTTGCTGGGGTGGAGCCACTGATGGAAGGACTCCATTCGTTGTAATGCCTTATATACTGCTAGCAACTGCCATTCTAAAACTAAACTGAGTCTCTGCTCCTTCCATGAGAGAGACCAAAAATCCATTGAAATTATTTACTGAGCTTATTGTTTCATAGTCCTCAGTCATTGACCTTTGATGTTCACACATGTGACCTTTGATATCACACAGCTGGTTAGCCTAACTTACACAGACCTTAGCCTGCTCTAAAAGCCTTTTAAGTCTTTGTACAGCCCTACATGGCATCCTCTTTATCAAATTATTATAGGATGGGCAACTTGGGTATGGCAGCATGTGAAAATCAGACAGTATCCCTCCAGCTTTCTTACACTTACAGGCGCAGGCTGTCCAGTGTTGCCAATAACTGTCAGGTGATGTGTGCTTTGATGGGACATTCTGCTCCCTAGAATTTTATAGCTGTATTTGTGTCCCTGATGTCTTGTGTGGATTGAGCACTTCTTTGTTTCTTTAGACATACCTATAGCCTTTAGGTTCTGTTTTAATCCTGCAAAACATTCACAGGTCGGACTTATGTCAATTTATGGGGCATCTATGCATCATAGATGTATGTAGTGGGTATGTTCATGTGTCATGTTGTGCATGTGGAAATCAGAGGACAACATTGAGTTGCTTTCTCCTTCCACCTTTCTATGGATTCTGGGATTGAATTAAAGATTTCCAGGTTTCATGATACATTCTTTGACCCACTGAACCAAATCACAAGTACCAGACTGCCAATACTCCTCAGAATGTGATACTCTCAGGAACTACATTTGTTCTCAGGATGTCTCTGTGATCACATGGTGTACTCTACTCTCCAAGCAGGCATGTCCTCCACAGCACACAGCAGGTTCCACAGCACACAGCAGGTTTTCTTTCTTTTTTTTTTTTTTTTCTTTTCTTTTTTTTTTTAATATTTTTTTATTGGAAATTTTATTTACATTTCAGATGTTTTCCCTTTTACTCCCTTTTCCCCCTCCATCCCAGGAACTCCCTATCCCTTCCCCCCTCCTCTTGCCTCTATGATGGTGTACCCCCACCCGCCCTCCCCCGTACCTCACCTCCCCACCCTCGAATACCACCCCCCACAATGTTCAGCCTTCATGGGACCAAGGATCTTTTCTCCCACTTATAAATAGCTCCCTTGCATATATAGCTGGAGCCATGGGTCCCTCCCTAAGCGCTCCCAGGCTGGTGGTTTAGACCCTGGGGGCTCTGGTTGGTTGATATTGTTGCTTTCCTCATGGTGTCACGAATGGTACAGTTCACCTTCAGGAGATTGTCAGGAATATGTCTAAGAGTCAAAGGCTTACACAGTTTTTGAAAGAAAGGCACTATCACATACTTCCTGTAGAAAGGAAGTCAAATCAGAATTCCTTGTGAGGATTCTCCATCTGTGGACTTATCTGCAGGCCTCACTAGCCAGGACCATGCAATCAAACCCCTGCAGAATTCACCTAAGGAGCAATTCACTAGCCTGCCTCAAGGTGTGGAAGAACATTGCTGAAAAAGCAAGAGCCCAAGAACTTAAATTGTAAACGGCTTTCACAGATTGTGGCCACAAAGAGACACCTGGCAGTGAATCATGAACATGGTGGAGATGCTGGTGGAAACAAACAGATGAAGTGGCAGCATGCATGTTTGCATTCTATCTTGATTATTTCAAATATCCTTCTCAAATATAAATATTTTGGGGGTAGCTGACTTAACACACTTGTCACCTAAGAAGTTAATTCCCACAGCATCTCCCTTCTGAGAAAGGTAAGAGACTATCCAACAGAAAATGGTGACTGGCTACTGAACATGAATGGGAGAGAAGTGCTGGTGAAGGAAAAGTTAGGTCACTCAGGAGGAATGATCCAGAGATCCATTCTACCACATGGCCTGCCTGCATGGCCAAGAGTAAATTATTCATCTTTCAATGTCACTTGAAGTCCCTTTCCCATTTCATCCTGCTTTCCAATGCTAACGGGTCAGTGATGGACTTCAAATGTCTCTTGGTAAGAGTACAGGTTGGGGCAAATGGTTGCCTACAGACACCTGTGGACAAAAGGACACGTAGAATCCAGGAAGAGTGGAGAGGGTGTAGTACACAAGTGTCAGAGCCCAGATCCAGTAAACAAGATCTTCAAAAGGTGACAATGTCAATAGCAATGAAAATCCTTAATATGAGAGAGAAGAAAACCTACCACATCGTATCTGGCAATGAGATAATGAAACCTATCGACCACTCAAATATCACCATACTCTATAACACACAACATATCCATGGTAATAGTACATGTAAGAGTAGGTAATCTGTGTTTCACAGCTATGGCATCAGTGCAGAAGGTGACAGGGGATGAACCATGTCACATTGCTGGGAATTCTGCAGAAGGATGAAGCCTATAGATTCAAAGTATTCCAGCTGGTAGTGTTGGCCTTCTACTCCTGCCATGGAAAGGGAACTACACATAGATATCCAAGTTCAGAAAACATCTTGGCAGATGGCAACAGGAAGTTCAAAATCAAGTGACTTGGTCCTGGGTAGCAAAGTAAGCACTGGGAAGGAGCTGAAGGCCTTCTGTGTTATCAGAGCATGTCATGCAAATGAGCTATTTGTGCATGGTCTGTGATAGGCTTGCTGTGGACATCTAGGCTCCGGTAGTACTGTTGTGTTTTATAGTTGCTATGTCTTTTCTCTCTTTCAAAAAAAAAATACATACATACATACATACATATAGGTCAAACTACCAAATATTATGAAACAATTGGGTCATACATGATCAACTTTCCCTAGATCTTCATGACCATGACATGATCAGCCAGTGACTGTCCATTGACCACATAGGTCACATATTAAGACACATGTATGAACCATAGTGATCAAATGCCCCTAGGTTCTTCAATCAACAAATTTTAAAGCCAACAGGTATCCAATAAATTTGCAAATAGTGTTGTGGTACAGCCATAAAGAAATTCAAGACTCTTTTTAAGACAGAGAAACAAGTGTGGGTAGTATTGCAATGTTCAGCAGTGGTTACCCTGGAGGCAATTAAACAAACTTGTTAAGACTGGGTGCAGGGTAGTACCATCACCACTCAGCCTGAGGGGACCCAATTTTCCTGTCCATCAAATTCTCACCTTGTCCACTAAAGGAAAACTTCCATCTTAATAAGGTGGAACAATGCACAGCACACCTGCAACTCTGTGCTAGCAAAACATACCCTAGTGTAGAATCATAGAAGGCCTTTCCTATGTTTGTGACTTTTCTTGTTATTTGAGAGATTTGGAGGACACAGTTGCCTTTCACCCATCTAATGAAAGTGGTAAAGGAGCCAAGATATCTATTGTCAGTTATTGGTTACTGAATAATGGACGAGTGAACATATTTCATCTGTTTGTTCAAATTTCCATTTTCTCATTCCCAGGTTCAAGGAGGTGCTTCTTTGCTAAGGGAGAAAGATCTGAATTAGTGTCATATGATGTTGACAGGTAAGTAGAATGAAGAGAATAGACCACCTCTTCTGAGAACCCCACAGCTCCTTTCATTGAACCTTTATGTACAGAATCACTATCTAAGGTGAATTGTTACTTCTCTGGGAATAATACTTAGGGACCTGAACAAGGTATTCTAAGGTATACATGCCCCTCTCCTAAAAGATTATTTTCTTCTTTAATTTTATTGTATATATTTAAACCATACATACACCCACACTACGTTGTTCAGATAGGTGTGATAATATACATGGTAAAAGGTTTTGATGCTTGAATATGCTCATTTGCCCAGAAAGTTAAAAACAAAACAAAAACAACAACAACAAAAAAAACATTTGGAGGATTCACCATTCCTGACCTAAAGGAGGATGCTGGGCACAGTGAGGTGGGTGTGAATGGGGGATAAGTCAAGTAGGGTTTGGGGGCGAGAAAGTATCCTCTTAGAGGCAAAAATGAGAGGGATGTGGTGAAGAACTCTTGGAAGGGGAACTAGGAAGAAGGGCAAGGTTTGGAATGTAAAAACAAAACAATTTTTAAAGGGTCTATTGGGGGAAGCTGTGAGCAAATTCTCTTCCTTTTAGTTCTACAGACTTTCATAATTTGTTCAAGGGTGTTTGAGAAACAGAATATTTTGTTGCAGCAGAACAATGACAGTTAGGGGCCTACTTTGAACAAAATCCAAGTGTACAGAGAGAAACAACTAATTTGAACCTAGATATGTGAAGGTCTGTAACAGCTAAATGTTGCCACAGAATTTTTGGTCTTACAAAGGGCATTGGAGCATCTTGGGGTTTGCATTCTTACTGGTAAATATCAGAATCTACACCTAGTCAAGCATAAAGCTTTGGAAACCTATATTATCATCGTTCCCACTCCTGCTTTTATTTCCATTAAAGTGGAGACAGTCCTTGCTGTGATTTGCATTTAAAATAGTCTCTAGAGACACTTGTGTCTGATCACGTGGTCTCTATCTGGTGATACTGTCATGGGGAGCTGGAATCTAGCTTTATGAGGTGGAGTCTAGCTCTAGGAAGCAGTTTTCTGGCCTGCTATTAGATGGCACATGACTACCAGTACATTGTGAGCAGCTGCATGCTAACACTGTACACAACTCCTGTCACTAAGCTTTCCCTATTCTTTCTAAGTGTGAGCCAAAATGGATGCTTATCTTGCTTCTTGTTGGGAACTTGGTAGCAGTGAGTGCAAAGTAGCTGATACAATCCTTTTGGGTAAGAGTGTGATGCCCCTCATTGGTCCATGACTTGCTCACATGTCACAAGGAGCCACTGTGATAAGTGACTGACACCTGTGCATAAACTGTACTGTCTAGGGCTGATGTTTGTCATTGTATTATGGAGAACTGATGGTGGTTTTCTGTGGGACCTGGACTTTGGTAAAAAATGTGGACTCAGATATTGGTAAAATTGTTTACGTGGATGCTGGTGGAGTTTGGACTCCAATGCTGCGAAAGTCTGGATTTGAATGTTGGTGAAAGTTGGAATTCAGAAGCTGGTGAACTTGCTTGGACTGTAACAGAGTAAGCCCTTTCACACTTAACTGCTTGCGGTTTGCATGTACTATTATCATCGTGCTTTTGTATGAACTTGAAATGCATCAATAGATTTTTTTGAAACACCTTTTTTTTAACTGCAGGAATTTATAGCTATAAATGTTTTTCTTAGACCCACTTTTTAATTCACTTTTTATCTTGAATCACTAGTTGGTGTGGACACTGAACGTTCTTATCAACAAAGATGAAGAGGTGGAAAGTGAGTCAGGTCCCAACGTACAAGCCCTTTGATGAAGATGCTTTAACTGAACATAAAAAATTTTTAAGGAAGCCAGGCGGTGGTGGCGCACGCCTTTAATCTCAGCACTTGGGAGGCAGAGGCAGGTGGATTTCTGAGTTCGAGGCCAGCCTGGTCTACAGAGTGAGTTCCAGGACAGCCCAGGCTACACAGAGAAACCTTGTCTTGAAAAACCAAAAAAAAAAAAAAAAGGAAAAAAAATTTTAAGGATCCATGGTCAAGGAGCTTCCAGGGTAGAAAAAGTGACTAGCCAACTCCTCATGCAGACTATGGTAGCAGATAAAATGTATCAAAAGGAAAAAAATCACCCTCATCAAATCAGAAATTGAAATTATGAAAACTCTACACCAACCTCTTATTCCTAAATTTTTGCACACTAGATACAAAAGACATTTATATGATTGCAGAACATGAAGTACAAAGGAGAGTTGTTGGGCACAGTTGAGGAGTTTGGCTATCTACCTGAACAAGAATCCCGTAGGCTATTTAAGCAAACGGTATGTGTCCACCAGTATGGTCACCAAAGTATATTCCCCACAGATAATTAAAGAGCAGAAATATTTTAGTGGAAGGCAAAGGAAATATAAAACTTATCAATTTCATATTGGGCAAAAAGACTATCATGGGGCAGAGTAGCAACATTCTATGGGAATCTCCCTTACTGTGTCCAGTAAATGTAAAGGGTATTATAGCTATGCCATTGATCTCTGGACCTTGGGGGTTGTGGTCTACCATATGTCAACAGGATGCTTCCCTTTCCAGAGAAATAACTATGAAACGCTAAAGCAGTTGACTTGGCACAAAGGTACTTCTGTAAAAATCAAGCTGACACTTGAAATTTGTGACATGACTGCTAACTTTCAAACCCTGAACAAAGGCCAACACTACATGATATTGAGAGCTTGGAATGGCTGAAGCATGACAATGAAGGCTCTTGCAGTTCCTTTAGAAAAAATACAAACAGCCACCTAGACCCCACTGTAATGGTCATTATAGGTATCATCGTATATAAGGAATGAAAAATAAAGGAAAGTGAACAGGAGGAGAAATTTGACCATGTGATGGCTATCACTAATTTGATGAGACAACAGGCAATTTGTGAGGAAAACATTTAAAAAAAAAAAAAAAACCAACCTAGGCACAGGTATTAGGATCAAACCTTGAAACATACAATGCCGAGCATGAAACAACAAACAGCTATCATGAAGGGATCAACTGTCCCTACCCCACCCACCTTCCATTTGCCTAGTCTACTTGACAATGCCTAGAAGGAAAGAGGAGTACAATGAGGTACACTATGTCACCTACTCTGAACTACTTGAACAAGAAGACAACTCCCATTCACAGAATCTGCCCCCCATATATCCACAAGGCTCACTTCAGGAGCAGCACACGGGGGAGACAGAGAACAGTGAGCCTCAGTTGAAAGGTGTACCCCAGTGTCTTCAGAGAATTCAAACCTGGAAATCTACTCCAGCCAGTCATCCATGGATGTGTCCAAAGCTTGCTCTAACAATTCCAAGAGCCAGGTGTCCTTACACTGTGTTTTATCTCATCATTCGTCTGTGGTGAAAGCCCATGTATAGGCACCAACATATCCAGTTAAAAGAACAACAATTCATCTCTTCAATAAACCTCACTTCAGGATGGCCTCAGGGGACATCTCCATGACATGACTACCATTGGTTCAAAGGACAACAGGACCTCACAAGATAGATCATCTCCATTCTCAAGCAATGAGGCCTAAGGTGAGGTTTGCCACTGTAGAAGAGAGTCATGCCTGTCTTCCCCACATATGCCACAGTGACACCTTTGTGGTTTGCCATCCCACTGTACCCCTTATCCCCTTTAAAAGATGCTTCTGTAAGACCCTGAAGGATGGGGTTAAAAAGGGCCTGTGTCAAGCAATAGTGATTAAAACTGCATGGTATTGGTACAGAGACAGTCAGGAAGATCAATGGAATAGAATTGAAGACCCAGAAATGAACCCACACAACTATGGCCACTTGATCTTTGACAAAGGAGCTAAAACTCTCCAGTGGAAAAAGGACAGCATTTTCAACAAATGGTGCTGGTTCAACTGGAGGACAGCATGCAGAAGAATGCAAATCAATCCATTCTTATCTCCTTGTACAAAGCTCAAGTCTAAGTGGATAAAAGACTTCCACATAAAACCAGAAACACTGAAACTAATAGAAGAGAAGGTGGGGAAGAACCTCGAATACTTGGGCATAGGGGAAAAGTTCCTGAACAGATCATCAATGGCTTATGCTCTAAGATCAAGAATTGACAAATGGGACCTCATAAAATTGCAAAGTTTCTATAAGGCAAAGGACACTGTCAATAGGACAAACCAGCAACCAACAGATTGGGAAAAGATCTCTACCAATCCCACATCTGATAAGGGCTAATACCAATATATACAAAGAACTCAAGAAATTAGACTCCAGGTAACCCTATTAAAAATGGGGTATAGAGCTTAACAAAGAATTCTCAACTGAGGAAACTCGAATGGCTGAGAAGCACCTAAAGAAAGGTTTAGCATCCTTAGTCATCAGGGAAATGCAAATCAAAACAACCCTGAGATTCCACCTCACACCAGTCAGAATGGCTAAGAGCAAAAACTCAGGTGATAGTAGATGCTGGCGAGGATGTGGAGAAAGAGGAACACTCCTCCATTGTTGGTGGTATTGCAAGATGGTGCAACCACTCTGGAAATCAGACTGGCGGTTCCTCAGAAAATTGAACATAGTATTACCGGAGGACCCAGCTATACCACTCCTGGGCATATACCCAGAAGATGCTCTAACATATAACAAGGACAATATACTCCACTATGTTCATAACAGCCTTATTTATAATAGCCAGAAGCTGGAAAGAACCCAGATGTCCTTCAACTGAGGAATGGATACAAAAAATGTGGTACATTACACAATGGAGTATTACTCAGCTATTAAAAACAATGAATTCAAGAAATTCTTAGGTAAATGGATGGAACTAGAAAATATCATCCTAGCCAGGCAGTGATGGTGCATGCCTTTAATCCCAGCACTTGGGAGGTAGAGGCAGGCAGATTTCTGAGTTCGAGGATAGTCTGGTCTACAGAGTGAGTTCCAGGACAGCCAGGGCTATACAGAGAAACCCTGTCTTGAAAAACCAAAAAAAAAAAAAATCATCCTGAGTGATTATTGTATATTAACCCAGAAGCTTGAAATAGTAAGGCTTCTTTTATGAAAGTGGGTGCTCTTGCATTTGGTGCATAGATGTTCAGAATTGAGAGTTCATGTTGGTTGACTTTTCCTTTGACAAATATGAAATGACCTTCTTTATCCTTTTTTATATCTTTAAGTTGAAAGTCAATTTTATTCAATATTAGAATGGCTACTCCAGCTTGTTTCCTAGGACCATTTGCTTGAAAAATTGTTTTCCAGCCTTTTATTCATTGTTTTTAATAGCTGAGTAATACTCCATTGTGTAAATGTACCACATTTTTTGTATCCATTCCTCAGTTGAAGGATATCTGGGTTCTTTCCAGCTTCTGGCTATTATAAATAAGGCTGTTATGAACATAGTGGAGTATATGTCCTTGTTATATGTTAGAGCATCTTCTGGGTATATGCCCAGGAGTGGTATAGCTGGGTCCTCCGGTAATACTATGTTCAATTTTCTGAGGAACCGCCAGTCTGATTTCCAGAGTGGTTGCACCATCTTGCAATACCACCAACAATGGAGGAGTGTTCCTCTTTCTCCACATCCTCGCCAGCATCTACTATCACCTGAGTTTTTGCTCTTAGCCATTCTGACTGGTGTGAGGTGGAATCTCAGGGTTGTTTTGATTTGCATTTCCCTGATGACTAAGGATGCTAAACCTTTCTTTAGGTGCTTCTCAGCCATTCGAGTTTCCTCAGTTGAGAATTCTTTGTTAAGCTCTATACCCCATTTTTAATAGGGTTACCTGGAGTCTAATTTCTTGAGTTCTTTGTATATATTGGATATTAGCCCTTATCAGATGTGGGATTGGTAGAGATCTTTTCCCAATCTGTTGGTTGCTGGTTTGTCCTATTGACAGTGTCCTTTGCCTTATAGAAACTTTGCAATTTTATGAGGTCCCATTTGTCAATTCTTGATCTTAGAGCATAAGCCATTGATGATCTGTTCAGGAACTTTTCCCCTATGCCCAAGTATTCGAGGTTCTTCCCCACCTTCTCTTCTATTAGTTTCAGTGTTTCTGGTTTTATGTGGAAGTCTTTTATCCACTTAGACTTGAGCTTTGTACAAGGAGATAAGAATGGATTGATTTGCATTCTTCTGCATGCTGTCCTCCAGTTGAACCAGCACCATTTCTTGAAAATGCTGTCCTTGTTCCACTGGATGGTTTTAGCTCCTTTGTCAAAGATTAAATGACCATAGTTGTGTGGGTTCATTTCTGGGTCTTCAACTCTATTCCACTGATCTTCCTGCCTGTCTCTGTACCAATACCAGGCCGTTTTTATCACTACTGCTCTGTAGTAAAGCTTGAGGTCAGGGATGGCGATTCCTCCAGAAGTTCTTTTATTGTTGAGAATGGTTTTCGCTATCCTGGGTTTTTTGTTGTTCCAAATAAATTTCAGAATTTCTCTTTCTAGTTCTGTAAAGAATTGAGTTGGTATTTTAATGGGGATTGCATTGAATCTGTAGATTGCTTTTGGCAAGATTTTTACTATATTAATCCTGCCAATCCATGAGCATGGGAGATCTTTCCATTTCCTGAGATCTTCAATTTCTTTCTTCAGAGACTTGAAGTTCTTGTCATACAGATCTTTCACTTGCTTGATTAGATTCACCCCGAGGTATTTTATAGTATGTGTGACTATTGTGAAGGGTGTCATTTCCCTAATTTCTTTTTCAGCCTGTTTATCTTTCATGTAGAGGAAGGCTACTGATTTGTTCGAGTTGATTTTACAACCTGCCACCTTGCTGAAGTTGTTTATCAGGTTTAGGAGTTCTCTGGTGGAATTTTTGGGGTCACTTAAGTATACTATCATATCATCTGCAAATAGTGATATTTTGACTTCTTCCTTTCCTATTTGTATTCCTTTGATTTCTTTTTGTTGTCTAATTGCTCTGGCTAGGACTTCCAGTACTATATTGAATAGGTAGGGAGAGAGTGGGCAGCCTTGTCTAGTCCCTGATCTTAGTGGGAATGCTTCAAGTTTCTCTCCATTTAGTTTGATGTTGGCTATTGGTTTGCTGTATATTGCTTTTACTATGTTTAGGTATGGGCCTTGAATTCCTGATCTTTCCAAGACTTTTACCATGAAGGGATGTTGAATTTTGTCAAATGCTTTCTCAGCATCTAATGAGATGATCATGTGGTTTTTTTCTTTGAGTTTGTTTATATAGTGGATTACATTGATGGATTTCCGAATATTGAACCATCCCTGCATTCCTGGGATAAAGCCCTCTTGATCATGATGAATGATTGTTTTAATGTGTTCTTGGATTCAGTTTGCTAGAATTTTATTGAGTATTTTTGCATCAATATTCATAAGAGATTGGTCTGAAGTTCTCTTTCTTTGTTGGGTCTTTGTGAGGTTTAGGTATGAGTGTGGTTGTAGCTTCATAGAACGAATTGGGTAGTGTTCATTCTGTTTCTATTTTGTGGAATAGTTTGAAGAGAATTGGTATTAGGTCTTCCTTGAAGGTCTGATAGAATTCTGCACTAAAACCATCTGGTCCTGGGCTTTTTTTGGTGGGGAAACTTTTAATGACTGCTGCTATTTCTTTAGGGGTTATGGGACTGTTTAGATGGTTTATTTGCTCCTCATTTAACTTTGTTACCTGGTATCTGTCTAGAAAATTGTCCATTTCATCCAGATTTTCCAGTTTTGTTGAGTATAGGCCTTTGTAGTAGGATCCCCTGCATTCTGTCAGATCACCACGGACTAAGGCTGGTCTTTAATAATGACAGAACCAAGGGAAAACCCACATCCATGTGGAAACTGAACAATGCTCTACTCAATGATGACTTTGTCAAGGAAGAAATAAAGAAATTAAAGACTTTCTAGAATTTAATGAAAATGAGGAAACATCATACCAGAACTTGTGGGACTCCATGAAAGCAGTGCTAAGAGGAAAACTCATACCTCTAAGTGCCTACAAAAAGAAATTGGAGAGAGCACACATTAACAACTTGACAGCACACCTGAAAGCTCTAGAACACAAAGAAGCAAATACACCCAAGAGGAGTAGGCGTCAGGAAATAATCAAACTCAGGGCTGAAATCAACCAAGTAGAAACAGAAAGAACTATACAAAATATCAACAAAACTAGGAGTTGGTTCTTCGAGAAAATCAACAAGATCGATAAACCCTTAGCCAGATTAACCAGAGGGCACAGAGACAGTACCCAAATTAATTAAATTAGATCTGAAAAGGGAGACATAACAACAGAAACTGAGGAAATTCAAAAAATCATCAGATCCTACTACAAAGGGACATATGTTTTAATAATTTTATTATCTATAATTGATTCATGTTTTTGGTAGTTAATACTAGATTACAATTGACAGTAGAATGTGTATTATGTGTTGAAGACATAGGCTTTCCTATTACTGTTTACATATTTGGGCTATATGGCTGATCTACAAGTATGTTTTAAGTATCTCATTTTTGAGGCTGTCCAGGAATCTCAGTTGATAAAGATTCTTGGCACTCAGCCTGGTGACAGAAATTTGATCTTTGGAAACCATGTAAAGGTGGAAGGAAAAACAAGCTCCATAAAATTATCCTCTGACTTTAAGCATGTGTCATGGACCATGTGTGCCCTTGAATGTACTTTTCAAACACACAGTATGGACACCCAACTACACAAGGATGTACACACACACTCACACATACACTCACAAAGAGGAAGAGACAGAAAAAGAATCTTCTCTTCTGTTGATGACTCCTCAGATAAATGCCCCTGCCTCTAATCTAGATGACCTCAGGTCACACTGACTCTCACAAGTTGTCCTTTCACCTACACACACAACACCCATGCAGCACGTGACCCACAACACACAAATAATGCAATTGTAAATTATAAACACATGAGTAAGTGATTAACAGATATGTTCTATTGCCAAAAGGGAGGAAAACAAAATGAAATGAAAAAGATTACTGCACGACACAGGGCAGTCTGTTCCTGGTCAGCAGCAGGGGGTTACCCGTCATCAGATGGCATGATTTCCCCTTGGTGCACCTCTGCAAGCTAGTTTCCTTGTGAAAATAGACACTTTCTGCTTCTGTTCTCTGTGTACATATCACATGGGGCTACAGTACTGTTATCATGGACAAGGTATGGAGAAATGGCTCAGGGCACTGGTTGTTCTTGCAGAAAACCTGGGTTCAATAACCAGAACACACATACAAATCACAACCATCTATAATGTCAGTGCCAATGGATACATTGCACTTTTCTAGCCTTGCAAGCACCTGATAGTCAAGACAGTATACTACTATACATGCAAACAACACATACACATGAAAGAAAAATAAATTTTTTAAAAAGAAACGTAGGGTTCATTCTGTGCAGGTACTGTCTTCTGCTGAGTTTGGTAGGGTAGTCCCTGTCTTAATTGCTTTGACCAGAATCTCAACTTTATAATAAATCACAAATATTGGAGATTTCTTCACTTCCCTTTTCTTGTGTGATGGTCGTAGAAACTTACCTTCTATGTTTCCTAAAGTCCCGTGTCTAGGGTATTTTCTTTCATTGTTTTCTTTTTTGTGATTAACACAGAGTGCCCGTTCATAGAAAAGATTGACATGGAACTGGGTACAAAATTCAGATTCTCCCCAAGATCACTGATAGGCTTTTTTCTCTCCTTTGGTGACACAGATATAGGCTACATTAGAGCAGATTAAAAGTAGATAAAGGCAGGTTTATCAGGAAGCAGCTTTCCTGTGGGTTCAGAGATGTTACTGGAGAAGGAAAGTGAAGTTATACTTCAAGGCTAAAACAAGTGGAGGAGGTTATGGGTCTTGGGATGGTGCTGACTTGTAAGGTTGCAGCTTGTGCAGGGAATGAGCAGGTGTTCCAGCCTAACATGTATGGTCCTCCTGCCTCCTCGTCCTAAGTACTGGTATTACTTAGGGATGTGGGACACCAGGCTCAGTCCCTTAAGATGTGGTATATGTGGTGCTGTGCTTTTCTACAGGATGGAACTGGAATGGACTTGAAGGCTTTTGTGTGAGACTTAACTTTTAGAGATACAACACAAATGACTATTCACCCCAGATGGGGAGAACAGGACAGAACAAAGTATAGATAGCAACAAATTCCACTTGGTGAACAATGAGTTTTATTGAGGTGACTTACAGAATTATGAGGGAAAGGTTACTTACAGAAATAGAAATTATTCAAAGACAGAGGTATCTCCAAGGCCCACCAAAGCACAGGTGAGATCTCACAAAAGCTGGGAAGTAGCAGCACACTCCACAGCCAAAGACACCACCACAAGTTGGAGAGTGTTCTTTGCGGCAGCTCAGTTGGCTGGAGCATGTACTTTGAAGGGACTCAGTTGATCTGTACCTCTTCTGGTCAGTTCAGCTGCTTTCTGCTTCTGCTAGGCAGCTGATCTGAGAGGCTTTATAGCTTTCCCTGTCTGAAAGACTTTTTTAAAGAAACTCTCAGCAGCCATTTTTGTTTACCCTTGAGAGGGGTGCCTAGAGAATCTGGTCAGTTTCCGGGACTTTCTGAAGCTACTCTGAGTCAGTTACCTTCTGGCTAAGGAGCTTCCCTGTGGGTGCAGTGGCTCAGACTCCCAGGATGCTGCTGCACAGCACTCCACCCCGTCCTGCAGCTCTTACATTCTTCCCGCCACCTCTTCCGCGATGCTCCCTGAGCCTTGGAAGGGGCGGCAAACATATCCACTATGGCTAAGAATTAGGCCACTGTATCACAGCAACAGTCCCTTGGTCTCAAGAGCTTCACTGGTGGTTCAGGTGATGCTGACAACGTCGGCAGTCTATGGCATTAAAAACACACTTGTTTAGAAGGCAGAGGTATCAACATCTGACAGGAACATCTAATCCATCTAATAAAGAATAGAAGCTGTTCCCCCATTGTGACCTATGAGCACCACATCTACAGGATTTTGTCCAGACTTACAGTATCAGATATGAACCCCCTCTTATGGAGTGCTCTTAGTTCCAATCAGAAGGCTTTTGGAATTGCTCATGTTAACCTAGCCATTACAAAATGAGAGGGACCTCCTCACAGGCTTGTCACTAATTTAAGCAGCAGGTACATGTTAGTGACATATCTCTACCAGCAACCTGAATGCCACCCTCTGGCACTATGATTGCCTACCAGCAGGGTAGATGTTTCCAGTTCAGTCCCAGCTTCTTTTCCTGTGTCCTGCAGTCAAAGCATTGTCTTCTGAAAACAAAGTCTTACTGTTTAGTTCTGGCATAGAACCAGCATCAGTAGCAATAGATTCTATGGTTTGTGGGCCCTCAAGGGTTTCCATGGCCAACAACCCTCATGTGGGTTGCCCGTCCCTGGCACTAGGCTTTCATGTAGTTACCACATGCCTTCTGGGAGTATCGATTTTCATACAAGTAAACTACCTTCTTTCTTTTAATTTACCCAGCCCTTGTAGGAATGTAGAGTAGACAGAATTACCGTTGTACTTGGGTGGCTCTCCAATGGCTTGCCAAATCTGTAAAACACTCAAAGGTTTACCTTGTATCATCCATGTAACAAAATGTTTTCTGGAGGATGAGTAGGACAAAGCAACCTCCTTAACTACCATGCCCTAACAAATAGTGGGTTACAAAAGTGACCTTGTTGAAGCACTCAAACTGTCTGTTTCATCTGTTCTATTAAGAGAATGGTGATCACAGAAGTCCAAAACTAAGAAGATACTAAAGTTGAACATAAGCAAGATCTAACACAGCATGGAAATGTCCTATCCACTTGTATCAGTATCAATTCCCCTACAGATCAAGGTGGGCATAAAACGTGGACATAAGCTGCTAACTTAATTAGCTCCCTGTAATGCTCACTCAATCCCTCTGAGATGTTATGTTTCTATATCCTGGAGCTCTTCTATGGAGCCTACTGCATTTCTCCATCCATGACCAGCTAACTCTCTATGTCTGACTTGATGTGAGTAGAACTACTCAGGACCAAAGGGACACCTGGCCGCGCTCTTGCCTGCTGCACCTGCTAGTTTCATAAGTGTGGAGGTTGCTTGGTTAGGACTCTAGCTCTTTCTATAGCTTCAGCTTCCCCCATTCAACAAACTTCAGTATTTCAGAGTCTAAAGCTGGACAAACCATCTCTGTGCTTATCATTAACTTTTCCTAGAAGGAAATAAACACTGCTTCGTCTTGGGGGATATTTGCCTCTGACTTGATCATTCTCATTTGAATTATCCTCTCACAGATGCCATCTACCAACTATTCCTCAGGCTTTAAAGCATTCCAGGAGTCATTTAGCACAAAATTTGGCATTTCAGCAACGATTTGTTGGTGGTGTTTTTTTGTTTTTTTGTTTTTTTTTTTTTGAGGTGGATGAGGACTCCATATTGACACAAATTGAGCTACCTTTATCTTTGAGGAACCCAGATAGACTTCTTGCTCTGCTTTTCCGGATTCTTAGCTCATTTACAGTGCTCTCCCACATTCTACACAGTTTCCTTGCTTGTCTATATCATTCAGATCAGCAAAGCCTTTTCTATTATATAAAGTCCTGACCCACCAAACTATGCAGCAAAGTAAGTTCTTAAAGTTTTGTACTAGCCTGGATATGTCTACTGGATGAATCTTTTCTTTTATGAATCATATGAATACAATTAACCTGTCCTAATGAATTAGAGCCAAACACAGTGTCTCTTCTTCTGATTTTCCGACAAAAGCTACTGTCCCTCTTTATTGGTCTTCCAGCCCCTGATACTTATGGGGACATGGAATGGAGTTAACCATGTGTTCCTAATGGATTTGAAATGTCAATCTATTAATGAGTGGTTTCCATCATACTGTCTCAGGTTATATATTTTTTGCCTTAAGGAAGGGAGGAATGTTACATTACTCAGTTTTCCTCCTTCCTCAGCACTCAGACAGATACCATTTGATTCCTATCTTTTCCCATAGCCCCATGAGCTAGGTTGCACCAGGCTCTTTCATTCCTTGTTCAAAAGTCTTCCCTAATTCCAGCAGTTCAAGTACCAAGTCTTTTCTGATGATCCTAAGTTCTTATAAGGGACCAATGGTAAGGCCCCTACTGCATGTTAGCTTACAGATTTTCTCTCCTTCCCTACTAAAGCTTGGACATGAAGGGGATCTTTCATTGCAATTACTCCCACTCCCTTGTCAGCTCTTTAACCAAACTTGCTGGCCAAACCAGAGGCTCAGATGGAGGATGCTGGTCGCATCTCCCTTTCCTTGGTTCAGTAGTTTCTTTACAAGATGATCTCTGCTTTGCTGCCATCTATCTCAGATGCACTTTTAACTCCACAGAATAGGAACCAGGAGGATTCCTCTGCCACTTGTCAACAATATCTCAAGGTTGAAAATTTTCCCCTGAAACTTTTATTGTTTTGTGAACATCTCTCCATATTAGCATAGACCTACATCTCACCTCAGGAATACAAGTTACAGAGATTGAACAAACTATACTTTCATATATTCATTATCAGCAAATACTTCTTCACAAACTTCAATTATGTACAGATCCAAGATATCAGCCTTAGAAACTCTCACAACCTAGACACAAGCATATCCTCCTACAAAGGATCAATTTTATCTGGAAGCAAACATCCTCAGGATCAGAGACCAGCTAGAGAAGCCTTGGAAAACATCAGCCCATCCTCCATGGAAACAGACCCTCATGATCCCATCTGATGACTGCACCAGGGTATTTGTTGTACTGAATAACTTTCAATAGAGGTGTCCAGTAGCCACAGTATAAAGTTCTTTCCACTGACATTCTGAGGCTTACAGTTGTTCTGTATTTCTTTTTTAGTATACAACTTCTACTTAAAATCAAAATGAACCCAAAAATTGAATAGCAATTTTTGTTCAGAATTTCATTTCTCCCCATCATGTCTACAAAATGAAGAAATATTTAACTAATCAGCTATGGATATTAGAATCCACAAAGAGGCCCACAATCATATAAGACATAAGAAATGTGAATGTGCCATGATAAAGACAAAATCAAAAACTACAACAACAACAAAACCATCATCCTCACAAGTAGTCCTGAGACAGGACTGTCAAAATCGCATTAGAAATATTTTTAATAGGATACAAGATCCATGATATAAAAGATGCTTCAAAGTAATTTAAATATGACCACGTAAAGGCAACATATTTAATCATGAATATGAGGTCAACCTGGCACTTCAAATTCGACCACAGTAGAGGATATGACTCTATATAGGTTGTACAATAAAACAGATGCAATTTCCCAACTGTCCTCTGCCTCTAAGGAGCTGAACCAATGCCTCTACCCTTCTCATTTTGTCTTTTACAGAAGAGCTTCCCTTCCATAACCTACCCCCAGCACGGACATAGGCCTCCCATTGGGAACCCATGAGGACAGACTTAGAGCATCATGGGTTCCAAGGATTTATTGTCAGCAAAAAATCTTCACAAACTTAAATAGGAAAAATCCAAGATGTCATCACTGATAGCCCTGAGAACCCAGACATAAGCACAACCTCCTAGGAAGTATCAAGTGTCTCTTGGTGAGAGTACAAGCATAAGACTTTCAGCATTCCCTCATCCCCTCATCATGAGGGAAACACACCCTCAGGAGCACCTTGCTGGAAGTGAACCCTAGAGTGATGTGGTACCCTGGGGATTTAGTAGCACCAAGCATGAGAGATTCCTACTGCCACATCCATCCTTGGGGTGGCCCTCTATATGTCAGTGATGAGGCACATCCCATTCACGATGACAAAGAATTCCAACAACAACTGGCAGAATTCATCCTGAGTCTTGCATCCTGGATCAGCTCGTCTCAGAGATAAAAATTCTATTAAATCAATTACTGACTTTGGATGATACAAAAAGGCCCACAGTCATTAATGTCCTGGAATACCTATGGCTGAGACATCAAGAAGACACATCACCAATGTCTTCACGAGGAAGAAATCCCAAGGGAAAAATTCCCAGCCCATAATTTGAAAGCTTTTTGATGAAATACTAAAAACAAGATATCAAATATGACTTAAAGAAACAAATTTAAGAGCATGTAATGGCAACATATTTGATCAGGATAAAGAAATTTAACATGTACATGTCAATTGACCTATGAGGTCACCAGTTAAAAGAAACCCAGTACTCAATAGCAGAGCTCAAAGCCAGGAGTCTATGAGGAAACACACTTCACTGAGGTAAACTCAGGGAAATCAGATACAAATATTGCTGGTATATATAGATACCTTTTTAGGATGGACTGAGACTTTTCCCACTAAACATGAGACTGTGCAGACGGTGACATAAAAAATACTAAAAGAAATTCTTCCAAGGTATGATTTTTCTAAGTTTATATGGTCATACATTGTGTTTAATGGACATACATTGTGTCACAGATAAGTTAGAGATTAGCTAATATCCTGGGGATTAATTGAAAATTTCATTGTGCTTACAGACCCCAAAGTTCAGGACACATAGAGAAGATAAACAGAACCCTAGAAGAGACATTAACTAAATTGACCTAAAAGACTGACAATGACTAGGTGACTCTTCTCCCCTTCATCCTAAATAGAGTACAGAACTCCCCATATCAGATGGGACTCACCCCCTTTTTTTTGTTTGTTTGTTTGTTTGTTTTTTGAGACAGGGTTTCTCTGTGTAGCCTTGGCTGTTCTGGAACTCACTCTGTAGACCAGGGTGGCCTCGAACTCAGTAATCCACCTGCCTCTGCCTCCCAAGTGCTGGGATTAAAGGCGTGCGCCACCACTGCCCAGCTAGGACTCACCCCTTTTAAAGCTATGTTTAGTTCACCTACTGACAGAAGTTATTACAGAAGCAGACAAATGCTTATTATTATGTAATTTTGAGGGTATCCAGTGGGTACACAAACATGTTTGGCTTAAACTTTGTGCTTTTCATAAAACAGGTCCACATCCAGAGCTCCACCAACTTTAGCCTGGAGATTGGACCCTAGTCAACAGACACTGCCAGGGGCCAGTAGAGCCTCAATGAAATTTCCCTGTGCTACAGAGTTACGGTGTGGATGCACTGCATATCTATCTGCACTTGAAGAACAGCCTTGCCAGCATAAGAATTCAGCATCAGGACTCCCTTCTGTCTCCCACTAATGGGCCCCTACCTATGCTGCAGGGACACCACAAAGACATAGCCCTGTGACTCTTTTCATGAAGCATCAGGAAGTCCCATTATTGGCCTGTCTAGTCATAAGGGAAAGATGGGGATGAGAGGCCAAATCATTTAAATTTAGGCTCCATTTTAGAGAATCTGACATAAGTTTGAACTCAGGTAAACTAAAAGGCTGGTACCTAGCATTAGTTGCCAATTTATCCCCCAAGTAAACCTCAGCCTAGCTCCAGTCTCTAGGCTAACCCCCAAGAAGACCAGTGTCTCCAGGTTATTCCCTCAACAAATATGAACCCCCAGGTTACAATCACACCCCTGCCTATGGACCAACAATGGAGAGGGAAGCAGAAATTAAGTTTATAATATGACTCCTAGCACCAGCCGATATTGTTAAAGGCCAGGATAGCATTCCTTGCTGCTTACTATAAAGCCTTTCCCCAATAGGTATTTCAGGCTCCTGTCTCCACCCAAAACCTTCCTGCCTGTCAGTGGTGAGCTAAAGAACCTGAGCTAGCTCATATAGAATAAATACCCTTCTGTGAGTCACATCAGATCAGTTCCTGTCTGACTTTTGGGGGGTGGGAGGTAGGGATCAATAACAATTCCACAGCACTATAATACTTGTAGATATCTCTGAATGGTAATGTTAGGATTTGTAAATATAGTCATTCCTAGAAATGATTTATTCAAGGAAGATATCAATTATCTACATCTCTCTTTCTACTTTACCTGATCGCTTCTACCAACAGAAGCAAGTAGTGAAAATGTCAAGAGAGCTTAAGGCCAGTTCCTTTGAAGAAAACATCTCACAAAAAATTATATCATGGGCACCATTGTTTCAAGGGTCTTTGGCTTTCCAACTTATGACAGAGACCTTGGTGCCCATCCAAATACTGACAGTAGTCAACAGTACAGACTTTTAATCATCATTGATACCGACCTAATGAAATCTTTCTTTGGATCATTCTAACATGAAAGAGTTGTTGCAGGTAATTGAGACCAGGATGAAATCCTACCTGGTTATGGAACAGGAAGCAAAGTTAACTCCACTGAAACATGTACTTAGTGTAGTTATTTGGAGGAGGAGGGGGAGGCTGCCCATACTCTCTTTAGGGAACTGATGGTGGCTCTCTAACCTTCACATATACACCATATTTCCAAGTGAGTTATTAAGCATGAAAACATCTCAATAGCTTACAAAGAGCTCATTAGACTTAGTGACTTAGGTGTGAGGAAAAGACTCACCTGTGGGAAACCAGTCAAGAGCTTCAACTGAACACCTGAATACTGTTTTCATGGGGTGTTCAAGAACACAGGGGCTTCCTTCTCACAACCCAGGCCTTGTTTTGATCCTCCACTCTTTAGAAACTGGACCTCTCATTCATAGAGGCAGAAAATTTAAAGATCAAAAGCCAGATTTTAATTTGAGTCAACTTATATGACAGATCACCTCTACAAAGAACTTAAAGACCTACTGTATGAGGAACTGAAGATAGAATCATATAGAGTCATATAATCCTGGGACTTATGACACAGCCTTGGCTTAGATATGATGAAGACACAACAAGGATTTTCTCAGAAGAAATCCAAAGGGAACCTTGAACCCAACCAAGCATTAGAATTTTTTTAGTGAGTTACTGAACCCAGGAAGTCAGAGATGCTTTAAAGCAACAAAAATATGACCTTGTAATGGCAAACAATTAAAAAGTAGAAGTTCACCTAGCAGTGACAATTAGAGAGGGCACACAATGACACACACACAACCTCTCAAATTCCCATTGCCTCTAAGGGGAAACAGTGTCCTTCCCTCTAAACCTTCTTTTTACCTACTCTACCAGAGCTGCCTGGAGATGAGAGGAAATGGCATAAGGAAACACTGTGCCTTCTACCCTTTCTTCCTTTAATAAGAATGGATAAGGCAAAAGCACCCCACAGCATGGACATTCTCCTTTCCTGAGGAACAAGAGATCCTGAGAGACAGAGAACAGCAGCAACAGCTCCAAGGATTCACTGATACTAAGCACGTTTGCATAGTGTTCATCTTCACAAATATCAAGAATGAAAAAGACCCAAGATGTGACCACTCATAGCTCAGAACCTAGACACAAGCACATCCCATTTGTAGCAGGGTCACCTCCTTTTCCGAGGAAGTAGCCGAGAGTAAGAGCACAAGCATAAAAGCCTGCAAAGTTAGCAACCCATCCTCCAAGAAACTCATCCTCTGGAGCACTGCAAGGGTTTTGTATTAGACTGAATATTGTATCCCAGAAATGCTGTGTAGCACACATTTGATGCACTTCCAAATGACATCTGGAGCCTTGGAGTAGTGCTCTATAGTAACTGGACACCTTCCCTTCAGAGAGACCGAGAATCCAAAGAATAAATAGCAGATATCATTCTGAAATCTTGTATTCCCACATCACCTATCATCACATCATCAAATAGAGATTGATGATGTACTTCATCAATTCATGACAGTGGATGTCAAAAGAGCACCATAATAATGGAAGGCCTGGCACACCTATAGATGCACCAAGCTGAAGACAATTAAAAAGGATCCTCAGAAGAAATCCAGAGGGAACCAGATTCCAAATCTGAATTATAAATAATTTACATGGAGTGAGTATAGGATACAGAGTATCAAATTGCTTTGAAAGGACAAAAATGCATGGCAATATATTTAATCATAAATAAGAATTTCACCTGCCATTGGAAATTTGAACACAGTCGAGGGAGGGAATAAAGACCTCTGTAAAACCTCTCAAACTTCCTCTGCTTGCAAAGAGCGGAACCAGTGTTCCTGTGCTTCCATCATATGTAGCGACACTCTACCTGAGCAGTTAGGAGACAAGAAGAAGGGCTGCACAAGGTAGAGTGTCCCTCTTACCTATCTACACTGAAGAAAATCGTCTCAGAAGAGATCTGGCCCCATCACGGACATATGCCTCATCTCAAAAATAGGTCTTATAGAGACACTGAGTGTCACATAAGCTTAGAGGAATTTTTATCAACAAGCAGATAGTCACAAACTTCAAATTTTGCTATTACATCTGACAGCATGAAGAACCCACACACAAGCATGGTCTACTCGGGCAGGGGCCTGCAGTCCCAGGCCTCCCGTGTGGCAGTGGAAGAGGCCCTCGACTGCGGCATTCAGGCCCTCGGGCCAATGTGGCAGCGGAGGGCGGAGTCAGAGTCCCGCAGGCCAAAGCAGCGGCCTTGGTCGGAGCACTTCCCACCAAGGTGCTTTGGTTCCCACATGGTTGAGACGGTCGCAGTCATAGAAGTAGGCCCATAAAGACACGTGGACTGGGCTTCCATGAAGTAGTTTTATTGATGACAATGGTGAATCTGTTGTGCTCCCCATGAAAAGCCAGGAGGAGTTTCCTTATATTGGAAAGGGGCGGGACTAGGGAGGAGACTTAATTACCTATGTCCCCCGCCTCATTAATATGCAAATCTCAAGGCAGAGGGCTCTTAGGCACGCCCCTTACCCATGTCTTACATGACTTAAGATTACAGGTGAAATGGAGAGGGCCCCGGTTCTGGGGGTATGGCCACAGCTGCAGTCTCAGGGTTCCAGGCCAATGGCAACCCTTCCATGGTCCAACATCCTCTATGTTTTGAGGCACTGTCTACTGAGGAAGTCCGGAGTAAGCGCACAAGCATACAATCCACAGAAGACAGCAGCCCTTCCTGAAGGGAAAGAGATGCTCAGGTGCCCCGCTGGTGCCAGTAAACGGTTGTGAATATTTTGCCCCACAGTTACTCAGCATCACACAGTCTGAAGGGCTTCTCACTGATATCTGTAACCTTGGAATGGTCTTCTGCTTTCAGTGATAAGATTTCTTAATTAAGGGAGACAGAAACTTCAAATAAGAACATAGAATTTGTTCTTCGTATGATCACCTTCCAAAAGTTTGAAGATCCATTTGTTCAAATACTAACAGTGGGTACAAAAAAGAGGCCAAAAATCATCACTGCATGGCACACCTGTGGATATGCCCTGATAGCAACTCATCAAAGGTTTCTTCAGAAGAAATCCAGAGGGACCCTACCCAAAGGTAGCATCAGAAATGTTTTAATGGGGTAGATAATACAGGATGTCAAACATGTTGCAAAATGCCAAAGCCACAACCAAGTAATGACAACTTATCTTAATTCTGAAAATGAAATCCTGATAGAGTAAATTTGACAAGAAAGCACAGAGTGGTACAATGTCACATTCACACCTTCACCCCCTTCCTCTATTTCTAAGGAGGAGAAACACTTTCCCTTCCCTTCCCACCTTCCTGTTGCCCACTCTACCTGAGCTGCCTGGACATGGGAGGAAAAGGCTGTAGGAGCCAGAGTTCTTCCATCCTGTCTTCCCTGAATAAATCAAAGGGCAGATTCTATGAGGAAGCTTGTATCCCAGATCACTTCTTCCAGAGCTTAAGGATATACTTAGCCATTTAATGACAGTGGATGCCTGGCTTTTCATTTTTCTTTCCCTTTCTTGATTTTCTGCCACGATCCTTGATCATTCTTACCACACACCCTGTTTGTCCTTGACTTGTTGTTCAATGTATTGTAACTGGTTCTTTAAGTATTTCTGACTTTTAATGTTAAGATTCATATCTAGCTGGGCAATGGTGGCACATGCCTTTAATCCCAGCACTTGGGAGGCAGAGGCAGGCGGATTTCTGAGTTCAAGGCCAGCCTGGTCTACAGAGTGAGTTCCAGGACAGCCAGGTCTACACAGAGAAACCCTGTCTCAAAAACAAAAACAAAAACAAAAAGACTCATATCTATAAACATTCTAAGAAGTGATTTATTCTGGGTAGATAACAATTCCCTAGCATCAGTATTTGCTGTTGCTACTTTTCATGTCCTTAAACAAAAGAAAATTCTGATGCTGATATTGGAACTCAAGACCAGTTTCTCTAAAGAGAACATTTTAACAACTTTATATTATGTCTTGGCATCCTGGATTCAGGGCCCATTGTGTTTCTATCCTATCACTGACTACCTGGTGGCCATCAATATTCTGGAAGTGACAAGTGTACAGGTGCCTTGATTAGCTCTCAGCCTGGGCTCCTGAAAGCACTGCATCATCCTCACATCACACAACTGCTGCAGGCCATGGAGATGAGAATAAAATCCTACCAGGTTATGGAACATGGAGCATAGGGAACCAGGGGTTGCTACAGGTTTGTAACAATCTCTCTTTAGAGAACTTACTTTGGTTATCATAGCTTTGCATAGTCACCATATTGCCCAGTGACATACTAAGCATGAAAACATCTCAGTCGATTAGAAAGGGCTCATTACACTCAATGGTTTTGGCTTAGGAAAAAGAAGACTCTCCTCTGGAAATATGAAGGTCACAAGCTTCATGGTATCAATGGATATTGTTCTCCCAAAGTGTTCGGTCACACAAAGTAAGAAGGTATTCCCTTGATATGCTGGGCTCTGTAATGATACTATACTATTTAGTAACAGGACACCTCCCATGTCAGAGAGAGAATTCAAAAATCAAAAAGCCAGTTTTACGGAATGCAAATGTCTATGCCTGAAAATCCCTAACAAGAGCTTAAAAATTTACTAAATCAATAACTGAAAATAAAATCACATACAGTCCTATGATTTTGGTAGTTATGGGAAACCCAAGGTTGATCCATAAAGAACACAACAAGGATTTCCTCAAAAGAAATCCAAAGGGAACCCAGACCTCTACCTGGCATTAGAAATCTTTTTAATGTGTTACTGAATACAGGCAATCAGAGATAATTTAAAGCAACCAAAGATCAACCATGTTATAGAAAATAATTGACTATAAAAAATTTCACCAGGCAGTGTCAATGTGACCACATTAGGTGGTACAGTGACCCCCTGCACAATGTCCCAATTTCCCACTGCATCTGAGGAGGGTGCCAGTTCCCCTGCCCTTCATACTTTCACTCCAACCACTCTTGTTAAACTTTCATCCAGATGAAAGGAAAAGACATGAGGGCAGAGTGTGCCTTCCACTGTATCTTCCTGAAGAAGAACTTCACAAACCAAAACTCCACCTCAGCATGGATATTATCCTCGCCTCACAGAGAGCAGTTCCCGAAAGACTGAGAGCAGCATCAGCTTCAAGGATTCACTGCTGTTAAGTACGCTTTCAGAGTCTTCCTCTTCACAAACTTCAACTATGAAAAAGCACAACATGTGACCACCTAGAGTGCTCAGAACCTAGATAAAGCATTTCTTCACAGGGATATTAAGTCTTCCCGAGTGAAAATACTCGCAGGAAGAACACAAGAATCAAACCCTCAAAAGTTAGAAGCCTGTCCCCAGTGAAACACACCCTCTGTAGCACTTCCAGAGTTAGAGCCAGGGTTTGTATTGAACTGGATATTGTGTCCCTGAGGTTCACAGAAGCACACACTGCAGCTCAATGAATGTCCCATCCATAGAGACAGAATTCAATGACTAATCCGTAGATACGTTCATGAAACTTTTACCCAACATCATCAATCCCCAGAGCTTGAAGATCTACATAATCAGTAAATTGCAGAGGATGCCAAAAATAGGCTCATCATACTGGAAGTTCTGGCACACCTGTAGCTACACCAAGCTGAAGATCTAGGTCCACAGAAGAAATATGGAAGGAACCAGGCTCCAACCTATAATTTTAAATGTTTTAAATGGAGTGTGTAAAACAGGGTATCAAATATGCTTTAAAGCAACAAAATACATGGAACCACATTTAATGATATATAAGCATTTAACTTGCCAATGAATGTTTGAACACAATAGAAGCAGGGACATAGACCCAAGTCAAACCTCCCAAACTCCCTCTGCTTCTAAAGAGGGGAAGCAGTGTTTCTACACTTACCACTGCTCCTCCCCTATCTATGCTGAAGAGGACATTCCCACACAAAGCCTGCCCCCATCATTTAAGCCTTGCCTCAAAACAGGACTCACAGAGAGAATATGAGGATTATCAGCTCTGAGGAATTATTAACAAGAAGCACACATTTAACAATTTAATACTATGCTGTGACCACTGACAGCACAAAGAACCAAGGCCCAAACACAGGCTCCTCTATGTATTGAGGCACTTTGCTAGAGATGTCCAGAGTAAGAGCAGCAGCATAGAATCCTCAGAGGCAGCAGTCCACCCTCCAGAGCAAGAGATGCTTAGCAGCACCTGTGGTGGAGGTGCCAGGGTAGGAGTTAAGGGAAATACTGTGCTGTACATGTGGTCAGGAGAATTATTTGAAGGGCTTCCCACTGATACCTTTGACTTTGCAGTGGTCCTCTACTTTTAGTGACAATGAATTTACATTAAGAGAAACAGAAATTTCAAATTACAATTCTTATCTGTAAACAGAATTTGTTTTTTATACTCACTCAATAAACTCTTCTAGGAGCTTAAACATTCAGTTAATCAAACACTAACAGTGAGGCCACAGAGAGAGCAACAATCATCACATCATGACACATCATTTGGATGCCTGATGATGCAAAATCATCAGCAATTCTTTTAAGAAAAAAATCTATAAAGACCTTGCCTAAAGGTATCATTAGAAATCTTCATAATGTGGTAGGGAATACAAAAGAACAAAGTCTTTTAGAGCAACAATATCATGTAATGAAAACCTACTTAATCCTGAAAAGAAAGTCCTTATTGGTAGCACAAATTTGTCCACAATCAAGGTCAGGGCAGTAAAATGGAACATTCATCACCTCTGCAACTTTGTCTGCTTCTAAGGAGCAGAATTAGATCACATTTACAGGTTGAGCCTTGGAGTGGTCCTTTAAGTTTTAGTGAGCAGTCACACCCCAGTCAGAAAGACAGAATGTAAGGTTCCAATGTCAGACCTGAAACATATGTCCCAGATCATTTTCCCCCAAAGCTTACACAATATACTTAATCAAATACTAATCAAGTGGCTTTCATGAAGTTTCCCCACTCATGGGTGTTTTGGACACCCTTGCCTGTGCTTTGATGTACATTCATCAAAGATTTCCTCAGTCAAAATTCTAAGGGAACCAGATCTCAACCTAGCTTTTGCAATGTTTTTAATGGGTTACAGAAAAAAGTAATTCAAAGATGCTTTAAACCAACCAAAATACAACTATGCAATGACAACATATTTAATTATAAATAATAAGTCCACATGGAAGTGCAAAGGTAATTAAAATAGAGGGCAGGGTTGTATGATAACCCCTGCACCACCTCCCAACCTTCCTCTGCATTGAAAGGCGGAACCAGTGCCCACGCTCACTACCTTCACTTTGATCAGCTATCTGATCTGTCTGGAGAGGAAAGACTGAAGAAAATGTAGTGTGCCTCCCACCCTTTCTTTTCTGAAGAGGACTTTACCTGAAGAGGAAATTTCCCAGGAAAATTGCACTCTAGAACAAACATCCACATGCGTGACTTCAGGAATAGAATTTGGAGACAGACTGAGACCAGTATTTCCTCCAGGGTTTATAATCATTAAACATGTCTGCACATATCATGACTATTACAGGACAGCATGGATAGAAGTTAGAATCTAGACCCAAACACATGCTCCTGGGGTTTCTTTTCCATCAAGAAAACTCCTGGGTGAGATCCCAGTTCAGAGGCCTCAGAAGACAGCAGCCCATCCTCCTGGGAAACAGACCCTCAGGAGCATCTCACCTAGCAGTGCCAAGTTCTACTTTGGTCCCCCCTAAGAAATCAGGAAGAAAGGGTACCATCAATACAAATTTAAAATGCCTACACAGCTTCTATTCTTGCCTTTCCATGCATGAAACAAAATAAGACAAACAAGCAAACAAAAAGCCAACGACTTTTGAGCAAAAGTAAAATCCTGGCAGCAAATAAGGGAGGTCACGGAGAAATCAGCTAACACATACAGGCAGGATGGTAACAATACCCTTTTGTATTTAATCATGTATGCTTTGAATACTGTCTTCTTAACATAAATATTTACTAAGATACACATAGAGTTTTGATAATGTATCAGCAAGATTCATTGATATACCACACAGCATGTGGCAAAGCCTGACACCAGCCTCATAAACAAGGCCAGGAGTAGGGCTAACTCTTGAACAGGACACACTGAGTGCAAGAGAGGCACTCAGGTGTTGCTCCCTGGATCAGACCAATGGAAATGGGTGGTCAGTACAAGGGGTGAACAAAGAACACTTTGTAATTTTTACTGTAAACCCATGTTTTCAGGTCTCTTTGAATGAAGAGGCTCCTGCATCCTCGCCTAGATTAAGGCAAGATGAAGATACTCACAAGTGCATGAACAAGATAAATGAAAATGGCTGCTGACTTCTGGAGTACCCAGCCCTTGGCTCTCACCACTTGTTGTACAAGAATAGTGTCTCTGGAAGCTTGCAGTCCTTCCTCACTGAGCCTGATGCCTCTGTACTGGCAGGATCCAAGTAAGTGTGGGGTGCTGCTCAAGTCCCCTTTATCCATCACATCCCCTGCTGTGTACATGGGCACTGAGAGTCCACTGGTTTTACTATAATCCTAGACCTAAGAAGGGACACCACTTCCACAATGAGATGACACAAAAAGGCTACCAAATGAAAGGGCCAAACATACATAAAACTGATGGTGACTATGTGTGCTATTTATATGGGTGTCCTCTATAGCAGTGACCTTAATCAATAAATGCAGAACTGAACCATGAGACAGAGGAACATGGAGCTCTGAATTGAGGCAAGCCTGGTCTATAGAGCAAGCTCTAGTCTAACCAAAGATAAAGATGGCTGCATGATGAAATATTGTAATTATAATTGCAAAACTATATTGTGATGGTTTGTATATGCTTGGCCCTGGGCATGGCACTATTGGGAGGTGTGGCCCTGTTGGAATAGGTGTTTCACTGTGTGTGTGGGCTTTAAGAACCTTATCCTAGCTGCCTGGAAGTCAGTATTCTGCTAGCAGCCTTCAGATGTAGATGTAGAACTCTCAGCTCAGCCTGTACCATGCCTGCCTTGATGCTGCCATGCTCCTGCCTTGATGATACTGGACTGAACCTCTGAACCTGTAAGCCATCCCCAATTAAATATTACTCTTATAAGAACTACCATGGTCATGGTGTCTGTTCACAGCAGTAAAACCCTAGCTAAGACAATTATAGAACTAAATTTTATTAAAATTAATTTTAACTCTGAAATTAAGCATCACATAAAAATTGCTTCAATTCTTCCAGACTTGCTGTAATCCTAACAGGCAGATTCAGGGCAGGGACAAATATAACATTGTGATTTAAAGATAAAAGTGTTTACATTTGAAATCAACCCATGCAAAATTATATATTAACACTGCAACCCTAGTACCATTAATAATGAAAATAAAATACTGTGTGTTTCCAAGGAGCTCAGTTTTAAATACAAAGTACCCTTAAGTTCTTCCTGCCTCTGTGCTCTGTTTACCCAGTTTATTCATACCTATCCATCACTGCTCTAGAGGCAGTGGGACCTAGGAAAATGGAGCCCAACCGAAGATATATTAAAGTCTTATGATAAATCCATCTTCATTCAAAGCCTTAGATAATATTTATATACCATTCAACATATAATTCTCATGAGTTCAAGATTTATACAATCACAAGAACTAACTACAAGTGACAAAATTATGTTTTTTTATAAAGGCATATAAAGGGTCATTTAAAAACTTAACTGAATTACAACAGCAAGCAATAATGAGTAATCTGAAATAAACTCACTCCTATCCAAAACACCAGGGAGGAGCATGAAAAGACATTTCATGGATAATTTGGTATTTTGAAGAAACTATGGTCACAAGACTCTTGTCTGGATCTTTTGGGAATATTCTCACAAGCACTCAAAAGTCTTCTCACAGGACTCCATTACTGGATCATATCTGATACCTGTCAAAGTGAGAGAGGTGTTTACAAATATAGAAGAGAAATCAATGGACTCTTCATTTGAGCAGAATACAAAATATACCATCTAGCTCAGGTTTTGGTCCTGACACAGTAAAATAAAGTGTTTGAAATTTAATAAATTATTTCTTTTATAAACATTAATAATGACCTGGAATGCAGTGAGTGTGTCACTGATACAATTATGCATCTCAATGAAGCTGTTTGACATATGCACGCAGAGTTCTGCTCAAGACTGTTCCTGTAGAAGTACTACCCTGAATGTCACACAAAGGATACGCAAAACAAAATCCCTCTTCAATAGTAAGGTTACCATTATTGAAATATTTTCTTTTCTACTTAACCTAAATGCAACTATTCTAAAGTATGTATACATACACACATATATGTACATTGTGTGTGTGTGTGTGTGTATGTGTGTATAATGCCCATATTTCTACATCATTATCTATCTACAAATGAAATTAGGATAGATATTCAAACATGGCAGGAATCTATAGGTTGAAACTGACACAGAGGTCATGGTGGGGCACTGCTTACTGGCTTGGTCCACATGGCCTGCTCCCATGGACACATTTTCTCAATTTTGGCTCCCTTCTCTCTGATGACTCTAGCTTGTGTCAAGTTGACATAAAACTATCCAGCACATTCACTTTCCTTAAACCACTTCAACTCCCTGTGTAGACTTCCCTTTAGCCCCAGCAGAATATGTTACACACAGGCTTTTACTTTCCCTTCCACTAATTATGGTCATATGACCACAGCCAAAAGTCCCTATGTGTGTCATCTGCTGTGATCTGTTCTCTCATCCCTTTTTCTCTACGTCTCAGGCACAGTGATGCCTGTTCCAGCCAGATCATGTGGCAGCACCAGAGTTCTCAGGCATGCTGCTACATAGTCTCAGTAAAAGGCCTAAATATAAATGAGTCATAAGCATGAAAAGGTAAGCTTGCCCCAGCATCAATTGTGTAGTTCTCTGGAGTTAGTTCCATTACAGAGGTGCTCCTGGTGAGAAGGGACATGGTGGACAGCATCATGCCATTATTTTTGTCACTGATACTGATCAGCAAGTGTGTCATTCACCTATCCACAAAACAGACTACAGAGTGAGAACACAGGTTCCTAATGACTGTTCTTCAGAAACCTCCCCACAACACATCCAATCCAATATGATACTCTTCTGCTCTGGATCAGTGAATGTGTTCACATTCTTACCAAAGCTCTTCCTTACAGAAGATCATGAGAGCCTGTAGGTGACAAGAACAGACAAATCACTTCCCCAAACTTGGAGGAGTAACACAATGCCAGAGCCATAGGATGGTGGTAAGCTTTCCATGCCTACATGTCCCAGAATAATTTCTATTGCCTTCCTAAGAACTGTCTCTCTTCCTAGCCTTCATGACCTCTCTCTGCCATTTCTGTTGAGTGTGTGGAGCAATGACCAAGTCACCAGACTCCCAAAGTCTTTCCACACACATCACCATGAAGGACAGCAGTAGGAAAGCCCTTTGCTGAGAAGCTTTGCAGTGACAGATCACTCGAAACAGGGGCAGGATTTCAAAGCACAATAGGTCTCCAGCAGATGCTCTGCCTGCCTCTCTGCCCCACCCACATTTATTTGAGCAACTATTCTGAAGATCATACCTCAGGTATAAAACAAGAACTCAAAAATTTTGTCTGGCCAGTGTGCTGCTGAAATAGACACGATGCCTTGAGAAAATCGTTTCCTATTTCTGGGCCTCAGTTTCGCCAACTGTTAAATGAAAGAAGAAACCCAAGCATTAGTTTCATAGCACAAGGTTGACAGTTTTAATGGATTTATGGTTCTGCATCAGTCAATGTAAACTAAATGGCACTCTGCTTTTCACTTACCTAACAAATCCTGATCTAGGGGCTGGATAGACGGCTCAGCACTCTACATGTCAATTCCCAGTAACCACATGGGTAGCCAAAAATGGTCTGTGTTCCTGGGGTTCAGAAGTGTTCTATTGATCTCAAAATTCATCTACATTCCTATGCACCTATCCAACATACCTAATACTGATACAAATATACTACACATAATCAAAAATAAAATACCCAGATTAAATTAAATCTCAAAAAGGAAAGAGAAGAATCGTCCAGTTTTGGAGTTAAAAGGACTAAGAACAAGCACCAACACATGGTTCTCTGAGGACAACCTAACAGCACTGCATTGGCAGGCATCCATACCATGTAGCAGGATGAAAATGATGCCAGAGATATTACTTTCCTACAAAGGTGTTGGCCTGAATGCATTAATAATCTCCAGAGTACCCCAAATGTGAATTCTCTACTTCTCTCCCTGTGTCTTGAGTTGTTCCTGTGTGTTATATGAGTCTGAATTACTTTCTGCCTCAATGTTGTCCCGTTAATTTGTTTACATGTCTGTGTTTTCATTTCTGTCTCTGTGTGCCTGAGCCCCAAACCAAGGATTTCACTCTCTCTGTTCTTGAGCAGCACAGAAAATATCATATGGGGTAGGCATGAGGAATACTTCACAGAAATCTTTTAGGGTTTTACAGGGGATTGAGTCACTGACTACAGCTGACCCCAACTTACACAGGTAACAAAGCAAGATTTTTACCCGTTTATGGCTGATCAATCACCATGTAGTAGAAGTACTTGGAACCTGTATGTTCCATTCCCAGCATTTATTATCAATTGTAACAGGCATTGCTAATAGGTCAGGAGCATTGAAGAGTAAATCATTTTAAAGCTTAGATTGGCAGAGAGGTTTGCGTGAAAGATTCAAGGCAAGAAAAACTATTTGTCATTTTTTTCTCTTAAAGACAGTAAGCAGACAGATTGACTTCACGGTTGAATATCAGTCTTATGCGACCTCATAGTGTATCACTAACTTTAGCTCTGAGGTCCCGGAAAAGTTCCAGTATATTAGGAAAAAATACATTCAAAATAATGTATCATTACACCAAGGGAACTATCACAAAGTTGGCATCTAGTGTCCTAACCATACCACATTTGATCCCACATCTGAGAGGTTATACTGTCTCTCAGTATTGCCAGGCTGGGTGCAAGTTTCCAGCCTTAGAATCTATGTGTAGTATACCTTTAAATTATCTCCAAATCATGTGGCCACCGCATAAAACATGGACAACTGTCCTTCAGCCAGCTTATCTCCTTTTATCTATTATCATTCTATTATTATTCTATTATCTATTATTATTCTATTATCATGAATGAATGAATAAATAAATGAATGAATCTTCCTCCTTGGAACTAGAAAATATCCTGAGTGAAGTAACTCAGACCCGAAAAGACATGTATGGTGTTTATTCACTTAAAAGTAGATACTAGCCATAAAGTACAGGATACACATGCTACAGGCCACAGACCCAAAGAAGCTAAAGAACAAGAAAGGTACAAAGGAGGATGCTTGAATCTCAGCCAAAGGGAAATAAAAAGGGACCTGAGATGGAGGGAGGGAGGGAGAGAGCTAGTAGGGGAGAGAGAATAGGGACTAGAACACAGACATCTGACATAGGGAAAACCATAGAGAGAGGGTTGGAGAAAGTGACCAGAAGTGTGTTCCTAGGGTGGGGGTTTCATTCCTAGGATGTGCCAGAGACCTGTGATGGGGAAGACTGCAGGAAGTCTATGATGGTGATTTCAGCTGAGACTCCTTGCAGTGGGGAATATGGAACCTAAAGTGGCCACCTGCTGTTGCCAGTCAGGACTCCCAGTGGAGGGGAAGGACAAAAACATACCCATAAAATTTTCAACTCTAAATTTTTTAGCTTAAAAGAAATGCAAGGACACTGACTGGCCCAACTTGAGATCCATCACATGGACAAGAACCAATCTAGTACACTATTAATTAACACTGCTTTATGCTTGCAGAGAGGAGCCTAGCAAAACTGTTCCCTGAGAGACTCTACCCATCAGCAGAACTAAACAGATGAAGAGACCCACAGCTAAACATTAGACAGAGCTCATGGCATCTTTAGAGGAGTTAGAGGAATGACTGGGGGACCTAGAGGAGAAAGGAACTCTACATAAAGTCCAACAGAATCAACTAACCTCAAACCTTAAGGGCTCACAGACTTAACCTTTGACCAAATAATAGACATGGACTGGAACTAGCCCTTCCAAGTCATATTAACAGATTACACCATGGTCTTCATGCAGGGTCATCAACAACTGGAGCACAGAGTTGTCACTGACTTGTAGGTGCAGATTGGGAAGAGAGGGGGGCTGTGATGCAGATGTAAAGTGAAATAACTAAGTAAATGAATTTTTTTCTTCCTGCCTACATAGGGTTGTCCTAAAGTTTTACACTTCCAGCTAACCTCCAGGTACTAAAGCTCTCAAAATGGCAGCTCTGAGAGACAATTATCAAATTAGATTGTAAATGTAGATATGAACAGGTATCATCTTTCAGAGAGGCCATGCATCTCAAAATGCTCTGAGTAGACTTGTGACCAGAGGGTTTGGGAAAAAGCCAGGTAGTGAGATCCCAGAGAAGACAGGTCTAGGACATCAGAAAAGGACATTTTAGGAAGAGAGTAGAAAAGCAAACACCTAGACAGACAGATGGATGGATGGGATGGATAAGAGATTTGCTAAATAAAGAAGGCATACATTGAATGAGTGGGTTGCATTCTCCATTCCTTCCTGTATAGCACTACACATAGACTGTACTTGGTCTGCCAGGGTCTGGACAGCATGCACAGGAGTATGAGATAGGATCCTGAGTACTAGATCTGTATTATTAGACGTCAACATTCTATGGGACCTTCTATTGCCAAGGAAGTACAGTCAGCCTAAGTGTTGTGGCATAGCTATCAGTCCTTCCCTGATGTCAGCATGTGATTTGGTGTCCCAGGCACCAGACTACAGTGGAGCAGCATGCAGTTGGCCCGCTCAGTACTGGGTTCTCCTATTGAGCCTTATTCCAGTGGCATCCTGGTCACTGGTCCATTCAGAGCATTGTGAGGGCAGCCTAAAACCTACTTCTTTTACACCCATGGCAAGTGTCTTGGGCTGTACACTCACATCTTATGCTTTTTCATACAGAGATCCTCTTGATAACAGGGCTAGCAATGGACAGCAATGTGTTTACAGCCTCTCAGCTAATGGTAAGTTCTTGGTGGCATCATGGGTGCATATAGTGATTTCTGTGTTATTACTGCACTAGAAGGAGCATGCACATTGTACACTTTGGGGTATTGATGCAGTGGCTCAGGCACCCAAACCACTCTCCAGACAGTGGTTCATCTGTGGTGGCCTGACAGTTAGCTCCTTAGAACACACCGGAATATCACAAGAGCCTAAGCCTCTGCCCATGCCCTTCTCAGTGACCTTACAGACATGATACATAGAGAAAACAGTTTAGTGTTAGCTACCATTAGTAAGTCAGCAGAGTGAGCAAATACTGCAAACAACAAAGCATAAAACATATAAACAACACAATTATAGAGAAACATCTCCTCATAAAATCTGTAACTACAATTTCAGATGACAAAACACATTCATTCAATTAACACTTGATTTCAGTCCCTTTTTTGGAAGTCATATCTCTGTGAATTCCAAACCAGTCTTGTCTACATAGTAAAAGTTCCAGGATGGAAAAAGCTATATAGTGAAATTCTGACTAAAAAAAAAAAAAAGATAAAACTTTACCCTCATGAAGGATATTGTTTCCTTTCTTTCTAAAACATGGAATTCCCTCTAGAATTGTGTCTTCTGTGAACATGAATTTTTTCATTCCTTGTGTTTCTGTGTTCCCTACTGACCCCCTCTCATCCCTTTCACTTCATTCTTCCAACACTCACTCTGTTGTGAATTTCTCACTATGTCTGGCCTGCTTAAAGTTTCAAAGGATAATAGTAGTGGGGATTATACCAAGTGCCCCTGTCTGCCTAACACCTTCCTAGAACATTGTAGACCATTTTCACTCCCCCTGGTGTACATTAAAAGATTCGTCACATTCTAATCAGGTTCCTGATGCTCGAGTTCCTTCTATAATCAAACATGGAAGATCCCTCCACAGAGCTCATTTTTAGTAGCCAATATGGGTTGGTGGTTGGGTACTACATCCTTTTTGTATGGCATTCCTTCTCCCAGCAGCCATGGGGGCCCTTATTGTCATCTGATACTATATATCACAAAAGAAAATACTCAAAACTGACATCAAATGGGGAAAGATATAGAATTGATAGAATTGGGCTGCAATGAATTCATTTCACTAAACTTTTACTTTTCCTGCTCTTCTATCAGAGTCCTTAGTTCCTTACTGAAATTTATTCTATTTTTTGTTGTTGTTTTGCAAGAACACGGCATGTATTTTTGTGTCCCAGTGACCCTAAGAGGGTGCTCACCCTAAGATTACTTTCATTAACACAGATAAAATTGGTCTTTTTCATATACAGTTTTGCACATCAATACATATATAGAATTATGTGGGCACCTCTGTGATCAGGAAAAAGAATAGTATCATTGTCTCAAACAATCCCTGTGACACTCCTTACAGTCACTCCTTACTTGCCCCTCCCTCCTTAATTGACTCACCCTCCTTACTTGCCCCTCCCACTTGTCAACATTAATGTGAGGTCCTTATAGCTCTCTTTTCAAGAACATCAGAATACAATAATACAAGTGTAAAAGTTTTTACACTGGATAATTTTTCAGTTATCATAGTGCCTTTGAGATTCATTCAAAGATTTTTGCATGTTAATGTTGCAATGTATGCAGGAGCATATGAAGGTCAGAGGACACCCTCAGGTATTAGCCATGAGCATCTATGTGTCTTTTTCCCATCATCATCATCATCATCACTATTATTACTTAGACATTCTATTTATTTACATTCCAAGAGTTGACCACCTTCTGTGTCCCTTCTTTCCTGACTCTTCACCCCATCCAGTTCCCAGTTTGTCAAAGCCCCAGACTCCAGGATGCCAAGAGTGGTGACTCACATGTTTCCAGAAGACCTATTAATCTGTAGGGGACATGACCTTCCAGCATGCCAGGACAGAAACTGGTGAGGCCTAGGAATCAGATAAAAAGAGTACAAGCCCTCAGACTGATTTAAAAAAAAAAAAAAAAAAAAAAAGCCTTGTTCATTTGCACATGCATGCTTTTAAGAGGCAAGAGGTCTGGCCTCCATAACCTCCCAACGTTGCCCAATCAGTTTCCCAGTAAATCACACTGCAACTCAAAGACACTGGGCAGCAGATTGGAGATCTTGTGTGAATAGGCATACTCAGACAACTTGATAGTTCTCAATCAACCAAGGGCTAAGGCTACAGCGGCGTTCCCTTTAGAGGGTTCCTGGTGATCCAGCTACAGCTCATGCTGGGTCACGTGGGAGGGATCTGATATCGGGTTATATGGTCCAATCCAAGTTTACTACTGAAGTTCCTCCATTTCCACTGCTACATCCTGAGTACTCTTTTTGTAGCAGAAGAAATAATCTATATAAAACTACAAATCATATAAAATATTTAAATAGTTTAAAATTAATTTTATTTAAATAACTCGCTAAATGTAAAACCATTCTTGTTGCAACATTTTAGCTTCGAGAATGGCTCCTGCTGTTACTAACTTTCATCCTTGGTCCATCATCAGTACCAAGACAAAAAGATCGTAGACTGTCACTGACCCTCTCCCCTAGCAATGGAGACCTGGCAGCCAGGTCCTCTCTGCATCCCTCATGCATTGGTCTCTCCTGGCTGGCATGCCTCAGCGCACACCCTGAATTTCCACAGCCCAGGGGGCTTGTCTCCTCTTCCCTATGTAATACAAACATGCTGCTTAATTGCACTTTGAACCTTTGGGCTCCTGGCTGCTTCACCGTGTCCTCTCTGTCCCTCTCCCTCGCCTCATATGGCCCACCTCAGGCTTCTCAGGGCTCTTCTAGATATTTCCACAGGCCACTCCCTCTGGCTATGCTCAACCACATCTCTACAACCAATAGTTTCCTCAAACTTACCTAGCAGCAGCCATGTGCCTTTTCCTTTACCTTTCTTTTTCACTCAGCTCTTAGATTATAGCTAATAAATTTCTATGTATGCCACTGATTTCCTCCCTATGTGAGAGTAGACATGGACACACGCTTACGGAGTCTCTGGAAACCAACAGGAATGCTGGACGTTAAGACATGGCAATATGCCCCAGTAAACAACATCTATAAAACATAGGCAGCCTACTCTAAAGGGATCCAAAAATATTTACAGTAAGAAGCAGGAGGGCAAAGCTGTGGCTACTTGAGATGTAAGCACAGGAGACAGCGCTCACTTCACCTGGTTAACAGGAAAACACCCTCTTGCAGTTAGAGGCAGGAGAAACAAATGAATCTTATCTAACTATAATGTGTACATGTGGGAAATTACTGATGATAGATTATTTTAAACCACTGTAACATAGGCCCGAAGCTCTGGTGCATACAAAACTGAAAGACCCAGGCAATGGTAATTGTATTATACATTACCATTTATAATTATTTTTAAAGTAACCCCTCTTACCTATGGCAAAAAAGCCCACAGAGCCCAACTGCTGAGATGCTTCCAGAGTTCTCCAGGGACAAGAAACAGAAACACCTACCAACTGTTTTACTCAGATGCCTTTGAACCCTACTGCAATACCAGAGCAACTGCTTTACCCAGAGGCCTTTGCTCCCTCGTGCTACTACCAGTTAACTGCTCCACCCAGAGGCCTTTGCGCCCTCGTGCCCTGCTAAATGCTTCACCAGAGACCTCGCGCCGTGGGTTGCACCACAGACAGAAGAGCTCCCAGGACACATTTCTACCTATCGCCATTGTACTGGAGGCTGTAGCAAAGACTTCTGCCACCACTACTGACAGAAAACCACGCTAGCTGGACGTGGCAGAATGGCAAACGGAGCCTTCGTTTTCCAAGCGGAAGATGGGGATTACGAAGATGAATTTCTGGAGACCTAAAGTGAGTTAAAAAGAAAAGTGAGAAAGGTGTGAGTTTTAAGGTACTGCAGTGAACCAGCTGCGATTGCAGCCGCGGACTTGTAGAAACCTAACGTGACTTGATCTGAAGCCTATACCTATCAGGAAGAAGTCTGTATTCCAAGGTTCTGCAGATGTCCAAGTGTAGCAATTGCAGGGCTGTTTGGGTTCTGGGGAAGTTGTGTGATAGAAAGTGAAATACTGGCAATCAAGCAGAGAAAACAAAAAGTCTAAACCTCCTGCAGTGTTGCTTAGTAAGTGCTGAGATACAGTTCAGCAGCTGAACACATGAATTATGCACAGTCAGCACTTTCTTCTGGCGTTACCTTGTTGGAATCTTTATACTCAGAAAGGTTTGAAAGATCCAAACACTGTTGTTATCGATTATCGTCATAAACAGACTGATTTGGAATCCTCTGCTATTGCTGGCATACTAGCCCTTGGATAAAGACTGCTGTCACAGCATGTGTCCAACAGCTGTGGAGCCAGAATCCGGGGGTGACATTCAGGGCTGTCCAGAGAGCATCATATAGGCATGAACAAGGGAACTGGCTTGTCCTGCCTTGTTCTTCCTTGTAACACCTAAATATAACCTACCTTGATGAGGTCACCACATGCACAGTGCTTTGAGTAATGGCTTACACCCCCTTGGCAGGACCTGGGAAAGCCCACTCCTTTTTAAAAAGAAGTTTCCCTCTTTAGTTTATATATATATATATATATATATATATATATATATATATATATATATATATATACACACAACACACACATACATACATACATACATACATACATATACTTACAAACGGCTGAGTGCATTTAGTGTTTCTCATATGTTTTTAGGGCTGACTGACCACCAGGTATTTGATATCTATCTCATTAGAGGGTCCATCCCTAGAGCACACTCGTTTTACCTCCCTTGGTAGTCATTAATTGCCTCCAATATTTCATGGAGTGGCCTTGCGAGAGTTCCCCTGACCGTGCTGGCACAGCAACTTGGGCTGTCATCATTCAGATCTTGTCTAGAAAACCATATTGTTAAGAGGTATGGTAGAGTTTCCTAGATTATACAATCTTGCACCATGTAGAAAATTATTGAAGAAAAAGAGGTCATGGATTTGAGTTGAGAGACACAGAAAGGGAAATTACAGAAATATGCAACACAGTCATGAACTTTTTAAAAAACTTGATAAAAGGGAAAGAGTTTCCTAAATACGAGGAGGATTTAATGTAATACTTCCCAAATAGACTTTTGGATTTCCAATAAAAATATTTTTATGGAAATGGCAATAAAAGTAGCTGCAGTTTTCCATTTTATCAAATATTATACATAATGTTTTATTTCTCTTTAGTTCTGCCTAAAAGTTTGACCTATATGTATTTGTTATGATATTAATAGTTGTGCCAGCATCTGTCCCTTCATTATATTCTTTTCATTGAGAGTTGAATGTCCTTGTACAGGAAACACTTTTTAAATAGGCTATAAATGTTATGTGTGGTAGAAATAATGACGATGAGAGGTTAAAAGGCAATACTTTAGATATTCTTGTTTCATTAATTAATTATTTACTTTAAATCTGGATCACAGTTTCCCCTCCCTCCTTTCCTCTGAATCTCACCTTCTCATTTTCCCTCCCCCCATCTCTCTCTCTGTCTCTTTTGAGAAGGGGAGACCTCCTATGGATATCAGCCAGCCTTGGCATATTAAGTTGCAGTAAAACTAGGTACATCTTCTCCTATTGAGGCTAGACAAGGCAGTCCCAGTTGGGGGAAAGGTATACAAAGCAGAGAGCAAAGTCACAGACGGTCCCTGCTTCTGCTGTTAGAGAACCCACATGTCTCTTACATATGTATAGGGGGCCTGAGTGTGTCCTATGCATGCTCTGTGGTTAGGGGTTCAGTCTCTGTGAGTCCTACAGGTCCATTGATCTCTCTGGCTCATTCAAATCCTTACTCTCTTCCACAAGACTTCCAAGCTCCATCTAATGTTTGCCTGTGAGTCATTGCATAAATTTCCATTTCTCAGATGACAGTTATGCTAAGCTCCTATTTGCAAATATTCTAGAATATCATTAATAGTGTCAGGGGTAGTGGGTTTTTTCCTAATTTCTTTTTTTTTCATTTTTTTTTATTGGTTATTTTCTTTATTTACATTTTGAATGTTATCCTCCTTCCCAGTTTCCCCTCCACAAGCCCCCTATCTCTTCCCTCCTCCCCCTGGCTCTATGAGAGTGCTCCTGCACCCACCCACCCAACTCCTGCCTTAGTGCCCTAGCATTCCCCTACTCTTAATGCTTGCCTGAAAGGATTTTATGGATGCGCAGACCCGCAGTGAAAATATGTAGTAATTTTTTTAAATACTACTTAATTAAAAATACAGTTTTGACTGCTGAGATGGCACTGGCTGTTCTGCCAGAGATCCTGAGTTCAATTCTCAGCAATCACATGGTGAGTCATCACCATCAATAAAGGGATCTGATGCCCTCTTCTGGCAGCAGGTATACATGCAGACAAAGCACTAACATGAGCGAATAAATACTTTTTTTAAAGTTTAAAAAACATAAAGTTCATAGTGATGCTTTTAAGTCAAAAAGGATCTTCTAGGATGTGGAAAGAGAAATATGAAAGAAGTAGAGGGAATGGATATGGACAAAGTCCACATATATACGCTGAAATATCATAGAGAATTCCTTTACTTTGTATAATAAAATATCTACTAATAAAATATAAATTGAAAATATACTTTAAAAAGTAGAGTGAAAACAGGGAATCTATTGTCATGTAAGCCATTTACTTTACAAGTGTGATTAAGAAATTACAGTCATGGGGAAAGGTATCCTTTTGAAATCAATGAGTTATTTTTCATAAGTAACTCTCTGTGCTTTCTGCTTAAGCAAAAACAATGGATAATCATTGTTTTCTGTACTGTAGGCTTAGATTTTTCAAAACTTACTTTATATGGATTCTTAAACACTTTAACCTCCCTTCTAGCCCACCAGCCATCAGAGCTAGTGCAAAGGAAAGGTTAATAGGGCAAAGGATGGTATGGACCTGTTTAGAAATAGTTCTTTGGTGTGATTCCAATTGTTATCAGGATATCAGCAGTTCAGTTCACACAAATCAGCAGTGGTAGCTTGGTCCACTGCCAAGGACCATTTGTGAATCAGCAATGGCAGTTGGATCCAGAAGAAGCCCTGAGGCTCTGCAAATCTGCCAAAGTCCAAGGAAGTGGCAAGAAGTGGCAAGAAGCCACTGAAATATCACAGTAAGTTCTTTAGTGTGTTTCTCTCTATGAAGTCATGACAAGCAATGATCAGTAAAAAAGGCAAGGCGAACCAATGCCAGAACATTGTCAGTGAAGACCAGTATCAGCAAACCCCAACCAAGACCAGCAAAGAGTGGCAAGGTGAACCAATGCCAAAGGGTTGTCCACTGTTTGTTGGGTTAAACTTATACACTTTCTAAATATCACGTGTCCTCTCAAGCATCTAGTCTAGTAAAACATTACAAGCCCTTTCACCAGGCAGTTTCCAGAAAAACACCATGTGTCTGCTTCAGCAAAACCTTCTCTTGACAGTTTTGAGAAAGACATCACATGACACAGCTGAGTCTCCAACAAAACCAGAATCTCCCACTTTTCTGTATTTATAGTGTACAATAGGATTTTTAAAATAATTTATTTTATGTGACTTGGTATATAGTATGCATGTATGTGTGTGTGTGGAGGTCTTAGATTTTGAAGTAACAAACAGTTGTGAGCTGCCATATGGATGCTGGGATCTGAACCCTGGATCCTCTGGAAGAGCAGTCAGTGCTCTCAACCCCTGAGCCATCTCTTCAGCACCATATGGTAAGATTTTTATGGGCACTTTATTCAATTGGTATAAATGAAATAGCAGCTGTGCAGTACTTTGGTGAGTGACCTCAGACTTCTGAGAGGACCTCGGAGTCCTGTGACTTGTCTTACCCTCCTAAGACTGGTTTTGGTACTAATTCAGTAACACAGAATGGAGTGTGAATGTAAGCCCTCTGTCAGAACTCTAAGCCCCTTAGTGTAATATTACACTTTACTATGTGTAATAGTCCAGCCTCAGTGTGAAGAGGGTCCTGAGAAACGCAGGAATGGGGGCAGCACAAATTCAATAAAGACACAAAGTCAGGAGTGGATGCAACTGTCAGTTCAAGTGCTCCCTCTTTCCCTAAGGATTCTCATGATTCTTCTTTCTTCTCCATTCTTCCTTCTCATTCTTTTGTCTTCTCCTTCCTATCCTTTTGTCTTCTCCCAACCCGAGAGCCTAAATCTAGCTTTTTATTTACTAAAGCTACATCATCAAGGTTTTGATCATTGTTACTAATTTTTATGAATACATAAATTTACATAAATTCTATGAATTCTAAATCATTAGTCCTACCCCTGCCTCCTTAAAACAGAAACTAAACACAAAGAAAAAGCACATTTCCTCTTAGTTTTTACACAGCCTTTTCTTCACGGGTAGCTGGGCATTCCTCTTACAGTTTCCTAGTAGAGCAGACAGCAGTCTTTAGTATCTATGTTCATGTAAAAACAGAAAGATGACAGACTACTAGGGTTAAAATAATTTCTTACAAAGTTTTAAAATTTATGCAAGTAAAGCAGCTAGCTCTCTCTAATATCTCTCTAGGCATTGTCATCTCCAATCCTTCAAGTAGTTAGAAGAATGAAGTACTCACTTTTTATATAATTATAAAAAATATACTTGTTTAATTGTTTAATTCTCTAACCCTAGTTTCCTTGTCCTAGCAATTCCATGGCCTCATGTACTCTCTTTCTAATATCATTTGTTTCTAGAACATATATAAGTCTTTCTCCTATAAAATAAACCCATCTGTCATTTGCTTGTATTTTATAGATTCCTTATTTTACTAGCTATTTCTTTTCTCTTTTCTTTTTTTTTTTTTTTTTTTGTTTTTGTTTTTGTTTTTTACTCTCTCTTTATTCTTTTCTTGTTACTGTTGTTTGGGAGACAGGGTTTCTCTATGTGGCCCTGGGTGTTCTGGAACTAGCTCTATAGACCAGGCTGGCCACAGACTCTGAGGAACTCAGAGATCCTCCTGCAGTTGCCTTCTGAATGCTCAGTCAAAGGCATACACTACCACCATCTGGCAAGCCCTGGAATTGGTCTATCCTATGCATACACTCATACAGGTATACAACTCATTCAAACCAAGACAAAAAAACCATCCTGAGTATCCAAAGTGTTCTCCTTCTAGAGTGTCATCAGTGAGGCCACTGTGAGTGTTGGGAAAGATTTCCCCATGAATCTTCTGTGCTATTCATTTTCACTGGGCTGAAGTGCAATATGGCAGCATGCTCTTGGATTTTTGAATGGCAAGGACATTGAGAAAAGCTTTTTGAGGGACATTATGTCACTAGCCATTTCTGGATGATGCTTTAAAAGTCCTGCTTTACTAGAGTTTCTATGGCCAAAATAATTGTGTACATTTCATATCCAGTGTGTCTCTTTACTAGAAAGTGTCCAACCCAAACATCTCCTCAGGGATGACATGACTGAACATTTCTGAAAAATTGTGAAGTTAAAAAGGATGGTGAACACCTGCAATTCCAGCATTTGAGAGACAGGCAGGTAGAACCAGGAGTTTAGGTCTATCCTGGGCTAAAGAGCATCACTAAATCAGCCTGCAAGCCCCAAATAAATTATTTCCTATGACATTGCCATCCTTATTTGAGAGACATGAGAGATTTGGTATGTAGTAATGGTCACTAATCTACTATCTTGCCCTGAAATTGAGTAAGAACTCTGAACTTGAGCAACAGAAAAATCTGGAATCACAGATTAGGGTCCACCCAAGTCTCTAGCTTCATAGACCTGGAATAAAGTGCAAGAATTTTCCTCTTAAATTTTATTCCAGTGTCTCTGCTGTTGCTGCTGCTGCTCTCTGAGGGACAACATTTGAGAAGCATTGTCTCCTTGAGAAAGAGACAGCCAAAAGAAAAAGACAGCATTGGCATTATGTTGTCTCTTGAAACCTGTGATGAGCAGGACCTGTGACTGATAGAGGGTGAGCTTGCCCAGAATGTCTGAATGATACTGTGAGGGACACAGGAAACTCCATTCACTGTAAGCTTATTGTCACAAAAACTGTACCAAATCCTACCAGGTTGGTTACCTATAGCAACAAGTGTCAGTGAGTATGCAGAGTCACTGGAACCCTTACAGTGTTGCTAGTAGAAACTTAGTATGTTAATATGCTAAAGCATGTTGAGAAAAGTCAGGTACATCCTCAGAAAGTTTAAATAGAATTATCCCATGACACAGCAATTTTATTCCAATGACATGCTGTGGCGGATTAAAAACCGCTTCACACTGTCCATGAACATTCATGGTATAACTATTCATAATTGACAAAAGTTCAAAATAAGCCAAATGTTGGTCAATGAATATACAAAATGTTTATGTCTGTTAAAAGAGACTGGAGACTAGGAAAATAGCTCACATAGTAATGTGCTTGCCTTGCAAATTTCCAGTGCTAGCCAATTACCATAGGTTACTTGCCATATAATTCCTGAGGATCAAAACCAGGGATTGTCTCCTGGTCTCCACATGTACCAATATACATGTGTACCTGGACAAAGATCAACAGGCACACATCCAAACATACATATGAATAAATAAACATGCAAATTAGTAAATAGCCTGAAGCTCTCCTGGAGAGAATTAATATCATAATAATCTTTCATCTTCTAAACAACATATAAATCACAATTCTGTGCACTGTATTTAATTTTGTTGGTAATATTCATCAATGTTAGAGTTAACCGATGTTTTTGTGTTTAGAATTTTTTATTACATTTATCTAGTGTGTGTGTTCACAGTATGTTGGCAATTTTAATTGCCTTTCTTATCAGGACATTGGCCAGCTCCTGGGCCATCCTCAGGGCCTCTCAGTGATCAGCAGTATGGGGCTAAGAAGCCTTTTTGTTATGTAGAGTAGGTCTGTGTTGGGTCTTTTCTTGGGCCATTTGATCCTTCAGTTAAAAATCTTGTGATGACAATTGTACTGAGAATATGTGTTTTCCTGGCTGGCCCAAGCCTGGGGCTCTAGCTTAAGACTCTTTGTGGGCCTGTGGAATTGGGTGGCTTCAACATCTTGGTGCTCTAGGCCTCTGAGGGAATATCTTAGGGAAGTTGCAGCTACTGCACCATCTGTCTGAAATCTGGATCATGCAATGGAAATTGGGTCAGGAAACTCATATCCCACATCCATCAGACACCTTGCATACTTCATCCATGTTGTGTTAGTATTTCTATCCTGTGAGATCAGAATCTTCATATTGTAGGAGAGCACAGAGGTGGAACATTTAGTCTACTGCACCATAGTCCTTTGCCTAGGCATCAAGGACTTACCCTTGAATACAAGTGCGTCTTGGTATAGCCAGCAGCCCACTGGAAAACACTATGACCATGAAAAAAAGAGTCAACATGTGTTGTGTAGCTATTTCTTCTAAACCAAAAATGACCACAGAGAACAGGAGGAAGAAGCAGAAGACACAAAAAGTAAATAAAATTAATAAAGTTCAGGATGCTTCTAAAATATATGAAGTTAAAGAGACCTTCTCCTAAGTTATAAAACCAGAACAGCCATTGTCTTAGGGATGCTGGTCAGGCAGCTCAGCGTGCTGTGAGCTCTATAGGCTGCTCTAGGGACCAGCTTTCCTAGGATGAGTTTTGTAGTGATGCAGCAGCCTTTGAGTTAGTCAGGTTCTGTTGAAAATAAGCCACATGAAAGAGCTACCAACAGTTATATTTATTAAGCCAATTAAGAGTATAAGGGTCCAGTGTGTAGGAAAATTGCAGGTATGGCTTTTGTGTCACATGAGTATCAGTAGGTGGCAGAGAGGAGAGAGGCTATGTCTACACTCAGTGTTCTGATCTGTGAACATCTGAATGATTAGTAGCCTGACAATCCCTGAAAAAGAGCAACCTTGAGACAACCACCAGTCTGGCACCAGGGAGCCTAGACAGGGAGCTAGTCTATCCCTGCAGAAGATAACCCTTGCCCAGTACCATAATTCACAAGCAGGGCATTGTGCTCCTGAGACCACTCCTGAGACAACCCCACATACTCAGAGTCCCTGGGCATCACTAAACGGAGCAAGTAAGTGGTGAAGAAATAGAAAAGAAAGAGAAATAGAACCATGTTGGAACAATGAAGAGGCAGAACTGGAGACTTGAAGGCAGTAAAGAACGAGTAGCCAGTGAAACCACATGGGACCATTGTAGGGTCCTGACCTATGCTGCCACAAGGGGCCACATCTGGATCCATGGCCATTCAGTAGCAATGGTCCTGTTACCACCAAAGCCGGGGCAGATATCCCTGGTCTGAGCTGCCAGACATAGTGAGGTCTGAGAGCTGTGCAAAACTGGCCCCACCCCTCACAAAGGCATCATGGGAGACTTGGCCTTGGGGCCACAAGAGCAGAACCAACCCTGCCCATAGCCAGCTGTGGTACTTAGTTGTGGGTGAGCTGGCCCCAAGAATACGAGTGTGTATCCAGTCTGTTAGCCTATGTCTTTTAATTGCAGAATTGAGCCCATTGATGTTGAGAGATATTAAGGACCAATGATTGTTGCTTCCTGTTATTTTTGTTGTTAGAGGAGGAATTATGTTTGTTTGGTTCTCTTCTTTTGAGTTTGTTATGAGAAGATTAATTTCTTGCTTTTTCTTGGGTTTAGTTTCCTTCCTTGTGCTGGAGTTTTCCTTCTATTATCCTCTGTAGGCCTGGATAAGTGGAAAGATATTGTTTAAATTTGGTTTTGTCATAGACTATCTTGTTTCTCCATCTATGGTTATTGAGAGTTTTGCTGGGTATAGTATCCTGGTCTGGCATTTGTGTTCTCTTAGGATCTGTATGACATCTGCCCAAGATCTTCCAGCTTCTAGAGTCTCTGTTGATAAATTTGGTGTAATTCTGATAGGTCCGCCTTTATATGTTACTTGACCCTTTCCCATTACCACTTTTAATATTCTTTGTTCTGTGCATTTGGTGTTTTGATTATTATGTGACGGGAAGGATTTCTTTTCTGGTGTAATCTATTTGGCATTCTGTAGGCTTCTTATACATTTATGGGCATCTCTTTCCTTAGGTTAGGGAAGTTTTCTTCTATAATTTTGTTGAAGATGTTTACTGGGACTTTAAGTTGGGAAACTTCACTCTCTTCTATACCCATTAGTCATAGGCTTGGTCTTGTCATTGTGTCCTGGATTTCTTGGATGTTTAAGTTCAGGAGCTTTTTGCACTTTGTATTTTCTTTGGTTGTTGTGTTAATGTCTTCTATGGTATCATCTATGCCTGAGATTCTTTCTTCTATCTCTTGTGTTCTGTTGATAATGCTTGCCATCTGTGGCTCCTGATCTCTTTTCTAGGTTTTCCATCTCCAGGGTTGTCTTCTGTGATTTCTTAGTTTCTATTTCCATTTTTAGATCCTGGACGGTTTTGTTCAGTTCCTTCACCTATTTGATTGTGTTTTCTTGTATTTAAGAGATTTATGTGTTTCCTCTTTAAGGGCTTCTACCTGTTTACCTGTGTTCTCCTGTATTTCTTTAAGGGAGTTATTTATGTCTTTCTTAAAGTCCTCTATCATCTTCATGAGATGGGATTTGAGATCAGAATCTTGCTTTTCAGGTATGTTGGGATATTCAGGGCTTGCTGTGGTGGAAGAAGAGGGTTCTGAGGTTGTCAAGCAGCATTGGTTTCTACTGCTTATATTCTTGTGTTTGCTTCTCATCATCTGGTTGTCTCTGGTGTTAGCTGGACTTGCTGTCTCTGACTGGAGCCTGTCCCTCCTGTGAGTCTGGCTATGTTGAGCCTCCTTAGATCAGGCTGTCTCTGGGTATGAGATGGAGTCTGGAGAGCCTGATCTGTGAGCCTCTGATTGGCTCCCAGGAACCAATGAGGATGAGATTAGCCAAAATACCTAACAGCAACCATGGAGATAGAACCTGAAGAGAACATCTCTCAGTGAAGGGATGGGCCCACCCACTAATCTCAAATTTTTTAACCCAGAGTTGTTCCTGTCTAAAGGAAATGCAGACAAAAATGGAGCAGAAGCTGAAGGAAAGGCCATCCAGAGACTACTGCATCATGCGATCCATTCCATCCGCAGACACCAAACCCTGACAGAAGCTCTTGCTTACAGGAGTCTGGTATAGTTGTCCCTGAGAGGCTCTGCCAGCACCTAATACAGATGCAGATACTCAAAACAAACTGAGTCCGGGGACCCCAATGAAAAAGTTAGGGGAAGGAATGAAGGATCTGAAGGGGATTGCTCCCCATAGGAAGAACAACTGTATCAACTCACCGGATCCCCCAGGGCTCCCAGGGACTAAACCACCAACCAAAGAGTATACATGGAGGGACCCATGGCTCCAGCTACATATGTAGCAGAGGATTGCCTTATCAGAAATTAATGGGAGGGGAAGCCCTTGGTCCTGTGGAAGCTTGATGCCTCAGCATAGGGGAATGGTAGAGGGGTGAGGCAGGAGTGGGTGGTGGGTGGAGGAGCACCCTCACAGAGGCAAAGAGGAGGGGATAAGAGGGGGATTTGCAGAGGGGAAACAGGGGACATTTGAAATGTAAGTAAATAAAAATAATCAATTTTTAAAAAGAATATGAGTGTGGGAGAGTTAGCTTTGCCCCCTGTCTCCTGTTCTGTAGCATGGATAAGAAAGTGACATCCTCCTTCCCAGTCTCCCCAACCACCTGCAGCAGGTGGGAGACCTGGTCCTGCCCATAACCTGCTGCAAAACTCAGGAGAAAGGGCCCTGCGCCTTGCCTGGGCAGTACAGTAGATCTGGCCCTGGTTGTGGGGGTTGCTGGTGAGCTGGCCCCAAGGGCATAAGAGTACCATAGCCAGCAGGCTAACCAGCTCAGAAACTTCTCAGGCCCAGATCCAGTGATTTGAATTGGCACACTCCAGTATCTACCCCATCAATGACCTGCGGAGTGTGGACACGGCCAGTCCTACTGATCCCAAACTATGGGACCTCCATGACACAGGGCAACAGGATATCCAAAAGGAGTCCCTTTATGAGTTCACTATTGATAGCATAGCAGAGACCCCATACCCGAACAATGAGCAATTGCAATGAACATTTGCAAGTAAAAAAGTATGGAGATAAGGGTATACTGTAGGACATACTGTGACACACTACAGCTTACACAAGGTTTCCTTTTTTCTTGTAGATGCACAGCAAGTATCTCCTCAAAGGTAAGCACAATAACGATGAGAACAGTAAGAATCCTGGCACAGCTGTTAATTAGTGCCATCTGTGTGAAGAGTTGGATTCTCAAAGCTATCAGTAAGTCCAGGCCTCCAGCTCAGCTGAGAGACAGACCTGCCCAAGACAGGCAGAAGTCAGAAACTCAAAGTCAGAGAGGCCTGCCTGCTAAGGTAGTCTGAGTGACACAGCAAAGCAGGGTATATTCTCAGAGCTGTCTGGGCTGCAGGAAGAATATTGTTTTTTCACCATGGGTCCCACATTCGCCTGCACTCACATGAACACATCTGGCCTGTTCTGAGGCCCAGATACTCCAAGATACACATCCTGTGTCCATAACTGTGGGAGCTGTCTCTGTAGGTGCCTTGAGTGTAAAGGCTTAGACTGTCTAGGAGCTCTAAGATCAAGAATCTTAAAAGCAGTAAGACAAACCTGGTCCTCAACAGTACCTGTCCCTCATTGGAAGCGAAAGTGTTATGGCTTCTGGTAGGATCCCAACCTCTATGTGCCTCCACTTCCTTTCCTGCTTGGGGGCAGGGTGAAGGCAACATATGAGGCTTGCAGAGCTCATATATGTAGGTTTGTCTTACTTAGGAATATCGTTGCTGTGACAAAACACCATAACCAAAGCAACATGGGGAGGAAAAGTTTGATTCCATTTACATTTTCCCACCACAGCTCATTGTCAAGGAAAATCACAACAGGAATTCAAACAGGACCTGAACCTGAAGCAAGGAGCTGATGGAGAGGCCTTGGAGAGGTGCTATTTGCTGGCTGGCCTCCCCTGGCTTACTCAGCTTGCTTTCTTATAGAACCCAGGACTCAGCCTAAGGAATGACATCATCTACAATGAACTAGGTCCTCTCCAGTCAATCACTAACAAATAAAATGCCCTATAGGCTTGCCACATCTCAATCTTATGGAGGCATTTTCTTAATTGAGATTTCCTCCTTTGAGTGACTTTAGCTTGTATCAAGTTGACATAAAACTATTGAGCACAAAGCCTTTAAAGATAATGCCTCAGCTGATCTTACATCAGTGAGGATCGCCTTGGAAAGACATCTAAGGAATCATGTGTACTGCTGAAATGCTTGAGCAGGATTTCAGAGTTAGTACATATAGGGAAGGCCTCCACAGGGACTAGACACACAAGCACTGTTAACAGTTAGTAGGATCATTGGGATCTGTCAGCTGCTTCTCTTCCAAGTGGATCATGGAAGGCAGAGAAGGTAGTCCCCTGTGTGCATGCAGGAGCAGGCCATCTAGAGAATCTCCAAATAGGACTTAGGAAAAGGGTTCATTTCTTAAGCATTCCCAACTCTGATCTGTTCTTGTGACATGTTCTAGTCAGTTCTGGTGAAAGTTGTTAGCCCCGATCCTCCCTCATTTGGTGATTAGGGCCACATAGGACAGGGTTCCTGAAACTCAGGATAACTAGCTGTTATTCTAGAACTACATCCCTGACCATGACTAGAGAGGAGGAGCAAACAACTTAAACAGGTAGTTTAAGTCCTATGGGAGCAAAACGGGTCCTGAGTGGATGTATCTGGAGCCCTCACTACTCCTGGCCCTCACATAGGTCTGAAGTTGGAATTGCAAGGACCAAAGAAGGATAACAGTGCAGTTTCTGGAAACTCCTGTGGTCAGATGAGAAAGTAAGAAAGGTTAAGAGACACATTTCTTGGCCCACATGGTGAAGGTCGTGGTTGCTTCCTCTGTGACTTTCTTGGGCCCTCTCCTCTTCTGATCTTCTCCTACTAGCTCAAATTGACTCTGATGGTCACAAAATCTTTTGTGACACTGGACAGATAAATCCAGAATAACTGAGATGAGGGAGGTCTGTGGAAGGAAAAGGCCAATGCATCAGATTGCATGACAGTGACTTATACTCGCACAACACTATGGGAACTATGTGGGTGGTATCATAATTGTTCTGGAGAGTAATCTCTATCCCTTACCCTGCTCAGACCTTCCATGTTAGGTGACTCCAAGGACTCCACCTTCCATCTTCTAATCATTTGGTCTTTGTGGTACCTAGCCTTCCCTGAAGCTATCTATGGACAATATAGATTAAGATGTGATCAAAGTGGGACTCTTACAAGTAAGAAAACATTCCTATCTCTCAGGGTAGTAAGAGATTAAGGGTATTCTGTAACTGGGACAAAGAACAAATACATTTCATATGACTCAAGCAGTCATTCAGTGTTATAAAATACTGGACCTTTCCAGAAATTAGTAATAGAATAAGACTCTTATGATGCAGAGTCAGTCTCAAGCAATGATGAATCCAGTGTGATTGGAACCAATGTTTTAACAAATAGTTCACTTTTAGACTAGACAGGAGACCTGTGATACGTCTGTGCTTCCTTTCCTAGAGGCCTCTTCAGCCATATTCACTGCCAGATACCTGGATGCCAGCCTTGGTATTAGCTGCTATGGTGGATGCCTCTAGTCCTTGTGTTCACCTCACATAGGTGTCCTGAATGAATGTTGCTTTCTACTTGGGCCACCCCACTTTAGTGCTATATCCCTTAGACTTGGGCCCCCTTTTTTAGCTCCCCCTTTTAGCCCCATGCTTTCACATTATGTCCATACCATCCACCTGCGGCCTCCCTCACTGTCTGCCCAGTGGCTAGCCCTGCATTAAACACAGGATGTTATATGGCAAGCATGCACAAGGCCCTGTGTTTGATCATCTGCACAGCCCCCACCCCCAAAAGAAAGAACAAAAGAAAGAAAGGAAGGAAGAAAGGAAGGGAGGGAAGAAGGAAGGAAGGGAAAGAGGAAAGAGGGGAGGGAGAGACAGACAGATGGACAGACAGACAGACAGCTGGGTCAGGTGGCAAATGCCTATAATCCCAGCATTTTGGAAGCAAAGGCAGGTAGATTATAAACTCTACTCCTACGCACCATGTATACACACACACACACACACACACACACACACTAAACAATATTATATTAAGTGATCCAAACCTAGCACAGGAAGAAACTGTGTGATCAGTGGAAGTTATAATGGGTGATCTGAGAAACAGAATAGACGAGTGGTCACTGGGGGAGAGTGAGGGAAGGTATGCTGAAGAGATGTTGGTCAGAGAATACCTATTTTTTGAGAAACAGTTCAGGACATCTATTGTACCACATAAACTACAATTAAAGACAAGGTATGTTAGCCTGACTTAGCGATTCCCCAATGTTTAGAGATGTCAAGACATTGTTTTTCACAATACATTCAATTGTATTTATTGACAACTTAAAATTTTTGAGCAAAATAAAAAAGTATAAAATAATGGGCTGGGTAGTTTTATGCCAACTTGACAACAAAGTAATCATCTGAGAGCAGGGAGCCTCAAATGAGAAAATGTCTCCTTAAGGTCAGCCTCTAGGCAAGCCTGAGGGGAATTTTCTTAATTAGAGATTGATGTGGAAGAGCCCAGACCATTGTGGGTAGGGCCAACCCTGGGCTGGTAATCCTGATTTCTATAAGAATACAGGCTGAGTAAGGCAGGAGAACCCAACCAGTAAGCAGCACTCTTCCATGGCCTCAGCCCCTTGTTCCAGGTTCCGGCGCCGAATTTCTCCAGTGACGGGCTACAATGGAAAATGTAAGCCAAATAAACCCTTTCCTTTCCATTTTGTTTTCTTCGTTTGCTTTCAGTCATGGTGTTTCATAATGGCAACAGAAACCATGACTAAGACAGAGACCATTGTAATATCACTAAGAAAATTTCATCACTTCTAACCTAAGGGACATCTTAAGCATGACTGATGTGAATACTGTAATGTTTAATCAAGTTAGGCATCATTTTGAACCAGGCTCTGTTATATAGTCAGGAATGTCATCAAATTGGGAGTCCTCCTATCTCAGCCTCTAAGGACTGGGATTTCAGCCATGTACCCCCCTAGCACAGCTGTAGCCATTTTGTTCCATGCCTGCCAGTTGACCCATTTGATGTAGAGCTGGAATGTAACTTGCTTATAAGCATTGGTATTCAACTCCTACTCCCAGTGTTGTAATTTTCTGTGAGCACACTAAAAGCGAAAAATAAATATGAATAAAAAGTGTGAAAGATCAGGTCAAGGAGAACACAGAACCAAAATGAAGAACAGCAAAAGACAATCTCTTACAGACATAGCCATAAGCCAGTCTCATCTGGGCAACATTTCAGTTGAGGCTGGCAATAAATAAAAGCTACCCAGAACCTTTTAGATGTTCATTAGCTGTATCTTTCTCTCATCCGGCCAAGTCTACCCTTAAGAATTCAGTGAGGACTGATATATCTATATGTCATATACATGTACATCTCAGTGCTTTAAAATTCCATAGGAAAACATTGAGGGTTCTAGACATGTAAATTCAGAAGGAAACTAAGCTATAAAGGCCAATCTTGAAATACCAACCAATACATGGTATCACAAAGACAAACAAACCTGTCTGTTAGGACTGATTACATAGACTGCTATACCTTGTCTAAGTTTAGATTTTCCACTGAATCAAGCAAGATGCTATATGGATATCAGAAGAAGGCGGCAAAGACCTGCTCCATGTCTCTAAGATTCATGTGCCCATCAGAAGCTTCTTTTATACCTATTATGACGTTTGATGCAACTACAAAAAAGCAATTGCAAGTATTGCATTCATAATTTTGACTGACTGCTAGCCAAGTGCACACAACTGATTCACTACTACTGCAACAGTGAGAGGTAGGCTATTAAAGGAGGAATACTTTGGGGAAAGTACATCAACAGTGACTCTGCTCCACAAAATACAGAAACTGTAGACAGTCTGCCATTCATCTCTTTCTGCTGAGCATCAGAAACCCATCTGTGACTTGTGCACCTCAGATTATGGGAGCATTTTTTTCTGTACATATTTTAGGCCTCACAGTCATGTTATTCAACTCTGTCACTAAGGCAAAGGCAGAAATATACTACACAGAAGCAAGTATGTTGCATTCCAATCATTAAAACACCCAAAATGAGCTAAATTTATCTCAACAGACAGAAAGTTCTACAGCCAGGCAAAGATGGTTCAACAAGTTCCTTATAAACACAATACAAGCTCAAAGTTAAATTTGTAGCCAATGAAAAGGCAATGGTATACAGAACAATCTGCTTGGCTGAAGTCGGCCTTTACCTTACATAGTTTTGGCAGTTTGGGGATGATTGACTGGCTGGAGGGTCAGCCATGTGGTTACAGTTTGTATATATTACTCAGGTAGGGTACAGTTCGCTATGAACAGAAGCCACTTTGAGCCAGTATCATTCAAGTATAGACAAAGATCTTAGTCAAAGTTAACGCAAGCCAGATATGGTGATGCATGCCTTTAGAACCAGCACTTGGGAGACAGAGGGAAGTGAATCACTCTGAATTTGAGACCAGCATGGTCTACATAGCTAGCTCCAGGCCAATCAGTTACACAATGAGACACTGTCAAAAAACCAAACAAACCTAACTAAAGCTATAAACAAATAAACTTATATTTAATCGATTTTCACGTGTCATAAAATACTTTCTCTTTTCTCTGAACATCTTACAATGTAAGAACCAATCCTAATTCGAAAGCTCAAAATCAGGTCTGTGGCATTGACTGACCCAATAAATTCCTAGTTAGTGAAGGTGACTCCAAATTTCACTAATTAAAAAAAGGATTAGAGGTTAATTTCAACTAGCAGAAGGCAAACCTTGTTATTACATTTCTGGGGTTCTTAACAGACTGTCTGGGTTCCTTGCTAGAAATTAATTGCAGAAAACCATGCAATGAATAGGCACACAAGACTTGGGTTGCAAAGGTTCAGGAAAATGAATAAAGATGGCGGAAAAGAAGCTGGAGAAATGGTTCCGTGGTTAAGAACTCATACTGCTCTTGTAGAGGACCCAAGTTCCCAGCACCCACAGTGGGCAGCTCACAACCGCCCGTAACTCCAGCTCCAGGGGATCTGACGACCTCGCCCGTCCTCTGCAAGCACTCATGTGCACAGGAACACAAATACACATTTAAAAACAACAACAACAACAAAAAACCATTCGGCAGACACTGCAGAGCCTCCCACGTCTCTTCAGTTCTAGCATCTTTAAAAGGATGTTCGGGTGAAGGCTCCAGTTCTACAAAGCTATGGACAAGAAGTGAAGCACAGAAGTCACCGGGCAACAGGGTTCCATTGGAGAGCACACCCTCCTGCTCCATCTCCTGACGGTGACTGTGTGGTCACCATAGAAAGACAGGCCAGCCAAGGGGTCTGGAGAATTCCTCCTGTACGGCTCGGACGTCCTTTTCAGCCCCAAGCAAGCCCACCCAGCCATTAACGGAGAGGGCCGCGCTTGTAACCATCCACCCACACTCAACAAGAAGCCACGATAGCACTCATACACCTCTCGAGCACGCGCACCGTCTATAAAATTTATAGGGTCCTAATCTCGCGGGATCTTGCCACAGAGACCCGGGAGCTTTGGAAGAGTCAGGTGACCCCGAGACTCCGCCCAGGTGTTGCTGACCGCCTTGCGCGTGCGCGGAGCGGCGGAGGTGGCTCGCTCGCTGCTTGCGTTGCCGAGGCTATGGGGCTGAGTCGGGTCCGCGCGGTCTTCTTTGACCTGGACAACACACTCATCGACACGGCCGGGGCGAGCAGGAGAGGCATGTTGGAGGTAACGTCCCCGCGCCGTCGCCCTCCCCTGCCGGGCCAGCACTCCGCACCCTCAATCCCCCGCCGGGTGCCCGTGGAGCTTTATTCCCGCGCGTGGGGCCGGGTGCTGGACTCTGAACTGCCACGACTGCAGAGTCGCCGCCACCTGCGGTCACCCGGGCTCGGACGGCGCGGGACGAGACCCCCCGCCCTCCTCTCACTGCAGCCCCGCGCGAGATGGGCTGCGGTGGGTTTGGGGGAAGAGGCCAGACAAGGCTTTGGCCCAGGAAGTTACATAACTCTCAGAGGCGGGCTCGGACTTAATCTACATCATAGCAATTTTTTTTTTTCCCTGCAGGCCTCACTGTGGTCTTCCAGGCTTTCTGGTGCTGAGACCCTCGGCACATAAAATGCTGAGGGGGCAGTCTTTTAGTGAGGCATTGCTGATCTGCATCCTCCTAACTATAGCTACAGATGCTGTCGGACATCTTCCTTCTCCAGGCCAGCCCTTAACCCACCCCTACTTTCCTTCCTCTGCCTTCAGCTTCAAGGAGAAACCGAAGGAGTATCAGACGTGGAAAGCCCACTTATAAAAAAAAGCCAGCCCTTTCAATACTAAGGGTCCTATGCTTCTTCAGGTAGTTTTTGTTTATCCGGATCTTGCCTCATTGCACACACAGTTTATTCTTGTCGACCTTCTATTTTAAAATTGTCGAACACTACACCTCTCTTGGACTGTGCTTTTCTGCACAGCTATGTTTTAAGAAAAATCTACACCCGTTGTCTCCATTAGGTCTCTCTTCTCTGTATTTCCAAATCCACTGGGAGGTAACTTCTGTGTCTGCCACTAGAATACAAATAGGCTTGCCAAGTGGTTAGGTGGCTCCCAAAGTGCCAACGTCACTAGGTATTTGGAATTGGGGTGTGTGTGTGTGTGTGTTTTCTTGGTTCCAAGGTTTGAACCTACCTTCTTGCCATCCTAAATGGGTTCTACACTGAGCTACTTCTCCCCACACTTGGAGTCAGTCTTAAAGCTTGCCACACTGTGTATTGTCCCTTGCACTCTGACACCCTCACAAGTACTTACTTCTGTGTGTTCTGCCTCCGTTATCTCTAACTGCAGACAGTGCACACTTAACTGGTGCTCTTATCCAGCTGAGCCCAGTGTTTTGATACTCAGTTTTTGTTTTAGGCTAGTTCTTGTTAAATAGGCCTATTAAACCTCACATTTAGTTTGAATCAGTTTTCCCAGTACTCAGTGCCTCAGCAGACCGCCTGTCTATGCCTAGCCTCAAATCCTCATAAATTTGAGCATTAGTGTGCATAAGACTTGTCAGGTTGCTTTAATGCTGTACATGGGAACACCCAGTGCTCATTCAGTGAACTATGTCCCCATCCACTCTTGTCTCCCAGTCTCCCTTACTCTCCACTTAATTACAGAAAGGCTTATCCTATGGAGATTTTTTGCTGTGGTCTTGTCTCCAAGGTGACCACATCCAGTTCATTCTTCACATCCTTACCACAGTGAGTTTTGGGTTTTGTTTTGTTTTTTTAAACAACAACAAAATTGACTTGTGAGACAAGGCAAGAATATCCCTTGAGCTCCAGAATTTGAGGTCAGTCTAAGCAAAACAACACCACCCCACAATATTTCTCCATGGCGTTGACCCTATATTTTGTACCTTTTTTTTCCTTCCAGTATCTCTCACTGCACCTGTCAGAGGATGTTATCATTAATTTTTGCAACTCATGCCTGCAGCAGAATCCTGAGTTTCCTGAAAGGGAATATGCTATGTTAATTATCTTTGTTTGACATGTAATAAATGCTGATGAATAGTGGATGGTGGATAAGAATTCATATCTCCAGTCTTGGT